>OY747128.1:74620572-75220572 GCA_963556465.1 Berberis vulgaris
TATGGTAGAGCATTTTATAGCGGTTATAAAACGCTATGGTAGATCCTTTTATAGCGGTTTAAAAACGCTATGATAGAGAGCCTTTCATAGCGGTTTAAAAACGCTATGGTAGAGTATACATAGCAATTTTTTTTTTTTTTTTTTTTTTTTTTTTTTTTTTTTTTTGTTGCTATCAAATGACTTTTCATTACATCTTATATAGAAGACTAGAAGATTTCAACAATCAATTGCTGGAACAGAAATTGTATTGACAATGCTGAAATTGGAATTACAAGATACAACTCGAAAGAGTGAATTACAATGTAATATGAACTGAATGATGTAGGCTGTTCGAGATGCCTTAATCTCCTAATAAGCATTTGCTCAATTGTACAATGTGTGAAATCATGAATCCCAATGTTATTGCCATTCTCCTATTTATACTCATACCTCACAGAGGTCAGAGCAACTAACATAGCATTATTCTTCTAACAGAGCATTACTCTTCTAACAAACATTCTTCTAACCACTAACAGAATACTGAAGAACCCTTCTCATCCACCATCTGACAGAGCACTCTGCAACACTTAAGCACTTGCATTCTCCACCATCTGCAGCATATTACCTCAGTAACAACTGGAGCATTCACAACTGAAGCATTCACATTCTATATCAGCAACAACTAGAACATTCACATTTTGTTAATCACTCCCTGAAAGTCCTTAACATCAGTTACAATTTGTTAAACTAAAACAATCTTAGAATAATACTACTAGACCAAAGCTAGAATAATACTACCAACCAAATGCCCAGTTGTTATACTACTAGAATAATCTTATAAAAAAATTTATAATAATTTATTTGAATTTTTAATACTACTAACTAAACGTAAATTTTGGGTTACCATAAGTCCCATAAATTTTGGGTTACCATAAGTCCCGGATGCTGCTGCTGCGTCGCTGATGCCGCTGCGCTGCGCTGAGTTGCTGCTGCTGCTGCTGCTACGCATTGCTGCTGTTGTTTGCTGCTACGCTGAATTGCTGCTGCTGCTACGCTGATCTGTCGCAGCGTAGTACCTAAGAAAACAATCACCACGCCACCGTTTATTTACTAACTCAAAATAATCCAACACATCTATTGTCCTAAATGCCAGGGGGAACTCTGTTACAAGCTCTGTGCTACATTACCAATGCAACAAGCACTTAATGGACCTAAGTGAAAAATACCAAGACAAATAAAACAATGAAAAGAACCACTAAAGCTAGTATCATCATAATCTGCCCCTTCGCCCCGGCCCTTTTCATGACAGCTGCAACTTTTTTCTGCAAAAAATGCATTGTTGTTGTCTATCAGATCACAGTATCAAATGAAGAAAAAATATCATATTTTGGTAGTTCACTGATGATATTATTAAATAAAACACTCAGGGAAAGAGAACCTGAACAAAATCAAGGCGATTAGCAGTACTCTCCATATCCAAGCCAAGTTCATGTATGATCTTCTCCTGTTACACATGAAAATTACTGTGAGCAAGGGTGTAATCTTACAAAAGCACTGATATATGAGAAATGCTATTAATGTTCTTAAAAAAAAAACCAAAAAAAGGAAGGTCACTTATAGGTTCTTAGGTATTACCAATGCTAGTGAGTCACTGAGAGACAATTTTTACAAGTTCTACTATGCTTCAAAAGTTAAAAAAATGGATAAACAAACGCATGCAAATCTAATCAGATTGTGGCAACACAAGACGCTCGACAAATTCAATGTAGGAACGGGGAACAGATTCGGTGATACCATCAGCAAAAGAGAAAGTTGTTGAATCAGCAACTGTTGAACTTTGCTGCAGAAGGCCATCAGGACTCACTTTTCACAGCAGAAACAAAGTCATAAATTGT
This sequence comes from Berberis vulgaris, assembly GCA_963556465.1. Taxonomy (NCBI): domain Eukaryota; kingdom Viridiplantae; phylum Streptophyta; class Magnoliopsida; order Ranunculales; family Berberidaceae; genus Berberis; species Berberis vulgaris. The sequence goes on from OY747128.1 coordinate 74,622,447, forward strand.
TAGCTTATTGATAGTAGAAGAGCAAATTGAACTACCACTTCTAAACAAAGAAGACAATAATTATGACGATCAGAATTGAATCTGTCCTGTGCAAAAGATGATGTTTGTGTTTCAAATGGGTTTTATGAAGAGTAAACTGGAAACCATAAACTAGCAAGTTCTCCAAGGATAGCTTATTCCCAATGAAAGCCTACTTTCCTTTTGCTTATAGATAATCATGATAGTTGCAAAACATTAACACATATACAAGTCATCTGACAAGACAATGATAAGAGTTTCTTTACTGGATAAATTTTCACTTTGCATTAAAAATTGAGAAAAATAAAATTCCCTATCTTTTGATTGCCAGGATTTAACATTTGAATTTATGGTTCTGTAGCAATACATTAATCAGATGAGCTACATCCAGTACATGATATTAATATAAGAATAAGAATGTATTCACTGAGTTTTGTATTACAATATTGGGACCTTCCTCAACTAAGCAGAAAGACAAGTCTTAAATTCCATACTTAAGTGTATTTGAGCAAACAGTCGTGACACATTCAAAACGTGAAGAGATGGTGCAACGAATAACCACTACAGTACTTAGTCAACTGGCTTTTAATAAATACCCATACCAAGAAAGCATGTTCAATTACCAGACCATATCAACAACATAAAGGATATTATGATGTATATATCTTGGCAATAAGCATTTTATTCTTCCATACTAATAGCAATTTATTCACCTGATGTACTTGCATATTATTCATTCAAACCACTAGCATTTTATTCAGATAAAGCACTAGAATTTTATTCACACCAAAGCTAAACTATTTATGTGCTAAAAGGCGTACCACGCAGCACAGGTTTTATTGAAAGTTAAAATTTAACGACGACTTCGAGATTTTGCACTACTTACAAGTGGCATAGTGGTTGTAAAATTTAAACAAGAACTGTTTTGATTACTTGAATACAAGTACCAGCTCAAAGTGCAAATGTTCCAACCAACGGTGCGACAGATCAGCGCAGCAGCAGCAGCAATTCAGCGTAGCAGCAAACAACAGCAGCAATGCGTAGCAGCAGCAGCAGCAGCAACAGCAGCACCTCAGCACAGCAGCAGCAGCAGCAGCAGCAGCAACAGCGCAGCAGCGGCATCAGCGACTCAGCAGCAGCATCCGCAACAGCAACACAGCGCAGAACAGAGCAGCTCTGTTTTGCAACAGAGTGCTCTGCCAGAATTCTGCCCCTGTTTAGATGTGTCGCAACCGCAATTCCCCGCATCATCCAGGCCGCATACCGTCACTAGACAACAAAAATGTGGGTTCATTTGAGATTAACATTATGGTAACAAAAATGTTGGGTTTTGCATTTCACCTTCTCTTCCATTATCTATTACTTGTACACAGACAGTAGTTGTATTTAATAGTGTCTACTTCCATGCAACCTGCCAATGCATCCAAGTTTCAGAAATATTCCATGAAAAGCTACTATTCTTGTGAAAGAACAGCCACAAAACAAATATCATTGAAACCAAAACAAAGACCCTCTTAAAAGTATTAGAGACATCAACAAAAGACCAATGTACCCAATCTCTCAAACCCCATTAGAGTCCAAAGAGATGATCAACAAAGTGGAAAAAATTGGGGACTTAGACCACAAAACACACTTTAATTCATGAAGCCACTTACCATACCCGGCTCATCCTTCTTGCCAGTTCTGGAGAACCAGACCTCCACAACCATTTGCTTAGAAGAGAAAAGATTCATTCATATCATAATCTCCTCAACCATTTGCCTAGAAGATCCCGGTTCATAAAAGGACTGATGTCAACAACTCTTAACCTCCCAATCTTCTATCCAAAGCACACTAATCCCTTATCCAAATTTCACAGTACGGAATCCCTTATGATCTTCATCACCATGCAGTAAAGAGTTAACCATACACAACGCAATTTTCTTAGGCATGTGAAATATTGCAAAGAGGCATAGAGTGACTCTCCTCAATTTGGACAACTTTTTGCTTTTTCACAAACCATCTCAACATATGGTGTCATTACTCATTAGCCCACAGAATTAGGTCTACTATTTCAAAGCTTATAAAAGGTTCAAGTCAGCATGCTAGTTGCTATTAGTCACCAATGCCTGGTGTGCTTTTATAATCACTGTCGTGCCTTTCTTTAACTGCTCCTTGTGGTCTGATATAAGAATCATGTATAAAATTATAACAGTCCCCTTAGATGTGCTTGATTTAATTAAAGTTATTCTAATGCTTGTCAACAAAATGGGTTGTGAAGGGTCGTGCCAGGTTAACCTGTTAATGGAGCCTTAATCACGTTAATTAAAATCAAGATACATATGTAAAAGTATACCTGCATAAAGTTGTAGCATTCCCTTCCAATGGATTCATTTTCAGCCATGGCGAAATTCGATAACATGGGGTAATGGCCAACATATGAAGCATAGCTGTCACGCTGAATATTTACTTCCTACTCACTGCACATCAAAAAATACAAACAATTAGAATGACACACGTCTTCATAATTCAGAAATGCATAAATACAAGTTAAGGGGATAGAAACTTGCAATTTGTTCGTATCAGCATGCCCTGTTCCAACATATTTAGCTTGCAGATGCTCAAGCTGGGAATTAATATTAAACCTGTCACTGGCCTGCACATAAGTATAAAGGAATTATCAAGTCGGAATGGAAAAAAAAAAAAAAAAAAAAGCACATAATTAGCTCTATTGTTTATCATTGCGACATAATCTGAGGCCAACTTAAAAACAGTGGTCTCAAAAGAAGACTTTTGATAAAAGAATTTCTATCTTCTTTGTTTATGATTTCTGCCTATTTATTACTCTCTGTAGTCTCTCCAGTTGAGCAAACAGGTTATGCCCAAGTTGAAACCAGACCTATTTTATAAGCATCGTGATACAATGAAAGTTAAGAACGGTTTGGAGAATGATTGAGCTGGTATGATTGCTTATATGACTTCAAGCCAAAGGCGAATAAACCTTAATCAGCTACGATATCATGGCAAATCTGCATATTATTACATCATCCAGATAAAAGGTCAAAACCAACGGTTGTATTTGGCTCATTGAGTGATTTTTATGGGTGAAGAAGAATAGATACAACTTGTGAGCTGTTCACCAGGAAGTATAGCCGTGAAGAATACCAAGGGAGCAGGAGTTTGTGGATGGACACACACGTGGGATCCAATAATGGAAGCAGAAGAATGAAGGGCTTCCTAAAATAAGTAGATGAACAGAGGAAAGGCAGTAGGAAGGTAGAAAAAGGATTTAAAATACATGAAGCTAATTTCAAAAGCAAGAACATTGTTTGCAAGGTCTCTTCAGTCATGGAGGACCGTACCTAATCGAAGATTACTTAAACAACAGGTCAAAGTTCCTAGAAGCTGCAGGTCTTTCAGCCCTTCCGCACAAGCAGGCACTTGAGGGAAGCACCAGAACCTAAATATGAATCCAGGAAACGGAGCATATCATTTCCAATTTCCTACATGGGCATCAACTAGTTTTTCATGCAAAACATTAAACTAGCTTCATAAGTATCAAAATTTCAATGTAGCTCTCTTTGCCTTTTCATGCCATCAAATTGAAATAAATACAGAATCATCCATGAGAATAATATAGAACACGGATCCAAATTTGAAAGGCAAGCCTACATGATACAACCCTCTTTATAGTCCATGGTACCACCTATGTATTGAATCACTGTGTTTCAGGCTAAGGTTGCATGCAAAAAAGGGGGTACGTATCGGTGCCTTCTAAAAAGTAAGGATTTTTAACTAGGACTTACGATGATTTAACTCATAAATTAAAAAACAAAACTTGCCTTATGGACTACTGTAATCCTTCTTTCAGCATCATTGAGCTGAACCGCAATCCCTTCTTCAACTTTTAAGAGAAGCTTTTGGAGCATTAAATCTGAAATAAGAGAATCAACAAAGTAGATGAGAACCAAATGCCCTAACAAGAATTATGTAAATATATAGATTTCATTGGAATCATTTCATTTGCAACAGAAGCTCGGATAGTGGTCAAGGATACATCCCCTGATAGACTAGTTTAAAGTAGAAATTGAGCAAGTGAAGTGATTAAGCAATAGCCAATGTGGTATCTCTATGCCAAACTTTTTTACTTGGTTGTACCTGAACTAAGGTTAACACATGTAATTACTTGATTTTGATCTATTATGAATTTCTTCATTAGCTACATCAGATATTTGAGCCAAGGTGTCTATTCAACAATATCAATGTGGCAATCACATCATACGAATAAATTACAGTTTGAAGGTTATGATAACTAAGAACGATTGCGATGAAGGCCAAGGTATCCCTGTGACTGGAGACATCTTACAAATATAGGTCAGACTTGGTTATGGTCATAAGCATATGATCAGGCTAATATTGCCATCTTTATGAGAATAATATAGAACACGGATCCAAATTTCACTGCATACTTGTCATTTAGAATAAAGCAGAAATTATGAAATTTTAATAAGTATAGGGAGAGTTCGACAGATATAAGCTGTGTGGTCTTTAACAACAAATTTGATCAATCAGATGAACATTTTTGTTATGAAATAAACTTTAATCCACCTGAAAACCTATGTCATGTGCTTGGTTACTATTTGAATTTTTTTATGGTAATAGTTCACTAGATTGCATACAACGTTTTCTGAGAAATTTAGTCTTCAACCCCACCCACGATACCACGATAAAATTATCTCCTCATCTCATTGCAACCATTTAAACTTTCCAAACCATTTAAATTCATAGTTCCACTATATGTATTATCGCCTGAAAATTAAAACACCGTAGAGATTCTATGCATCACATTATTAGCAAATTGGCCTAAATCTTGTAGATTAATAGCGGGTTTGAAGACTACATCTTCTTTCTAATTTGTGAACGAGCAAGAATGATGGATACAACGAAACAATTAATAGCACATAATAATCATCATTTTACCTTCATTATTAGCAAATGGGATCCTTGAGTTTGGATTTCTGGCTCCTTGTGTTTAACTGCCCTTTTACCTTTTCGTTTTGGCCCATTACCTAATTTTTTTTTTCAAGAAAACATTGGAACACTGAGTTTTTTTCAATGGAGCCCTAAATTTCAGAAATAAATTGTGTTTTGATGAAATGCAGAAAGAGGACGGAAAGTACAAAGACAGGTTTGGTGATTTACCATAGAGTTTAGAGAGTCCGAGAACGAGTGAGGTTTTTTGATGAAAACACCCAAAGCAAATCAACAATTCAGAAAACCAATTGAACAAGGTGTTTGATGAAAAATGAAAAAACAAGATTTGGGGGTTTTCGATTTTGAGTAGACCTGATGGTGTTGTCAGTCCTCATTGCTGATCCTGTGAGGGATGGGCTTGTTCTGCCTCAACATCTTCGCCAAATTCTTCTTGATGATGAACGCCTTGTGTGAAAACATTTTCGCTTCAACCGCTGAGAGTTCGGAGACGAAGCTGTGTGTTGTAATGGGTTTGTGCATCTCCTTCACTCTCGATCTCCCTTACTCTCTCCCTCGATCTTTCCATCTCCCTCGCTCTCTCTCCCTGTCCCTAGATCTGGATTTGGATCTGAATCTCCCTCTCTCTCTCTCGCTCGCTTTCGCAATACAAATTGAGGGCAACAACGAGAGAAAATGAGTTCTCTTGGCCTTTTGGGTGAGGGAACGATTTAGCATTTCGCCAAAATCGAGCGCGGCTAATATTTTTAATTTCCCGCCTTCATTTCTATAGCCTTTTAAAATGGGAATGTCATTGACACTTGAACTTTTGCACTTTTTATAGCATTGTTATAAAAAACGCTATCCGCGAATGCTATCAATGAGTGTTTGTGTTGTAGTGAGGTCAAACCAGGGAGCGGAAAACGACTTCATCAGTTTGCCGCTATCCGTGGGGAGGACAAAGTTCTTAACCTTTCACTAGCATCATCCCCCATCGAAATATAGAGAGATGGTGACAACTAGATCACGCGACAACATAGAACAAGGGGACACGTCAAATGCTCAGACTAGCTCTATACCGCTGCTCTCAGCAATGTCGGTTACACACGGGCAGCAGACTCACGCCAGCAACGGCAATGACGGGCCCCAGGATAGATTTTTGTCATCTCAAATACAACAAATCGCCAAAGTGGTGGAGGCTCTCACACAACAAAATCTCTTACCCGCCAATGAAGATCAGGAGCAACACAGGCCTCTGTCTCCTGAGGACGACAGAGAGCAAGTACAGGAGAGTCAAGCCCCTGCTAGTTTTCACTGGACTAAAGAAGGTGGTGCAATTAACATGGAACCGGCTGCTAGGTTAGAGAGGCTCGACCCTCAAAACCCCATTCGCAGAGGGGCACACGACCCAAACGTGCTATACCGTCACTCAGTTCCACCATTCATGGAGCGTATTATGAACGAGGCTCTTCCAAAGAAGTTCGTGCCTCCGAAACTCGACTTCTACGACGAGACCATCGACCCATTCGACCACCTGCGCCATTACCAGCATGTAATGGCCTTCAAAGAAGAATCCGAGTGAGTGATGTGCAAAACTTTTCCTACTAGCCTAAAGAAGCAAGCACTAACATGGTTCCACAGACTCCCGCCAAGGTTGAACTACTCCTTCAAGACACTGGCGAAGGAGTTCCTGACACGTTTTGTGGGAAGTCAGCGTCTCCGAAAAGGCCCACACTACACACTCTCTCTGAAACAAAGATCCAATGAGATGCTCAAAGAGTATGTCACGCGCTTCAACGACAAGCTGACTCATTATGCAGCGAAGACACAGCCGTGACGGCCTTCACCGCGGGCCTAAATGAAGGAAAGTTCTATGAAGACCTCACCTTGGAACCCTCTTTGGACATGATGGAGCTCCTCAAGAGCGCACAAATGTACATTACTTTAGAAGAGTTGAGGACCGTTAAGAGGGAAACAGAAGGTGAGAATAAGCCCTCCGCTCCTAAGGACAAAAAGGAGGGAAGGAAACGCGGGGATGAAGAAAGGAGCAAGCGGAAGCGTAATGAAAATAGGTCAGACCCTAGCCGGGCTAGGCCAGAGAAGACATTCAACTACGTTGGATCCAGAGCCATGAGCTAAATTCTAGCCCGTCGTATGTCTTGAACTCTATGAAAAATTGGGAAGATCTTAAGTGGCCCCCAGTGCAGCGCGGAAACCTCTCCAAGCATGACAACAACAAGTATTGTTCGTACCACAAGGATGGTGGTCATGATACCAGCTACTGCAAGAGTCTGAGATATGAGATTGAGTACTGGATCTGCAGGGGCAAGCTAAAGGAATTTCTGAGCTCTGAGAAGCGACTAGAATGATCTAGGGATCGTGGGGAGTCAGTCAAGGAAATAGAGAATGCATGAGACTTCGGGCATAATCTATGTCTTTCATGGGGTCGAACCGGACGAAGACTAGTCGAACAGGTCCTGTAAGTAGACTCTACTGGAGATGCAAACATAGCCCGTGGATTAGGACATATGCGTTTGCTACTCGATGATGCAAAAACCTCATTCCCGCCTTAACCTTTATAGACAAGGACCTCGAAGGAGTTTGAGCACCGCACAATGACGCCCTAGTCATCTTGGCCTCCATTGTAAGGTGGGAGGTAAATAGAGCTCTGATAGACATAGGGGGCTCACTCAATGTCCTGTTCTACAACATGTTTCACAGTATGGACCTCAAGGAGGAGAACCTGACAGCTTCAGAATACACGCTGATTGGATTCGGCGGAGAGAAATGCCTCCCGATCGAGAAGATAAGGTTAGCAGTAGTGGCAGGGAAGCCGCAACTGAGAAAAGGTCTTGTTTATGGACTTCATGGTAATAGACGCGTCGTCTACCTACAACTTTATCTCGAAAAGACCATGGCTCCACCAGATGGAAGCAATAGTCTCCACCCTTCACCACTGTGTTAAGAACACAACTAACCACTCTGAAGGAACAATATGTGGAGACCAACCTATGACACGAGGCTGTCATTATGTTCCATTGAAGTAAATAGAATGTCCCCAGATCCAATCGGATCCCACAGTGCAATCTAAACTAGAGCCAGGCCTAGTGAATGCAGACACATCACTCTACTCACACAAGATCTCAATAGCGGTGGCTCACTTCAGAGAAATGGGACAATCAAGCGGTGCATGAGCAATCTGTTCATCAACCCAGCAAAATGAATATATCAATGCAAACAGGAGCACAACCCCGACATTTCGTCCGTGCGAAGACTAACTCCCCATAAAAGGCTTACTCTTCAATATCCTCTATGACATCAGTGAAGCTCAACAATCCGCTGAGAGTATCAACAATCCAACAAGGGCCATCCGAATTCACTTTAGGGTCTGGGTCAACTTCTATCCGTCAACAGTTAGTCTATTACAGTTGTTTATTTTCATTTCCATAGTCAATATAGAGTTTTAGTTCTTAAATATTTATGTGATTTGCAATCATTTAAGAAATAAAGAAAAAATTACGCAAACACACTCTATTGATAACTGGAAAGATGTAACAACGGGCGTCCAGAGGCGAATACAAAAGACTACATACTACAAGCATCTAATCCGATGCGACATGGAGTAATGACTCGCTTAAACAGTCCGACTACATAAGAGATCTGAAGAAACTCCAAGTAAACTTCACTCGATCCCTTCCCAAGGTCAAGGACAAGGGTGCGAGAGGGGGCTGAGAGTACAGAGCAGTCGTCCGCCCCCAGAAAGTGACCGGACAATGAAAACACAGACCTAGTAACGAGTTGCAAACTTCCTCAAACGGCTTCCGCCCTCCCGAAGGAGGTAGAAGAAGGCAAATGAGACCGATGATCAATACAAATGCTTAAAATTTTAAAATATGCATTTTTCTAAAAAAAAAAAAAATATGTCTAATGCATTTCACGTGTTATGTATTTTAAATATTTATTAAAGAATTTGACATGTATCTTAGGCCACATTCAAATAAAGACCCCTAATTCCATATTTTTGAAAGCCAAAGTTTGTAGAGAACACATTACGGTGTTCAAAAATGTATTTTTTAGGCAATTTTAACTGAGTTTGACATTAATCTCAGACACACTTTATATCGTGCCAATGGCACAATTATTACACTAGTCTATACTACAATTTTGCTGACTTAGACAAACTAAAGATTGAAGATAAAAGATAACTAAAATTGAAAGTTGGGAAATGTATTGATAGTTGTGATTCATTTCCTATGATGATATATTTGTAAATATTAACTATGTAGAAGGGCAAAGAAAATAATTTTTTTTTGAAAAGTTTGTGAAATATACATGTAGAGCAAAAAGAAAATATTGTGTTTTCTTTTTTTAAATGAAAATTATCATAACTATTTACGTAGTTCTCGGATTTTGGTAAACTTGGTATTGTTGAAATACATTATTGGATATCTTTACAACAAAACTAATGATCAATGCAAACTCTAAAATTTTTAAAATGTATATTTTATTATTATAAATGTCTAATGCATTTCACACCGTTAGTATTTTTCAATTTTTTGATAGTAATTAAAAAGGATTCTCAAGGCATATTCAAATAAATAACTACATTTCTAACAAAACCAATGAACAATACATGCGCTAAATTTTTTAAATATATATTTAACCCTTAAATTTCATGTTTTGGTGAATTCAGAGTTTGGAGGAGAACTCACTCTTGACATTTGAATTTTTTCCCCAATTGATTCAAATTTTGAGTGAGCCTAACACCTAAAGTTTACAGTAAATATTTTTACCATAGAATAAGTTTGCACTTCAAAACTGATTCAGGGCAAAAGTAGGGATGGTGGCCGGGGTGTTCAGGACATGATATTTAGCAAAAACAAATTATCTACTTTGCAGGAGTGCCAACGGCACGGGTATTATACTAGTCTATATTACAAAACAAAATGGTGTTTTAGGTGAGAGATAAAAGACGGCTGAGATTTACCCAACATAAAGATCTAACGGCCCTACATACTCATATTTCAGTATCTCTTACACTCTTTCTATTTCTCATCTTTCAGTTTCTCTTAACTCTCAATTACACTCTTTCATCTCTCCCGCTTTCAATTTCTCATCTTTTGAGTATAAGTTTATTTATTTACTAAATATATATTGATTTGTACACATAAATTTATAGTTGTGTTTTTTTAGTATTTGCCATTGTGTGTAATTTCAAATTATTACATTTATATTATGAAATGCCATTGTCCAAAGTTGAAAAGTCTCAACCCTATCAAACAATTTGAGTGCCGAAGGCATGGGGAATACCCTAGTCTATATTACATTCAGAATAGTATTTTAATATTTTTTTGAAAGGAAAGTAGGGTTTTTATAGGATCACAGAACCCATAAAGATGCCGCAAGCTGGGTTTGAATCCATGACCTAGTGGTATCATCCGCCAAGCTCTAACCGTTGAGCTGTCATGCCATTGGCATGATATTTTAATATTCATTGTTGACTTAGACAAAGTCAAATCATAAATGTTGGAGATAAAAATGGTTAGGATTGAAAGTTGGGAATGTGTTGAGGGTTGAAATTCATTTCCTGTAATGACATATTTATAAATATAAAACATGTAGAAGGGCAAAAATAATGAAATTTTTTGAAAAAGTAGGTGGAATGTACGTGTGGCAGAAAGAGAAAGTATTGCATTTTTTAAATGAAAATTATCACAACTATCTACGTAGTTGTCGAATTTTAATAAACTCGATATTATTTAAATTAACTTTTTGTAGATCTTTCCAACAAAATAAATGATCAATATAAATACTTAAAACTTCAAAATATGAATTTGAATATTAAAAACTTGCAAGTATTTTTAATATTTTCATGCCTCAATAGGGCTGAACAAAAAATCGATCAAACCGATTAAACCAACCGAACCGATCAAAACCGAACCGATTGGTTCGGTTTAAATTCGGTTCGGATCGGTTTTTGGTTTTTATGTGATTTTAACCGACCAAACCGAACCGACCGAATATATATAATAAATAATATAATATGGTTCGGTTTTATTTCGGTTTTGGTTTTATTTTAGTCGGTTCGATTCGGTTCAGTTACGGTTTGCATAAATTAGAATCGATTCGGTTTCGGTTTGAAAATTTTAAAACCGACCTAAGTCGGTTTGGTTCACGGTTTAGGTGAAAAACCGAACCGATGGTTCGGTTTTCAGCCCTATGCCTCAAGTATTTTAAATATTTTTCAAAGAATTAAACATATATTTTAATAAACATTGAAACAAAGACCCCAAACATTCAAATTTTATCCAAATTTGATTCTAACAAAAATTAGTATTTTTATCGTAATCCAGGCTTGCACAAAAAAAATATCTTACTTTGTAGAATATGAATTTTTTTTTTTATCGAACAAATTGAGGGCAATGGTGGGATGGTGGTGAGGGTGTCTAGTGCATGTTAATAAGCAGAAAAATGTATGTAGAGTGCTAACGGCATGGGTAATATGCTAGTACTTATACAATTGAGATTACCATTGGATTGGATTTACCCAAATATGTATCCGATTCGATAAGAATTTTGGATTGGGCTTTGAAGTACAAATTCGAAAAAATGAAATTCAAATCCCATTTTTTTTGGTTCGGATCGGGTTTTTGGATAAAATCATGTCCATTGACAGCTCAAAGTGTATATGATTCATTGACAAATATCAAATGTAGCATTAAAAAGCACATTAGTAAGATGCGTGGTATAAAAATTTGCTTCGTTTAGAATATGATTGTATTTCCAACACATGCAAACTTATATCTCCCTACAACAAATCATTTAAACCTAATTATCAAGAAATAATAGTCGATCTAAAAGTATAAATCACCTTCATAAGAAGTAAAATAATAACAATTAATGATACACCAAATCGTCCTTTAATCTGCACCGTACGCGTGTCACGATGATCTCGCCAGCAATACAAAGTGGGCCCGGATGCCTACCAAATCTTGCAAGGCCCAGACAACAATAAGCTCATATTGGTAGATTCCAGAAGGTTGGATCCAAGTTGAAATGCCTTATTAAGCTCACATGGTAAAGCCCAATACTCGTAAGACCTAATCAGGCAAGTATCTGGGGAATCTCTTAAGACGGGCAGACCAACAACACATTGGTTTTGACTAGGAAATATATCCCAGAGTATAAGTCGTGCATGGAAACTTCCTTGCATAGACAACACTCCGAAAGGGAAACTTCTCCTGTGGATCTAGGAGCACCAGTTGTGTAGGAAAACTATCCTACATAGATGACTCCCAACTAGGAAATGATCGTCAGCAAGATCTCTTTCCCTAAACTACACCACCGAAGGCCTAGCCGAATGACGATTCTCGCATTATAAATAAGACACAGGTTGGACAAAGAAAGGTATAAAAAAACCTAATTTACAATTTTAAGTTTTCCTCCCCCCTTGTCTGACTTTAGTATCGGAGTGTCATCGGCCACCACAATTGTTGGCCCCTAGCTCACGTGCATTCCTTGTGCAAGTTAAGGTTAAGGTCAAGGGAGAACAGGAATTGACTACATCAATAATAATAATAATAATAATAATAATAATAATAATAATAATAATAATAATAATAATAATAATAATAATAATAAGGAAAACCACATCATTCCGAACATACTAAACACTATTAACTACTGAAATCACTTCTCAAAAAGTGCTTATTTAAATAATATTTAATTTGTAATTATTATAAGAGTTCTTTAGAAGTTGTCATATGAAAACCTCTCACCGAAGGTTTTTGTTCCTTCTCCCCCAAGCCGAGCTTGAAGAGTTTCCACACAACTTATTGAGGAAAAATGAAATAAGGAAAAAAAAAGCTCAAGGAGAAATGAAATTCCCTCTCAACGAACTTCAAAAGAAAACATCAAACAAAAAACAAACAAAATAAATTTGAGTTAACAATCTAGAAACACTCTTAAAAGTTCTCAAACTCGACCCCTATTCTCTCCATTTTAAATATTTTTGTTTAACTCTATTAGGTTTGGGTTCATCATCTTTAACCGGCCGTACACTTCAAATTACATTCTTTACACCAAGTTTGCAAGTTTTCCAATGACACATCAAAATAGACCGTCATCACAGCCATATACGTGGCATAAACCGTCCATCACGAGGATCAGATATCCCAAAATCGAGCTAGCTCATAAAGCCCAAAGTGGGCAAAACCAGTCATAAAAGCCCAATCAGGGTCTGTCAAAAGAAGTCATAACTAAGGCCTAGATCCAGGCACGAGAGAGTTTTCTCATAAATAAGAGAAACGTTGCACAATAAAGAGTCGTGGAAAAAATTACGCCTCAATGGATGCGTATTCATAAAAGAGGATATTGTTAGTAAGAACGTTTCCCTTCATTGCACCTCACATACTTAAGTCATGCAGAGAATTAACCGCGACCATTAAATAAGGTAAAAAAAAAAACAATCGATAAAGGTATTCAACTTTAACTGAGTTTGTCCAGATTTACTTCATTTTCCAACAGAGTTACTGACTTAAGCATCGGAGTGCCTTCGGCCACCAAAATGGTGGTCCTTGGCAGTCTAACATTTTTTTTTGTGGGTCAATCTTTTAGGAGGATGAGATTTGGACGCATCAGTTTGGCGCCATCCATGGGGAATGATAGTTTCTTTTTTGAAAAGAAGATTCACAGTAACAAAACTGACTAAAATTTGATCAACGATCAAGAGGCTATCAAAATAGATGGAACACTCTATAGACCCTCAACCCAACAATAATCATAGTAACCCTCCTATTAGCGATGGTACATTGCCAGCAGCTCACGATCGAGACCCAACAATAACCACCGGGCCAATTGCACCCGATGGTCAAAATTCGCAGCATGCAATAGCTCAGACAACCCAGACATCTGGCGACGTCGCTACAGACCCTCGGGTAGATTTTCCCGTGACCCAAATGAACCACATGATGAAGATGATGGAGAAACTCACTCAAGAGTGCACTCAGTCAGTCGACCCTATCCAAACGCCGCCCCAGCAAAACTCTACTAACCAAACTCGATAAAGCAATGAGGTTCCTGTAGAAGCTCAACAGGGGAATCCCGAAAGCAATGAACTTCTCCAAGATAAAACTCCACAGAGTGACGAAACACCTACTAAAATCCCATTCAGGATTGGAGTCACAAATCCTAATGTAGTGTACGAGCTAGCCAAACCACCATTCTCTGACGCCCTCATGATAACTCCCATGCCAAAGAAGTTCACCCCACCAAAGTTCGAGGCATATGATGGCACCACTGACCCAATAGACCATTTGCGACATTTCTACCACATGATGACGTTAAAGGAAAGTATGAAATCCATCTTATGCAGGACGTTTCCAACTAGTCTTACCTTTATAGCAATGAGTTGGTTCAACAACTTACCACCGAGGTAGATAGACTCCTTCCAAGCGCTAGCCACCGCCTTTAGCATAAGGTTCATCGGTAGTCAGCGAATGAGGAAATGACCACACTACCTGCTTCACATCAAATAGAAGCCTGAGGAGACAATAAGAGAAAACGTTACTCATTTCACTGACGAGATGACAATGATCAACAGATGTAGCGATGATACGACCACTGTTACTTTCACCATCAGACTAAAAATATGACATTTTTTAATGCTTTCAACCTAGAACCCCCAAAAAACATAGCGATTCTGTTGAAGAACGCCCAAAACCACATTTCTCTTGAGGAGATGAAAGCTGCTAGGAAGAAAAATGACCACGAAAAAGAAGGCTACTCGAAGAAGCGGAAAAGGAGGGAGGAAAAAAGAATAAACGATAGAACCCGGGAGGATAACATTCAGTCGAAGAGGTATTGGTCCAATGGGAGGCCCGAATCCAACTAGACAGAGTCCGAAAAGTTACAGTCGGCAAGGCCCAGGCATGAGAGGGTAGCAAGTGTGATGAAAAAGACATACAAACCGTATGCAACCTTGAAAACGTGCCGGACCAATATACTGAAACACGTGGAGAAATGGGAAGACATCAACTGGTCACTCAGAATGAGTGGAAACCCGGAAGGGAGAGACAAGAGTAAGTATTGTTCCTTCCACAAGGATCACGGGCACGACACCGAAGACTTCTACAATCTAAAAGACAAAATTGAGCATTGGGTTCAAAGAAGGCGACTCGACGAATTCATCGGAATGCCAAACAAACAACTCAAAGAAAAGGAAAAGGCGGACACCCTCACTACGAGATCAAAAGAATAGCCCAGGGAACTGATATACGCCCTACACTGCATAGCCGGAGTGAACAAAACAATAAACCCAACCAAAGAATCAATCGGGAACACCTCTCACTCGAGCTGATCTATATCGAAATAGGAGCATTGACACTGTCAAATGAAACCAGACAAACTAATATACTGATTCGCGACAAAGAACATGGAGAAGTTTGCACTCCAAAGAGGGACCAATCAACTAACACAACTCGAAGACCCTACTGATATATGCAAGCTCAACCCCTATTACCAACTGCGAAATTGAAAATAACAGATTCGATTAGACCTTGGCATTTAGTGCTGATGTGAGAATGATTGAACAATTTGGTACTGTTGTGAGCATGATTAAACAATTTGGCGCTGATTGAGCATGTTTGGGCAATTTAGCAATGCTTAGTTATCAAATTAGGAAGCACCCCAAATCCATTAGCTACAATAACATATTCAACGAAAGACGAGATACTACAAACAAGTTAAACCTATAGCAAAACCAGCGGCGTGAAGACATACTCCAAGACGATGCAGAACAAGGCAACGATGGCGTAACCCTCTAACAACACAAGGATCAACATCAATCAAGCAAAGGTCAGAAGGACGAAACAAACCACTTTACAACCAAGCGTAACATTTTGGTTAATAACAACCACTAGGGTTTATCAGAATACCCGAGAGGGGAGTATCAAGAAAACTACAAGTTTGAAATCCTCATCTTGTGCGCAAACAACAGAATCAAGGCATCGAAGCTCGATAATACAGAGCAATCGGCATATAAATCCAAAAAGGATCAGGACACGATTCAGATATACGCAATAAACTTCTGGTCTGATCAACTACGAAGTAAAAGTTGGACAAACGAATCAACTTACTCATAAAACTTTGGGTCGGCTAATAAGTCGGAACAACAAAGTAAATGTAGGACGAACGAGTCAACTTACTCATAAAAATTTCGGGTCGACTAATACGTTGAACCATAGCCAGAGCGGATAAAAGCGTAAAACCAATTTCGCGACTAACCCCTAATATCGTCATTAAGATTACCAAAGCATGTCGGATAACAAAGAAAATAAATGTTCGTGATCACCAACAGACCAACCACCGAGTGCAGAATCCTAACAATCAGGGAATACCAGAAAGAATGGCTCTCGCATAAGTGAAAACCGTAACCTTCCAATCATTAGGACCCATCTGAGCAGGGGGATACCTAGACAGTCTAAATATGCCCAGAATAAATCGGGAACTAGAAATCGAAGCCCAGATTGAAACATGCATGGGTAGAGTGCAATATACCCATTTCTCGGACGACAAGGACTATCGCTCTGCCGGGGCAAAATGATCTCAAGGTCGGAGGGCAAAAAGTAGTCAGAGCAAACATTGTCCAGCGTCGCCTGAGAAACCTACTTGGGAGAAAAGTAAATTTCGCAAGTAGCAAGTTGATCAACGTCCAGTAAATCGTTGGCAGGCATCGCTGAGGAACAAGAAAAGCAAGAAAAATGAAAAAGGAAAGAAGAGAAAACCCTAATTTCAAAGATAACGTCAACAAGGAAACAAACTCGTCACACCCCCCTTTATAGAGCCGAACAACAAAGGGACCGCTCATGGGACGACGTGCGGGATATGATGGCTACGCGAAATTCCAAAAATGTGCGAAAACGAATGGATGAACAAGAGATTGAAACACCAACCCACCAAAAGATGCTAACAACATTAAATGCGAGGTAATGGTGGAATCGAAAGTCCAACCGTCACAAAGTTAGTGGCCACGTCAGCATACCCACTAACTAAAAGAGGAATAGCTTATGATACATCAAAATAGACTGTCATCACAACCCTACACGTTGCAGAAACCGTCCATCACGAGGATCAGGTATCCAAAACCAGGTCAGCTCATAAAGCCCAAAAGGGCAAAACCAATCATAAATCCCAAACATGGTATGTCAGAAGAAGTCATCACAATGGCCCAAATCCAAGCCCGAGCGAGTTTTCTCATAAAGAAGAAAAATGTCGCACAAGAAAAGAGTTGTGAAGGGATTACGCCTCCACGGACGCGTCTTCATAAAGGAGGAGACTGTTACGAAGAACGTTTGCCCCATTGCACCTCACATGATTAAGTCACGCAAAGAATTAATCGCGACCATTATATAAGGTAAAGCGAACAATCGACAAAGGTATGCCACTTTAACTGAGTTTGTCCAAATTTACTTCCTTCTTCAATAGAGTTGTTGACTTAAGCATTGGAGTGCCTTCAGCCACAAAAAATGTGGTCCTTGGCAGTCTAACATCTGTTTAGCAGGTCAAACTTTCAGGAGGACGATATTTGGATGAATCATTTTCTATGGGTTGTTTTGCCACAATATTTCGGAGCTTCCTCATCTTTGTCTTCTTCAACTTCTTAACTTTCCACCACTTCCTTTCTCGCTCTCATCACTTACTTCCTGTTCTTCATTCTCTTCGCTTACTTCACCTTTTCCATCTTCATCCTCATCTTTATTTCCATTACTTAGTGAACAAAGTTTGAGCTACATGTACCATCTACCATTCCTCTTCTACCTTTAACACCATTCGATTTGCTGAAAAAAAAGGGTTCTCAACTAACCAACCAATTAGGGGATCGTATCCTCATTCTGTCTTATTTTCCCTTTGTCCCCTTTCTCTTCCCTAGTAAATTTGGTTGATGTTTCTCTAGATTTTTTCTTGTTTTGTTTCTCATTTTTCTAGAAGCATTTCTTCTTCTAGCTATTGAACGAGAGTTATGAGTCATTCACTTCCTTTAGATTTAGTGCCTTTGAATCTAGGTTTATCTTGAACTCCACGTTTGGTTTATGTGTGCTCAATTTTGTAGCACTTAGTGCATGCTTGGGGCTTCTAAGGGTACTCTAAGTTATCTCAAAGTTTCATCTTCCTTCAACTACAAAACTCAGATAATTAAGCAATGTAAAGGCTGACATAAATAAGCCTCATTCCTTTATCTGTTGCTCTATCCATATATACAATACACATACTGGCCTTCCTAAGCTACTAGCTAAATACTTCAGACTAGTTGGGTCTCATATTGTTTAGGTACTATGCAGAACCTCATCCATAAAGGGATCCTAGAATAAAGGTTCTTTACTAGTTTTATCTCTTTATCCAAAAGCCTAACAACGTCTTCCTTGCAATATTGGTATAGAGAGGTTGCCTTTAAGGCCTAGAAACTTATCGAATCAAACTCTCATTGATGTATGGTGTTTTATCTAAAAATACTGACGTAAATTTCTTATTCCTGAATGTGCCATTTCCATTTTTTTAGGCTTATGTTCTACTCCATGTAAAGATAGATGATAAAAAAATACAATCGAGTTCTATTTGTACATATAGGCCAAAAGGTTCCTGATGCAATCATTTTTCGCTCCCTGCTTTGACCTAGACCTGTTAACCTGCACAAGTAATGCACGTGAGCCACGGACCACCGTTGTGGTGGCTAATGGCCCTCCGATGCTAAAGTCAGATAGGGATATAAGGAAGGTGTAATGATGTAAATAGAGAATTTATAGTGTACCTTAGCTTACCAACCTCATGTCTTATTTATAGTGTAGGAGTCCTGGTTCGACCAGGCCATCGATGGCGTAGTTTGAGAAAGAGATCTTCGTGGAGATCATTCTCTAATTAAGAGTCGTGATGTAGGAGGGAAGTTCCCTCTTAGCCCTGCGCTCTAGATATGCGAGAGATAGTTCCCAATCTGAGGGTAATTCATAAGAAGAAGTTTCCTTGTGTGATATGTACTCAGGTATTTGCTTCCCAGTTGGAAGAGGAGAGTTGTTGTAGTTGCCTGTCCGAAGCTGATCCTCGAGATATTTGCCTTAGTTGGGCTTATGGGTATTAATGATAGTTGTCAGACACGTGAGCTTAGCAATCTGTAAGAGTTCAGGTCCGTTTAGCAAACTACATTGGGCGGGCTTAGAACTGCTTGGGCCGGATCAGAGTTGGGCTGACACTGGGGTCTGTAGTTCATTGAGATCATCATGACACTTATATGGCTCAGGGATGTGGCCATTTTGGTGTATCATCAACTACTCCCCCCGAGTTAGTGGGCTGTCACATCGGTTCACCAAGTCAATTCTTGAAAAGATATGCTGCTCATGATGATTGACTCTGAATCATTGTTTGAGTCGCGCGCTGCATTTATTGAACGTGCGACGGTTCAGTGGAAAAGAGGGGGGAACCTAATCCCTATTTAGGTCATCCGTTGTGCGGAGTCTGACCCTTCTTTGCCTTTGAAGATACTACTTTGTTCATATTCTGATTAACAAGATTACTCATCTTCTTCATAGCTCAACAAAACCTTCTTGATGACGCAACCTTGGCCAGGGGCCTTAAGTTTTTTGAAGACATGTTGCTTTCTGAAACCGACCTTGCTGAAATCCGTACGAAGTTTGGGATCTCTAAGGACCTGCCATTGTCAGTTCTGAAGGGCGACCAAATGCCAATGTCGCCACTGGCGGGGTTCATCTGTTTGCATCAGGGGATGCTTCAAATCGGAGTACGTTTTCCTGTTTCTGGATGTGATTTGGGAATTCTTGGACTTCATTGTGATTCCTCTGGCCTCATTGGGGCCTAATGGATACATGATCATCCTTTTCATTTTGTGTAGGGCGAAGGAAGCTGGCATCCGCGTGACTCCACGAGTGATCCAATTGCTGACTTCTCCTCGGTTGAAGAGTAACACCGTCTGCAAGATGACGTCGTTGGCTTGCTTCATGAATTTGGCAGATGACTTCAAGTTCTGGTAAAAGTATTGCTTCTTCGCCCCCGCATATTCAAAGTACTTTCAGTTCAAGGATCGTTCATTTTAGCGGGAGTCTAGACCACTCCGTAAGTACAGTTTTTTCTTTTAGTTTTGTTGCACTTGATTGCATGCTAATCGTTGCTCGCATTTCTTCCCAGGATGGTTTCCCACTACTCCTCTTACCCTGGATGAACAAAACACTATGGACACGTTCCGTGGCTTATCAATGAGGAATGCGGTGGGCTGTGGGACAACTGGCACATGACCCCCATTCTTTATCACATCTCTTGTTTTGTCCGACACGGAGGAGCCGTCTGAGACGTTTTTCTTCTTCGCGAGTTTGAACAGGTTTTGCATTATAATTGGGTTGTATTCAACACGACCCGCTCCAGTGAGTGAATAAGCAAGTTTGATCAGCCCGTCAGGGCGGAGACTGAGGTATCTGGCTGGGAGAAAGACTACTTGTGATTTGTAGGGGTCGAAGACATGTCGAATCTCAGTATTGCGCAGGCGGAAGCTTTGAGTGAGCGGTTGATGAGGGTTGCAACGGCGGCTTTTGTCGATGTTGATTTGCGTAGGACTGTTCCGATAGAAGGTTCTCGTAAAGATCTGCCTGAGGTTCTGGAGCCTGATCGTCCCATTGGTGCGTTGTCTGATAGTGGTCGTGGTGTCACAGACCAAGTTTCTTGTAGTCTGCATTGTTCACCGTCTCGTTCCAGGCCACAACTCAAGGTGTTGGAGGGTCCTTTGGATAACTCGCTTCCTCCCCTTCTTTCGGATCCTGTTAAGTTGTCTCGCACTAAAGGGTCAGCTGTTCGTGACAAGGGAAAAACTATAGAGGAGAGCCTGGGAATAATGGTGACTGCGAAGGGTGGTGTCGGTGTAATTCCTGATCTAGGAGAACTCATCCGGATGCGCGAATAAGCTTGTTCGCACCGGATTTAGTAAAGATAAGCACCCAGGTCTGACATTTGGAGGTTGATGTGGAGTATGCTTTGAGGAAGCATATAGCACCCATGTAGCACCTGTCCGCGCGTTTGCTGGACGATTTATGTGTCGGTTGAGTGGCCTTTGCTGATAATAGAATGCCAACTCGTTTGAGCGTGATGACGCTGGCTGAGCTGTGATTTATAATTGCGCCCGTTGTTTCGAAAAGGAGTGGCGAGCTTCTTAAGGCCCCCACTTTTCGAACCATCTATGTCCGAACAAAATGGACTATAAGTCCGGGGAATAATGATTTGGCGACCATGCTGAAAAACAGTAGTCCCGTGGCGAGTCCTCGACATCAGTCAGGGACTAACTAGTCTTCCACCTTTCGAACCATCTATACTCGCGCAGTGGGGGTTACAACTTCAAGACAAATGGGTTCGACGACCAGACTGAAAATCAGTGGCCCCGTGGTAAGCCATCGAAATCAGTTCAGGACTGACTAGGCTCTCACATTCCAAATCATCTACACTTGTGCGCATCAAGCTAAAAATTTGAGGGTTTTTGGCGGCCATGCCTAAGAGAAGTGGTCTCGTGCCAAGCCGTCAGAATTAGTTCGGGACTAACTAGGCTCCCACCTTCTAAACCATCTACACCCGCGCAAATGGGGCTACAAGCTCAGAGTTGGTAATTCGGTGGCCAGGCCGAAAAGTAGTGGTCCCGGGCGAGCAGTCAGAATCAGTTTGGGACTGACTAGGCTCTCGCCTTCCAAACCATTTACGCTCGTGCAGTGGGGGCCACAGGTCTTGGCTTTGATGAAAAGCTTTTGTTGCCAGTCGTCACTAGCTAGGCTTACCTAATCAGGTTCGACGACCATTGACCGTGAAGGGGGCAATGAACCCTGGCAAGTCATCATCACCAGGCGTGACAACGATGATTAGACTCCTACTTTCTAAACCATCAGAATCTGCATTAAGCGGACTAGGTGTTGGGATGAACCAGAAGCCATCGTCATCTGGCTCGGCTGACCAATGATGCGTTATTTTAGTAGCACACAACTTAATACCTTGCTTTGTGATTGTAGTATAAAATAAGTAGGGATCGTTCTAGACCGGGGATTAGAGGGCTTGTCAATTAACACTAATAATAACTAAAAGACAACTAACAACCTAATTAATTAAATAAAAGGGGATTGGATTTTCTAAATTAAACTATGAAAATAACTACGAAAATTACTATAAAGATAATAAAACTAAAGGGATGGCAAAGATGAGAAATTAGCTAAGAGTTTATCTCCACACACCAAACATATGCTTATAAATCAATCTTCAATAACCACTTGCTAACTCGTGAGAGACAATGCTCAAGACTAACCGTGACCGCAAACTTCATTAATCTTATTATTTTCCCAAGTTCGTTGAATTAAACTAAGCGTCAGTTTTAAACTATTCTTATCATGCTATCTAAACAGGAATTACAAGTTAAATAACAATCTAAGATCTTTAAGTTTTGTGGCAAATATGAACACTGACTTGGCAGTTACAAGTATGATCAGCATCTTGTTCTTGCCTAGGTTTTTACTTAACCTTACCAACGTTCCTTGGTATTTACTACTTGTGAATACAGGATTATAACAATTAGGTGAATCTCTCCTATACTCTAGCCCCAGATCCTAGCATGCTTACTAAGTTGGCCACCTTAACAAACATACAAAGAAAAGTTCTCTATAAAGCAGTTAAGCAAAACACAATCACTAATAGCAAGGAAGATTAAATTCAATTAATTTATAAAGCACATGTTCGGGGCTTCGAATCCACCCCTAACTAAGAGGAGTTTAACTAGACATATTAATTATGTTCGAATAGCAATACATAATTAATATCAAACTAAAAATAAGAGAGAGATTAGAAAGAACGTCGTCGCCTGTGCGTGATGGTACTGAGTGGAAGATGGGGTGCGAATAGCACGATCTCTTCTTTATCCTTCCTCACTTCGCGATTTGCTTCACTTTTGTTTCCTTTCGATCTCTGCTTGTGAAACAAAGTGAGAGAGATAAGGGGATGACGAGGGATAGCGAGAAAGAGAGGGACTGAGACGGTGGCGTTGTGGAAAGGTTTGGCGAGGTTGCTATTTCGAGAGAGAGGGGTTACGGTCTGATGAGGTGTATGGCGATGGTTGGATGATGACTGAGACATAGATGGGGGTTTATAGATTGGGTTTAGGGTTGATGATGAAGGTTATGGATGTGTTGGGTGTTAGGAGGAAAAGGAGATGATGGAGGTGGCTAGGGTTCCCTGATTTTCAACAAACAGATAAATGAAGGCTTAATGGACTGTTGCGAGGATGGATGGCTTTCAATTCGGTTTGATGGAGGCGAGGTGGATGGCTTGCGTAGGCGATGGAAGCTGTGGATGCTCTCTGCTGCGATGGATGAAGGCTAGATGGCTGGATCATTATCTTCAAAGCAAGGTATCATCCCTTTTATAATTGTTTTGTTTCATTCTTTGCTTGGTTTCCTTGTTTGTGTGGTTTCCTTGTGCAACTAGTTGCCAATTTGCTTCACTTAGCTTCTATTTTAGGATCTTGTAATTGAAAACCTACACAAACATGAAAATAGCAATTAATATCATAATTAACAAGTAATAGCTAAAAATATATATAGAAATATGGTACTAAAAATAGCCTAATTATGCCCTTATCAAATTCCCCCACACTTATCATTTGCTAGTCCTCGAGCAAATCCAAGAAACAAAAATATAAGACTCAAATGACTCAATCTATATTTTCCAACATTTGTCTCAGAGATTTTCAACGGATCATGACATGTTAAGATTCTTTGTAAACACAAGATTAAATCCACATCATTCGACAATTAATACACGTCCATAGCAATGATATAAAAATTCTCAATTAAATCAATCCAAGTGACTGTGAAACTCAAGCGCGTGCCAGAAAGAATTAACCCAAAAATCTCACTGGATGCACTCTTTTTTTTTTTTTTTTTCCAGATATATGATCTCATGGAAGGAATGCTACTACTTGAATGCAAGAACTAGTGACACCATTTGCTCATACTTCATTCAAATCTCCACATCGTGACATTGCAAGACACACTCAATCAAAAGGTCTTAATTCAGGTTGTAATGGGGCCAGGGGTCAAGGGAAGAGAAAGAACGGATATGAAATTTTCAAAGGGCTTGAAGAAATGGTGAAAGCATGCAATAAGATTAGAGACATTAGCAAAGAATTATATGGTTCAAGACATAAGTGGGAAAATGACGAGGTGATTCATTGATAATGAAGAGCTTCAGCAATTATTTTGTATCTACTGAAAAGAATTGAACTATTTGTATGGTACTGTAATACTGAATGGATATAGATAAGGACTTGTATCCATTTTGTAACTTTTTTTTTTTGTACCATATTTTTTTTCATTTTTTTTGCAACTCTTTCTTTTTGAACCGTCTACCACAAGGGTCTCCCCCACACTTGTTTTTCAATATACCTTGAACCACAATAAAGTCTGTGCAAATCAAATTATGTTCCACTCTTTTTATTAGGTTAGGGATAGAAAAGGAGGGTAATGAAACAAAAGGCTTAATAACAGGCTCAATGGGGTTAACCTAAAGGAAATATATTATGGATCAAGCTTATTTGGCAATGGTGGAAACTAGGTGCCTTTATCATGTCAAGCATGTCATGCCATTCAATATGATGCTTTGAACGAAATTAATACAAGTTCTAGTGTTTAATTCTTAATTTTGAAAGCAATCCAAGTAGCAACCAAAGCAAACAAAATTGAGATCATGCAATGAATTTTTATTGACAAAAGAAATAAAAGATGACCTAACTAAAAACTCTCAAAATCAAAGGAACAATAGGCTCAAAACTCACATATGGTTTATAATGAGTTAAATTCAACTAAGCATGCTATGAGTACCAATTACTAAGTTGATTACATGTGAATTTGCATATGATAACCAAAGATAAGCATTAACTAAAGAATAATATTAGATCTTAAATCATGTTTATAAATCACCTTAAAGTTATGCAATTAAAAACCAAATCTTATCATTGTATTGGAAAGTATCCTAAGACTCAAAACAACTATAAATTCTTTTCTTTTTTTAAAATTTTTGTTTTTTCATGACACTAATACCAACAAAGAAAATAAAAACCAACATTATATATATATATATATATATATATATATATATATATATATATATATATATATATATATATATATATATATATATATATATATATTTAAGGGACTGACACTTTTTTTTTCAAAATAAAACAACGTTTTGTTCCCCCCACACTTAAACCTAACATTGTCCTCAATGTGAATAGATTATAACACATGTAATGAAAGATTTAAAAGCGGAAAAACAAACTACTAACAAACAAAAGCAAAAATTAACGAAAAGAAAATAAAGGGATAAAGAAAGCAAATCTGATTGGGTTGCCTCCCAAGAAGCACTTGTTTTAACGTCGTGCAGCCCGACGGTATCTCCAATTAATCCTCAGAATAAGTGGGAACATGGAGTGATACGTCCTCCACGACATGCTCCACAAATGACTCATAATAGGGCTTAAGTCGATGCCCATTCACCTTGAACTCATTTCCAGTTGTGACACTTTTCACCTGTATAGCACCATGGGAAAAAACATTAGTAACAATAAAAGGACCAACCCATCTAGAACGTAACTTACCGGGAAAAAATTAAGGAATGACTGAAAAAGTAAGACTTTCTGGCCCACCACAAAAGTCTTTCCACGGATCATGCGATCATGAAAAGCTTTAGTTTTCTCCTTATAAATCCTGGCACTCTCATATGCGTCATTCCAAATCTCTTCAAGCTCGTTCAGCTGCAATTTCCTATGAAGGCCAACATCATCAATGTTCATATTGAAAGTCTTAATAGCCCAATGCGCCTTATGTTCTAGCTCAACCGGTAAATGACACGGTTTCCAATATACAATCCGAAAGGGAGACATCCCTATAGGTGTCTTATATGTTGTTCGATATGCCCATAAAGCATCATTAAGTCGCATGCTCCAATCTTTGCGAGTGGGCTTTACTGTCTTTTCAAGTATTCCCTTGATTTCACAATTTGAAACTTCGGCTTGTCCACTTGTTTGGGGATGATAAGGTGTCGAAACCTTATGTGTGACATTGTATTTCTTAAGCAAAGCTTCAATTGTACGATTGCAAAAATGGGAACCTCCATCATTTATAATCACTCGCGACATTCCAAATCTTACAAAAATGTTAGAACGAATAAATTCTGCAACAACTTTGGAATCGTCAGTACGAGTGGCTTTTGCTTCCACCCACTTTGAAACATAATCCACAGCAAGCAATATATAAATGAAACCATTAGAAGAAGGAAATGGACCCATGAAATCAATACCCCATACATCGAAGATTTCCACATTATATATAGGATGTTGTGGCATTTGATCTCTAGGGCCTAAATTACCTGTTCTTTGACACCGGTCACAAGGCATGCAAAATAATCTGGCATCTTAAATAAAGTGGGCCAATAAAATCCACATTCTAAAACCTTACGAGTTGTTCTTTGAGTTCCAAAGTGTCCCCCACAAGCATAGGAATGACAATATGTCAATATTGAATTAAATTCAGAATTGGGTACGCATCCTCTAATCAGTTGATCGGTACAATGCTTCCACAGATAGGGATCATCCCATACAAACTGTTAGCCACTTTCTTGAGCTTATCCTTCATGAACTCGAGTTAAGGTGTTCGGAATCTATTTGGATACAAGGTAATTTACAATATCAGCATACCATGGTTCACTTACATCATCATCATCATCATCATCAAAGCCCATTCCCGAGATTTTCGGGATCGGCTACATGGATTTTGGTTCTCCAAGAAATGCGATCTTCCCACATTTCCTCGCCTAATCCAAGCTCAATGATATCTTCATTCACCGTCTTCATCCAAGTTTTCAACGGTCGTCCCCTCCGTCTACACCTTCCATTAACTTGCCAATCTAAACATTTTCTAATTGGCGTCGTGCTTGGTCTCCTCCGCACATGACCAAACCAAGTTAAACGTCTTTCTCTAATTTTTTCCTCTATGGGCGCTACACCTAAGTATTTCCTAATTCTTTCATTTCTAATTTTATCCTTACGAGTTCTACCACACATCCACCTTAACATACGCATTTCTGCTACTGCCATCCTATGCGTATGTTGTCCCGTAGTAGCCCAACATTCTGAACCGTATAGCATGGCTGGTCGAACAATTATCTTATAGCATTTCCCTTTTAGCCTTGCAGGCATCCTTCTATCGCATAATACTCCTGACGCCATTCTCCATTTCAACCAACCAGCTTTAATCCTATGGTCTACATCTTCTCCAATAGCCCCATTCTTTTGAATTATAGATCCTAGATATCGAAAAGCCTCACACTCTGGGACCTCGACACCTTCAATCTCAATTGCATTACTTCTCCCTCTTGGTTCACACCCAAAGTTGCACACTAGATACTCCGTCTTCGAACGGCTAATTCTAAAACCTTTACTCTCTAAAGCCTCCCGCCACTTAACTAATTTCTGACCTAAACCTGCACTAGTCTCATCCATTAAGACAATATCATCTGCAAATAACATGCACCAAGGTACATCTTCTTGCAGATGTCTCGTCAACTCATCCATGACCAAAGCAAAGAGATATGGACTTAACGCCGACCCTTGATGTAGTCCTACTGACACTGGAAATTCACTAGACATCCCACCTACTGAGCGAACACTTGTTACAACCCCTTCATACATATCCTTAATGATATCGACATAACATTGAGACACTTTCTTCCTTTCAAGCACCCACCAAATTAACTCCCTAGGGACCCTATCATATGCTTTCTCCAGATCAATAAAAACCATATGCAAACTCTTACGTGCCTCTCGATATTTTTCTATAGTTTGCCTAAGCAGGAAGATGGCCTCCGTAATAGACCTACCCGTCATAAATCCAAATTGATTCTCCGAAACCGTGGTTAAACTCCTAAGTCTTTGTTCTATAACTCTCTCCCAAATTTCATCGTATGGCTCATAAGCTTTATCTCTCTATAGTTCGAGCAATTCTGGATATCCCCTTTGTTCTTATAAATTGGTACCACAATGCTATGTCTCCATGAATCTGGCATTTTTCTAGTTTCCAAAATCCTATTAAAGAGCTTAGTTAGCCATTGAATCCCAACTTCTCCCAGACATTTCCATGCTTCAATTGGGATATCATCCGGTCCAACGGCCTTCCCTGTCTTCATTCTTTTTAAAGCTTCTCTCACTTCTGTGGCACTAACTCTGCGATGGAACACGCGATCTCTCCCTTCCTGTGAAGCATACCCCTCCAAGTTTAACTCCCCTACATGTGTTCCATTGAGTAGGTTCTAAAAGTAATCCTTCCATCTATCTAAAATAGCTTTATCCTGCATTAAAACTCTTCCATCCTCATGCTTAACACACTTAACATGACTCAAGTCCCTAGTCTTTCGTTCTCTAGCTTTAGCTATCTTGAAAATATCTTTCTCCCCTTCCTTCGTACCTAGCCTATTATAAAGAGCATCATACGCTCTCTTCTTAGCTTCCCCTACTGCTCTACTACTCAACTTCTTAGCCTGCTTATAAAGCTCATAAGACTCTAGGCACCTATCTTTTTGCCACACCTTAAAGCATTTTTTCTTTTCCACAATGGTTTGTTGCACATCCGCGTTCCACCACCATGTCTCCTTACCATAGAAACCTCCTCTTTTGGCCTGTCCTAACTCTTCCTTCGCACATCTTCTTATTCGGTTTGCCAAATGTTCAAAAAGATCCGCGCTACTAGTCCGATCCTTTGCTTCTAGATTCTCCCAACCCTCTGAAACTGACTGGCCACCCAAAATCCTATTTCTAAATCTTTGGCACACATCTCCCTGTAAGGTCCACCACTTAATTCTCGGTCTAACCTGTTCTATAGCAATACGACCCCTACTCTTAAGACAAAAATCGAGAACTAACAGCCTATGTTGGTTTGTCAGACACTCACCATGGTTCACTTACCTCGACCAAAAATAGTTGTTCGTCAGGAAAAATCTCAAGAATTTGTTGGGGTTCCTCATTGCGCACCAAATGGCTCATGTGGTAAGCTACCACGTTTTCACTCCCTTTTTTTTTATCCCTGATCTCCACATCAAACTCTTGAAGAAGAAGTATCCACCATATAAGTCTCGGTTTCATTTCTTTTTTCGTAAGCAAGTATTTTAAAGCTGCATGATCAGAGAAAATTATAACTTTAGTTCCAATTAAATAAGATCGGAATTTCTCTAAAGCAAATATAACAGCTAAAAGTTCTTGTTTAGTTGTGGAATAATTCAATTGAGCGTCATTCAAGGTTCAGGAGGCATAGTAGATGACGTGAAGACGTTTGTCCCTCCGTTGGCCTGAAACTGCTCCTAAGGCATAATCTGATGCGTCACACATAAGCTCAAATGGAAAACCCCAATCCGGTGGTGCAATGATAGGTGCTGATGTCAACAACTCCTTAAGCTTGTCAAACGCTGTCTGACAGACATTATTGAACTCAAATGGCACATCTTTTTGTAGGAGTCGACATAGTGGTCTAGAAACCTTAGAAAAATCTTTGATAAATCGTCGATAGAATCCTGCATGTCCAAGAAAAGAACGAACCTCTCTCACCGAAATAGGAGAGGGTAAGTAACGTACAAGATCTATTTTAGCTTTATCAACCTCAATACCCCTAGCTGAAATCACATGACCTAAAACAATACCTTGGTTAACCATAAAGTGACATTTTTCCCAATTTAATACAAGGTTAACCTCAATGCATCACTTCAGAATCAATGCAAGATTATCTAGACAATGGTAAAAAGAATCACCGAAAACACTAAAATCATCCATAAAAACCTCAATGATTTTTTCAATAAATTCTGAAAATATACTTACCATACATCTCTGGAAGGTAGCCGGGTCATTACACAAACCGAATGACATTTTTCTATATGCGAAAGTGCCGAATGGACATGTAAAGGTTGTCTTTTCTTGATCCTCTGGAGCGATGACAATCTGATTATATCCTGAATAACCATCAAGAAAACAATAAAAAGCACGACCGGCCAACCTTTCAAGCAATTGATCAATAAAGGGAAGAGGAAAATCATCTTTCCTGGTAGTTGCATTCAACTTTCTATAGTCAATACAAACCCGCCACTCTGTTTGTATTCGCGTGGGAACCAACTCATTTTCCTCGCTCTTTACCACAGTTATGCCAGACTTCTTCAGCACTACTTGCACTGGTGAAACCCATTTGCTACCTGAAATAGGGTAAATCACGCCACAATCAAGGAGTTTAATGATTTCTTTCTTCACAACTTGCATCATAGGGGGTTTAGGCGGAACTGAGTTTCTCTAGTGGGTTTTGCACCTTCCTCAAGAAGTATATGGTGCATACAAGTGGTAGGGCTAATACCCTTTATGTCTACTAATGTCTACCAATGTCTACCCAATTGCAGTCTTGTATTCCTTTAAAACTCGAATAAGCTTTTCCTCCTCTAAATTTGTGAGTGATGATGATATGATGACAGACAATGTCTCATCATCTCCCAAATACGCGTACTTCAAAATGATCTGGTAACAGTTTAAGCTCAAGTGTAGGTGCCTGAATCACAGAAGGTAAAAGTTTATTAGTAGATGAGGGAATAATAATTGGGGGAGGTAATTCACTAACAATTCGTGGCATTGACTCCAAGGTTGCCACAGTCTCAATGATCTCCTCCCTCATGTTATCGGCCGAGATCTTCATATTGTCACAAAGGACTCCATTTCTCTCATATCCGGCGCCAGTAGTAATGGTGATTTCAAGTTCATCATCGTTCATGACGTCAAGAAATTCCTGGGACAAAATATCCACCACGTCAATAGAAAAACAAGAATGATTATCAGCAGGGTACCTCATGGCTTCAAAGATGTTGAAGCCAATCACATCACCATCAAATTCCATTGTCAGTTTCCCTGCATGCACATCAATATTTGTTCTTGCAGTTTTCATGAAGGGGCGCCCTAAAATAAGAGGCAATGGTGTTGACAATGTCAAATCTTCCATTTCAAGCACATAGAAATCTGCTGGGAAGATCAAATGATTAACTTGCACCAACACATCTTCCAACAAACCTCGCGGATATGCATTAGAGCGGTCAGCCAATTGAATAATTACATCATCATTTTTAAGTTCCCCAAGATTCATAGAACGATAAACAGAATATGGCATAACATTAATTGAAGCACCTAAGTCTAACATTGCATTGTCAATTTTAGTATTACCAATAACACAAGGGATAGTGAAACTACCTGGATCCTTACACTTCGGTGGCAATTTCCCTTGAATAACTGCGGAGATATTCTCACTTACCTTAACTACCTCTCCGTCTTGAAGTCGTCTCTTTGTTGTGCAAAACTCCTTCAAAAATTTTGCATACTTCGGCACTTGCTTAATAGCATCAAGAAGCAGAATATTGACTTGGACTTTTCGAAATGTTTCCAAAATTTCCTTATCCTGTTCATCTTTCCTAGATTTGTCAAACCTACCTTGAAAAGGCACAAAAGGTGGAGCAAGATTAGCAGAAACTGAATTTGGAATGCTCACCTTCTTACCTTGGAGCTTTGGTGTTTCAAGGTGTAACTCAGTTTTCTTATTTCGACTCTGTTTAGGGACTATTGGCTCATTCTCAATTTGCCTACCACTCCTCAATGTAATTGCTTTTGCGGTTTCAAACCCGCCTTTTGGATTTGGAATGGTAGAACTAGGAAGTTTTCCTTGCTCGCGAATTTGTCCAATAAACTCAACTATCTGTCCCATTTGTAGTTTCAAATCTGCTATATCCTTTGATTAGTTCTGCTGAGAAATAGTCAACGATTTCAAAATCTCATCATAATTAAGGGGCATTCCTTAATTGTGCTGAGGTGGTTCTGGTTGCCTTTGGGCGAAGTCAGGGGGTGGCCGACTCGAAGTCTGTTGTTAAGGTTGTTCTGAATTTCTCCATCCAAAACTGGGGTGATTTCTCCAACCTTCATTGTAGGTGTTCGAATAAGGATTATTCCTATAGTGATTTTGCCCTTGAAAACCTACTGCATTGACATTCTCCCAACCGCCATTCTCAATCAGTTGAGGACATTGATCAGATGGATGTCCTGACTTTGTACACACGCCACAAACTTGTGCAACTCCTTGCATATTCAGCTTCCCTAGGGCCCGAGTCACAAATGAGGTAAGATTAGCCATTTGAGCTTCCAAGCTAGAATTAGTACTTACCTCATTGACTTGGCGTGACGGCTCTCCAATTCCCTCATATTGTTGGGCATTTAAAGCTCGATTTGCAATCAAAGTCTTTGCTGCTCCTGGAGTTTTATCAACCGAAGAGTTTTATGAACCGAAACTCCTCCTGCCGTTGCATCTAACATCTGTCGCTCAAGAGGAAGCAATCCATCGTAAAAGTATTGAATCAGGAGCTCCTCCTTCATCTGATGCTGCGGGCATGATGCTATGAGAGTTTTGAAACGCTCATAGTAAGCCGGATATGATTATCCTGTACCTTGCTGTATGCCACTGATTTTCTTCCTCAACAAGATAATTTTGGAAGTTGGGAAGAATTTCTCTAGAAACACCTTGTTCATGCTCTCCCAAGAATATACTATTCCGAAAGGTAGTTCATAGAGCCAATCCTTAGCCCTATCAGCCAAAGAAAAGAGGAATGCTCTAAACTTTAGGATGTTTTCATCCACATTTATTGGCGTCATACTGGAGCATACAACTTCAAATTCCTTTAAATGTTTATTAGGATCCTATATAGAAAGACCATGATACTTCGGAATATGATGAAGTAGGCTGGATTTCAACTCGAATGACTCAGTCTTGCCCTGCGCGGCTAATGGATACTGAATGCACAAGGGTGCAACATTGTCCAAGGTAGATGCTGAAAGTTCTTTAATAGATCTATTGTCTCCCATGTCGAACTCTTCAGATTCAGATTCAGAGCTAGATGTTTGTCGCTTTTTTGTTTTTCTTCTTCGTCTTCTAAATGTTTTCTCAGGCTCTGAATCATATTCTACTAAGTTTTCGCTGGATCTCCTATTGCGCATGAACTAGTACCTAAGATAAAGAAGAAAAAATCAATAAAAAGAAAAATAAATAAATAAAAACTAATTAAGTAATCAACAAGTTTTCCACTCCCCGGCAACGGCGCCAAAAATTGATGCGCTATTTTAGTAGCACACAACTTAATACCCTGCTTTGTGATTGTAGTATAAAATAAGTAGGGATCGTTCTAGACTGGGGATTAGAGGGCTTGTCAATTAACACTAATAATAACTAAAAGACAACTAACAACCTAATTAATTAAATAAAAGGGGATTGGATTTTCTAAATTAAACTATGAAAATAACTACGAAAATTACTATAAAGATAATAAAACTAAAGGGATGGCAAAGTTGAGAAATTAGCTAAGGATTTATCTCCACACACCAAACATATGCTTATAAATCAATCTTCAATAATCACTTGCTAACTTGTGAGAGACAATGCTCAGGACTAACCGTGACCGCACTGCATTAATCTTATTATTTTCCCAAGTTCGTTGAAATAAACTAAGCGTCGCTTTCAAACTATTCTTATCATGTTATCTAAACAGGAATCACAAGTTAAATAACAATCTAAGATCATTAAGTTTTGTGGAAAATATGAACACTGACTAGGCAATTACAAGTATGATCAGCATCTTGTTCTTGCCTAGGTTTTTACTTAACCTTACCAATGTTCCTTGGTATTTACTACTTGTGAATACGGGATTATAACAATTAGGTGAAACTCTCCTATACTCTAGCCCCAGATCCTAGCATGCTTACTGATAATCACATAATTATAACATTTTTTTACCTCTTATTATATTTTTGTTAATCCTTGTTTTATTTTATTTTAAATTAATTATTAAATTTTTGTGTTTTTGTAGAATTCGGAGCAATAACGAAGAAATCAAAGAAAAATGCAATGAATAAATCACAAACGGTGACTTTAGAGAAAGTGGAGGTGAGAATAGCCTAAGCCCATAACCTAAACTCAAAACCAAATCCATAAACCCAAACCCAATGCCAAACCCAATCAAACCCAAAGCATATTCTCTTAATTATCCAAGATTCTAGTTTGATTTAAGCCTTAAATCACTCATTGAACCCTCCCCTTAACTTGTCCAAGTTCATTTTCTTAATTCTCTATAAATACAATAAAAATGAATAAGAAATGGGGAGAAGAGAAGGGAAAGAAAAAAAAATACAGAATACCAAAACCACTTCTTCACAATTTGTGATTCTCATCACCATCCCAACCAAGCAAAATCACCACCCACAGCCTATCCATCTCTGTTTTCTCTCATTCATTCCACCGAAACAGGGGCGTGACAACCCTGTTTTACTTCATCTTCAACCACCGTCACCGGCTGCACCACTACTCACCACTCACCACTCGGTTCTCATCTCTCATTCATTTTCTTCATCTCAGCGTCCATCAACCACCACCAACATCTTTCGCCGGAAGACCACATCAGCTCTTGTCGCAGTCCCTGCTCACCACCAGACAGGAGCAGATCGCCCACAACGTCTTCCCACCTCTCTCTGTTCGAATTGAGGAAGAAAGGTTGGGGTACTATTTGCACTCCACCTTATAACTCAGTACCACCACAGAGACTTATATCAAGTTGACGCTACTGGCACCCAATGGACCTTGCTGAGAGCACTTCGGCTGAGAAAGATCAGAACTCTTTGCACCCACTGGGATCTGCTGAGCCACACTGGACCTGTTCCTGTTTGCACCCTGCTGATAGCTCTGTAACACCACAGTGAATTAAGTCTCAAACTCTAGAATTAATTTCATTTTACTTTATTATTCCATGATTAATATTAATTGATTCGCGATTTATAATATTTTTCTAACAACCTAAGATGCATGACATATTAGGTTAAAGTAAAATATTATAAATCGCGAATCAATTAATATTAATCATGGAATAATAAAGTAAAATGAAATTAATTCTAGAATTTGAGACTTAATTCACTATGGTGTTACAGAGCATTCAGCAAGGTGCAAACAGGAACAGGTCCAGTGTGGCTCAGCAGATCCCAGTTGGTGCAAATAGTTCTGATCTTTCTCAGCCGAGGTGCTCTCAGCAAGGTCCACTGGGTGCCAGTAGCGTCAACTTGATTTAAGTCTTTGTGGTGGTACTGAGTTATAAGGTGGGGTGCAAATAGTACCCCAACCTTTCTTCCTCAATTCTAACAGAGAGAGAGGCGGGAAGACTTTGTGGGCGATCTGCTCCTGTCTGGTAGTGAGCAGGAACTGCGACAAGAGCTGATGTGGTCTTCCGGCGAAAGATGTTGGTGGTGGTTGATGGGCGCTGTGATGAAGAAAATGAATGAGAGATGAGAACCGAGTGGTGAGTGGTGGTGCAGCCGGTGACGGTGGTTGAAGATGAAGTGAAATAGGGTTGTCACGCCCCTGTTTTGGTGGAGTGAAGGAGAGAAAATAGAGATGGATAGGTTGTGGGTGGTGATTTTGCTTGGTTGGGATGGTGATGAGAATTACAAATTGTGAAGAAGAGGTTTTGGTATTCTGTATTTTTTTTTCTTTCCCTTCTCTTCTCCCCCTTTCTTATTCATATCTATTGTATTTATAGAGAATTAAGAAAATGAACTTGGACAAGTTAACGGGCGGTTTCAATGAGTGATTTAAGGCTTAAATCAAACTAGAATCTTGGATAATTAAGAGAATGTGCTTTGGGTTTTATTGGATTTGGCATTGGGTTTGAGTTTATGGATTTGGTTTTGAGTTTAGGTTATGGGCTTAGGCTATTCTCACATCCACTTCCTCTGAAGTCACCGTCTGTGATTTATTCATTGCATTTTTCTTTGATTTCTTCGTTATTGCTCTGAATTCTACAAAAACATAAAAATTTAATAATTAATTTAAAATAAAATAAAACAAGGATTAACAAAAATATGATAAGAGGTAAAAAAATGTTATAATTATGTGATTATCAAATACCCCCAAACCTATATTTTGCTAGTCCTCGAGCAAAGCAAACAAGAAAACCGAAAAGAAAATCCAAACTCACTTCCACAGGCATCGTCGATTGCACTTACCTTTGAAAACGTGCAACAAAGCTTTGAACCCCTAGATTACCTCTAGGAAATGAGTTATAGTCTCGTGAGGGTTTCCAGAAAATGTTACCCACAAACATTACTGACTCAACAAAACTTGGTCAAACAATGTTTATTAACTTCAAAATATGCAAGAAACCAATAATGTCATTTTCGTGTATCAAAAAATCTCCAAATAATTTAATATTCTCCAAAAGTTATAAAAAATTCATAATCATCCTCAACTCAATGTGTGTGTGTGAAAAGCACTATCAACATAACTTTTCATTTCAAAGTAAAATAATGACTAAATCTCCTGTTGAAAGTTTGTTTTGACTTCAAACCTCTCATGTCACTCACAATAAAGCACTCAGAGATTTGGTATTTTACTCAGTTTATATGTGAGGAAAGAGTAAATAATGGAAAACAATCATCTCACATATAGTATTATGAAGAACGAACTTTTCAAGAATGGAATGAACATGATCTCATGGACAGGAATATCAATTACTTTTGAGAATGTTGAATCAAACACCATAGGTCTTGGTTATTAAATCTCCACATCTACGGAACCAACCTTTACCTAAGATCAACTAGGACTTTGTTGGGTTGTAACGGGGCTTGGGTAATGGTTAATAAAGAATGTCAAAGGATTCTAACAAAAATTTCTAGGAATGTATACACCCATTCACGAACAATTAGGGCTGTCAAGAATAAACCAATGTTGCGCACCATGAATTTTTTTCTTCATTCTCACAACTTTATCCTCATTGAGGAATCATTTTTTTTCCACATAGAGAATTTATGAAATATCTCATATTTTGCTCTTTAATGCCCTTTTTTCACCAAGTATATCCATCCATACACATTCCCAGAAAAATTGGGTAAAGGTTAATGGGTTAACAAATAAAAGTTATTCTAAGGCTCAAAAGGCTAAAAAGGTTAATGTTATGGGTAAGTTAAAAGGCTAGGTAATGGTCTAAAGAAAGAAAAGGAAAAAAAATGTCTAGATCATTTCCTAAATTCGGGTCAGTATTATGACATCTCAATTGAGTAAGCCAAGAAGTTATAGTGTAATAATTCAATTTTGATGTCATTCCCAAAGCAATTGATCAGAAAAATGAGAATAATGAGATCATGAACGAGGTAATACGGACTCAAGAAAAAATCAGAGTTTATGTATAACCCTCGGAAAAATAGAAAGGTTCAAAACTTTCAGGGTTAAGTCTCCACTATTATTCTAAGGTTTTTTAGTATATACTTCACTCATCAACTTCAAGTTATGCTAACATGGCTCATGGTGCAAAGATAATCGAGTTGAAAATTCTTATGAACTAGATCTAACTTAAGGATCATACTAAACTTTCAGTCTTTATCAATATACCAGTATGTCAAGTTGGCTTCCATTTTCTTGAGCATAAAACATTTAAAATCCATTTTCATAATAGCAAAAGACCAAGTTTTCTTGACAGAAAAGCATAATTGTTTTTAATAATAAGAAAAGAAAACACTACGAAAAATTCACCAACTCGTGAACCCTACCCCCAAACCTAATCCAAACATTGTCCTCAATATTTAACAAAATAATTCTTACAAATGAATGAAATAAGTACATGAGAGGAGGTTAGAACAGTATTACCGCGGTGAAGATTTTACCAATTTCCATAAGTAATCCACCGATGAGAGCTCAGAGACAAAAGAATTGTGGATTAGTTAATAGAAATAGATTTTACTTTCACCTAATATGTCATGCATCTTAGGTTGTTAGAAAAATATTATGTTATAAATCAAGCATGTTTTAATTGAATAGTTAAACTTGTAATTAATTGTGCCCTAACAAGACACTTAATGCTAGGAGTTTATACATTGCTAGAGTCATTTATTTGAAATTGGAATAATAAGAAAAATTGAATATAATTTTAGGAGCTTGAAAAATATTTTGCAAATTGTGGTTTCCCTCCAACTCTTTTCTTTTATTTATTGTTATTTTTATTACTTTTGTTTAACTCGGATTTTTAAACATTATAACCCCCATTTTCTCTAAATTAGTTTGGGTAAATTACTAAATTCAATTTAATCCACATTCCTCGGGGGATCGACCCGTACTTGCCGTTGTCTACCAGTTAGACACCGTGCACTTGCGGTTATTACAAGTGGGTCAAATTAGCCTGTTTGTTTAGGCCAGTTAAACCCGCAACACTTACTAAGTTGGCCACCTTAACAAACATACAATGAAAAGTTCTCTATAAAGCAGTTAAGCAAAACACAATCACTAATATCAAGAAAAATTAAATTCAATTAATTTATAAAGCACATGTTCGGGGCTTCGAATCCACCCCTAACTAAGAGGAGTTTAACTAGACATATTAATTATGTTCGAATAGCAATACATAATTAATATCAAACTAAAAATAAGAGAGAGATTAGAAAGAACGTCGTCGCCTGTGCGTGATGGTACTGAGTGGAAGATGGGGTGCGAATAGCACGATCTCTTCTTTATCCTTCCTCACTTCGCGATTTGCTTCACTTTTGTTTCCTTTCGATCTCTGCTTGTGAAACAAAGTGAGAGAGATAAGGGGATGACGAGGGATAGCGAGAAAGAGAGGGACTGAGACGGTGGCGTTGTGGAAAGGTTTGGCGAGGTTGCTATTTCGAGAGAGAGGGGTTACGGTCTGATGAGGTGTATGGCGATGGTTGGATGATGACTGAGATAGAGATGGGGGTTTATCGATTGGGTTTAGGGTTGATGATGAAGGATATGTATGTGTTGGGTGTTAGGAAGGAAAAGGAGATGATGGAGGTGGCTAGGGTTCCCTGATTTTCAACAAATAGAGAGATGAAAGCGATGAAGGCTTGATGGACTGTTGCGAGGATGGAAGTTGTGAATGCTCTCTGATGCGATGGATGAAGGCTAGATGGCTGGATCATTATCTTCAAAGCAAGGTATCATCCCTTCTATAATTGTTTTGTTTCCTTCTTTGCTTGGTTTCCTTGTTTGTGTGGTTTCATTCTTTACTTGGTTTCCTTGTTTGTGTGGTTTCCTTGTGCAACTAGTTGCCAATTTGCTTCACTTAGCTTCTATTTTAGGATCTTGTAATTGGAAACCTACACAAACATGAAAATAGCAATTAGTATCATAATTAACAAGTAATAGCTAAAAATATATATAGAAATATGGTACTAAAAATAGCCTAATTATGCCCCTATCAACCAAGCTTACCTGGTTGGAGAGAGGTTTCACCTGCTTAAGGGCGTGCAAACCTATGTCAGCGAGCATCGTGCATTGTGTGGACAAAATTACCTTAAATCAGCAAGTGATCCGCATGTATGATTTGTGTGTCAGATTTGACTAGGATTTCTAGTGCTCGTGACAGGCATGTGGTAGAATATTGTTTGAATAGTAGGATGGGCCCATGGGCTCGCAGAGGGAGAGTTAGGGTTGCACAAATTGCGCTACGTGTACGGCGTATATCACGCGATAGCACATATACGGCGTAGGCTATGAAACGGTTGAGTATCGGTTACTCCCCCTCACTTGATGGGGTTGCATGCAACATTAATTGGATGAACGTGGTCCGTACAGTTTCCTCATTTCCCAAAATGTATTCAATGCTGATAGTGAATGTTGAAGCGCCTGTTTGGTGAACCATCATGTCTATATAATGGTGTTCCTCAATTGTTGTAGGCACTATCTTCTGCAAAGCGTATCTCCTGTAATGTTCTTGCTTGAAGAAAATGTTTTGGGCTCTCCAAAGGCTAAAGGGAGATCTCCATCATTGGAGTCTTCGAATGTTCTGACATTTGCTTTGATCAGGCATGATGATAATCGTTGTTATGCATGGTCACCTGTTCTGGATGGACACGTAGTTGATCTTCTGAGATCTCATAAATGTTTTTCATAATGCGGAAAAGGAGTACACACTTCCTCCCAAGGGAAAAGCTTTGGTGTTACCTTGTGCCCCCTCTGCCATTTTGTCATTGATTTTGGGAACAGGTCGAGTGAAGTTCACTTTGGGTTTCTTCATCTTCTTCTGATCTCCTTACATATTTGGATCCTCTAAGTGAGTCCTTACTCCATGTCACATCAAATTCAGATGTTTGTAATATGTAGTCTTTTGTATCCGCCTCAGAGTGCCCGTTGTTATATCTTTTCAGTAATCAATAGAGTGTGTTTGTGTAATTATTTATTTGTTTCTTGAATGCTTGCAAATCACACAAGTTTTTAAGAACTAAAACTGTACATTGACTATGGAAAGGGAATTAAATAATTGAAACATACTAACTGTTGACGGAGAGGACTTGATCTTGGCTCTTGTGGATCGTTGGTGTTTTCAGTAGATTGTTGAGCTTTGCTGATGTCACAGAGGCCACTGAAGAGTAAACCTCGTGGGGGAGTTAATTTTCGCACCGATGGAATGTCATGGGTTGTACTCCCGCTTGCCTTGGCTTCCTTGTTCCGCCAGGTTGAAGAACAGATTGCTCCTGTATCGCTTGATTGTCCCATTTCCCAGTAGCGAGTCACCGCTGCTGGGGTCTCATGTGAGTGGAGTGATGCGTCTGCAGTCACTAGGCCTGGCTTTGGTTTAGATTGCTTCGTGTGATCCGATTGGATCTAGGAACATTCAATTTGTTTCAGTGGGGCATAATGGCAGCCTCGTGTCATAAGTTGGTCTCCACGAATTGTTTCTTCAGAGTGGTTAGCGATATACTTAACGCACTGGTAAAGGCTAGAGACTGCTGCTTCCATCTGATGGAGCCATGGTCTTCCTAAGATAAGGTTGTAGGTAGACGGTGCGTCTACCACCATGAAGTCTAGAAACATGACCTTTCTTAGTTGCGACTCTCCAGCCACTACTGCTAACCTTATCTTTTCGATCAGGAAGCATTTCTCTCCGCTGAATTCAATCAGTGGGTAGTATAAAGACGTCAGGTTCTCCTCCTTGAGGTCCATACTGCGGAACGTGTTGTAGAACAGGACGTTGAGCGAGCTCCCCATGTCCACTAGGGCTCTTTTTACCTCCCACCTTGCAATGGAGACCGAGATTACTAGGGCGTCATTGTGTGGCGCTCGGACTCCTTCGAGGTATTTCTCCGTAAAGGTCAAGATGGAAATGAGGCTCTGAACCCTCGAGTAGAAAATGCGTATGTCCTCGTCCGTGGGTTGTGTCCGCATCTCCAATAGAGTCTACTTGTGGGACCTGTGCGACTTGCCTTCATTCGGTCCGACTCCATGAAGAACATAGATTATGCCCAGAGTCTCCTCTATTTATTTGACTGACTCCCCCTGTCCCTAGATTGTTTTGGTGACTTTTCAGAGTTCATAAATTCTTTTAGCTTGCCCTTGTGGATCTAGTACTCAATCTCATACCTCAGACTTTTGCAGTTGTTGGTATCATGGTCGCCCTTCTTGTGATACGAGCAGTACTTGCTGATGACACGCTTGGAGGGGTCTCCGTGCTGTTTTGGGGGCCACTTTAGATCTTCCCAATTTTTCATGGAATTTAGTACGTTCGACAGGCTAGAATTGATGGGTGTCACGGCTCTGGACCCAATGTAGTTGGATGTTTCCTCTGGCCTGGCCCGGCCAGGGTCTGACCTGTTGTCACTACGCTTCCTCTTGCTTCTTTATTCATCTTCGCGTCTCATTCCCTCCTTCATGTATATCCTTAGGAGCGGAGGGTTTCGATCTCCCTCTTAACGGTCATCAACTTCTCTAAGGCAATGTGTTTCTGGGCGCTTTTGAGGAGCTCCATCATGTCTAAAGAGGGTTCCAAGGTGAGGTCTTCGTAGAGTTTTCATTCCTTTAGGCCTGCAGTGAAAGCTATCACGGCTGTGTCGTCGCTGCAACCGTCAATGAGTGTCAGCTCATTGTTGAAGCGCGTGACATACTCTCTGAGCGTCTCATTGGATCTATGTTTCAGAGAGAGTGTGTAGTGTGGGCCTTTTTGAAAACGCTGACTTTCGACAAAATGCATCAGGAACTCCTTCGCCAGCATCTTGAAGGAGTCGATCGACCTCGGCGAGTGGCTGTCGAACCACGTTAGTGGAAAAAGTTCTGCACATCACCAATTCAGATCATTCTTTGAAGGTCATCACGTGCTGGTAATGGCGTAAGTGATCGAATGGGTTGGTGTCCCGTCATAGAATTCGAGCTTCGGAGGTGTGAAATTCTTCGGAAGGGCCTCGTTCATAATACAGTCCACGAAAAGTGGGACTGAGAGACGGTATAATACATTTGTGTCGTGTGCCCCTCTGTGGAGGGGGTTCTGAGAGACGAGCCTCCCTGCCCTAACAGTCGGTTCCACGTTAATTCTACCACCTCCTCTGGTCTAGCGTGAACTAGCAGGGGCTTGACTCTTCTGTGTCTGCTCTCTGTCATCCTCGGGAGGCAGGGGTCTGTGCTGCTCTTGATCTTCATTAACGGGTGGAGGGTTTTGCCGAGCGAAAGCCTCCACCATTTTGGCTATCTGTTGTATTTGAGATGACATGTCAATCCTAGGGTCCGTCGTTTCTGTTGTTGGTGTGGGGGCATGTGTCTATTGCTCGTGCATAACCGACACCGCGGAGAGCGAGGGTATAGTATCAGTCAGAGCGTTTGACGTATCCCCTTGTTTTCCATTGTTGCGTGATCTAGTGGTCACCATCTCTTCATATTTCGAAGGGAGATGAAATGTTATGAACTTTGTCATCCCCACAAACGGTGTCAAACTAATGCAGTCATTTTTCACTCCACTCTTTGACCTAGTCTTGCTGACCTGCTGACCTACACAAGTAACACACATGAGCCACGGACCACCGTTGTGGTGGCCGATGACACTCCGATGATAAAGTTAGACAGGGATCTGAGGAAGGTGTAATGCTGCAAACAGGGAATTTGTAGCGCACCTTAGTTTACCAACCTCATGTCTTATTTATAGTGCAGGAGTCCTGGTTCAACCAGACCATCGATGACGTAGTTTGAAAGAGAGATATTCGTGGAGATCATTATCTAATTAAGAGTCGTGTTGTAGGAGAGAAATTCCATGTTAGCCCTGTGCTCCTAGATACGCGGGAGATAGTTCCCAATTTGATGGTAATCCGTAAGATGAAGTTTTCCTGTGTTATATGTACTCTGGTATTTGATTCCTAATTGGAAGCCGAAAATTGTTGTAGTTGCCTGTCCGAAGCCGATCCTCGAGATACTTGCCTTAGTAGGGCTTACGAGATACGTGAGCTCAGCAAGCTGTAAGAGTTCGGGTCCGTTTAACGAACTGCATTGGGCGGGCTTAAAACCGCTTGGGCTGAATCAGAGTTGGGCTGACACTAACCTTAGTTCATCGAGATCATCATGACACATGTATGACTCAGGGATGTGACCGTTTTAATATATCATCAAGTCCAATACCATTTTCTTTATACCATCACT
This sequence comes from Berberis vulgaris, assembly GCA_963556465.1. Lineage (NCBI taxonomy): Eukaryota > Viridiplantae > Streptophyta > Magnoliopsida > Ranunculales > Berberidaceae > Berberis > Berberis vulgaris. The sequence continues at coordinate 74,665,994 of OY747128.1, forward strand.
TTAGAAGAACTTGAAAAAAAAAACGATGATCCATCACAAGTGATCATCTTCATTCGCCCCTTTAATTTCCATTTCTTAGAGTTGCAACTTGCATTGAAAACAAAGAACTGGATCCGATGAAATAACCAACTAGGTGGTTCCGTCACTTTGCAACTCCCTGCTCTTTAATTGATTTAAGGACTGTACACCTCTCATCTCTTTGTGGTTCAAGATAACTTATTGGGACATAGCTTGTTGAGTTGAGGCTCTGGTTGAGTAAGTCTCTTCATGGCCCTTTTTGTGTCTTGAAAGAAAGATTAAGATATCCAAATTAGCTACGGACATCCAAACTAGCGAACCTAAAATTAGCTATAGTTGTAGGAGTAAGTCTAGTCAGCCTGGCTGATTTTTTTTTTTACATTTTTTACCCATTCTCTTTAAAATACAACCATAAACATCACTTAAAAGGAATGGTGAAATTGTATAAAAAGCCGGCCAAACCAGCAAATCAGGCTGACTCACCAGGCTGATTAGAATTCTGTAGTTGTAGACATGGTTTTTGGATTGAGTACGAAATGCCCGAGTTTTGACTCAGGCTGGTGGACCCATAAATCATGGAGGCTATCTGACTACCCACCAATATTATAAATGGAGCTGTTATGCATACCCACATTTTATTCCTAATACCACCATACTTTCCCTCCAAAACATTTTGAACTTTCCTCTTTGTACCACTTGCCAAAAAAATTCTAGCGAGATTCACCTGAAAAACTAGATCTCTTTTCAAAGCACAAGCTCGAATCTCCACCTTTGGTCATTTAGGCCATTTTTGGACCTCCTTTGCTTATTTTTTATCAAATTCTCGAGTCTGTTGCGTGATTTGAAGATTTTGGTTTAGTTTGAAAGCTTAAAAGCTTCAAAATGGAGATGGTTTGTTGAAGATGAAAATGATTTTGGATGGAGGAAACTTGAAGATGAAAGATATAAGAGAGAATGAAAGGGGATTGAGTTTTATGGGCTGCCAAAGGGTTCCAAAAACTTTGAAGAGAAGTTTGGTTGAGGATATGAGGTTTTGTTGAAGATGGGGATGAAGTGCAGAAGATTTTGGCTTGGGTTGACCAAAAAATAGATATCGGCTAGTGCCATTTTAGACACTCGCAAACCTCCGTCAAAAACTTGTCGAATGGACGAAAATTACTTAGTGCCAACACATAAACAAAATTGCTTTGTATAGAATCTCAAGGAGGGGTTTGCTGAGTACCAATAAGTCTGACAAGTCAAATGTGGTACATAGCCACTCCCCCTATTACATTTTGGAACTTCGTGGCACTTGCTCTTGATAGTGTCAAATATGAGAAATTTATTTGGTTTCAATCAACCCATATGGGAAAGGTAAGGTAATTGAGTGACTTGGTAACATGGTCACATGGGTGAAGATTCACGACTTTGAGAAAAGTTATAAGGTGAAAAAGGCATTAGGGTCAAAGATTCAAAATGTAACACTTTTAGGGCTCGTTTGGTTACTCGATGGAATGGGAATGGGAATGAGAATGGTAATAGGAATGATAATGGTAATGGGAATGAGAATGGTAATGGGAATGGTAATGGGAATATGTATGTTTGGTATACTTTTAAAATGGTAAGGTGGTAATGTAAAATTTATTTCCAAAAATACCCTCACTTAGTTAAAATGGGGGAGAGTGAGGAGGATAAAAATGGTCATTATTTAACTTTGACCATTACAATGGGAATGGTAATGGCCATTCATAGGGGGGGAGGTAGGAATGGCCATTACAACCAAATCTGTAATGGGAATAACCATTACGATGGTTTTATGTGATACCAAACGCAGGAATGCCTTTGACCCATTACATTGTAATAGTCAAACCATTACATTACGACGGTCAATGGGCTAACCAAACACGCCAAACTTTAATTTTCATTACCGAGATCATTATCATTTATTTTTGAGCTATTCTAGCTGTCGAGGGAGTGGGCGAGGAAAACAGCGAGGGAGGGAGAGAGGGAGCGGGGGGACCGTTCATCCCCCTCGGGATGTGCGCAAGAAAAGTCAATGCACGTATTCCGAGGGGATGAACGGTCCCCTCCCTCCCTCGTTGTTTTCCTCGCCCACTTCCTTGACATTTAGAATTTTCATTTATTTTTACTACAAAAACAAGCACGGTGTATTCAAAATGATAGACACAATTTTATTTTATTTTATGATTAATTCTGCTGATGCCAATTACTAAAAATTGATACTTGTTTGTAGAATTATCTATTCGATTATATATCTAAAAAAGAAAATAGAGAAGAATCCAAAGTAGTCTATCTCAAATTCAAGAACTTACATGTTGACACTCCAAGTTAAGACTCAAAGAACTTATTAGCGGGGCTAAACTATTTGTTTTGTATCGTTTCATTCACAATTTCTTTAAAGAAATTAATAATTAAATAGAGACAAAAAAAAAAAAAAAAAAAAAAATTGCTGCTCAAGCAGTAGAGAGATTTTTTCTAAATGTTTAGCGGGCGTGCAAGAAAAACGTGAAGACAATATCTACGGAGGCAATCACATTTTAGGCAAAAAGTCCATTTTAAACTCCTAAACCCCTCGTATCATCAGGCCCTCTCCTCTCTGTTTTTCATTTGCGAATCAACTAAGCCAACCGCACTTTCAGGTTTCTCTCTCTCTCTCTCTCTCTCAATCTCCGAACAGGAATTCTGATTCATGTTTGTCATGTTGGCTTAAATTTTACGCTTCTTTTCTTGAATGTGTACTTTGAATTTCTTCATTAATTTGAACAATTGCACTCATTTGACAAGTCTGCGAATGGGTTCTTTGAATTTCTTCATATCTTTGAACAATTGCAGTCATTTGAGAACTCTGTAAAATGGGTTTCTTCTGAATTCTTGAATTATTCATGTGAGTTCATATGAACAGAACTGTGTATGATTGTATACCAATGCATTGATTGAATTCTGTATTTGAGTTGATATCTTCGTGATTGTGGGGTTTTCCTGTTTGTGGTATCGTTTGGTTTTTTGGGATTAAACTGTTTGTAGAGGGGAAACGATTTACATTGTCAAAATTGAATCTTTCTTGTTTAACAACTTAATCGAATTCTATAGTTAAGATGGTATCCCCAATCTATAAATTTCACTCATTGGCGTGATGCTTTTCTTTCGGGGGATTAAATTGGTTATTGAGGGGAAATGAGTTATAGTGTCACACTTGAATCTTTCTTAGAAGGTGCATTCAGATTGTAAGTAGTTAAAGAAAAAATTAAGTGAATACTGCAATTAGGGTCCCCTCTTTGGGGGTGATTGTTTTCTTTCTTGGGTTTTAACTGGTTGTAGAGGAGAAATGAGTTGTACTTTCGTAATCGGATCTTTCTTTGATTTTCATGAGGAGGTGGATTGAAATTTAACTAGTTAAAGAACTTGATAATAATTTGAAGTTCTATGTACCATTTTGAAGAGGCATTGAAGAAACCATTGAAATTGGGTAAGTGATCTTACCATTTTGTAATTTTTCGTGATTACCAATGGTGATTGCCGATGAAATATGAGGATTTAATAAGTTTTGTTTCTTGATGATTGAAGTTAGTGCATGAAATTGTTTGTTGTAGATTACTCACCAAATTTCATAGTTCATACACAGTTAAACAACACTGATTTGTGATTTTTCACTCTACACCCTTTATTGCTATAAGGGTATAAGATCAAAATTGTTGTGTAGGTTTAATATGGAAAACTTAGTTCATATCAGTATCTTGGATTGTTAGTTTCTGCACACACAGTGCTAGGTTTGATGCTTAATAGAAACTCAGATATTTTACATATGTAGATTTCATGGTCATATTCAGTGTGCTCATCGCTTTGTAGTTTTGTGAAGTGGATTGATTACTTGTTGAATTTCGTTATTCTTGATTGTTGAATTAACATTGGGTTTCCTGCCATCCACTGTACTATAAATTGGAAACTATTTCTGGATGATGGATCTTGAGATTTTTCCTGGATAATTGTTACTACAGATAAAGTCAAAGAAAGTAAGAGCAATGTTTAGGATTTTGGTGCTGTATGAGGTTTTCCACAGTTAGTAATAATACTCTTAGAGATATGGGAGAAGCAGTGAATAAGATTTGGCCAGAGCCTGACGATGATTTGAAAAATGCTTCCGAGCAAGGTTGTGATGGTCTCAACGATCTTTCTGGGTCTTCATGCTTAGATGTTTCTGTTGTAAAAGGTACAGATAGCTTGGTTACTGATTCTGCAAGCATACACGATAACTCCATTATGAAGACCAAAAAGAAGTACAAAAAGAAGGGAAAGAACTCAAAGTGCCGAGATAATGTTGTTTCCAAGAGAAGACCAAATAAAATTGATCAGGAAATGGCTTCTTGCGAGTCGGTTATGGAAGGGACTGGAACGCTGAAAGTTGATGATGTCACAACCAATTGTGATGGCACAGTGGTTAAATGTCAGAAAAGCATCCAAACAATTCCAGCAGCAGATACTGCACCCTTCTTTGCATGTGAACCAATAGCTTACGAATGTAGTTGCAGTATGCCCTCTGATCTTGCTGCGAGTCATGTACTTGTTGATACTCAGAATAGTAGCAGTGTGTCTAGTGGTGACACACTGAGCTGTGTCGGAGGTTCAAATATAATCATGGAAGAGGTTCCTCTTGGAGACTTATCTCAGTGTTCATCCTGTGGAACAAACAGTATAATATCTTCTAGTTCTGAGATTTGTAGTAGTGGTAACAATGTCAGAACCAAATCCAACATTTGGCATGATATTTCAACTAATACTCATGCAGATGCAGTTGATCCTAGCAAACAGAACTGTACCATACAAGGCGAAATAGTGAATAAGTCAAGGTACCGTCAAAATGTCAAGACTAGGAAGGCAAGCAGTAACTTAGCTGAGCAGAAGAGCAGGAAAAACTACAGAGATGCACCCAACCATGGGGCAAAAAGACTGAATCATATATATGTGCGGAAGGATGTCAAGTTGCAAGATCCACAGCGACAGGAGAAAGACAATTCTTGTTCAGGTGATGGATTGCTACCCACTCCCACAGTTTCATCATCTGAGCACAATGCCTATGCTCATCCAGTGGCAAACAGTAAGCAAAGAGTACATGGTAGAACCCATTGCAATCTGTTGGTTGAATCTTCTCGATGGGTTGCTCAGAAGAGCTGTGACAGTGACTGTAATCAGTTTATCTCTGAGCTGAGGCAAGGTGATGCTGTGGGGAATAAGGACTGGGGGCACTTAAAGGAGAAACAAAAATTTTCATATAAGTATTTCAACACGAATAAAAGGGCTGTTGCAGGCTATAAAGAGAATCTGTTGGGGTTTCAGAATAGGATAATTCTCTCACCAGCTGAAGTACTGAAGGTTTCAGGACATCTGCATCGCTATGATAATAGACGTCTTTCCCAAAGAAGTATAAAGACTAAACAATTTACTAAAACTGATGAATCAAATTGCTTACATTCATATCCTACTTCTCCTCACGTGCAGCTAAATATGCCACAGATGACAATATCAGATTGTACATTTTTGCCTAGGCTTCAACCATGTATGTCAATGAACATCCCAAGGGCTGAACATGTATTAGATAAAAATTCTTCTTGCTACAAACAGTCTTATGTGGATTATATCAGGCAAGATTCTAAGTCTCGAGTGAACTCATGGAAGTGGATTCCTGTTGGTAGAAAAGATTCTGAGATGCTGGAAAACGTCAACGCGGTTTATGTTTATAACAGTCTTAAGGATACATGTGCGAGAAAAGCAAAAGTGCTTCATGAAGAAAATTTAATTTCTGTTTCCACTGAGTCAACTGATCCAGGAAAGGCATGCTCAATGTCTATCCATGACATTCCAGCAAAGATAGCAGTCGAAACTGAGAGAACGCAATCAGACAAAATACACGAAAATGCTGAAGACACTCACAGAATTGAAAGCCCTAGAGACCACATAGTAGCTGGTAATAAAGCAAACACAACCCCTCAGTTCTTCATTGGTTCACAGATGGCAACTAAAGCTCTAGATGCTGCTTACAGACTACAGATCATGTCTGAGAGTATTCAGGTAGCTACAGGCAGCCCCTTAGCAGAATTTGAGAATCTTCTGCAGTCTGCTACGCCACATATTGCACCTGCATGTACTCTGCAACATTGTAGTGTTTGTTTGGATAACCAGCTCCAGTCTAGACTCCTATGCAAATGCCAGACAACTAATATTCCATTAAATGATGTTTGGAGTTGGTATGAGAAGCCAGGGAATTACGGATTGGAAGTAAAAGCAGAAGAGTCAAGAAACCTGAAGGGGTTGGATGTCGATACAGTCTCATTTAATGCTCATTTTGTTCCTTTCCTCTCGGCAATACAATTATTTTGCCATTCCCAGAAGTTCAGTTGTGATAGTAGTAAAGGACACACTGAATATAGAGTCCCAGCAGAAAATGGAGAAGGTGAAAAGCGTTCATCTCCTTCCAAGACCCTCAGACCAGATCGACCTTGTCCCGGAGAAGTTGAACCTGACAACTTGAAGGCTAAAGAAATATGTGTCTCGAATCTTCATGAGTTGGCCGGTGAACCAGATGATATGGAACTCGTATTGGAATTTTATGAGTATGACCAACCACAACAGAGAAAGCCACTTTATGACAAGTAAGAGTCAATCTATTTCCTCTATTCTATATTTTGCCTACTGTTTGTTTTTACATCCTAATTACCTGATCTTTTCCTACTTACACATTATAATCCCTTGGCGAACTGGGATTTTTGGCTTACAGTTTCTGCGTATGCATACCTAAATTGGTTCATAGGGTGCAACTCCTTCCAATTCAATGGCATGTATAGTTACAAATTGATCTTCTCATCTATTTCCTTTCAATGAGAATCTTCTATTGACTATTGATAACCTCAACAGAGTTGGGTTCATAGACTAGAGATGATAATTTGTACATCTGGATTTGTTTCTGTTGGCTCTGTTAGATGGACACTTCAGAATGGATGCTGCATTGGTGTTGGGTACACATTGAGTTATCCAACATGTATCATGTCACTACAAAAAAAAGCATTAATAGCTACAGAAACTAGCGAGTAGCGACGGTTTTTTGATACCGTCGCTAATTATAAGATTTGTGACGGCAAAAAACCGTCGCTAATGCTTTTGATATTGTTTCAATCCATAATTATAAAAATCCGTCGCTAAATATTTTGCGATTGCTTAAAACTGTCGCTAATTCTTGTATTAGCGACGGTATCTTAGCTGTCGCTAAGATTTACAAATAAAAATCATACCGTAGCTAATGGATTTTTAAAAATATATATATATATATATATATATATATATATATATATATATATATATATATATATATATAAATATAAAACATTTAGCAAAGTGTCGTCGCTAAGCTTTACAAATAAAATTCATTAGCTACGGTAGAATAACGTAGCTAATGGATATATTTTTTAAAATATATAAAAAAACATTTAGCGACGGCACCTTTACAAATAAAATTCATTAGCTTCTACCGTAGCTAATGGATTTTTTGAAAAAAAAATATATATACAAAAAAATATTTAGCCATGGTAAATGAGCCGTCGCTAAGTTTTACAAATAAAATATATACAAAAAAACATTTAGCTACGACAAAAAACCGTCGCTAAGCTTACAAAGATTTTTTATTAGCGACGGCCAAAAACTGTCGCTAATTTATTTAAAAAAAAATTATAAACAAAAACATTTAGCTACGGCACAAAACCGTCGCTAGGCTTACAAAGATTTTTTATTAGCGACGGCCCAAAACCGTCGCTAATTGATATTTAAAAACAAAAATTATAAACGAAAACATTTAGCTACGGCAAAAAACAGTCGCTAGGCTTACAAAGATTTTTTTATTAGCAACGGCCCAAAACCGTTGCTAATTGATTTTTTTTTTTTTTTAAATTATACACAAAAATAAAACCTCATCTCAACCGTCAATAACACCAAAAAACTTTATCTCAATCCAACGCACTAAACCAAACCACGTCACCGATCCGCGTGAAACCAACTCAACCAATCCCCTTCAATTACCTCTCTATATATAAATTTAAATTTTCTCTACCAACCAACTCAACCAAATTTTTTCTCTCAACCAAATTTTTTTTCTCAACCCATAGAGAAGAAACCCACAGAGGAGACCCCAGCAACAGAGATCTCCCAGCCGCCTCCCTCTCCCCTCTCTTCCCCGCCTTTCCCTATTGCAAGAGATCTCAGATCTCAGAGATCTGAAATCTCAGATCTCGGAGATCAGATCAGATATTCTATAGAGTAAAATTTTTTTTTTTTGTAATTTTTGTATGATATTCTAGAGATTCAGTGTAATTTTTGTTATAATTTTGATCAATTAAGTCTCCTGTCATATTTTTGATCAATTAAGTCTCCTGGCAAATACCGTAGTTGTTTTGTCAATTGGATTTGCAATTTAGCGACGGCAAAAACCGTCGCTAAATAGCCACAGCAAATACCGTGACTGTTTTGTCAATTGGATTTGCAATTTAACGACGACAAAAACTGTCGCTAAATAGCCAAGACAAAAAACCGTTGCTAAATAGCCACGGCAAAAACCGTCGCTATTTTTCAATTTACGACAGTGTTAGCCGGAATTTTAAACAGCTTTAGCGACGGAATTTTTCGAGTTAGCGACGGTTTTTAGCCGTTGCGAATTAGCTACGAGATAATTTTCCGTTGCTAATTCAAATAGCGATGATTAAAATAGCCACGGTTTTGCGACAATTGTTGAGCCGTTGCTAATAAATACTAGCGACGGTTTTTTGACAATTAGCAACGATTTTTAGCCGTTGCTGAATTGAATTTTTTTTGTAGTGTGTCATGCATGGGTATTGACATTGTAATGTAAATGTCACGTGGATTAACTTAGTTTCCATAGGAATTTACCAATTGTTCATCTAAACATTTATCTGTTGTATCAATAGTTATAACTCCCTAAGGTGATCTGTTGGGACAACAATTTATCACCAACAAATATGCAAGAATTGAAACCCCCTTTTCCTGTAGGAACCTTGGGGGTAAAAAAACAACTGATTCTCAGCAGTGGAAAAGTTGAAGAGCGTAAGGTAAGACCACACGTTAATTGATGTGTCCACGATCTTTTTTCATTTTCTTCCGTTGTCCTTGCTATTCAAGCTTCACATAATCACGCTATGAATCCATGAAGCCTTCTTCCACACACTTTGCAATCAATGTCCACCATGATCCCGTTCTGTCTATCGATTCAAGTCAACCAAGAAAGGGTTAGCAAGGTTTAGGCTCTCAATTGATCATTCATATTTGATCTCCATTGGTAAAATCCCAACCTTGAAGAACACACTTCCAAAAAGATGAAAGATAAAGAATATGATTTAGATCTCTAAGAGCAATTTCTCTCAATTCACTTCTCCCAAAAAACTCACTTAGGCTTATGAGAATTCTGTGGTAGTTGGGGATGTGCCCCAGGCATAATGGACAATGAAGATATGATTAAAATATTTTGACTGTTAAAAAAAACTAATTTTAAATCCTTTCTGGGTGGCCAGTCAATTTCAGAGGGTTGGGAGAATCTAGAACTAAAGGATAAGACTAGTAGCGCAAATCTTTTTGAGCATTTGGAAGCCAAATAAGAAGATGTGCAAAGGAAGAGTTAGGAGAAGCCAAAAGAGGTGTACACGATCAGGAGACGTGGTGGTGTAATGCTGATGTGCAACACGCCATTACGGAAAAAAAATGCTTTAAAGAGTGACAAAGAGATAGATGCTAGAGTCTTATGAGCTCTATAAGCAAGCTAAGAAGTTGAGTAGTAAAGCAGTAGGGGAAGCTAAAAAGAGAGCATATGATGATCTGTATAATAGGCTAGGTACAAAGGAATGGGAGAATGATATTTTCAAGATAGCTAAAGCTAGAGAATAAATAACTAGGGACTTGAGTCATGTTAAGTGTGTTAAGCATGAGGATGGAAGAGTTTTAATGCAGGATAAAGCTATTTTAGATAGATGGAGCGATTACTTTTGGAACCTACTCAATGGAACACATGTGAGAGAATTAAACTTGGAGGGGTATGCTTCACAGGAAGGGAGACATCGAGTATTCCATCGCAGAGTTAGTACCACAGAGGTGAAAAAAGCTTTAAAAAGAATGAAATCGGGGAAAACATTTGGACCGGATGATATACCAATTGAAGTGTGGAAATGTCTGGGAGAAGTTGGGATTTAATGGCTAACTAGGCTCTTTAATAGGATTTTGGAAACTGGAAAAATGTTAGATTCGTGGAGGCACAACATTGTGGTACCAATTTATAAAAATAATGAGGATATTCAGAACTGCTCGATTTATAGAGGGATAAAACTTATGAGTCATACGATGAAATTGTGTGAGAGGGTTATAGAATGAAGACTTAGGAGTTTAACCACTATTTTGGAGAATCAATTTGGATTTATGCCGGGTAGGTCTACTACGGAGGCCATCTTCTTGCTTAGATAAATTATAGAAAAATTGGGAGGAGCGTAAGAGTTTGCATACGGTTTTTATTGATCTGGAGAAAGCTCATGATAGGATCCCCATGGAGTTGCCAAAGGGGCTGTGGTCGATTGGTTAAGGCGTTGTGGACTTGATCCACAGATCCTTGCTTCGAGACCCACTGGAGGCATCTTTATTTCGGGGTGGTGTTCGACCCGTAGGTCGCATCTCGGGACTAGGTTACGGATCCTAGGCTAAAAAAACCGGCTTGCCTTTCAAAAAAAAAAAAAAAAAAAAAAAGGATCCCCATGGAGTTAATTTGTTGGGTGCTTGGAAGGAAGAAAATGTCTCAATGTTATGTCGATATCATTAAGAATATGTATGAAGAGGATGTAACAAGTGTTCGCTCAGTAGGTGGGATGTCCAATGAATTCCCAGTGTCAGTAGGACTACATCAAGGGTCGGCCTTAAGTTCATAGCTCTTTGCTTTGGTTATGGATGAGTTGACAAAACATCTGCAAGAAGATGTACCTTGGTGCATGTTATTTGCAGATGATATTGTCTTAATTGATGAGACTAATGAATGTTTATGTCAGAAATTAGATAGGTGACGAAAAACTTTAGAGAGTAAGAGTTTTAAAATTAGTCGTTCGAAGATAGAGTATCTAGTGTGCAACTTTGGTTGTGAATCACGAGGGAGGAGTAACGCAATTGAGATTGAAGGCGTGGAGGTCTCAGAGTGTGAGACTTTTCGATATCTAGGATCTATAGTTCAAAAGAATTGAGCTATTGGAGAAGATGTAGACAATAGGATTAAAGCTGGATGGATGAAATGGAGAATGACGTCAAGAGTATAATACGATAGAATGATGCCAGCAAGGCTAAAAGGGAAATGCTATAAGACAATTTTTCAACCAGCCATGCTATACAGATCAGAATGTTGGGCTACTACGGGACAACATACGCATAGGATGGTAGTAGCAGAAATGCGTATGTTAAAGTGGATGTGTGGTAAAACCCGTAAGGATAAAATTAGAAATGAAAGAATTAGGAGATACCTAGGCGTAGCGCCCATAGAGGACAAAATTAGAGAAAGGTGTTTAACATGGTTTGGTCACGTGCGGAGGCGACCAAGCACGACGCCAATTAGAAAATGTTTAGATTGACATGTTAATGGAGATGTAGATGGAGGGGACAACCGTTGAAAATTTGGATGAAGGCGGTGAAGAAAGACATCCTTGAGCTTGGATTAGGCGAGGATATGTGGGAAGACCGCATTGCTTGGAGAATTAAAATCCATGTAGCCGACTTCGAAAGTATCGGGAATGGGCTTTGATGATGATGATGATTCATCATACCCAAAAAACTTATAAATGATGTAATTCGATGGTTTTACGACTCTCTGGAACTTCACTGGTACTGCTGCTTCAACATGATGCAGCTGAGTAACATCAAATGAAACTTTGACAAATACGCATAGTGAATCTGTCAGAGCCTTGGTGGACATGTTGAGTTTGATTGTTGTGATTCAAAGTACTCAATTTTTCATGGTTGTGGTTGCAGAAAATTTCACAGACGATATTGATATTTGATCAATATGTTATTGTTTGCTATTTCGCATTTCTAGGTGTTTTTCTTTTGTCATCTCAGTAATAAAGTAGTTGTTCAACCCCCACCTTTTGTACGTCCTCTAGTTTTCACAGCTCTAATATGGAATGTACTGTTGTATCTACTTATAAAGTGTTTTGAAAAGGGTCCACTGATTTTGGTTTGATCTCTGATAAAATGTAGAGTAATGGAACTTGTCAAGGCTGGGACTTCTAGTTGCAAAATGTTTGGTGATCCATCCAGTCTAGATTGTATGTACCTGCAAAATCTACACCCTGCATCTTGGTAAGCCAAATTCACAGTGCTTTATTTATGTTAAACTTGTGACATTTTGAGGAAATTTTGTGAGCACCATTTTGTAATTTTATGTCAACTTCTCAAATTTCAGGTACTCTGTTGCTTGGTATCCAATATATCGAATTCCAGAAGGAAATTTCCGTGCATCATTTTTGACATATCATTCGTTAGGACATTTGGCTCAAAGATTCACAACAGATTCTAACATAATGAACCAGTCTTGGGTTGTTTGTCCGGTCTTGGGATTACAGAGCTACAATGCACAGGTAACTTTTGGGGTTTCACTTTGTCTATACTGTGTGTGTCTGTGTCAGGGAAATAAATCAAATATTTATTGATCATCAAGAGGGTATACACAATAGGCGAGGCCTAGGAGTTGCATTAAGATATTTTATGATTACATTACAAAGTTTCCCGACTGTTAAAGAGATGTTAAAGATCATCCTATGAAGTTACAGTAAAAGGGATCTCATATGCCAGAGTTCCTGTCACTTCCAATATAGTCCTTTAACTATCCAGCCCCACATTGTTTAAGATTCTATAATTTCTTTCAAGCCCAATGCTCCAATAAATGGCATAGGGTGATAATGCCCGCCAAACTTTGTAGATTAATCTTCCCCATACCTTGAATTTCAAAGTCTTAATGGCATTAACCACTGAGTATAGAAAGACTATCTTTATGAGAAAAGGATTTTGTTGACATGTGATCCCGCCTTTTTTTGTCAACCAGTGACCGACAAAAACACAGTTTTCGTTCACATGCATCCTTCTTTTACCCAGTACATACCAAATCCCAGATGAAGAAACAAAGTTTGGTATGGTAGGTAGCTTCTTCATCCAAACCAATCGATAAGGAAAGCTTGCCTCAACCAATCACTATTTCAAACTAATCACTATTTCAAAACTTGAAATGGGATGTGAAAGTTCCAAAGGAAACATATATTATGATCATTATTTGATTTATTTATGTATTTTTATTTATTAATTGTAAGTTGATGAAGCATATCAATATTAGAACTTAGAATCATGTAAGCGTTGCAATTCACTTGAAATGTTAAATAAAAAACACGCGTCCAGATTCTTACGACCCTGGTTCTTATTTACTTTGATATTTTGTAGAGTGCTGTTAAAGTACACAAACAAAACAATAAGGGGTGACCATCTGAACAGTTAAGGCTGGTGGTTATAAACTTGATAATTTTTGTTAAAGATAAAATGGACCATGGTAGCAATGAGCAGTATATATTGTTTCTATGACTCATTAAATTGTATGCTTTTTTGCATGCAAAGTCAATTAATCCTAATATTGATGAAAATATAGCTCCATAGGTATGTAAGTATTTATTGACGTATCAGCCAGTATAGCGGGGAGATTACTCTGTTATCAAGTACTCTTACCCCAGAAGTCCAGCATTGCTTTATTTAAGTTGTGGGCCCCAATATGAATCAATTGTTCCAAATTTTGGATAAAATGTGGATCGTACGAAAATTCTATGACAACATTTAATTTATGATATACTTTTGGCAGGCAAGCCGGTAAAGAATGAGGATTGGTTCTAATCCTATTTGTTTGTAATAAGTAATAACTACCGCAGACTTACAAATACATTTTTTTGATTTTTATCCATGGATAACCATACAAATAGTGGGGATAAGAGAGTAAGAAAATTTTTCTGCCCATGATGTTGAAAATAGCTATTGTTCTTGACTATTCCATGGAGAAATATTCTTTGCCCCTCTCATAAGTTTTTTTTTTGGAAAGCGAGTTGGGTTTTTATAGGATCCCATAACCTATCAACAAGATGCGACCAGGTCAACACCATAAGAAAGTAACCATGCCGCAGGTCCCCCCTTTCCCTTCTCTCACCCACTATGTTTATGGTTTCCCATGAAAAGAAAAACACACACACACACACCCATTGAGGTTCTATCAAATTGTTCTTGGATATCTGATATAGACAAAGGACTTTAAAATTTCCTGTCAGATGTTGTGATTATTAGTGAATTGGTTTGACATGCATATCAACAATCCGGCATGAACCTATTTTGGCTGCAACGATGAGGATGAAAGTCATTGTAGTAGACAAGCAACTGCTACATGTATTACATGAAGCAGATTCCTATGGTTTTGTTGGTTTACCATAGATATCTTGTGTGTGAAATCTGCTAGTGGAAATCGTGAAATTGTTTTAGCTAAACAAGTGTGCATACTTAGCAACCTGAATGGTACTACAGGATCAAGGTTCATTGTTTCTTAATCTAGTCACAGATTTATCACACACTGCTCTTTTATTCTTATGCTGCAATAGATAGTGCATATTTGTTCCTTGTTGAAGTGTTTGTAATTCAACCAAACAGGTCACCAATCAAACATATGTCACCGTATTAGGTAACTAACATAATAGTGATGCATTATCTGAGGCACTGTGTATGTGCATTCTTACCAGCTGCTTGCCAATTTCATTCACGGCTTCATAAAACTTTCAATTATTCACTATATTTGATTCTGAACTCTGTGATTACCTCTATATTTAGGCGTCTGTCATTTGTCTAACAGTTTGGTTTGACACCAGTTAGACAGTTAGGCTGCAATGCTTCTTTTCCTCAGTCACTGGATTGGATGCAATATCTCACATTTCTTTGAATTTTATTCACAGGGAGAGTGCTGGTTCAATCCTAAAATGCCTGCTGAATCTTCTCCTAGCGGATCTATGCACTGCAGCAGTTCTGAGATCCTTGAGGAAAGATTAAGGACTCTAGAGGAAACTGCACGAATATTTTCCAGAGGCACTGTCTTCAAAGATCATGTTAAAGTCACCAATCGGCAGCCTGATTACGAGTTCTTTCTTTCTCGGAAGTATAAGTGACCTTATCACTGACTGTTTTGTATCTCTACTGCCACAGCTTTGTACATCTAACCTGTATCCATGAAACCTGGCCACCCAAACTGTAGTAAATGTAAACACAAACAACAGTTGATGATGAGTAGGACTGTCATTGTATAGTGTATAGTTCAGAAACAGCGACTAGCTTGTGGAATAGTTTGATGAAGGAATCCAGTGACCAGTTTGAACGCTGGCTAACTTTACAACAAGGCAGTTGATAGATACTAACCAATCAGATTTCTGTTAGATTCACATTGTAAATTGTTGGTTCTTCTCATTCCATTTAAAGCCATACTGTACAAATTTCCGTTAGATTCACATTGTAAATCGGTGGTTTTTTTTTTCATTCCATGTAAACCCATATTTTGCCCCCAAATTCTTGTTAGGTTCACATTGTAAATAGTTGTTAGCATCCAATACCAATATGAAGATGTTAGTGATTTCACATGGTGAGTGTTACGTTCAAATTTCAGGTTAATTTCTCACTTTGATCTTTTCTATGCTTAGTTTGCTCTCATCCGAATGCTTTTGGAATCTGTCTCTTATAAAATAATTTCCTAAATATAAATTGGACAAGCCTAAACTTTCTGTAGATTTATTATAGTTATTCTTTTTTCTCCTAGTGTAAATATACTTACATCCAATATGGACGTTTAGGCAGAAAACATGAATCTGGCTATTTGGATAACTTGGTTATCAGAATGCAGCTTAACATCATCTTGAAAGTTATTCCAAGTTTCCAACCTCACAAAGCATATTGCAAATACAAAATTATCTCATGTTCTTTACTGCCATTACTTGGAATGCTTAGCTACCCTGTAGCAGTGTTTAAAATGTCTAAAAATGTGGATATTTCCTTGAAATAATTTTAGGATGTATATCGGATTTTGTCAGAGATATTTTCGTTTTTTGGGAATGGTTTATATGACTAAATATCATTAATATTGAGGACATATTGGAAATGAACTTCTACCAAATATCAAAATCTTTAAATAAAAAAATCAAATTTTATCCAATTCAGAGTTTTTTTTTTTTTTTTTAATCGAGATGTGATTTTTTTTTTTATTAATCATTAACATTGTGCAAGTAATAATAAAAATAATGAAATGATTTTCCTAGACTAAGTATCTTAAAAAAATCAACCAATTGATCAAAAAATAAAATTAGAAATATTAGTCATTAGCAAAAAAAGTAAAAATATTGAAATTGATAATATTATTCATAGATTAGAATTTAGTAACCTTAAAATTGAAACTAGTGACGACCATTGTGGTACTGAGAAATATTGTTCCCACGACATACTGTGGGCAATAGGACCAAGTTTTACTATAATACCCTATACAAATTGATGAAATTTTTGCAGTTATATTTTATGTGTCTGAAAGTTGTAATAATATTCAAAAAAAAGAAAAAATAAAACACTACGATTGACTTTTAAATTTAAAGGATTAAATGTTTTTCTCTGGTCTTGCATTACATAACATCATTTATATGGTACAAAACAGGACATAAAACAAATTATAGCTCACATCATGAGCATCAAGAGCTAGTTGTAATTATTATGTAATCCTATAGATAGTAGTTGTCACCATTTACTTTCTATTTCCTTTTGTTTTGTTGAAAAAATGAAAAATCATGTTGAAAATCTCATATATAGAGTTTGTCAAGTAAGATAATGGAAGATATAATGTTTATTTTAATTATTTAAATAAGTCAAATATGTCATGTGTCGCCAAATTGTTGATTACCCAATATCCAATATTTGACGGAGAGGTAAATTTGGAATAATCTGGATATATTGAAAAAAAATTCAAGATATCTACAGTTGTTCGTATACCAAACTTATCCCCTACCTAATTCATAGATAACCGTAACAGTAGATCAAAATTTGGATAGATCTATGGATAAATAAGGATATGTCTAAAAAATTTCAAACTAATATGCATGAAATATAATTAATATCCCTAAATTTATATAAGTTAATCAATTTTTTATGTCATTTAAAGCCTAATTGTGACTTATTCTAGGATTATGCAGATTATATGGCATTTGAGAGCAAACATGTTGGAAATTTGGAATTTTTGACGAGATGTGAAGAGATTGCTCAAGTGAAGCAATTTTTGCCATAGCTCGTGGTGTCAAAATGTCAACATATAGGGGTGTATGCCAGTTAAAGTAAAATACATGAGACAACTCATAACCCATAACCCAAACGCATAATAAAATTGGCCCAATTCGTTGTCCATCTTTAATCATACTTTTATTTACCTCCAAGGGTCTTAAATATCAACACCTATCATATTCCCACCCTAAAACAACTTCCAAAAGAATCTTGCTACCACAATGTTCTTATTAATTCCAAATTCAAAGTTTCCAACTCATAACCCAATCTCATAGTCCATCTACACTACCCATTATATACCCAATCTCCTAGCACATCTTTGGCTACTCTTTTCTGTGAATTTTTTTCTTTCTTTCTTTAGGATTCTTGTAATGCTATAAATAATAGCAATATTGAGAGATTGGGGGTCGTACTTCTTTTTTTCACAATTTGGAGAGACATTTGTAGAGAAACGAAGTGCTTGCAGAAGGGGGAGACAATAGAGATTTGAACCAAAGATTGTAAGTATTCTTCCCAATTATCAATGACATCCCTTTCTCAATTATAATATGCTAGGCTAATTTCTTATTATGGTTCTAGAGGAAGCCACTTTAGTGGTCTCTTAAAAGTTAATCATCTAGTTAAGATAGATTTTTTTTAATAGAATTTGTACACAACTTTCATTATTAGAATCATAATACATTTTATTACTTCACATATAATCCTATCCTATGTCTACCAATTTATAGTTTGTTATTAGAAAAATACTCTTTTAAATGCTATGCGTGTGGTATGATACATTTGAAAGGTAAAGAAGATTAACTAATTAACTATTTATTAAAAGATATAATGGCATATTTTTCGAAACTATATGACCAAAATTTATGTAGTTTTTATTAGTCATTGAAGAAAAATAAGGAAATATATATTTTATTTAGTTTTTATTTGAGATATAGTTTCTATAATAGATGAGGAATTTAGGGACCGTGAAAAAACATTATAACTGTCGCTAAATAAAACAACGACGAATACAGAATCGCTGCTAATAAAGGCGTCGGTAGGTCATTTAGCGACGGTTTTAGGCAATCGCTGGCATAACTGTCACTAAATATAATATAATCATCACTAAATATGGGACACATAACGACAATTATTAGCACTCTACGACGGTTTTACCCGTCGGAAAAAATTGAAAAATGGTCATTTTTTACCCTTTAGCAACGGTTGAGAACTGTCGCTAAAATCCATGAGGCACTCTGCAACAGTTGTAACCACCGCTAAAATTCCCTTGATAGTCCTTTTAGCGGCGGTTGTAACCTTCGTTAATGACAATCATCAATATCATGCTTATTCTAATAAGCATATATAACCACATTTTTCAACCTGTAATCACATTTTTACATCTAACAACCCATCGCAGTTTTATACAGCTGTTTTATGGAAAAAACCATTCAACAAAATTTCACTTCAACTATATTGTCATCAAAGTTAATAAAATAACAAAGCTAGTACATGTAGAATTACTTGAAGTTTGATAGTTTAGATATCAAGTCAAATTTACTACAGTAAATGATACAAGCCATCATCATGTTTTTGAAAGAAATTAGTAGACAATGCTATGGAGTGTCCCATTCGATTTCCAAAAAAAATAATAATACGGAGTGTAGAGTCAATGAAGATCCCCATTATTATTTAGACTAGATGATGAGGGTCTTGTTGTTGCTAGTGAAGCTTGTCCGCTTCCTTCGTCTTGTGCCTGAAAATGATGAGTCAACAATAATACTCTAAACTTGAACCAAATTACAATAATTAATTGATTTATATTTAGTAAGTAATCAATGTCATTGGTAACTATATATGTACTCAAATAATGTAAATGCAAAGAAACATATGACTATAGTAAATAAGTTTGCAAACTCAGTAGGCACATTTCCATCCAACTTCTGAAAAATATACGTCAATGCTCTTAAATGCCTGCCTCTTTAATGTCTCTGTGAACTCTCTGTTGCAATTGGGGAACAACAATGTTTTGTGATGGCTGTGAGGACAACATCATCCCACTAAACCTACTAGTGGTTCTACCAAAGACTTGATATGGACATGGCTCGAATCCCAATGCTCAAACTTGGCCTGAATGCTATTCTATTAACACCTTAGCAAGTGAATCTTCTTGGAAATGGATCTTGAGGTGGAATCTTTACTCTCATTCTCTAAAATTTTCTCCTATATGAATGAGGCACGCCATCAAACTTTGAATTCAAAATTTTCAGAATAACACTTTCTTAGGATCATCAGACCTTATCAAGAACTAAACCAAAAGCAATTGAACCTATAATAAGATTGTAACAAAAACCAATAAAAATAGGGAATCAAAACACACACTATTATCCCAAAGACTACACAAAACCCAACAAATCAAGAACCTATTAGATCTCAAAAAGCACAAAAACGACATCAAATCGGCCCCACAACACCAAACAAACCCATTCAAGCACTACACCAAAAACCCCCATTAGCAACGGTTCTATACCGTGGGCGTAACCCATTGCCACGGCTAAGAGCCGTGGGCTACTGAGGCGTCGCGAAATTCTTTGTAACGGCTATAAACCGTTGCTAAACATTGTAGCAACGGTTTTATGTTTGAATAGGGGTGGTGATTTTCAGCATTTAGCCACGATTTTAAACCGTTGCAAGAAGAATAGCAACGATTTTTAGCCGTGGCAAAAATAGCCACGGTTTTAAGCCGTGATAAAGTATGGATACTAGCAACGATTTTAAACCGTGTCTCATTAAGTAGCAACGGTTTTAAGCCGTGGCTAACCCTGGCCACGGTTTTAAGCCGTGGCTAAACAGTGAGAAATAAACGGTGGCAAACGTGATAGCCACGATTTTTAGCCATTGCAATAGTTAGCCACGGTTTAAAATCGTGGCAAATTTTTTTTTTTTTTTTTTTAATAAATTTTTTTTTAATTTAAATTTTTTTTTTTTTTTTGCTATCAAATGACTTTGAGTCATTAAGTCAAAATCTATCAAATAATGGAAGCAAAGTAATGTAATTAATGGAGGCAAAGTAATGTAATTAATAAGAAAATGTATTACATTGAGTCAAAATCTATACATGGTACACACTAATTGTGACCTGAAGGGTCCTCATGTTATGCCAAGTGAATGTAGCCTTGAACGCACTAGAAACAACGTGGATGGTCTTGTTTGCTTCTGGAGTCCTCTTCACATATATCTTCTTAAGATAGTTTCCCGCACAACTCATGGCACATCTGCAAATTGGAAACAAAAAAACAAAAATCTTGAATTATATCTTTTCTCACTGCCAATTATTTCAGATGCACATGAATAGAAGCAAATGTATGGCCAAGTTAAGTCTTCTTACACAAGATGGTAAATTATTAAGCATGTCACACTAATTTGGACATTTAAAAGGCATTCCATTGTATTGACAAAAGTGAATGGCAGTTCAAATACTGAGATTATCTCATCGAAGATTGAAAATATATAAATAAAGTTCAATGCCTACAAACTAACAAGAACTAAATGGCTTTAGCACCTAAGAATCTGAATATTTCTGATGATTCCCATGGGAAAGAAAACTGAAAACTTAATCTGTGGATTAGTTTATTCAACGTGGAAAAAAAATTGGGGAGGAGAACTTTAAATTGATGGCATAAACAACAGAGGATATATGCTACCATGCACAAGACTACAATAAAGTCGGAGTACTATGGAGAAATGTATGTGAAATTATTACGTTTGTGCAAGAAGAGGTAAGAGTCGCCTTTGATGAGTAGGGTAATCAAGTAATAGAACCTCAGGCCCATTTGGTATTACAGAGAATGCCCGCCTTGTCAATGCGTACCTTCTGGCAATAGCTAAACTAATCTGTGGTAAAAAATGAAAATCATAAAATACAGATTACGCGAAGTTTTGCAGCCAAGGTTGAAGGAGTGCAGATCCATCTTCAAGATGAAAGAAAATAGATACAAACACATTTACCTTTGCCTGGTTTACTGCACTTAGAGAGATGGTCACACGACCAGATGTCAGTGGGGCCAGGATTGCTGCAAATCTCTGAAAAAAAGAAATAGATTGAACTTTTTTCTTAAAATGGCTAGCTTCAACTGAATAGGACCACTATTGTTTCCAGAGAAACTGTCAAGAGTTGGAGTTAGAAGTAGTTGTCACCTGATCTGGATCTTTTATAGCACTCAAATATTGACCATCAGGTGATACATCAGCAACTGAATTCAACAAGTTCTCTCGAGGGATTCGGACATTGTCAAACCTGACATAAAGGCAGCACCATGATGAACTCAGAAGCATTTATACGCAGTTAAAATGAGAATGGACTGGGAAACGAAATAAATAAAAGATAAAAAAATTTGCTATTGTACCATATACGGCCATTATCAACACCATTCAGTCCAATTTTATGACCACAGTCTGCAATACGGACGTTTGGGCATACATTCCCTTTTTGATCTCTAATCTGAGCTATGAATGCATGGACCCCCTGATTCTTCCCTTGAATATTGAGTTGGGAAAAGACTATTGTATGTGTCGCATGCTGTGGGGAAAGGGAAGAAACAGACAACCAATTAAAAAAAAAAAAAAAAAAAAAAAAACCATCTCGACATCAATTGGCAACTGTCACTAATAATGTCTTGATCATCAAAGTACTCCCGTACCTTGGCAGCTCCTCCAATCCAGTACTTTTGAGCTGATTCACAAGGTGTGTTGATGATAAACTCTCCAGTATTTGAGTCATAAGTTGTGATTGTTTCAATTCCTCTAACCTGATACATATGGATCACAATGCAATTAGTTACAGAGGATCAAGAAGAAAATAGAAGAAATAAAACAAGCTATCTTAGTAGCAATTGAATCGATCATCTTCACATACATTACTTCCATGTCCCAACTCCGACATTGCAAAACAACCCTTGACCACATATTTTTCAGTATCCCTCAACCATTTCTCATGATGCTGCTGCGTACCAAAGAATTGGACAACACCACCCCTGTGACATGATGAGAGAGAGCATGTGCTATGTAAGTTTCTTCTTTGTGGTGTGCAAATTACACAAATAACAAAACAAACTAAAAACATGTAATGTAATCATCTTGATTCCCTAATCTTAGTTCCATTTTGGAAGTATTTTCTTGTTTGGGAAGCTTACTGGCTCGATAGATCAAGATCCAAGCTAACCAGTAACATGGGAAACCTATTTGTGTTCCTACAAAATATAAATACAAAATGAGGTACAAATTGATCAATTTAGTCTAGTTCAAGATCTTATAATCACAGATTTCAACATGATAAACTGGATATTTCATCCAATCAGCCAACCTATTGTATGTGTAGGCTTGACACCTACTGTGCCCAGTTAGAATCCATTGTACATCCAAAGAAGGACAGCAATAGTATCAAAAGAAAATAGATAAAGGAAAGAACATGTAATGGATTAGAAACTTCAAGGGTACGTATCGCAACAGCGGTGTCCATATTCACTGATGAAAGATCACCTTGGTCATCCTAACACAGTTGTTTAGTTGTCATAATACAGATAGGTCGAATACTAGCAATTATCTAGAGGAACAATGTCAATGCAATGGGACCCAAAGAGAGAGAAGATATTATATTATTAGTAGCACGTTTGAATCCCTAAATCTTCTAAAGCCCGACTTTATGTGACCTGGCATAACAATACAAGTGGTAAACGTACACACTGTATCATACCATATCATTAAATGCATGATTAGAAGAAGTCGAGTGTTGTTTGTTTCTTATTCAATTTACTTCCATAGTTCCATACCAACTTTAGCAATCCTCCTAATTTTCATAGATTTGAGTATATGCTTTACTTTCTTAGTCAGAAATTTATTCTCATGGTTGAATCTCATACTTCTATACCCAAAAAGTGCTCGAGATGAACCAAACCCTTTATATGGATATTCTTACATACCCCGGTAACAACTAAGTCACCGACATATACAACTAATGAAATAAAGCCCTAGAAACTGACAGAAGAATATTGCATGATCGTATTTACTGGTTTGATTCATGACATAAGAGCTAACTGAAGTATCCAATCTAATTGGTTACTCAATTCCATTCTTATTATGCTGAACAAAAAAAAAAGTAAGAAGAAGAGGAAAAAAACACATTCTAGATAAAGCAATCAAACTTCAGTATCCTCAGGGCATGTTTTACATGAGACAGCTGAAGTGAAGAAACTAAAAGGCTAGATTAATGCTCAAAATTTATCACTTCAACTAACCACATAATAGGTAGAATATTTGAAGAGAATGTAAAGGTACCTGATTCCGGTATGAATAGAAATCATTGGATCCAAGAATCGTAATATCAAGACCTGCATGAGAAATTCTGTTAGGACTAGGATACTCGAAGTTCATAATCTTAAACAAATGAACAAAAAGCACCAGCAATACCTTGCAAGAGCAGCTTCTGTAGTACAACACCAAACTGGGCAACAGTTTCAACCTGAATGCACAAAGAAAATGCGACTTTTTAGGACAAGTATCCAATATTGGAGTTTCTACCATCCTGACAACAAAACTTACTTTGTCAAAAAAACAAAAAAAATTTGAAAGGAAACTAACAAAGACCAGGCAGCATATACTTATTTCCATTCAAAACTACTTAAAAAATCAGCATAGCTGGAACTAGAAGGGATAAATGGAAGCATTACAGGCAGCATATACTTAAAAAATCAGCATATCTGTACTGTATACACTATACAGACAACAACTTGAAATGCTTAACAATAGGATGAACATTAGAACATGCAGACCTTAGAACATGCAGCATCCAAACTTCATGAAATCCTACCAATTTTAATACCAGGCAGACCTTAGAACAATAGGTAACTAGTTATAGAACTTGCTTAGAAGTCATTTATAGATCATTTGTGATTAAAACTTGGCAGCCTCTTATTTTGAAAGAAAAGATTTATTACAGAAAAGATATAAGATATTTAGAGAAAAATGTCATACCCTTGATATCATCCACAGTTACGAATGTAGGATGGCACATGACTGCAGCTTTGATGTCACCTGACTTTGCAAGTTGCACAACTATCTTGGCTGGGAATCAAAACTATATATAGTTAGGTCTAAATTAAAGCTACAAGTATGGATAGTATGACAACTAACTCGATGTCACATGCATGCAAAATCAACCCAAACATGCATATAGGGCATAAAGGATGAACTGCTGAAGTTATTGGAAGATAAAATTCAAAGAAAATCAACAGAGGTAGAGACTCAAAGTTTACCTTTTCCTGAATTGAGTGAATAACAGAATTATAAAGCTCAAGCAAGCATTTCGTCTGCAGATCTTCACCTCTACTTGAACATAACTCTGTTTCAATGTTATTAAAGTAATCCATGAGAAAGAATCAACACATCACTTGAACATAACTCTGTTTCAATGTTAGTAGGATTACAATTCTTGATGACAATATCGACCAATTAGATAGCAGTAGTTTAGAAATATATCAAGAAAACTCGACAGGCCGAGGGAATCTTACTTGACAACCTGATTAATGACTTCAAAGGGATTTGTCCCAGCATGCATACAGACCAGATGAAGCCCTTGATTGGTCTGAACATCTGTATCTCCTGAAAATAAATCAAGACAAAACACCAGTTGGTTTGGGTCCTCCATACCCATATCTTTCTTGCTTTTAAAATGGTGAATAGGTCCCTACTGATTTGGATTCAACCATGCCAGAACTTGGAAAAGTCTTTGAAAGATCTGGAATTATTATTTCTATTTCCTACATAAAGGGCCACCATAATCAAATCCATAAAATAAGGAGAAAAAAAGTTTTAAAAACGAGATGCATCAAGTAAAACTTCATAGCTAGCAAACAAAATTGATGGAAGCA
This sequence comes from Berberis vulgaris, assembly GCA_963556465.1. Taxonomy (NCBI): domain Eukaryota; kingdom Viridiplantae; phylum Streptophyta; class Magnoliopsida; order Ranunculales; family Berberidaceae; genus Berberis; species Berberis vulgaris. The sequence continues at coordinate 74,691,307 of OY747128.1, forward strand.
TCATGTTCCTGGCATGCTCTAATATCAGATATACAAATATTGCATTCTTTCATGATGATGATGATGAATATGATGGATTCAACATCAACATATGCTCAGATGTAGGAAGTGGCATATTGTCAAAACCAAAGTTATGCATTTTAAATAGGAAGTGGCATGTTCTAATAAAAAGGTGCATAAAATAACAAGTGTCTTACCTGCCTTGCATATTTGATCCTAAAGAGACCATAACAGATAACAGGACATCCTGCCTTACAGAGAGGATCTTCAAGAAACTTTTGATTATTGTTTCCAACATCTAGCATCACTGGAAGTATCTACAATAAAAATAACAGTAAACTGAGAGTACTTGTAATGGTATAATGGTATATGCAGCAGTATTCGAAAGCTGAAAGACATAATATATTGAAGAGAATTAAAAGTGAGACAAGCTCACACTTTATGTAAGAACATTTTACCAAAGGTGTTCGTTTGCTGTTGTCTGCTTCATTCGGATCCAAACCGCGTCTAAGTAACTGGTGCAACAGAAGATCATCCCCTCTATAGGCACCAAAACATAAACCCATAAGTTATCAGGAAAAGATAGTCATAGGATGTATAAAATGTTATTAAGATACAAAGTTTCACTCGTATACTTTTGTGATAATGCAGTCGCAAGCTCCCATCCATTTCTCCATTTGGGTCTCAAATCCTCGTACCTAGAGTAAGCAAAGAACAGCTTAAGGAACCCCCCATATCAATGAAAACATACACAATCATGTAAGAGAAATTACAGAATTATGGATAGTAGAAGCAAAATGTTCACCTTCACAGGAACATTCCATTCAATTGATTCTAGCTTGGAAGCCAATGTTTTATTACGGCCACAAAGAATAATAATTTGCCCAATTGGCTTGCCTAACTCTTCATCAAACAGTGATTCTCCGAGAGCTTTTGCAGTTTTCCTGACAGGACCCACCCCTTCACCACCTCCCATTAGCAGAACAGCAGGCAAGTTTGGATCCATTTCTAACTCATCCCGTAACTGGTCCTGTTTAGATGTTGAACAGACTAAAATAAGATACTACTTATTACATCAAAATAATTCATTTTAAGAAAACCAAACAGAGTCATTTAGTAACACATTAATCTCAAGTCTAACCTTCGAGATAATTGCTTGACAAAAAGAGGGCCTCACAGGCAAGCCAAAGACACGAATCTGATTGGGTTCTAGGCCATCTACCAAAGCTCTCTTGGCTACCTCCTCTGAGGGGCAGTAACATCTACTAACTTTAGTACTGAACCTATACAAAAAACACATTGGTCAGATCCTCCTAAAGGCATGATAGTTAAACCTCCTACAAAATGTAATTTGAATTTTAATTGACTGACCAAGTGCGATGGCAGGTGTTGAGGTCTGTAATGACTGTAACAAACACTACTTTCTTCTGTGATGGCAGGTGTTGAGGTCTGTAATGACTATAAGCCATCAAGGTGATTTGTACCCTATAAATGCAAGACTATTCAGAGATCAAAGCCAGACTCAGAGCTACGGATGTTGGAATGCATACACACACAACGCAATGTTCCCATCCTAATCAAACTTTTGGAAGCGACTAACCGTGCCAAGAGGTATCCATTATGTGTGTATGGACTCTATCTAGTGTAACTGACAAGCCGTGTATATGAAATGTTAGTAGTTCATACACATCCAGCACTACAGCATACCCAGGCAGAGTCTAATCACATCTTCAATGCATTGGTGAATTATGCCCAACATACCATTATTATTATTGAAGTAAAGAGGCCGAGGCACTAACTATAAACATATAGAATGGGCAGGGCAAGATGCATGATTCATGTCCCAAAAGCAAACTCCCATGCAAAGCTCACAAATACAAACATTCTCTTCAACAGTAATAGAGTGAGTACCCTACCATCCACTTCTCTCAAGTCCAACATCAGAATTCAGACACAACCCCTTCCCTGACCCATTTCAACTCCAACCACTAAAGTCCTCATTTCTCTACTTTTTGTTTGTTAAGAGATTCTCAAGTCAACACCTCACAATACTATATAACCCCCCTCATACCATTGCACTTGTGCAAAAATTCAACCAACTGGCATGAAATTTAAGCTAGCTCTGTGAAATTTAAACTTAATAATAGTACGAGAAGCATATTTTTAAATTTGTTAGCAGTTTTTCATGTTGGGTTTCTGCTGTATGTAGTAACTATTGAATCTATAATGTAGAAAGGACAGAAACCAATTCAACACTACTGTTCTTCCATCTCCTCCACTTCCACAAACACCAATATTGTACAGAAGTCTGCATTTCTTATTGTGAAACCATCTTGGCATAAAGGGGTTTTAAAACTCAACAATCTACTTCAAAATACGTCGGCAAGACCATCACAAACTACAACTACAAAATGGATTTTCACAAAACACAAAAATCACCAAAAAAAAAAAAAAAAAAACCACAAATCTGAGATTGGATACCAAAAAAAAAAAAACTCAAGTTCAACCGAGAATGCTAAAAATGATACAAATTCAAATAGATTCTAAAGATTGCACAAATATGAGTTTCGGTACAAAATACCTTGTCAATCCGTCACCAACCGCTCAAATCGCAGTATATAGATCCTATACAATAGACACAATGAAACAAATTGAATCAGTGAGAGATGAGAACAATAGAAGAGAAGAAGAGAGAGAGGAAGAGAGGTTAGGCAAACCTGGAGGAGGGAGATGAGATCACAGAGGAGGAGAGGAGAACCGATTGAAGGCTGCGAAGGAGGAGGAGGATCTCGAAGCTCGAATGGCTAGATGGCCAAACCCCATCGCGTTTTGTTGCTTGTACAAACACAAACACTGCATTGTGTTTTGGTTGTTTGGGTTGTTTGGGTTGCTCGAATTCTCCCTCTCTCTTTCCTTCTCCTTCTCTCTTTCCCTCTCCTTGAAATTTTAGGGTTTGAAGCAAAGGGTTGAAAAGGGGGAGATGGAGCGGGAACGCGTGGGAAGCAATTTTTTTTCGCAAAATTACGCCCGCGAGAAATCGACTTCCTTCTCCACACGTCCACGTGCAACACACGTGCACTTTTGCAACGGTTTTAAGCCGTTGGGTACTATAGCCACGGTTTTTAGCCGTGGCAAACACACCAATGGTTTAGAACCGTGGCCAAGCCTTTTTTTAGCCACGGTTTTAAGCCGTTGGGCACTATAGCCACGGTTTTTAGCCGTGACAAACACACCAACGGCTTAGAACCGTGGCCACCCCTGTGTAGCTAATCAGGTCTTTTGGTGTAGTGAAGGGAAAACCATATAAACCCCAAATTACGCCACTAAAACCCCTAAAACCCACAAAATCTTCAATACCCATTCCACATAACACCCAATATACCCCATTACTTAAACCACAATCAAATAAAAAACTTAAAAGAGACAAAGTGATAGAAATCAATCAATGGGTTCAATAAATGGAAAAAAAAATAACATATTACTAAAAGAGAAAAGTAATAATAAACAAACCTGTAAGATCCTATTGAGAAGTTTTCAAAGGTAATATACATTTTATTCTTTCCATGTCAGATCTTTGCAAAAAAATCACAAAGAAAGAAACTTTAAATAGTATAATTGATAATGATAACTTTAATTTACTTACACTTATTTGTGTGGCTTTGTCAGATAAGGTCTGTCATATTATTTTTTGTGCTGCAATACACACCTCCCCCTACTCGCAGATCTCCTATGTTCATGTTCCTACACCAATGTCATGAAGTCATGTAACTTTAAATAATAAAGCTGATAATGATAACTTAAAGTGTGGTGTAACATATTAATTACCATCTCAACCTTTAATTTGGGATTGCTTTTTGATCATCCAGTGTGTGAACGCTTAGTTTCTTCTAAATTTCAATATTTTTTTTTCCATTTTTCCTATCAATCTAGATAAAAACATATTTGTTAGCATTTTCTAGTTATTTAATTGAATCATGTAAGCTGGGTAGTTAAATCATTTCATTGTCCAAGACCGAATTACAATTAATCGAGAATAATCGGTATTTATTAATTCATATTTTTAAAAATTTAATCATAGTCATATAAATAAATAAATAATTAATCAAAATACTATAAATTTATAATTATATTACTTTACTAATTCATCAAATGAACTTAATTTTGCAGGTTGGAACAATTACAGTTACTTGGAGATGTTTAGGAACAACTCAGCAAAAGCAACAACAACTCAACGACTCGGCAACTCAGCAACAACAAAAGAAGAAAAATAGATCTGAAAAAAGAAAAAATTCACAAGTTTGTTGCATGTTATTATATTTTCTTATGCATCTAAAGATAGATATAATTTTACTACAACAAAAATTGGTGAGAACTTTTCAATACAATTTTGTACCATTTGTACATGAATGAAAACTGCAAGTATAGATTCTGCTAATTCTTACCAGGGGTGCTAACAACTGGGCCAGATAAACTGAGATGAGAAGGATAACAAAAAGGGTTTCCTACAAGTTCAAGAAAAACAATAACCAATTAGATAAAATCCCAATTTAGGTGTGAAATCTGGATTACAAGTTCCTCTTTACAAATTACAACTTCGAAACCTCTTTACAATAATCGTTTTGCTTTGTCGAAAGAAGAAAAAGAAAAAATTGTTTTGCTTTGCCGAAAGAAGGAAAAAAAAAAAACGATATCTGAAAGAAGAACAAATCTGAAAGAAGAAGAAGAGATCTAAAGAAGAAGAACAGATCTTGCCTGGAAGGAGGGAGGAAATCAGTTCTTCAGCTCCGAAATCAGTTTGTGTTCTTTAATCTTCAGTTCGTTCTTCTTCTTCCAAGGTAAGTGCTTCCTCTTCTTATCGTGTTCTTCAGATCTTCTTAGTTCTCCTTCTTCTTCTTTCGTTCCTCTGCCTGCTTTGTCCATTTTTCTTCTTTCTCTGCAAATAACAATCGAAAGAAAGAGTTAGGTTTTATTTATTTATTTATATATTTATTTATACAAACGATAAATAGGCGAGTCAACTCGGCCGATTATGCGGTAACTCTCCGATTTAGCTGAGTCCGCGAAACCCTACTAATTTTTGCTCAATCCGGAACGGTCTAGTCTTGAATAATGATTATTCACCGATTTAATAACACAACCTTTGAATTTCAATATTCGTATTGCAATTGCTCCATAAAAATATGAGAATCATGGCTTTTCAACCCAAATAGCTTACATTGTTTCAAATCAACACATCTGGATATGTTACTTGAGTAACCATCGACATATTGAGTAACCATCTGACACAATTAGGTGCTTCAAAGTCCAAAGACATATGTCCTTATTTGCATTAGCCATGTAAGAAGACTAGGACGATATTTCCCATTCTCATTTGGTAAGAGATCTTCTCTAATACCCATTGACTAAAGATCCTTTCGACATTAAGATGATATTTAGTCTTCCCACTTTCATTAAGCAAGGTGTATATCACATTGTCACACACATTTTTCTCAATATGCATAACATCAAGATTGTGACGGATCAAGTTATGCTCCCAATATGGAAGATAAAAAAAAATATGTTTTTCTTCCTCCATTGTTGCGCCTCTCCAACTCTAGTATTTTGCCCATGAGCTCTTTTACCTATAACTTCAACCTCAGGTGTCTTTCCAAATGTAATGTTAATATTCTCTACTTGTTTCAAAATATCTGCTCCAGATAGTTGTATCAGTGGATTTCCTTTCTTTTCCTTGCCATTAAAGCAAACTCGGTTCAATCTAAACTTGTGACCAACATTTAGAAAAAGTTGATGACCCATTAAACACTACTTTTTTACTATGTGGAAGGTAGCAAGGCTCCACATCAAAGTTACATGAAGGACAAGCTAGTTTAGCATGTGTATTGCACCCTAATAGGGTCCCTAACCCTGAAAAGTCACTTATTGTCCAAATTAAAACTGCTCACATTGTGAAACTTTCATTCAACGAAGCATCATATGCTTCTACACCAACCCAAAACTCCTTCAATAAATCAATAAGAGGTTGTAAGTAAATGTCTATATCATTGCCTGACATCCGCTTAACAGGAATGATCATTGAAAGAATGAAGTTTGCTTCACATTCCCTAAGAGTGTTGTACGAAACTAGAACCATTGGCCAAATGCTATAACTAGTACTCGTATTCCCGAAAGGGTTAAACCCATCGCTAGCTAAGCCAAGGTGTACATTACATGCATCCAAAGCAAATTCAGGAAATGTTTAATCAAATTTTTTCCATGCCTCAAAATCTCTTGGATGTCGCATCAAACCATCTTGTTAGCCCCTCATTAGCATGCCATCTCATATCAGCAACGGTCTTAGAAGACATAAACAACCGTTATAACCACAATATCAATGGAAAATAACGAAGAACCTTTGCAGGTTGCATTTTTCGTTTCTTACCATTTATAGGCACATTATTTGCATTTCCCTTAATATTTGCTTCCATCTAGATGTGCCACATCATTTACATGTTATCTCTTTTTATCAATTCCCCGGTACAACATGCAATCATTCGGACATGCATGTATCTTAGTATAATTAAGACCAAGTTTATTAATGATTTTCTTAGCCTCATAGAATGTTTTGGGGATCCTTGCATGTTGGAATGCATCATGCAACAACTTCACTATCATTGACATTGCTTTGTCACTCACCCTACTGCACACTTAATGTGATCCAGTTTAACCAAAAAAGATAATTTTGAGTACTTTGAACACCCTTCCTATAGCTCTTGCTCTCCACCCTTAAGTAACTCATAATATTGTTTAACTTCATCATTCAATCCACTATTTATACACCCATCCTTCTACCCTCTTCATGTGGTCCATGTGATGTGGAAGATTCTTAATGGGCATGGTGCCTAGAGCATGCAAAAACATCATGGAACATGTCTTGTATTGAATCTTGAATAGGTTGACTATCTTGCATTATAGGCATGAAAGTAGAATTTTGTCTTGCGCCCAACTCTCCATGTTGTAACCAAACAGTGTACCCTTCGAAAATTGTCTACAAATCAAGTGGTCATACACTATTTCTCTAGTCTCCCATTTTCTAAAAGCACACCGAGGACAAGGATCTTTATTCTATTATCATTTGACTTGTTTTCAAATGCGAAGTCTAGAAACTAATTCAACCCTTTTGCATATTCAAGTGTATTCCTCGGCTTAAAAAAACAAGTTCTATCCATTTAAAAATATCAAAATTCAATCAAAACAAAGCAACTAATAAGTTAAATCCTACATGCATTATCATAAAATACAACTACAACTACAAAAATTTCTTAAAAGAGGAATTAAAATGCAAGCAAACATGAAGCAAATAAGAAAGAAAAAGAATAAAATAAAAAATAAAAAAAACTTGGAACTAAAGGAACTGGAGGATTGGGTTTCAATGGCTCAAATTTGTTTTCTATCCCTCCCGCCCGCCCCTCCTCAGCTGCTTACATTTGCTCACATCATATTTTTCTTTTAGAATCAATCACATCCTTGATCATTTGCTATAATATCATATGTATTCTTCCTCTTATCCTTTATCAAGAAGATAGAGAAATATAATGAAAGAAAGCTGATTCAAAAGGCAAAAATTGGTTTTGTGTTTTGTCTTACCAGAGAGATGAGAAGGGCCACGAAAACCGATGCCAGGAGTGCCTTGAAGAAGAGACGAACCAGAAATGGTGACAAGTCGTAAAGATTACAAACCAAACATACAATATATTAAGAAGTAGAGGAGACTTTACTCACTCATATCACTTGTCTGATTTTGTTTTTGGTAAGATTTGAGCACAAAACAAACTCTTTGTCTCTCTCATCAATCTTTGATTGATTGATTCCTTCATTCTATTGTTTGTTTCTCTCTACTGTTATCAAAATTGGTTACTCCTTTGCTCTAATTTTTAATAGTTTTCATTGAATTTAAGGTCAGGTAAGTTGAGATTAGCCAAAGAAGTAGATGAATACTACTAACGATGAGGTTGCTTAGCATGGGCAGCAAAGGATCCATCTGGAATTCTCTCTCCCTACAAATTTAATCGCAGGTTCCTTCCTATTTATTTTCTATTTTTTACTATATAAATGCATGATTTATTTATTTATCTATTGATTAGAACATACATGTTCTACAAACACCAACAATTTACCAATCAGGCAATCAGTTCATGGTTTGATCAAATGTTTGTCTGTTCCATCAAAAGGAACGAATCCTTAAAAAAAAAAAATTGGGAGAAGACTCAGAGCCACTCCCCATTGTTCAGTTGAAGATTTATTTGTTTTTCTGACTGTGATTGTGACTGTGTGAAGTGAATTCTTTCTATACTTTGGTAACACCCCAACCCACTCCACCCGATGATGCTTTCCAAAATATAAAATGCATGTGAGAAAAGGGTTGGAACAAATGGTAACAGGGGGATCACAGGATGATTTCTGAGCATGGTGTAATGTATGAAAAGATTAAGAGGAATGTATAAGATTAATTTCTTCTACTTTTTTCTAATATACCCATTAATTTCTAATATATCATTAATTTCTAATATACCATTAACTTTTTTTTTTTTTTTTTTTTTTGTGGTTTTCTATTTGAACTAGAAGAAAACCACAAAATTCCAAACCTTTTCTACGTATTGCTCTCTTGTGACCACCTAACAGATGCATATTTGTTCTTGAGCTCTTGGATTTTTCTCGTCTCTGCCAACCGAGTGAGAAGAGAGACGGAGAGCCGAACCAAAGAGTGAGTCAGCGACTTCTTCTTTCGACAACACACAATTACGCAGACAACACTGACCAGACAATCAAGCGTAAGAAGAGAGACAGAGAAGCTCACCACAGTCACTTCTTCTTCCTCCTGTTGGACAAATCCAATAAAGTGGGCACACATATGTAATATAACGTGTATTGCTATCTTAAAGTGTAGTCCATCTAATATGTGATCTAATAGGGATGTTGGACTATAAGGTATTAATAAATAACATGGTGCAAATAAGGATGTAATTTCTAATTCAATGAGGGGCAGAATTGGAAATTCACAGCCCTTAAGTTGAAGGGTTGTGACTTATGGGCATTATAAATAGGATGGGTCCCCGATTGAGCGTATGCGTTGAAAACAGAAAAAACTTTTGGAATTGTCTTCTGTATCCTCTCAACAGAGAACTAAGGAAAACGCTTGAATCAATCGGAAGATCCAAACAATCCAAACTCATCACAATCAACGGGGAAATCGCTATGGATCGATCGGGTATGTTTCTATTCTTCTTGTTTCCATTGAATCAACTAGAGTCTTAAGATTTTGGTTTAATTACAACAATTGGTATCAGAGCAACTCCTGTTGATTCCATATGAAATTATAAAGGAAAACATACAGTGATTATTTGTTTCATACAGTGATAAATAGATTCATATAGTTTATGTATCTGGACATGATTATAAAGACATGATTATAGATTCATATGAATAGCATGAATACAGTGATTATAGATTATGTATTAATACAGTGATTATGTATTAATCCATAATATAGTGATTATGTATTAATACAGTGACTATGGATTAATAAGCGATTATGGATTAATACAGTGATTATTGATTAATACAGCGATTGATATAGCATGATTTGGACCTACAGTGATTATGTATTCATGATTATAGACTTGAATCTATATAGATATGTATTCATGGCAATTGTCTTCACTGTTTCATTGTGAGTGTAATTGTATTTACTATTGAAATAAATTACAATTTGGTGTATTGTACAGTGAAATAGAAGTTAAAAAAAAAAAAAAAAAAAACGATTTTACTGTTACAATGAACAGTGATATCCGTGAACAGTGAACAGTGATATGCAATGCCGTGAATAGGTTTTCACTGTTACAGTGAACAGTGATATGCAATGCCGTGAATAGTGAAAAACGTTTTCACTGTTACAGTGATATGCAATGTCGTGAATAGTGAAAAACGATTTCAATGTTACAGTGAACAGTATCTGCGATTATGCATTATTTTAAAAAAATTTACTGTTCACCATTGACCGCGACTGTTTACCATTGACTGGTGACTGTTCACTGGCCTGGTGACTATTCAGTTGACTGTTCACGGGCTTGGTGATTGTTCACAAATTGGGCCTGTTGCTGTTATTAATAATTGGGTCAGTTAGTACATTTTACTTTGACTATTGGGCCTGTTGCTGTTGGTAATATTGTTTTAAATTATTGGGACCTATTTAATTTTGGCTATATTTTATTTAGACCCATGTTTTAATTGTATTAAGGTGATAATTTAGTTAATACTCCAAATTTATACATAGAATATAATTTTGGTTTCATGTATTACTATTGTATTCCTTATTTAAAATTTACACCATTTAACTAATAGGTTGCCAAAGCAACCACTGTTAGAAAAATTGGTTGATTTTAAATAAGTAAGCATGCTACATCCATGTGAAACAATCGGCCCAAAGGATGATTGTTTTGACCGGAAAATCCATAGTCTTAAATATGTGATAAAGTTTACTTTACCATGCTTTTATTATGTCAGTCCAAAGAAAGGCATAATATTAGGCCGGTTTCGTTGTGTACAAAGAGTACCACTTACAGATTGATATTTCTGTCCAAAGACTAAATAACAATGTTGTGCTAGGTATCTTGATATGGGTTTTTTATTTCCCTATTGTATGAATTTAAAAGTTTATGCAATTGAATAATGATGTGATTATGTTATTTATGTAATTTATTCTCTGTACAGCTACTATGTCTGCTACTAGTATATCTGCTGGTGTAAATAATATTCTCATGCTTAATGGGACAAACTTCAAGGACTGGAAAGAGAACGTGTTAATCGTTCTTGGATGTATGGATCTGGACCTTGCCTTAAGGATTGAGCAACCCGCTCCTTTTACAGATGCAAGTACTCCTGATGCCAGGAAATACTTTGAAAAGTGGGAACGCTCCAATCGCATGAGTCTCATGCTCATCAAGCGAGGTATTCCAGAAGCCTTTAGGGGTGCAATATCCGCAGGGGTGACCAATGCCAGTGAGTTCCTTACTGAACTTGAAAAGCGTTTTGCTAAAAATGATAAGGCTGAAACAAGCACGCTTTTAGCTAGCTTGATTTCATTAAAGTATAAAGGCAAAGGGAACATTAGAGAGTACATCATGGAGATGTCTCATCTTGCTTCAAAACTTAAAGCACTGAAGCTTGAGTTGTCTGAGGACTTACTCGTGCATCTAGTTTTGATATCACTTCCTCCACAGTACAGTCAGTTTAAGGTCAGTTACAACTGTCAGAAGGAGAAATGGACTCTTAATGAGCTCATTTCATACTGTGTGCAAGAGGAAGACAGGTTGAAGCAAGACAGAACGGAAAGTGCTCATTTTGCAAGCACCTCTAAAGATAGGGGCACAAAACGAAAGAAGGAGAATGAAGCGGCTAAGGGTCCAGCACAAAAGAAACAGAAAGGCAATGAGGGTTGTTTCTTTTGTAAGAAACCTGGACATGTAAAGAAGGAATGTACCAAGTATCACGCTTGGCGTGCTAAAAATGGTATGTTTCTTGCTTTGGTCTGTTCTGAGGTTAACTTAGCTTCAGTACCTAGAAACACTTGGTGGTTAGATTCCGGTGCTACTACTCACATAAGTGTTTCTATGCAGGGTTGTCTGAGCTACCAAAAGCCAAATGATGCTGAAAGACGCATCTTCGTGGGTGATGGAAAATCGGTAGAAGTGGAAGCAATAGGAAACTTTAGGTTACTCTTAGGGACTGGTTGTTATTTGGAACTGAAATACACTTTTGTAGTACCGTCATTTAGACGGAATTTGGTTTCTATTTCCTTGTTGGACAAATTTGGATATTGTTGTTCATTTGGAAATAATCAATTTAGTCTTTCATTAAATTCCAATATTATTGGTACTGGTTCATTAAGCACATTTGATAACCTATATCTTCTTGATACTATTGCCTCATATAATGTAACCTTGCATGTGGAATCACGTGGTACTAAGCGTAAGCTAAATGAAGGAAATTCATCAAAACTATGGCACAAACGTTTAAGACATATCTCGAAAACGAGAATGGAGAGACTTGTGTCAGATGGCATAATAGATTCTCTTGATTTTTCAGACTTTGATGTCTGTATTGAGTGCATCAAGGGAAAACAAACCAAACAAAAGAGATTAGGTGCAAACAGAACTTCAGACGTCTTAGAATTGATCCACACAGATATTTGTGGACCATTCCCTTCGGCTTCTTGGCATGGTCAACAATATTTTATATCATTCATAGACGATTACTCACGCTATGAGTACCTATATCTCATTCATGAGAAATCTGAGTCACTGGACATGTTCAAAGCTTTCAAAGCTGAGGTTGAGAACCAACTCAACAAACGAATTAAAAGTGTCAGGTCTGACCGTGGTGGTGAGTATTACGGCAGATATGACGGTTTCGGTGAACAACGTCCAGGACCATTTGCTAAATTTCTAGAGGAATGTGGAATCGTCCCACAGTACACCATGCCGGGATCACCTAGCATGAATGGTGTAGCTGAAAGACGAAACCGAACTCTTAAGGACATGGTAAGGAGTATGATCAGTCATTCTACCTTACCTGAATCACTCTGGGGAGAAGCACTAAAGACTGCAGCTTACATCCTTAATAGAGTACCAACTAAAGCAGCTGCCAAAACACCTTATGAACTTTGGACAGGCAGAAGACCTAGTCTAAAGCATTTTCACATTTGGGGATGTCCAGCTGAAGCAAGGCCTTATCGGCCGAATGAAAAGAAATTGGACTCCAAAACAGTGAGCAACTACTTCATTGGCTGCTCTGAGCGATCTAGGGGCTACAAGTTCTATAATCCCACTATTAAGTCCATTTTTGAAACGGGGACAACAACATTTTTTGAGGATGTCGAGTTTGGGGGGAGAAATCAGGTAAGAGACATTGTCTTTGAGGAGGAATCAATTTCGACTCCTACTACTGTTGTTGACAATGTACATGTTCCAATACATGTCATTGATCAAGAAGCAGATCTGGAACCTCAACAGGACAATGTTGAACTACTCCCTGCTCCAATTGAATTAAATATTCCAGAAGAACAAACTCAACAACCTCAAGATCAAATGCAATTAAGGAGATCCACGAGAGAAAAGAGAAGAGTTATTATGGTCTTTCTCGAAGAACATGAGAAAAATGATGGATTGGTGGAAAATGATCCAATCAACTTCAATCAAGCCATGCAGGATTCTAACTCTCAAAAGTGGATAGATGCTATGAATGAGGAGTACAAGTCTATGCAAGACAATCAAGTTTGGGATCTTGTCCCATTACCTGAAAATATAAAGCCTATTGGTTGTAAATGGATATTCAAAACCAAGAAGGACTCAAAAGGTAATGTGGAAAGGTATAAAGCTCGTCTTGTAGCTAAAGGCTTCACTCAAAAGGAAGGCATCGACTATAAAGAGACTTTCTCTCCGGTGTCAAAGAAAGACTCATTTAGGACAATCATGGCTCTTGTTGCACATTTTGACTTTGAGTTGCATCAGATGGATGTTAAAACAACGTTTCTCAATGGCGACATTGATGAAACAATTTATATGGTGCAACCAGAAAACTTTGTGTCTGGAGACCCAAAGAATATGGTTTGCAGACTAAAGAAATCCATCTATGGGCTCAAGCAAGCTTCCCGTCAATGGTACTACAAATTTCATCAAGTAATTGTCTCGTTTGGTTTTGAGACAAATGTTGTTGATAACTGTGTGTATCATAAGTTCAGTGGGAGTAAGCATATCTTCTTGGTTTTGTATGTTGATGACATATTGCTTGCCACTAATAATATAGACATGTTGCACGAAACCAAGAAATTTCTATCAAAGAAATTTGAAATGAAAGATCTTGGTGAAACTTCTTTTGTCTTAGGGATTCAGATATACCGGGATCATTTTCGGGGTATTCTTGAATTATCACAAAAGGGCTAGCTATATAGAAAAAGTGCTTAAAAGGTTTGGCATGCAAGATTGTAAATCAGGAGATACCCCTATATCTAAAGGAGACAAATTCAGTCTTAAACAGTGTTCTAAGACTAAACTTGAAGTTGTAGAGATGCAAAAGATCCCCTATGCATCCGCTGTTGGGAGTCTTATGTATGCTCAAGTATGTACACGTCCAGACATAGCATTCATTGTTGGAATGCTTGGCAGATATTTGGATAACCCTGGGATGAGTCACTGGAAAATAGCTAAACGGGTTATGAGATATTTACAGAGAACTAAGGATTACATGCTCACATACAAGAAATCAGATCAGTTGGAGATCATAGGGTATGCTGATTCTGATTTTGCTGGATGCCAAGATAGTAGAAAATCTACATCAGGCTACATTTATCTGTTAGCTGGAGGAGCTATTTCTTGGAGAAGTGCTAAACAGACACTCATAGCTTCTTCCACCATGGAAGCAGAATATGTGGCGTGTTTTGAGGCCTCCAACCACGGATTATGGCTGCGTTATTTTGTCACTGGGCTGCGCATTTTGAATGACATAGAAAGACCACTAAAGTTATATTGTGACAATAAGTCAGCAGTTTTATATGCCAACAACAACAGGAGCTCGTCTAGGTCAAATCATATTGACATAAAGTTCCTAGTTGTGAAGGAGAAAGTAGAGAATAAACAGATTTTCATAGAGCATATTGGGACAAACTCCATGATTGCGGATCCGCTTACTAAGGGATTACCACCCAAGGTCTTTCATGAGCACACCGCTCATATGGGTGTTATGTCACATGAGGATATCATGGTTTAGTGGGAGTTTTGTTGTTCTATGATGGATTTTTGGACACATTGGTGTAATTTAGTATTTTCTGCAGAAATAAAGTTTTCAGTCAATTGTCTGTTTATTATAAGTTTGATCTCATTAAAGATTAAAGTTGGACCGGTTGGAAATAGACATGTTTGGATCACATCACATGTAATTTTCATGCTCTACATCCATGTTTGATCTATGTCATTTGATTATATTGGTATATGTGACTATTGATGGATTAAGTTACGCTACATGTGACGAAAATCACTTTAATCTTGTATCAGTATAGTCAATGGACGAGATTGTTTCCGAATACCTTTACTTGTGATAGCAAGTTTTGAGCTCATAAGGTTATACACATTACTTGTAACATATGTGGCCCAAGTGGGAGATTGTTGGACAAATCCAATAAAGTGGGCACACATGTAATATAACGTGTATTGCTATCTTAAAGTGTAGTCCATCTAATATGTCATCTAATAGGGATGTTGGACTATAAGGTATTAATAAATAACATGGTGTAAATAAGGATGTAATTTCTAATTCAATGAGGGGCAGAATTGGAAATTCACAGCCCGTAAGTTGAAGGGTTGTGACTTATGGGCATTATAAATAGGATGGGTCCCCGATTGAGCGTATGCGTTGAAAACAGAAAAACTTTTGGAATTGTCTTCTGTATCCTCTCAACAGAGAACTAAGGGAAACGCTTGAATCAATCGGAAGATCCAAACAATCCAAACTCATCACAATCAACGAGGAAATCGCTATGGATCGATCGGGTATGTTTCTATTCTTCTTGTTTCCATTGAATCAACTAGAGTCTTAAGATTTTGGTTTAATTACAACACCTCCTCCTCTGAAACAGCAGCAGCATATCTGATGTGATCTGAAAGAGAACAAAGGCGATAGCTAGGTTTGTAATTTGGGGGTTGAAAACTCATCCTTTGGATTTTATTAAGACTGGAACAAAATCAGATCAGTTGGTTGCACCTTATTTTTACTGCGCCGAGTCTAGACCGAGCCACAAAAACTGATGTTTTATTCATAACGACTGTTAACACAGTCTTAATTAATCACAACCGTCGTCAAATAATATTATTTTGCAAAGGATAAAGAGCGGTTTGGACAAACTATCGCTAAATTGCCAATTTCTTGTAGTGAGTGTAGCGGTAATCTTGTGTGTTCGGCACTTTTCTAGCTTTCTTAGATAATTCTGTTAAGAACCATACAGGATGTTTTTTGTTTTGTTTTGTTTTGCACATTGGATTAGTAACAATTTAGAACATGTTGAGTTTCCACAATTGGAATTTTTGTGGTTGTTCGCACAATATCTTGGAGCGCGTTTTGAAGTTAAATAAAATGAAAACGTAATAGACACTATATATGGAATAAGCTGAATCTTTGTAGTAGTGTTGTAAATAGAAGGTTATTTCCTTCAAAATCGTCAGCCATACACTTCAACAATCCCATAGTTAAAGCAAACATAGGGAATGAAAGCCCCATCGATTATTTGATTCTCACATACATGCAACATGTTCATGTATTGCTTTTCTTTAGTTGACAGAAACTTGACTTTGAAAGAGAAGCGTATTGCATACACATTCATTTATTGCTTTCGTTGACAGAAACTTGACTTGGAAAGAGAAGGGTATTGCATACGTATTCATATATTGCTTTATTTGACAGAAACTTCACTTGAAAAGAGAAGGGTATTGCTTCCAAGCAGTAAATCAAGAAAGGTATACAAATAACATCAGAAAGAACGTGAATAAGAAGCCCCTGATGAGGATGATCTCATAGTACTGGAAATCATCAATCGGATACCCTTTGTTGTTCAAAAGCTCTCAAAGAACTAACTATACTATGTGATCCAAAAGAAGAGAACAATTTTTATATCTGAGTTGGACAGATTCAATCACTCATGATTGGCATCTTGGCCTTTTTTTTTTTTACCTTCCTTAATCCTTTCGTCCCAAATGCTATGGCAGGGTTTGAACTCTGAACTTGTGATTTCATCCATCACAAGTGTATCATTAAGCTTATACTCTATCCTCGCCAATGAAAAAGAAATGGAGGGTAGAGCCACCCTAAAGAAAGAATAAAGAAGAAGATAAGAATTTTGTTAATTACTGCTATATACGTCCCACATAGGTAGCTAGCTATTACATTATCCCACACAACTGAATTAATTCAGGAGTTTTTAAGAGGATCATCAACGCTACTACTTCACTTGTAAGTCTTCCTTTTAGTACATTTTTCATGTTCCATGTTTTGTTTTGGTTTTTTTTTTTTTTTTTTTGTTAAAACCATATGCATGATATATAAATAAACTTAAGTACGGTTACAAAAGTGTACCACTAAGCCACAAGTGGGCCACTAAGCCATATGTTCCATTTTATGAGAATCCATATTGAGGCCTCTATTAAAATATTTACAGTGCCATGACGGAAACAAAAGGAACAAATTGTTAATAAGTGGATGTCAAACCCATTCCATAGAAAAAGTGGGTTGAGAAGCATCATCATGGAGAAGCTCGATAAGATTCGTCGAATCACCAACAAGGAAACCTGTCCTCCACTCTTGTGCCTGAATGAAAAGGAGTATTGCTTCTGCCACATAACATTCAATCATGGTGCTATCAATAACCGTACCCACTATTGGGCATGCTAATGTGGCAAGGATTTGTCCATGTAAATCAACCGCATATACTCCTAATGCTCCTTGTTTAGAGGAGTTGAAGAAACAAGCATCAAAACTGACGAAAATTGTATCCGGGTCCAAAACATGGGGGATTGGCCTAGGCTGGTTAGAACTGAGATTGATTTTGTGGTGTCTACCTGCCTGTGGATTATGGCCATGCGGGAGTATTTAGTTTCAAGGCAGGGTACCGGCGGGGTCTCTAGTTGAGATGTTGAAGTGTGAGAGGCAATCTGAGTGTCTGTTTTAGCTGTTTCAAAGATTTGTGGAACTGAAAGGATACTAATGGCAGGTTCCCTTAGGCTGGTAGAAACTTGGTGTGGTGAAAAATTACTAGTAGTGAACCATTGTTTGTACCAGGAAGTCCAGGTTTGGTGGAAAGATGCGAGGAACAATTGAAAACAAATTTTGGTTTTGTTGAAAATTGTCTTATTGCGGATCTGTCAAATGGTGAGGAGAACAACTGTAAATTGAGATAGCATCTCATCTTTATCCTTAGGATGGGCCTTGGCGGTGTCTCACATGAATATAAAAAATCCGAAAATGGAAGGAGGATTGATGTTGGTATTAAGCCAATCAATGGTGATGATACATAAAAACGGTCACACCCCGAGTCGTCCACGTGTCATGATGATCTCGATGAACTACAGGCCCCAGCATCAACCCAATGCTAATCCGGCCCAAGTGGTTCTAAGCCCGCTCACTCTAGTCTGCCAGGCGAACCCGGACTCTCATAGCATGATAAGCCCACATGTCTCATAGCTATCCTCAATACTCATAAGCCCTCCTTACGAAAGTATCTCGAGCATTAGCTTTGAACGGGAAACTATAGTTGTTCTCTGCTTCCAACTAGGAAGCAAACACCAGAGTATATTCCACACAGGAAAATTTCCTTCTATGGATTGTTCTTGGATTGGGAACTACTGCGGATCTAGGAGCATAGAGCTAAAAGGGAACTTCACTCCTACAACACGATTCCTAATTAGAGAAGGATTCCATGAAGATCTCATCCCTAAACTACGCCGGCGATGGCCTGGTTAAATCAAGACTCCTAGCACTATAAATAAGTCATGAGGTTGGTAAGTTAAGGTACGCTACAAATTCCATGTTACAACATTACACCTTCCTCAGAGTCGTGTCTGACTTTATCATCGGAGTGTCATCGACCACCACAATGGTGGTTCGTGACTCACGTGTGCTACTTGTGCAGGTCAACAGGTAAGCATGAACCAGGTCAGAGCAGGGAGCAAAAAACGACTGCATCAGTTTGGCGTCGTCCGTGGGGACGACATATTTCGTAACTTTACACTAAGCGTCGCCTCATTTCAAAGACTCAGAGAGATGGTGACCATCAGGTCACGTAACAACGAAGAACCAGGGAACACGTCGAATGTTTCGGCTATCCCTATACCACCTCCTTCAATAGCTCTTGTCTTGCACGCGCAGCCGACTCACGCTCCCGCACCAACAGCAGCAGCGACAGATCCCAGAATCGATACGTTGGTGTCCCAAATACAGCGGATTTCCAAAGCGGTGGAGACTCTCATGCGACAAAATCCACCACTCGCTAATGGAGATCAGGAGCAACACGAACCTCCGCCTCCAGCAGATGATAGGGAGCAAGTGCTGGAAAGCCAAGCACCCACCAGTTCTTATTGGATTAAGGGAGGCTGCACGGCTAACACTAAGGTCAACGCCACGACAGAGAGGTTCGGCTTTGGGAACTCCCTCCGCAGAGAGGTGCACGACCCAGACGTATTGTACCGCCTCTCCGTCCCACCATATGTGGATCAGATCATGAACGAGGCCTTACCGAGGAAGTTCACTCATCTGAAGCTCGACTCCTACGACAAAACCACCGATCCCTTCGACCAACTGCGCTATTACCAGCGTGTAATGGCCCTTAAAGAAGGATCCAAATCATTTATGTGCAGAACCTTTTCCACTAGTCTAAAAAGCTCCGCATTAACGTGGTTCCACAGCCTTCCGCCGAAGTCCATCGACTCCTTCAAAATGCTGGCAAAGGAATTTCTGACGTGTTTCGTTGGAAGCTAATATTTTTGAAAAGGCCCTCATTACATACTTTCCCTGAAGCAGAGGTCCGACAAGACACTCTGAGAGTGTGTCACAAGCTTCAGCAACAAGCTGACCCTCATCGATGGGTACAACGAAGATACATCCGTGACGACCTTTACTGCGGGCCTAAAATAGGGAAAGCTCTACGAAGACCTCACCTTGGAGCCCCCTCTGAACATGGCGGAGATCATCAAGAGCGTCCATAGACACATCACCCGGGAAGAGTCAATGACCGTAAAGAGGGAAACCGAAAGCGAGAGGAGGCCCTCCGCAGCCAGGGACAAGAAGAAGGGAAATAGACGCGAGGATGAGGAGCGAAGCAAAAGGAAGCGCGGTGACAACATTCCGCACCCTGGTCGGTTCAGGCCGGAGAAATCATCCAACTATGTTGGATCCAAAGTGGTGACACCCCTAAACACTAACCTGTCGGACGTACTAAAATCAATGAAAAACTGGGAGGAACTTAAGTGCCCCCCAAAGACACGCGGAGACCTCGCCAAGCGTGAAAATGGCAAGTATTGCGGGTTCCACAAGGAAAGCGACCACAACACCAATGACTGCAAGAGTCTAAGGTACGGAGTTGAGTATTGGATCAACAAAGGCAAACTGAAAGAGTTCCTGCAGTCTTAGAAGCCAACGGAACAGACAAAGGACAGAAGGGACACAGTTAAAGAAATATAGGAGACTCTAGGGATAATATACGTCCTTCATGGAGTCAGACCAAATGAAGGTCAGTCATACAGGTACCACAAGCGGACACTACTGAATATGCAAACACAATATGTTGATGAAGACAAGCACATCTGCCACTCAAGGATCCAGAGCCCCATTCCCACTTTGTCCTTTACAGACAAGGACCTCCAAGGAGTCTGAACGCCACATAACGATGCCTTAGTCATCTCGATCCCCATAGCAAGGTGGAAAGTAAAGAGAACTCTGGTTGACACAGAAAGTTCACTTAATGTTCTGTTCTACAACGCGTTCCACAACATGGACCTCAAAGAGGAAAACTTGACATCTTCGGAACACCCACTGATCGGATTCAGCAGGGAAAAATGCTTCCCAATCGAAAAAATAAGGTTACTATGGTGGAAGGAGAGCCGCAGCTCAGGAAGGTCCTACTTCTGGGCTTCATGATGGTAGACTCACCATCATCCTACAATCTTGTCCTGGAAAGCGACGCCTGGCAGAATAAAGATTATCCTGCGGGCTAGTTCAACAGACAATTCACAAGCAAGGATACAAGGGATTCGCCCAAGAACACAAAGAAATAACTCTAATGTCAATTAAATTACTCAAATTAAAGGTCTCTCTAAAATCATCCCACAAGCCAGGCTTTATAGCTAAAACTCGTGATAATTAGAATTTTACCAAAAATAGCAAAACCCCAATACTCATGCTAAAACAAAATACGTAATAAAAGAAATAAACTGCCAGAAATCTGGCCCAAATTGGGTTCATAATCGCTTTCTACACAATAATTGAAATATTACTATAAAAAGAAAAAAAAACTACTAAATTTGTGGATTCGGATGGGAAAACGATGGATTTTGGCCTCGAAAAGATGTGCAACAAGCATAGCTCACTGAGCATGACATGCGCGCCGAAAACTTTCCGAATTGGGGTCGTATGCGCGATTCTGATACTCGTAGCCAAAGTTATGGCCAAAATACTAAAACGCACCCCAAACTGCCAAATTAGAAAAAAGATTACAATTTCCTGCCATCTTTGTGTTGATATGCTACTTCAAGATATTTTAGTGCAAAAAACGCGCTATTTGACAACTCAGCATCATCTGAGTCAAATCCTCCTGCATCAGTCGCCCCGGGTTGGAAAGAACTCGTCCTCGAGTTCACAATAGCTTTCTCGGAATTAACAATAGCTTCAGGCGGCAGTCCAGGAGAAAGGTCCTCTGGCATCAGGTTAGAATAGGGATGGCAGTGGGGCGAATTTTCACGGATATCCGCCCCACTCACCCTGTTTGGGGCGGATTTGGTAAAGAGTTTTTGGATTTTGGGGCGGATACGGATTTCCAATCTGTATCCGTTTATTAATCGGGGCGGATACAGATTTAGCCTTATCCGCCCCGCGAATATCCGTTTAATTAGTGAAATTACTAAAATACCCTCGGTTTAATTAGTGAAATTACAAATATACTTTTACTATATAAAAGAGAAATGTATTCCCCTAATCTCACATTCTCCCCCTCTCACTCACATTCTCCCCTTCTCTCTCACAGCAATTAGAAAAGGCGAAGGCGGAGGCCGTGGCCGAAGCCCGAAGGGTCATCCCGATCGTCCCTTCTTCTTCCTTCACAGCGAAGGTGGAGGTCGAAGGCCGAAGGCCAAAGCTCGAAGGGTCGTCTTCGTCCCTTCTTCTCCTTCTCACACACACTCGAAGACGAAGGGATTAATCCTCCTCCCTTCTTCTGCTGAGATTTCGCAAGGAAGATCCATCCTCCTCCCTCTTCATGCTGTTGCTGCGATGGTCTTCCTTCTTCCCCCTCCCTGCTGCGACGACGATCTTCCTCCTCGCGGTGATCCCCTCCTTTCCCCTGATCCTCTTTGTCCCTTCATCTCAGATCTGATCTTTGAGATCTCAGATCTAATCTGTGAGATCTGATCTTTGATCTGATGAGATGATCTCTGATCTGATCAGCGATGAGATGATCCGTGATCTGAGATGAGATCTAATCTCTGAGATTCTATTGATTAATTTTTTTTTTTTGTAATTTTTTGTATGATTTATTGTAATTTTTATATAGATTCTTTGTAATTTTGTGTTACATCTGATGAATGAAGTATAATATCTGACGAATGAAATATAATTTATTGTAGTTAGAATCTTAGATGAATGAAGTATATAATTTACTGTTGTTATATGGAAGATGAATAACTAGATTTACTGTAACAGGTTAGAAAACTCGGCTAGCATCGGCTGTACCTCCGCTGGCAAATCTGGAATCACTTCAGCTGCATTAGTCCCACAAGGCAGCAGAGCATAGACCACGTCTCCACACTCAATCTCATCTAAAAACATGGACCTAGAAAGCATGTTAGTATTATTGACTGCCGGGGTAGGAGTGGTTCCTTCCTGACGAGGTGCCAACACAATCTGCTTCCTTTTAATGCTAAGGGAATATGTATTTTTCCGCCTATCATGAATAACACGGTGATCATACTGCCAAGGTATTCCTAAAAATATATGACAAGCATCCATAGACACAACATCACACCAAGCAATATCAAAATATTTCCTACCGATCAAAAAAGACACTAGGCATCGCCTATTTACTGTTACCTCACTCCTTTTATTAACCACGACAATTTGTACGGCTTGAGATGAGGATCTGTCTTCAACTGCAATTCCTGGACAGCCTATTTATACACTATGTTCTCACAACTGCCACTGTCAATGATCATCTTGAAAACTTTATCTGCAACTGTGCATGTTGAGCGCAAAATATTTGTTCTCAACCAATCATCCTCTGAATCGCCCTTGGGAATCAGTAGGATCTTACAAACAATCAGAGTCTCATGGCCATCCCCATACAACACATCTCCATTGTCATCAGTGTCATCCACAGGCTCTCCAAGCTCCTCAAGTTCGTCTATCACGTCTTCCTCAATCAGGAGATTGTTGTCCTTCTAAATAGCAGGCTTCCTGCACTCATTCGCTCAATGCCCCAGTTCACCACATCTGAAACATCTAATATTTGAGTTAGAAGTAACCTGCGGTGGCTGTTGGGAGGACAAGATTCTCAAGGGAAGACTGGCCGACTGCTTTGATCACTTATGACCATTGGCCTCCTGTTCTGCTGTTTTTCCACAGCAAGTGCACGCTGGTAGGCTTTAGAAACGGTCCACAGTGAGTGAAGGGTGAGGACATTCTGCAGGGTTTGTCGTAATCCCCCCAAATATCGTGCCACCATCTGCTCTCTCATCTCAGATAAGTCATTACGGGCTACCAATTGATAGAACTCCTCCGTGTAATCATCAACTGATCTCGTGCCTTGCCTCAATGAATGAAGTCTTTGAAACAAAGTTTGAATATAGCCGAAAGGAAGTGACCCTTCATCTTTTCCCAACCAGTGATCTTGGCCTGGCCCTGCCCGTCGCGTGATCGCTTCAACTGCTCCCACCACGCAGATGCTCTGCCTTTGAGTTTGATGGCGACCAATTTAACTTTGACATGATCTGAAACTTCCTTATACTAAAAAATACATTCTACTTCATTCAACCAATCCACGAATCCTTCGGTTTGTAACGTATCAGAAAACTCAGGTAGATCCACTTTGAAATCGAGGTTTCCATGACGATCCTCCCGACCACGGCGCTCCCATAATCGAGAACGATTATGATACGAGTTTTCGAAACTGGAATCATAATCGTGATCTTCCGTCTCACGATTACCGAAATCCTGCATCGTTAGACGTTGGGTTAGCTTTGCAACTTGCCTTTGTAAATCCTCAATCATCCTGAACCCTACGATCATGATGAGAGGCTTCCTCGTTCGGAACCTACCCGCGATGACCACGACCACCAGCCATGGAAATTGATGAAATCTCACCCAAGCAAATGTTGAAGCTCTGATACTAACTAACGCCGGGAAGAATAAAGATTATCCTACGGGCTAGTTCAACAAACACTTCACAAGGAAGGATACAAGGGATTCGCCCAAGAACACAGAGAAATAACTCTAATGTCAATTAAATTACTCTAATCAAAAGTCTTTTTAAAATTAGCCCACAAGCCGGGCTTTATAGTTAAAACTCGTGATTATTAAAATTTTACCAAAAATAGCAAAACCCCAATACTCATGCTAAAACAAAATACATAATAAAATAAATCAACTGCCAGAAATCTAGCCCAAATTGGGTTCAGATACGCTTCCTAAACAATAATTGAAATTTTACTATAAAATGAAAAAAAACTACTAAATTTGTGGATTCGGAAGGGAAAACAGTGGATTTTGGCCTCAAAAAGATGTGCAACGAGCATAGCTGGTTGACCACGACGTGCGCGCCAAAAAGGGCTTTCTGAATTGGGGTCGTATGCGCGATTTTGATACTCGTAGCCAAAGTTATGGCCAAAATAATAAAACGCACCCAAAACTGCCAAATTAGAATTTTTTTTTTTACGATTTCCTGCCATTTTTGTGCTGATTTGCTAATTCATGATATTTTAGTGCCAAAAACTTGCTATCTGACAACTCAACATCATCTGACTCAGATCCTCCTGCATCAGTCGCCCCGGGTTGGAAAGAACTCGTCCTCGAGTTCACAATAGCTTTCTCGGAATTAACAATAGCTTCAGGCGACAATCCAGAAGGAAGGTCCTCTGGCATCAGGTTAGAAAACTCGGCTAGCAGCGGCTGCACCTCCGCAGGCAAATCTGGAATCACTTCTGCTGCACTAGTCCCACAAGGCAACAGAGCATAGACCACGTCTCCACACTCAATCTCATCTAAAAATATGGACCTAGAAAGCAGGTTAGTATTATTGGCTGCCAGGGTAGGAGTGGTTGCTTTCCGACGAGATGCCACCACAATCTGCTTCCCTTTAATGCTAAGGGAATATCTAATTTTCCGCCTATCACGAATAACACGGCGATCATACTGCCAAGGTCTGCCTAACAAAATATGACAAGCATCCATAGACACAACATCACACCAAACATTATCAAAATATTTCCTACCGATCAAAAAAGACACTGGGTATCGCCTATTTACTGTTACCTCACTACCTTGATTAACCACGACAATTTGTATGGATTGGGATGACGATGTGTCTTCAACTGCAATTTTTGAACAGCCTTTTTAGACACTACGTTCTCACAACTGCCACTGTCAATGATCATCTAGCAGTATTTATCTGCAACTGTGCATATTGTGCGAAAAATATTGGTTCTCAACCAATCATCCCCTGAATCGCCCTTGGGAGTCAGTAGGCTCTTACGAACAATCAGAGTCTCATGGCCATCCCCATACAACACATCTCAATTGTCATCAGTGTCATACACAGGCTCTCCAAGGTCCTCAATTTCGTCTACCACGTCTTCCTCAATCATGAGATTGTTGTCCTTCTAAATAGCAGGCTTCCTGCACTCATTCTCTCTATGCCCCTGTTCACCACATCTGAAACATCTAATATTTGAGTAAGAAGTAACCTGCGGTGGCTGTTGGGTAGGACGAGATTCTCGAGAGCAAACTGGGCGACTGCTTTGATCACTTATGACCATTGGCCTTGTAATACCCGCCTAATTAAATAAATATAAAAAAATTTCTTATTTATTAATTGTGGCGTATATTGTAATCTCATTTATTGGGAAAAAGATTTTTGTTTGTCATTACTAAATAAAATAAAAAGGTTGTGTGTTTAGCCAAAATTTTGTAAACCCTAATGTTGATGGATTGTTACTCAATTCTATTTGGGCTTGATTTTGGGCTTTTATTAAACTAATGATTAGGGTATTATTTTGTGAAAGTGGGTGGGTGCATTCGAAAATTCGGTGGGGGCGAATAGCCACCCACCATATATATATAAAAAAAAAAAAAAAAAAACATTTTTCCTTCCTCCTTTTCTTTTCTCATTTTCCTTCTTCTTTTGTGCGACGGGAAGAGCAAGATTGCTCTTCCTCTTACCCTTTTCGGAGGCGATGAAGGCGAGAGAAGGTCTGAGTTGAGAGGGGTTAGAACACCGGTCTGTGAGTTGCAGGGTTGTACGGTCAAATCATTGAATTGGGGCATTGATTGATGATGGAACCCTAGGTTTTGCTGATGCATCAGCATGTCTTCATGATGGCACAACGGAGGAGGAAGTTGTGATGGTGGTGAAGGGAGTTCCGGATCACTGGCAGTTGTGTGTGCCTGAACTCCGACTGAAAGGGGGAGAGATCCCTCAGCTGGAACCAATTTGCTGGAGAGACTGAATCGGTGAGTTCATTTTCAATCTCTTCTTGCTTTGATTTTTTTTTATGCATATCTTTGTTTACCCAGAATATGCTGTAGTTGTTTGATCAATTTGATTGGGGTCGCTAGGGAGGCTCCGAATCTTTGTTGTTTGAGGTCAGATTGATGGGTTTTTTTTTGTTTTTTTTTTATTTTTCATGAATGTGTGTTCATGTTGATCTTCTGATTTTGGCATCTTGATTGAATACTGTAATGGGTTTTTTTTTTTTATGAATATTCGTTCATGTTGATATTCTGATTCTTTGCATCTTTGATTAAATACTGTAATGGGTTCTTTTATCCAGATGATTTGAGCAATTTTTTTTATTGGTTTGATTATCGTTTAGTTGTGAAGTTTCTACTGTTTAATTGATATTTGGTTATTGAGTATTGGATTTGGTTAAGAAATAACATCAGAAATTAATTTAAATTTGCATGCTTGGGGTTGATTCTATTTACTGAGGGGAACTCTGTTGAATCAATAGCAGGGTTTCCTTTTCAATGATTGATTGGGTAATTGAGTTAGTAAGCTTTCAACTTCTTATTATGTTCTACTGCATGCTATCTATACATTTATGGGATCTGTTAGGTTCTTTCAATTTTCAGCAATTGCTAATTCATTTTCAGTAATTGTGTGCAAAGGAATCAGATAGATTCCACTTGTAATTAAGAACGGGCATTGAAGTCTATGATTGATTGCTTTCTAAATTTGTGTTCAGTCAAATAATTAGTGTACGACTAGTGCGATAGTAGCCAACGCAATCTAGGACGTTGCGCTGGTTATCTAAGATATGCTTGAGGGACATTGTGTGAGAACTGCTAAACATGTGAGGTGACATGATTGAGAGGCTGATTAAATCATGAAATTACAAAGTATGCGTATGCAACCAAAGCAGTAGAATTATGGTGACATATGTGAAACCCGGATGTAGTGTATGAATGATGAGAAGTAAGGTTTTCAATAATTTGTCAAACATTGTTAATTGAAGAGGTTAGGTTTAGCTGCAGTCCTCTTATCTAGGGTAAGAAATTTGCAAGCTACAAAAAAATTTATTTTGTGATTTACCATCATTGTAGAAATGATTGCCTGACATGCTATCTTCACTTGAATAACCCTTATGTTGAGCAATGAAAAGAGAGCCAAGGAAGGAAAAATTGACTCAATAGATAATGAGCAATAGGGTTAATGGATGTCTTCCATTTCAAGTGTGACAAAACTGAGTCTAGCATAAGAGCAGGGCCATTTTAGGATCAATGACCTAAGTACCAATTGCGGCAAGAGAGTGACAAAGTGTTTCATACTTGTGTAGGTGACAAATAAAGAAGAGGATCCTCATTGAGAACTTTGAATAGATTGTCTAAGTTGACACTCGCACAGAGGGCCCAAATGTTTTTATGATAAAGCATTAAGTAGAACAAGAGAAGTTCAAATATAAATGTCGCTAATATGTAATTAGGGCTATTGGGAGTAGTTTGTATAATGTTTTCTAAACCAATGTGTTACTTGCATTATGCACATAAGTGCATGTGGATTTGTCACAGTGGGGACCTTAGTTTGTAAATGGCAAACATGAAATTTTGGTGAATGGTATTGGAAATCCCATATCTCTTTATTGTATGGAAATACTCAAAGGAATTATTTGGCGCTAACTAGGAATTTGTGAATGTTTTCAAACAACTTAAGTTATGTGTGCTGTACTGGAATTTAACTGAGCATTTGTTTTAGCTTGAGTATTTGTATTGTTATGCGAATTGGTGTGCATATTGTTTTTCATATGATGCAAAGAAATGAGATATGTGAATTGGCAATGTGTCAAATATTACTTGTTTCACAAAAGAATGGTGGATACTGTGGTTGGTTTATTTATGGTTGACAAAGTGTCACCATAAAAGAGTTTTGATTTTTAGTTGATATTTTTTTATGCTTTTTTCCACAACTCCAAAAAAAAAAATGTGAAAAGAAAAGAATCTTTTGTATACAGACTTGCTTGTATACGTGTGATATTATTATGGTATGCAGACTTGCTTGCATATCGGTGCACCGTTCCATGTGAGTTCGGTTGTACGTGTAGATTTAGGAAATGCTTGCCATGGATCGAACTTCGGGTGAGATGACATGTTCCTCGGGGTGACACCCCACTTGGAACATGTACGCTCCGAGTGGTTTCGAAGGCAAGGGAGACACACTTGGGTGAGGTGTGTTCGACACAAGGAGGATGGTGCGATTGTGGAAAAGAAGCGAGATTTCTTTTTTTTGTGTATGTGCATGATTACCTTAAAGGAAGAAACTAAATGCTCTTTCAACCATTGAATGAGAACTACATGTCTTCCTAAAGGTAGAAAAATGTGTTTTGTTAATATTTCAATAATAGTCTAATATGATTATGAATTGTATTGTTGTTGCATTTATGAGGACTGATTACTCATAAATTTTATTTATTAGTAATAAATAATGCATATTTATTTATTCGGATGATGACACCTTTGCCTCATGGAGGAACTACCTGATGTGTGGTTGTTATTGTTTATTTTGATGTTGTCATTTGCGGATTTATTGATTTAGGGATGAAGATTTCTCACACCAGCTTTATTTGCTGACCCAAGTGAGCTTTTGCTTCTTGGGTACATTCCTTTTGGAATGTAGCCGAATAGCCTTTCAGGTTTAGAGATTTTGAGCTGCATTACTGGAGTTCTGCTAGTGAGCTAGCCATGCCAGTCTTCTCCGGGTTAGATTTTTATTTGTTTCAGATGTTTAGTTCATGCTGCTATTTGTTTCTGTTGTTATTGAATTTTCACGTCCCGAGTTTTGGGGGAAACGGATAATCCTACGTGGATTTTGGGATTTTCGTTTTCTTCGAAAATCGGGGCGTGACAGGCCTCCTATTCTGCTGTTTTTCCACAGCAAGTGCACGCTGGTAGGCTTTAGAAACGGTCCACAGTGAGTGAAGGGTGAGGACATCCTGCAGGGTTTGTCGTAATCCCCCCAAATATCGTGCCACCATCTGCTCTCTCGTCTCAGATAAGTCATTACGGGCTACCAATTGATAGAACTCCTCCGTGTAATCATCAACTGATCTCGTGCCTTGCCTCAATGAATGAAGTCGTTGAAACAAAGTTTGAATATAGTCGAAAGGAAGTGACCCTTCATCTTTTCCCAACCAGTGATCTTGGCCTGGCCCTGCCCATCGCGTGATCGCTTCAACTGCTCCCACCACGCAGATGCTCTGCCTTTGAGTTTGATGGCGACCAATTTAACTTTGACATGATCTGAAACTTCCTTATACTAAAAAATACGTTCTACTTCATTCAACCAATCCACGAATCCTTCGGTTTGTAACGTATCAGAAAACTCGGGTAGATCCACTTTGAAATCGAGGTTTCCGTGACGATCCTCCCGACCACGGCGCTCCCAGAATCGAGAACGATTACGATACGAGTTTTCGAAACTGGAATCATAATCGTGATCTTCCATCTCACGATTACCGAAATCCTGCATCGTTAGACGTTGGGTTCCTCGGACGACCAACTGACCCTACTCGAATATGTAAGTAAAAGACTATCTTCTCTATGAACTCTAACAACATATTGTGATCTAATCCTAAATTTATTAATTAATAAATTAATAATCTTAGGCATGGAGACTATGGAAAGAAGGTCGTGTTTTGGAATTGATTGACGAAACAGTGAAAGATTCATGTGTACCAAATGAAGCAATGAGAAGTATACACATAGGCCTTCTATGCGTTCAACAGCATGCCAAAGATAGACCGATAATGTCTTCTGTGGTTATGATGCTAAGTTCTGACACTACAAAGTTGCCACAGCCAAAACAACCTGGATTTTGTTTTGATAGATCTCTCATTAAGGCAGACTCAACTTCAGGCAAACAAGATTCATGTTCGGTAAACCATATAACAGTTACAATGGTAGAAGCTAGATAGTTAAGGATTTATTCTAAAATGATAGAGACTTGTATGCGAGCATAAAACTGAAATATAGCAGGCTGTGAACTTATTGGAAAAATTCATTAGTAGTTGTGTTTAAAGAAGGCAATCTTCGAAGCCAAAGTAGATTGATGATCATCAACTAAGAACGAAGTTACTGGTAATTGCAAAAACTATGTACAAATGTCTACTCAACA
Source organism: Berberis vulgaris (assembly GCA_963556465.1). Lineage (NCBI taxonomy): Eukaryota > Viridiplantae > Streptophyta > Magnoliopsida > Ranunculales > Berberidaceae > Berberis > Berberis vulgaris. The sequence continues at coordinate 74,721,968 of OY747128.1, forward strand.
AGAACATTTCAAACTAAATAAATAACTACAATAATAAAGATTCCAAGAAGCAGTTCCTTCACTGAGACACCTCAGTACCCTATATCTGCCACCTGAAAATAGCTGCAAAAACAACTAGGAACATGTAAGAGTTTCCGGCATTGTAATGAAATAGGTGAACAAGGTTCACCAAAATTCAATTATTGAGTTCAAAAAATAAAAAAACACACACACACTTGAAGAAACATGTCCAACAGAAGTAAAAGCAACAATAAAAATCACTAAATGTATGTTATCCACCAATCTCACAAAGCAATCTCATACTAAAAACCATTAGAACAGAAATCAATTCAACATTCGTACCTCAAAATTGCCTCTAGATGACTCGAAAACCGCTGGAGAGAATCTTGGTATTTCTTCCCCGATGGAGAGACGCTGAAATCTATTTCATCCCTCTTTCTGAATATACAAACACATTGTCAGTAATTAAAAAGACCCAAAAATCAACATCTCAATAAATTATTGAACAAACTATAAAATGAAATGCAATCACATAATCCAACTTACAGAGAGCTTCAATCTGGAATGGAACTATACAGAGATTCTTTAATCAGAAACCCTAATTTGTGCAAAATGAAGAAGATGAAATAGTGAAGGAGTAGTGAGTAGCAGAGGCAGAGTGAAGTGGAGGCGAAGCGATGAAGTGACAGAGGGCGAGAGAGCTCAGGCGATGCAGCAGAGAGCGAGAGAGATCAGGTGACGGTAAGACGAGAAGTGATGGCGAGAGAAGAGCGAGAGAGATCAGGCGAGGCGAGGTGACGACGAGAGGAGAGTCGAGGTGGGAGAGCTGCGTTGCGTTTGTGAGGGAGTTCTTGTGAGGGAGAGTCGCGAGGGAGGAGATGAAAGCTTTGGTCGATCGAAAACGCGCGTACAAAAATTTCGCTCTCCCGCTCTGTTTTACTGTGAAAATTAAAACGCTATCAAATGAAATTTCATTGGTTTTGATAGCACAAGTCCAAAAAACGCTCTGGACTTGTGCTATTATTATGGACTTGTGTTGTAGTGTCTTCCTCGAGTTGTATCCCAAATTTTGAATAAATGTTCCCTTTAATCAAATTGTGCACATCTCTAGAAGTTGAATTGCCAGTATTGATAATGAAATTAGCATGGATCTTAGAAACTTTTGCACCACCCACTCTGAATCCTTTTTGTCTTGTCTTCTCAATCAGCTCTGCTGCTGAAACTCCTAAACCTGGTGGGTTTCGAAACACTGATCCAGCACTGCGCTCCCTCAATGGCTGAGATAATCGCCTCCTGTGAAACCAAACCATGTTTTCGTTAGTTAACTGAGCAAAATGAAATCACTGATCAACAACTATCATCCCACCATAAAGAGTGGCGACATTATCACTTTGGGTGAGAATTCGTGGTGGACATTGAATCTTCTTCCGGACTGCCCGTTGTACAGTATTTACGGCTAGGAATCACATTCAATGTGATGCAGTCGATTGTTGCTCTTTGCTTTAACCTTGACCTGCAAACCTGCACAAGAAACGCACATGAGCCACGGACCACCATTGTGGTGGCCGATGGCACTCCGATGTTAAAGTCAGACAGGGATCTAAGGAAGGCGTAATTCTGTAAACAGAAAATTTGTAGCATACCTTAGCTTACCAATCTCATGTCTTATTTATAGTGCTAGAGTCCTGGTTCGACCATGCCATCGGTGGCGTAGTTTAGGGAAGAAGATCATCGTGGAGATCCTTCGCTAATTAGGAATTGTGCTATGAAGGGAAGTTTCCCTATTAGTCTTGTACTCCTAGATACGCGGGAGATAGTTTCCAATAAGATAGTAGTCCATAGATAGAAGTTTCCATGTGCGACATATATATTTGTATTTGCTTCCTAGTTGAAAGCAAAGTGCTACTGTCTTGCCTGTCTGTTGCGGGTTTAACCGGCCTAAATAAATAAGCTAATTTGACCCACTTGTAATAACCGCAAGTGCACGGTGTCTTACTGGTAGACAACGGCAAGTACGGGTCGATCCCATGAGGAAAGTGGATGCAAATGAATTTTAGAATTTATCTAAATTAATTTACAGAAAAATGGGGTTACAGTGTTTTTAAAACTAAACTAAAAATAAATTAAAATTAATAAAATAAAATAAAAGGAAAAGATGGATGAGATGGATTTTGTGGGGCTTGGACTCACCGATGAGTTAGCAAATATATTTAAATCTAAATTACTAAAATTATAAACGAGAAGCTTTAGGGATGAGGATCCCTTGCTTACACCGAAGATGTGATCATTAAAATCCAATTCCAATCATATTAAGTTTCTGTCAAACATTAACAACTTATCTCAAGCAAATAAACTCTTAATCAAAGTCTAAGCTTAATAATTTTTAACACATGCTTTGAATATTGATAAAATGTGAATCTAACTACCAAACATATCAAGTTTTAATCGAACATGAAAGGTGAAAGCAATTTATCAAATTTCTGAAATAAAATTGTAATTAACAATTAAGCATTTAAGTCAGTAAAATAAATTAAAATAAATTATACAACCCTTTCGGTGCGGTGGTACTCAGCAACAATAAAGGTAGAATTCATCTCTGCACGAACACGAATCCCGAGAAAAGGTTACAAACCCTCTGTCGCTGCTCTTACAGAATCTCAGGGTGCCAATAACCAACTGTTTGAAAAACAGTATGTTCCCGCTAGAAAAATCACGTCCTCTGTGCCTTCGTCTCCAGCGAGCCGCGCTCCTCGCGAGCGCTTTCTTCCTCCGACCGGCTCCGGTACTCTTGCAAGCTCTGTTTCGTGGTGGGTGATGGCAGTGAGAAGTGGCTCTGGTGGCGGTGATGGCGGCTCGCATTCGAAGCACTGTTTCGTCTTCTTTTGTTCCTGTTGGTTTCTTGTCTGTGACGGAAACGAGAGAGAGAGCAGGCAGAGATAGATGAGGAAGGAAGGCGAGGTGGAGAAGAGAGGACAGGGGGGTTGTGCTCCGGTGATGGTGGTGGCTGTGTGGCGTGATGGAACAGGGAGAGGGAGAGGAACGTGACGAGGTGAAAATTGATGGTGGTGGTGGTGGTGGTGCTCGGTGATTATGGCGTTGACAGGGACGGTGGCGGAGGGATAGATGGTGGATGATGGTTGTGCTCGGTGGCGAGGTGAAGACTGATGTGAAACAGGGTGAGGAGGTGGTGTTTGATGGTGGTGGCGGCTGTGGTTGTTGGACGGTGGTGAGGTGAAGTAAAACAGGGTTGTCACGCCCCTGTTTCAGTGGGGTGAAGGAGAGAAAACCGAGATTTGCTTGGTTGGGATGGTGATGAGAATCACTTTGTGAAGGAAAGAGGATTTGTTTTTGGCTATTGAGGCTTGATTCCCTTCTCCTCCTTCCCTTTTCACATTCATTTTCTCTTGTATTTATAGATAATGAACAAAATGAACAGAGATGAGATAAAGGGATGATTCATGGAGTGAATCAAGGTCAAATCAAATATGAATATGGGATAAATGAGAGAATATTCTTTGAGTTTGAGTTTATGGGCTTGGTTTTGAGTTTAGATTATGGGCTTAGGCTATTTTCACCTCCACTTCCTCTGAAGTCACCGTCTGAGATTTGTTCATTACATTTTTCTCTGATTTCTTCATTACAACTCCACATTCTACAAAAACACAAAAATTTAATAATTAATCTAAAATAAGATAAAAATAAGGATTAACAAAAATATAATAAAGAGGTAATAATGTTATAATTATGTGATTATCACTGTCCAAAGCTGATCCTCGAGATAGTTGCCTTAGTAGAGCTTACAAGTATTGAGGATAGTTGTGAGACGTGTGTGCTTAGCAGGCTGTAATGATTTGGGTCCGCCTGGCGGACTGTATTATCCGAGATTGGAATCGCTTGGGCCAGATCAGTGTTGGGCTGAAGCATGGGCCTATTATTTCTCAAGATCATCATGACACTGTATGGTGTTGAAGAGAAACCATTTTGGTGTATCATCAGCTACTCCCCCCGAGTTAGTGGGCCATCGCATCGGTTAAATAAGTCACTTCTTGAAAAGATACGCCGCTCATGATGATCGAGTCTGAATCGTTGCTTGAGCCACACGCTTCATTAATTAAGTGTGCGCCATTTCAATGGGAAGAGGCGGGAAACCAATCCCTATTTAGATCTTCCTTTATGCGGAGATTGACTCTTCCATTTATTTGCTTTTAGAGATTCTGCTATGTTCGTCTTTTGATTGAAAGCTTGTTCACCTTTTTCATGGCTCGCCAAAACCATCTTGATGAGGAGACTTTAGCCAAGGGCCTCTAGTTTTCCGAAGATAAGTCAATTTCCGAGTCAGGCCTTGACGAAATCTGAAAGACGTTCAAGGTCCTTGAGACCTGCCATTTTATGCTCTGAAGGATGATCAGGCGTTGATGTTTCCTCCGTAAGGATTCGTCTGTTTGCACCGTGGGATACTTCAAACTAGAGTTTGATTTCCTGTTCTTGACAAGATTTGGGGCTTCTTGGATTTCCTTGGAATCCTTCCTGCCCAATTGGTACCCAATGGATACAGGATCATCCTTCTTATTTTGATCAAAGCGAAGAATGCTGGCATCCGTGTGACTGCACGGGTGATCCAGTTCTTGACTTCTCCTCGGCTGAATGATCATGTCGTTTGCAAGGCTACGTCACCTGCCTGCTTCGGGATGTTCCCAGATGACTTCAAGTTCTGGCAAAAATTCGTTTTCTTGGCTCATTCGGATTCAAAGTACTTCATGTTTGAGGGGTTCAGCTTGAGTGGGAGTTCAAGCCACTTTGTAAGTATAGCTTTACCCTTTGAATTCGTTGCGTCAGTTGTATGTTGATCATGCACGTGTTTCTTTGTAGGGAGGTTCCCCACCACACCCCTTTCTCAAGAGGAAAGAGACAGACATTCCGCGACATGTCGAAGATGAGTGTGGAGGAGGTTATATGTCCTACTAATTTTAGCCATAGTGGGTTGTGGGCTAACTGGCATGTAGCCCCCACTCTTTACCAAATGCCGAAGGTTAAGTCTGAAGGTGCATCCCCTTCCAGAAAGAAGAAGGCTTCAAAAGTGAATGCTCCTACTTTGTCTAACACGGTGGGGCTTTCTGAGATGTTCGCCTCCTTTGTGAGTTCGAAGAGGTCTCGCGCTGGGACCGAGCTGGCTCCCAAACAGTCTGCTCAAGTAAGAGAGTCATGAGAACCTGATCAGCCTGCCAGGGCGGAGGCTGAAGTATCCGGCAAGGAGAGGGACCACCTGCGATTAGCAGGGGTTTAAGATGCGTCGAATCTGATTATCGATCAGGCTGAAGAATTGAGCAAAAAGCTGATGCTGGCTATTATGGCGGCTTCTACTGGTGCTGACCAATCTAGAACCGTTTTACTGGAAGGTTTTGATGAGGATTTCCTGAGGTTCCAAAGTTCAATCCTTTTATTGGTGGGTCGTTTGACAGTGGCCGCGATAATATCAGGGTGATGGAGGGTCTGTTGGACAATTCGCTTTCTTTTCTTCATTTTGATTTCGCTGAGCTGTCACGCAGTAAAGGGTCGGTTGCTAGTGACAAAGGTAAGTTCGTGGATGAGGGTCCGGGAGCAGTGGCGACTACAAAGGGTGGTGTTGTCGTAATTCCGCGTCTGGGAAAGCTCCATCCGGATGCGTTGATAAGTTTTTTTGCTCCGAACGTAGTGAAAATGAGCAACCAGGTTAGCACCAGGAAGTTGACGTGGACTATGCTTCAAGGAAGCACATAAGCAGGCGCTATAGCTGACTAATGGACCATGCTCTGAAGCCCGAGGAGGATATGCTGGAAGGGCGTATGGATAAGGGTTTGAAGTACCTTATGTTGGGGATGTCTCATTTGAGCTAGGTGGTTGTGGCTGGGACAAAAATTGAGGCGGCTTGTGAGAAGGTCTACACCATGGAGCGTGTCTTCTCGACTATGCAAAAGTTGTATTTTGATACGCTTTTTGAAATTGAGCTGCTCAAGAAGCAGATTGAGGAGAGGAGGCTAGAGTAGTCAACCGCTGTTATTGAGACTCAGAGGTTCGTTTGGAAGCCCTTGAGTCTGATTTTGCAGAGGCGGTGTCCATAAGGGACCGATTCAAGTAAGAGTTGGATCTGATCTGCCGTAATCTGGAGGTTGCAAAGGAAGATGCGGTTAAGATGCCCTTTGAGTAGCGGTCTTTTGTTGAGAAGAACGCTATAAAGGGGGTTGAATGGGTTGCCCAGAGACAACAGTTAGAGGCCGACGTTGAATTCAATGCCCGGGTAGCGAGAAAGGTTGAAAACCAGCTTCTTCTGGAGCAACATGAGCTCAGCGCAGTTAAGAGTAGTCTAAATACGGAGCAGTCTCAGGTTGATGCGTTGACTGGCAAGCAAGAGCTGTTGGAGCGTGAACTTGCTGAGCAGAAGGCGTGTGAGGAAGAGTTTCTCACGGCGCATGGCAAGTGTGAATTCCGCTGGGTCGTGCATGGGAGATTAGAGCTACTGGCGCTGATGAAGGAAAAGAATCTGGAATGGCGTTTACAATAAGATGTCTTACGCAGACTTCGAACTGGTTTCTGTGTCATCGAAAGAAAAAGGCAATCCGAATCAAGACGTTCAGATTGAGGCACGCACGGACGCAACTCCTGCTCCTTACCCTATTAAGCTTAGTTCACCCGTATTTGTTCCCCCTCCCGAAGAGGAATAAACTTTATGTACTTGTACTTTTTTGTTTCAACTGTTAATGAAAACATGTTTATTTTGAGTACGTCTTGTACCCGCATTGTGTTCGGTCTCCCTGCCTAGCTCTTTCCATTTTGCCTTTTCGTTTTACTTTGACACAAGTCTGGTTGGGTTAGTGATGTTTACATAATTATAACATAATATACCTCCTAATATATATTTGTTAGTGTTTCAAATAGTGTATTTTAGTTTAATTATTTTATTTTTGTAGGATTTGGAGTTTAAATGACAAAAGTGCGTTAGCGTGGTGAATAATGGTGATTCATAGACAAATTGACGAAGTGGAGCGGGAGACACTCAAGCCAAAGATTAAGAGAACCAAAAAAATAATAAAGGAAATTAGTTTTGAATTTTGGTGGAACAAAGAAGTCATATGGATGAACATAGCCAAACCCATTATTGATATAGAATTTAAAACAAAGAAATCCATCAACAAGGAGGATCCCTTTTGTTTACAATTAGGTATTGGGTTTTCAATTGGGCCCAATAAGGAGTTTTAGTTTAACAAAAGGAGTTTCAATTGGACCCAATAAGGGTTTCCAATCGGGCCCAATAAGGGTTTTCTTTGCAACAGAAGGACAGCAGTAAGAGGAGTTTTTGTTTTTCTCTTCTTTGGGGATCAAAAAGAGGAGAGGAGAGTGGGGGGAGACAAGCTGCCATAAGGCAGCAGCAATAGCATAACGCAGCCGTAGCGAAGACGCAGGACAGCAGTGCATACGTTGTCCAGGACAGCAGAGAACGCATGCAACAGCAGCCAAGACGCAGCAGTAGAATAGCAGTGAAGACGCTGTCCAGCAGGGTGCGCATCGCTGATCTACCACGCGCTGCCATGCCGTTGAAGCTCCACACCGTTATTGTCGTCTTCACCTTCACCATGTGTCACTAAACTCCACACAAGGCGAAGAGGTGAACTCCTAGATGTAACGCACTTAATTGGTATTTGATTCGCTTTATGCTTTCACGATGAATAATAATGTTTATGATTTTCACTTTTATTTAATATAGGAGTTTATGTTATTTTAGTGACAAAGATTTCATAAACTTCTTTGTAGATTATTATTCCGGTGGTTGTCTTTTTCTTCTCCATATAAGTTTAGTCACGCTTTTCTTATGTGTGGAATTTTTAAGGATCAATTGATTCCGGTAGGTTAGTTATATGCGATCGTCTTTTATTACGTTATTGTCTCCGGATATATCGTAAATTTAGGATATCACATATGACCAACCTTTGTGCTTTCTAGAAAAAGTGAAATCTAAAATCCATTTACATTAGAATATATTGGTGCATTAAAGACTATTTTTCCGATTATGTTGTTTGGGATGTGAAACAGGTAATTGAGTCATTATAGCGAATCAATACTAGTTGGCGCGTGAAATCAAGGAGCGATTCTTGGAACCTTGTGACTTTTCTAAACTTGATTTTTATTAAACTAAATTCAATTTCATATTTTAAAATTGCTAGAATTTCTTACATTTAGTTTTGCGTAGTTTTTCTTCCTTGACCTTGTTTTGTAGATCGCTTTTCCTCGTGGGATAGACACCCCAATCTTTTCTGCAATTGATCGCGTGTACTGTTTGGGTGTAATCAGTTAGCAGAAAGCCGAGTGGTTTGTCTGCTGTTGAGAGTTTGACCATTTATGTCGCGAATGATTCTAAGTCCCGCGGCAAGCTGTCGATTTCAGTTCGGGACTGACTAGGCTCCCACCTTCCAAATCATCTACACCCATGCGCATCGAGCTACACATTTAGGAGTTTTCGGCAACCATGGTTTGTAGAAGAGCAGTGGTCCCGTGGCAAGCCATCATAATCAGTTCAGGACTGACTAGGCTCCCACCGTCCAAACCATTTACACCCGCGTGGAACGATCTACAAGTCTGGGGGTTGGTAATTCAGCGACCATGGTCTGTAAAAGAACAGTGGTCTCATGGCGAACTGTCGACATCAGTCGAAACTGATAAGGCTCCCACCTTCCAAACCATCTACACCCGCACCCAGGGGGCTACAAGTCTAGGCTTTGACCAGAAGCTGTCGTAATCAGTCGTCACTGGCTAGCCTTACCTGATCGGGTGCGACGACCGTTGTTCGCGAAGGGGGCAACGGTCCCGGCGAGTCATCGTTACCATGCGCGATAACGCTAATTAGACTCCCACTTCCTAAAACATCGACATCCGCGCAGGGAGGACTAGGCGTCGAGACACTACAAGAAAAATGCTCATTAATAGCGTTTAAAAAACGCTATGGTAGGATACCATAGCATTTTAGAAAACGTTGTGTCTGCCGGAGCTATAATAGATACAGGGTCTATTATAGCGTTTTAAAAACGCTATTGTAAGTTGACTATTATAGCGTTTCTGAAACGCTATAGTAAGTCTATTATAGCGTTTTAAAAACGCTATTGTAAGTTGACTATTTATAGTATTTCTGAAACGTTATAGTAACAATATTTATAGCGTTTCTAAAACGCTATTGTAAGTCTATTATAGCGTTTTAAAAATGCTATTGTAAGTTGACTATTTATAGCGTTTCTGAAACGCTATATTAACAACATTTATAGCGTTTCTAAAACGCTATTTTATAGTTACTAATAGCGTTTCAGAAACGTTATTGTCTTCCCTCACATAACATTTAACAAATGCTATTGTATTAGTTTCTATAGCGTTTCTCAATGCCTTTTTTTTTCTATAGCACTCATCAAGTGCTATCAAATGACTTTTTATAACATCTTATAAGTTTTATTTCTAGAAAATAAAACCTAAATGTGTCAAACACTTTAACATTTCCATAAACAGCGAGGCACAATAATGTAATTAATAAGGTAATGTATTACATTGAGTCACAAAATCTATCAAACACATTATTTACACATGGACAATGTAACTCACCCATTTCTGACATCCTCAAACACATTATTTACATAAGTAACAATCCCAGGACTATTGATCCACAGTCCATCCCCAACACACTCCATCCCCAGCTGTCGATGCCCCAAAACTTTTCGATTCTTCGTCATCTGCATTGTAGAGGCATCCATGACATATTGTCTGTCCTTATCAACATCTTCAATTACTTTCTTCTTCTCATCAACATGGAGGGGAATCTGCAATACCCCAAATGTTAAATGCCAAGACACGGCTGTATCTTGTTTTGAATCCTTCTGCGATTGTTAAATACTGTAACAGGAATTACTTTGTCTACTGGTACAGTGTCATCTTGCTTTCCTGGTGAGAGCTAGCAGAAATAACTCCGTCAGTTACTAATCTTGTCATTAGTTATCTTAATACTGACACACAAACTGTCCATTAGGAGATCAAAAGGTCCGAGCTAGCAGTAATATCTCATGAATCTTGCAGTAATTAGTACAATTGTTCCACAAAAGCATCCTAATCATTGCCATAAAAGGAAAATAGCATAGTTTTATCAAAAAAGAAGAAGAAGAAGGAAACAACATAGCAAACAAAGAATGGTGGGATCATTTATCTCTTCCCAACATAAATTAAATCTTTTATAATTCTAAATTTCATCGCACCTGTCCTTTTGAAACGCCGTACTAAAGAACGTCAGAAATAAAATAGAATGAGATGGTAAGGTTGAAACAGAGAACACACACTATCTTTGTAGTGATGGTTAGTGAAGCTATTTCATTCCTCGACAAAAACGGGAAAAACATTCGTAACGGGAACCAAATATTTATACTTACAAAGAGGATCTTCAAGAAACTTTTGATTATTGGTTCCCACATCTAGCATCACTGGAAGTATCTACAATGAAAAATAACAGTAAACTGAGACAACTTGTAATGGTATATGCAACAGTATTTGAAAGCTGGAAGACAATATATTGAAGAGAAATAGAGAGAGGGTACATACTTTGCGTGGGTTCACGCCGGCTGCAGCAACATATATATTGAGTTTCCCGATGGGTATTCCAATTCCCTGAACTCCAAGATCCCCAAGTCCAAGAATGCGGCTTCCGTCTGTCACCACTATCAATTCAACCTGTAACAAACGGAAGATAAACCAAAAATGTGAAAAGTATAAAAGAGTGCATACAGTAACTGTTCTCATTGTGGAACAGTCAATCCCAGAAAATTCATCAACATTCATAAAGGAATGACGATATTGTGGCAGAAGCGAACAAAAATCTATTTAAACACTAGAAATCAAACAGTGTCAATTGAAATAACAATCCTTATTAAATCTCTATTTTATTTCATCTTATATGAAGCAAAAGTTTTTATCTTCCACAAAAGTCTAACTTCTACATTTGCTGTAATACTATCTAGAAGCGTAAAAATAAACTTATAAAATCACCTTATGATGCAATAACCTATGATCAAGGGAACTTTGAATTCTAGTTCACAAATTCCTCAACTCCTGAGTGAACTAAAAGCGAGACAAGCTCGCACCTTATGTAAGAACATTTTAAGAATATATGTTATTATGAAAGAGCAGTGAAATAGTCCTAGCAAGTTACATGTTAATGTGATTCCAATTCCAAGTACTAAGAAACAAAAAACCAGGTTACAAAATTAGTTTCCATGAAGTGAACAGTACATGAAATCCATAAAAGGAACAAACCTCCATGAGCAAACTAGAACACCAAATCCTCTTAACCCCTTACTAACCTGTTCAGATGGCCAGTTATAGGTCATGGACATCATCTCTTCTTTATCCTTTGCACTGAAATACATCCCACGTGGGCGTTTAAACAAGCCTCTGTAGTTTTGACATACCAACCCCACAGTCGAATTGTATACTATTGGAGCAAAATTTTCAATGTTTTCAATAAGGACCTGGAGAAACCAAGTAAAGGGATTAGTTTAATCTGATGAAATTCCAAAAGTATAATGAAGTTTTAAGCTTTTATCCGGCAAACTTACTTTGTAATATAGTGTCTCATTCCTGTCATGCAATCTGTTCAGGACCCTCCATTGCGCTAATGATGATACCTCATCTGGTTGGTATAGAGTATTCTTCACCACTGACTGGTATGACTCCACTACAGTTTGAAGCAATAAAAAATTCACCTTAAATCAATTATCTTACAAACTACTACACAGTTATAGATAACAAGATTTTGACAGTGGTGAAACTCATGAACCATGATCTGGTGAAGAACTTTATTTTACAATTTCAGATTAAACAACTTTGAAGCATATGTGATCCCACAAGCACTCTCTCAAACTTGAGGGAATCATAAAATCCTCCATCAAATGATAAACACCAGTTTACCCCATCACTAGGGCCATTGTAAATTTTCAAGATTTTGTGCATTTTCCCGCAACCATCTGTATATACCTACAAGATCTCAACAAATTTCTTATTTTCGATACTTAATAAGCATCAAGACCGAAAGAGAAAGGAATACTTGACGACCAAAAAAAAACTGTCAGATTTGAGAAAATTGAGAATTCTTAGTGGAGATGATTCACTCACCATGTTGATCTTGCCTATAAAATATCAGATGTGACTCACTATTTACTGGTAAAAATATTAGAATTACTTGACACTAATTTTGAATTTTAAGCTTTATTCAATATTAATGCTTGTTAGTTAATACATAATCTAGAAAAGACATCATTGGTTCTCTACTCTTGAAGTTTGCATACCTCATCGAAAGCTTCAAATATGTCAATGCTAGGCTGGTGAATGGTGCACACTACAGTTCATCCTGTGTCCACTGTGTTTCTCACTGTTCTCATCACAATTGCTACTGCTCTAGCATCAAGTCCAGAGGTTGGCTTGTCCATGAATATAATAGAAGGATTGGCAATTAGCTCAACAACAATAGTAAGTCTCTTGCGTTGCTCGGTTGAGAGGCCATTCACTCCTGGCAACCCAACTAGTGACCCTCACAATGATTTGAGCTCTACGAGTTCCATGACCTCCTCAATGAACATCTGCAATTTGTAAAGATGCCACGAGCCTCTAGAATCTCAATTCCTAGGGGTTTGGTAGAATTCGATAGTACCTGTCATAGTGTAACAACATAACTCTTGTTAATGATCTGTTGCAAATAAGTTTACATATAAGTTTTTGTTTTTATATTCAGCTATGAGATCTTACTCGGCTCCAACTATGCCCAAGAAATTCATTCACGGCAATTGCATTCTGCCCATACGTCAGAGGTGACATCCAGTAGCCCCAGATCCACCACTTCTTTATATCCACTGTATAACAGAAATAATGTCTATTAGATCTTCACACAAAATTTCACCCCTCACTGATTGTTTGAGAAATACTGAGAAAACTAAAATACATAATGACTTTGTGGGGCAGAGCAGAGCACCTTGTCTAGCTCGTGCGAAGACAACAGAGCGCTCCATTTTCCAACAGAAGCTCGACCAATCAGCAACTTGATCACAACGCCTCTTGCCAGCCTCGCTCAAAATATTTCCAGTAAGCAACCTGTCCACCAACAAGATATTAAAAGCATTCGTGATAGCTGAAGTGAACCTGAACTACCACATAGTATGTGTCAAAATGACCAAATAAGTATATGTAAAGTGCTAAAAGGGAATTACCAAACATGGCTCAAGACCACTACCAAGAATATGCTAAATTATATTTCAAATCTCACATAATTTGTTAACGCTTCAAATGAGATGTACCAGAAGTGAATGAAGATACGTCCAAGATTGAAGGCTCTTGATACATTTGCAGTGGATATGAAATTCAAAGGGAACCCAAACAAAATCTGGAAAACAAAAACCATCAGACACTTTGTAACAAGTATTCAAACTCTTATTTTCTTTACAGTTGCTGGATCAGTTTCAGGGCCCTAAAGAAACCTGCAAATGTAATGGATTTAAACCAATGCAACCCCAAAACATTTCATCTTAAGCCTTTTGAGTGGCAAGAGTTATTATACCTGCAATTTCTTCCCAGTATCTCTTCACGGCTGTATTCTGTCAGCTCCAAGAAGCTATCCGATGCAAATATCTGCAAAACCGAAGTGGAATGGTGTTGGTTGATGAAGAGCTTTTTATTAGTTTGAATTGAAATCTTACAATGGGGTTATCGGGCAACCTTGGATCAGTAATGAAAAAATTCTTTTCTATACGTTCAAGTGTGGTGGCTAGATCAATACCCCTTCTCATTTCCTTCTTCCTTACTTTATCGTCTACATTGTCAGGTCTTCCATCATCATCATCACTTTCATCATCTGTCATGAAAATGTCTACCTTAGGGGTCTCTGCATTATGGGCTTTCCCTATACGCCTAAATGGAAAAAATATATCTTTATTCAAACATTGGCTGATTTGAGTAAAAGAAGAAATTTAGAAACAAATTTCTTCGATATACAGATGAGCTGATGCTGCTGGTTTTACTTAACAATCGCTGTGGAATTTTGAGGTTTTAGATGGAATTACAGAGGAATCGTAACACGGATGAATCTTTACCACAGAGAATTCCTACTCGATGTGCGGCTAATGCTAATGCAACTGTGCTTACATGTACCATCACATAATTATGTGGGGTGTCACAATGTGGGTTTTTACTCGAGTCATAATTTTTTTTTGTCCCATCATCAAAGTTTGTTCTACTTATAAAACGTTGTCGAGAAGAAAGTATCTATCACATTTATGATAAACATACCCCATGAAAGAATGTAAACCAGATTTTCTGGGTTTCTTGTCAAGCAATTCATTGATCTTTTGCATTGAATTTCGTCTCTGTGGTGCCACGTTCTTGGAGCTTTTTCTCCCTGGGGGTTCAGATCTAAGGGGTTTCCACCCCCTTCTGACTTCCTCATCATTGGTCGATTTGTAGACTCTGAACTAACAACCATCTCCTCTTGCCGAGCTGTGACAGTAAACACATTAGTCTAGATCATGTCATTACTTAATTTTTTACTTTGCCTTCTATATTGTTCATAGAAATTAAGATCACAAGATTTATAAAACCCAAACTGCAAACACCACCCATATTAGATTTAGAAGTAGCATTTAACGAACAAAAAACACGATAACAAGTTTTTTCAACAAGTGTACTGACGAGTTGAAATGCATTTATTGATAAATCTTGAGATATGTAGCTGCACATATCTTGATTTAGATCAACAAATGCTCTTCAACCTGCCACTAAACTGGTTGCAAAAAAAGATGTTAGTGTAGAAGCACTTTCTCGAACATTGAAGACTTTGACCATCTTTTTTTTTCTTAACAACTGGAACTGTATTAGTGTAAGGAGGATTGCATGGATGAAGATGGTATAACCTGATATAATACATGGTATTTGTGTAATTTTATTTAGGTATACGAGTTTAGCATCCTACGACCAGGTGCAGGTAATCTCCATCCATTTGGAACAGAAGACAAGTTAGTTCTTCAGCAATTAAGCTGAGGGAGCTTTCCCATTAGAGATACAAAACTGTTGTCCTTATAGTAAAAACTTTTCATGGAAACTCCTTTAACATGTGTATATGGTTTTCATATTTATTGTGTATCTACATATTGCTTTCAACAGGTTGCAATATAGACGTGAATACGTAAATAAAAATGGAGACTAGAGTTCGAGGTTTATGTCAGGATTTCTCTCAAAATAAACTTTTCACTGTGAAAAACTGAAACTAGGTCATCTTCAACTTCATTCTTAATTGTCCAAGTTGGGCCTACTAGGTCATCTACTCGTTCTCTCTGAAATCCTTACCATTTGATGCTAAAATGATTTATTTTGCTGAACGAAATTTTAATCTTGATACAGGTGAGGACTTACTATTTTTTCTTTAGCCCCTTCCGTATGTTTGCTAACCTCCACTTGCACTCTGTTCACCACATTTAAATTATTGAAGGGATATGTAATGGAATAAACTATTGAAGTATGCCTTAATGGAAAAGCTTAAGGGTCTATTTATATATATATAAGAAGAAGAAGAATTATTTTGTGCTAGAAATCAAGAATTAAGGTGGCATTGTGGTTATGCCAATGGCATGACAGCTCAACGGTTGGAGCTTGGCGGATGGTACCACTTGGTCATGGGTTCGAACCCAGCTCGCGACATCTTTATCAGTTTATGGTGTGTTGACCAGTTTTGGTCTTTAATGGGTTCCGGGATCCTATAAAAACCCTGCTCGCCTTCCAAAAAAAAAAGTATGGGTCTATTTTTTGAAATTTTATTAGAGAAAGTATTTCTCTCCATAGCGTAAGGGTACACCTTCGTCTATAAGAGGCGGTGCACCCTCCACGAGTTAGTACATCTTGAATTGTGTTCCCTACAATCTGTCCCCTAAATTGCTTTGATTAGGATCTCTTGATTGGTGTTTAAGGTTACTTGATGGGTGCCACTCGAGCCCATAAAATTTAGTTTGAGACTGGAAAAACTTATATAGCTTGTGGTATTTAATTTAATTCGTTTTTCTTAAAATGTTTAGGGTTTAGCTTTAGGGTGTTCTTCTTTAAAATCAGTCATGACATATTTCTTTGTATTCTCTTATAGTAGAATTTTTTGACTGATGGAACGTTCTATGATTATTACTATTATTTAGCTAAACCATTTGTGGTGTTGGTTATTATATGACATGAATCTCTAAAAACACAAAACAAACAATCACTACCATGCTTCGATTCCATTATTATGTAAAGAAGAAAACCCAATTATATGCAGGAAATCAAAGTCAAGCCAAAGGGACAACCAATTATCACGAATTGATCAAGCAATTGAAAACCCAACAACGAAATTAAACCCAAAAGCAAAAGGGGAAAACTCACCAGCTGAACAACTTTACATCTAAAGCACGTGGTGGTGGTAGCGCATTAACAAACAACACATTGAGTCCGGCGAACGGTAAAAACAACTCCATACTCGATGCAGCTTCAAGTTCGGTCCTTGCCGCCTACTCTGATGCCATGACCACAAGGCGCATGATCTCCTTCTTCTTCTCGACCCAATTCTGCCATTTTTTCCTGATTAAGAAACTCACAATTGACACAAAGAAGAAGAAGAACATGAAGCTAAGATCTGGAAACCGTAGATCTCTGAGAACCAGCATTGATGGCGCACCACCGATACATCCAATTCTGCCACCACAATCACTCGCTAGTTCTCACCGTCACAACTCATCCGTTTCGGCTCAAATCAACTCACCTTCTCTTCACTTTGCTTGCTTGAAGAGTCATTTGTTCCTGAGTGAGTGAAATGGAGAGGTGAGAAAAAGAAATTGGAGAGATGAAAGAATGGTATAATCCAGATCTAAAGGGAACCAAAGCAGAGAGAGATAATGGCGTTGGATGAGAGAAAAAGAAGATTTAAGGAGCACATACCTGTTGCTTGCAGAAGAAGATGGAGTGAAGGATGGTATGTTGCTTGCAAAAGAAGATGGAATGAAGGATTGTTGTGGGCAATAACAAGAGCAAGATGGAGGGAGATGTTTTTTTGCTTTTGGTGAGAGAGGTTTACTGAAAATTTTGAGCAAAATCGAGCTCTGCTTTTTTTTTTAACTCCCGCCCTTTCTTTCCACAGCGTTTTAATATTACAATGCTATAAAAACTGATCTTTTGAGCTTTTCATAGCACAAACTAAAAAAACGCTATTATCAAATGCTATTGATGGCCAATTGTGGTGTAGTGAGATGAACCAGAAGTCGTCATCATCATCCGAAGCTGACGACTAAGCTTGCCTAGTTAGGTAGGGGTTCTGCCTATTGCGGGCGTGCGCGCCTACATCTGTGGGCGGAGTGCATCATGCGAACGAGTTTCCCTTTGAAGAAACATGAGTACCTTAAATCAGCTGGTGATATGCAGGTGTGACCCGTGTGTCAAAAGTGAATAGGGTTTCTATTGCTCGTTCCAAGCGCGTGGTAGAATACCGCTTGAATAGTGGGCTGAGCCTATGGGCTCGTAGAGGAAGGGCTGGGGTTTCTCATAGGATCAAGACGCTACATGTACAACATAGATTGCATGGTGACATGTGTATGGCATAGATCGCGAGACGGTTGAGTATCAGTTACTCCCCCAATAATGGGGTTGTGTGCAACATCATTAATTGGATGAACATGGTCCTGTGCAGTTTCCTTGGGAACCGTCATCTCCTTGTTTCCCATACTGTATTCAATGCTCACAGTCAATGTTGAAGCACTTGTTTGGTGAACCACTATGTTTATATAATGGTGTTTCTTCATCGTTGTAGGCATTATCTTCCACAAAGCACACCTCCTCAGATGTTCGTACTCAAAGAACACGCTTTGGGTTTTCAAAAGGCTGAAGGGAGATCTCCAACGTTGGATTCTTCGAATGTTTTGACATTTGCGCCGATGAGTCATGAAAAGACTTGTTGTTATACATGGTCACCTGCTCTGGGTGAACATCTAATTAGTTCGCTGAGATCTTGTAATTTCTTCTCTGTTTATTTGCTGGTGCCCTGTCGATGCTCCATAGTGCCTAGTTTCAGAGATAATACCAGCAGCCAACCTTGGATTGGTTGTCTCCTTCCACTCTCAGTTAGTCTCGTCATGTCACGCTGCACTGGAATTCGGGATCGCAAGTCGGGGTGGAGTCAGACATGGCTTGTCGAAGTGGGCCATTGACTCCTAGATGCCCCTTTCATCCCTTTAGCGGGAGGATGTACTCGATTTGTTTCAACTTGATACTTATCCCAAGATCGTCTGGTTGAGCGGATTGAGCGTGTGAGTTGGCCGTAGCTTCGGCTGGCACTTCGCGGGAACCTCGGTTGCTAATTTTGTACCACCTCAGGCCATATTTGAGGTGTGAGTCCGTAGAGGCATTGATTTAGATGCGCTATTTCATCCTACTGTTGCTCATGGAAAATCTTTTCGGAGAGGTCACGGAGTCTACTCTGAGTCTAATCTGGGTGCCCTTGCTATTGTTTCTGAGTCATCTTCTAGAGTCGGACTGTTTAAGTGAGTCATTACTGTATGTAGCTTCAGATTCAGATGCTTGTAACTTGAAGCCTTTTGTACCCGCCTCTAGGCGATCGTTGTTACATCTTTTTAGTAATCAATAGAGTGTGTTTGCGCAATCTCTTTTACTTTTTAAATGATTGCAAATCACATAAGCTCCTAATAATTAAAACTCAACATTGACGATGGAAAGGAAACTAAACAACTGAATAGACTAACTGTTGGCGGAGAGAGGTCGACCCAACCCTGAAGTGAATTCGCGTGGGCCTTCCTAGATCGTTAATCCCTTCAGCAGACTGTCAAGTTTCGCTGATGTTGTTAAGGTTTTTGAAAAGTAAACCATGCGTGGGAGTTTTCTTCTCCGCCGACAGATTGTCAGGGGGTTGTGCCCTCATCTGCAATGACCTCTTCGCTTTGTTGGGTTGAAGAGCGGATCGCTCCTGTGATGTTCGAACGTTCTCCGTTTCTAAGTTAAGCCACCGTTGTTTGGATTTTGTCTGTGTGAGTGGAGTGACTCTTCCACAGTTACTGGGTCTGGCTTCTGTTCAACTTGACATGTGGGCTCTAGTTGGATTTGGCAACATTCTATCTACTTCAGTGCAGCATAATTGCAGCCTCATGCCGTTGGTTGGTCCCCACGTATTGTTCCTTCAGAGTGGTTAGCGATATACTTTACGCACTAGTGAAGGGTGGCGACTCTGTTACCATCTGGTGAAGCCACGGTCTTCCCAGGATGAGGATATAGGTAGACGGTGCACCACAACCATGAAATCCAAGAATAGGAATTTTCTTAGTTGTGGCTCTCCTGCCACCACTGCTAACCTTATCTCCATGATCGGGAAGCATTTCCCTTTGTTGAATCCAATTAACGGATAATCTGAGGATGTCAGGTTCTATTCCTTGAAGTCCATACTGAGGAATGCGTTGTAGAATATGATGTTGAGGGAGCTTCCCATATCCACTAGGTCCCTCTTCACTTCCCACATTGTGATAGAGACAGAAATGACGAAAACATCATTGTGCGGTGCGCAGACACCTTCGAGGTCTTTGTCTATAAAGGTTAAGGTAGGGATGGGGCTTTGCACCCTCGAGTAATATATCCGTTTGTCCTCGTTTGCGAACTACGTCCGCATCTTCGGCAATGTCCGCTTGCGGGATCTGTTTAACTGGTATTCATCCAATTCGACTCCATGAAAAACATAGATTATGCTCGGAATCTCCTTCTCAATATCCTTGACTGCTTCTCCCTTGTCCCTGGGTCGGTCTTGTCATTTCTCAGAACCCAGGAATTCCTTTAATTCCCCCTTGCGTAGCCAGTATTCGATCTCATAACTTAGACTTTTGCAGTCGTTAGTGTCGTGGCCACCCTTCTTATGGAATGAGCAATATTTGTTGTTGTCACATTTGGAGTGCTTTGGGGGCCACTTTAGATCTTCCCAATTTTTTGAAATTCAGGATATCTGATAAGCTAGAATTGAGGGGGATCATGAATGTGGATCCAACGTAGTTGGAAGATTTCTTTGGCCTGGCCCAGCCAGGGTCCGACCTGTTGTCGTTGCGCTTTTGCTTGTTCCTTTCTTCGTCCCCTCGCCTTCTTCCCTCCTTCCTGTCACTATGAACGGAGGACTTCTTTTCAACTTCAATTTCCTTCTTCACTGTTTAAATCTCATCCAGGGTGATGTACCTCTGGGCGCCTTTCAAAGGTTCTGCCATATCTAGAGGGACTTCCAAGGTGAGAAATTCGTAAAACTTTCCCTTTCTTAGGCCCGCGATAAAAGCCGTCATGGTTGTGTCATCGCTGCAGCCGTCAATGAGCGTCAGCTCGTCATTGAAGCGCATGACATACTCTTTTAGCATCTCATTAGATTTCTGCTTCAGAGAGAGTACGTAGTGTAGGCCTTTTCGGAGACGCTGACTTCCAACAAAGCGCGTTAGGAATTCCTTGGCCAGCGTCTTAAATGAGTCGATAGACTTTGGCGGAAGGCTGTGGGACCATGTCGGTGTTGACTTCTTTAGGCTGTTGGGGAAGTTCTGCACATCACCGACTCGAAACCTTCTTTGAGCGCCATTGCATGCTGGTAATGACGCATGTGATCGAACGGGTCGGTTTCCCGTCATAAAAATTGAGCTTTGGAGGCATGAATTTCTTTGAAAGAGACTCGTTCATGATACGATCCATGAACGATATAATAGACAAGCGATGTAGCACGTCTGGGGCATGAGCCCCTTGGCGGATGGGGTTCTACGGGGCGAGCCTGTCTACCTGAAGGTCGAGTCCATGTTAGTTGCGTCGCCTCCTCTAGTCCAATGA
This sequence comes from Berberis vulgaris, assembly GCA_963556465.1. Lineage (NCBI taxonomy): Eukaryota > Viridiplantae > Streptophyta > Magnoliopsida > Ranunculales > Berberidaceae > Berberis > Berberis vulgaris. The sequence continues at coordinate 74,742,869 of OY747128.1, forward strand.
GAACTAGCAAAGGCTTGACTCTTTTGTGCTTGCTCTTTGGTGTCTTCCGGAGATGGGGGCATGTGCTGCTCCTAATCTCCATTGGCAGGTGGAGGGTTCTGTTGTATGAGAGCATCTACTGCTTTGGTGGTTTGATGTACTTGTGACGACAACAAATCTATAACGGGGTTCGTCGTTGCTGCTGTCGGTGCGGAGGTGTGAGCCTGCTGCCCGTGTGTCATCTGCACCACTGATGGCGGTGGTATAACGCCAGTCTGAGTGTTTGACGTGTCCTCTTGTTCACCATTATTGCGTGATCTGGTGGTCACCATCTTATTGTATTCTGAAGGGAGATGATGCTAGTGATTGGTTAGGAACTTTGTCGTCCCCACGGACGGTGCCAACTGATGTAGTTAATTTTCACTCCCTGATTTTACCTTGACCAGCTAACATGCACAAGGAACACACATGAGCCACAGACCACCATTGTGGCGGCCGATGACACTCTGATGCTAAAGTCAAACAAGGATCTGAGGAAGGTGTAATGTTGTAAACAGAGAATTTGTAGTATACCTTGGCTTACCAACCTCATGTCTTATTTATAGCGCTGGAGTTCTGGTTCGACTAGGCCATTGGTGGTGTAGTTTAGGGAACAAGATCTTCGTGGAGATCCTTTTCTAATTGGGAGTTGTGCTATGAAGGGAAGTTTCCTTATTAGCATTGTGCTCCTAGATTCGCGGGAAATAGTTCCCAATCAGAGAGTAGTCCATAAATAAAAGTTTCCATGTGCGACGTATACTCTGGTATTCGCTTCCTAATTGGAAGCAAAGTGTTGTTGTCTTGCTTGTCCGAAGCTGATCCTTGAGTATTGAAGATAGTTGTAAGACACGTGGGCTTAACAGGCTATACTGATTTGGGTCCATCTGGCTGACTGCATTGTGCGGGCTTGGAACCGCTTGAGCCGGATTAGTGTTGGGCTGACGGTTGGGCCTATTATTTCTCGAGATCATCATGACACGTGTACGGTGTTGAAGAGAGATCGTTTTGGTGTATCATCACAATGGAAGGTGCGATCCATTGGCTTTTTCAAGATTGAAATTCTGAGTACAAACATATTCTGCAAGAATTATCGTAGGGAAAATATTTTTATTTTCTGCATGAATTTTGAGCAGCAATTTTTCGTCGTCGACAAGTATTATCAGTTTATGCTCTTAATTTTATATATGTTCTAGTCTTTTTATTTATTTTTGTTATTGCAAATTTTAGAAAATAGTTTATGGGGCTAGGCAACACAAGTATTGAAATCTTTCAATCTTGGGTTATTAATATGTTTCCTATAATTCAGAAAATGTATGCTGGAAAATGCTGATTCAAAAGCTAGTGGTGTTATTTTAGTGTAACTTGTAGGCTTATATGAGGCTTGGAAACAACATGGAAAGCTACATTGGGAAAGGCTGGTCATGCCTGCAGAACGTCTTGTTGAAACAGGATTTAGAGTATCTCTTTACCTCTGTTTGAAAATGGATCGTACAGAAGTTGGGGTCCTCTCTGACAAAGGACTTTGATTGATATTCACATCAAATGGAGAACTATTTTATTTTTCTTAGTGTTAGCATACTGATGATGTACTTGATACATGTACTTTTTTTTAAGTGATGATCCAATATGAGAAATGATGTTGTAATTGATTGCAACTATTTCGATTTGTAATGGTTGCAAGATTATTTTAATTTGAGTATTAACATTGGCATTTGAATATTTGGGTTTTATAATCTCATTGGATGTCATTCATTTGTTGATATTTTTTATTTAGTTAATTAAAAACAAATAAAATTTACATATTGATTTATGTAAAAAAAAGCATTTGTAACACGTCGATGTGTTGCTAATATTTGAGCATTGTAACATGATACAGTGCCATTAGCAACATTGGACAACTGTTAAAAAAGTTGAAGGTTGTAACATGTCGAGGTGGTACTAATATTTGTAATGCCATGATTTGCAAGATTTTGTCGTGTTACAAAACTTTTTAGGAGCAAAGCTAATGTATTACAAATTGCCATATACGGTGTAGTGAGTTGGAGTTTATTATTACTCCAAGGAAGTCTATTATAGATGATAATGTTGCTACTGATGAAGTAGAAATTAATGATGTGTCGTGTGTAGTGGATGAAAAATTTCATGTTGTAGAACAAGGTTAGCAACAGATTGAGTCATCCTTAGTTGTGGAAGGTTCTCCAAACTTCGAAGGTAATGGTGTACGTTATGAGGTAAGATTAGTAGCAAAATGTTATGCACAATTTGGAGGTGTTGTTTATGATGCAGTTTTCTCTCCATAGTGAAGCACACCTCAATACGGGTCCTTTTAGTTTTAGTTACACAATTTGACTTCAAACTCAAGCAATTAGATGTTAAATTTAAGTTCTCACATGGAGATTGAAAGAGTATCAGCCTCTTGGATTTGTAATTGCTGGCAATGAAGATTTTATGTGCAAATTGAAGAAGCTTTTGCATGGCTTGAAGCAGTCACCATGATAGTGGTATAAGAAGTTTGATACGTACATTTATGTTGACACAAAAGTATACACAAAGTTAGTATGATCACTACATGTATTTTTGCAAAATTGGTGATGGACTGGTCAAGTTTTAGCATTTTCTCAACTTGACCAATATTTATTATTGTTAAGGCCCTTTGGGGCATTACACCTTTAGGGTGTTGTGTGGTGGTGATGGTTTGAGTCTCGGCAAAGTGTGGATTTATCATGCCAAGGTGGAGATATATGGGAGTGGCCTAAAATATGAGCCAAGGTGGAGATTGTAGAATTTTTGCTCATATTGGTTTTTTAGTAACAAACAAGATTTCTCAAATTGGACAGAGAAAGGAGTTTTCAATGTATAGGAGTGACCTCAAATATGAGTCAAGGTGAAGATTGAAGAATTTTGTCTCATATTAGTTTTTTTTAGTAATAAGCAAGAGTTTTAAAATTGGGACCATTCCCTTGTTTGTTTTAGACAGTGAAATGAGTTTCTAATTGTTTGGACTTTCCTTTCTTAGTTTGAGGTGGGGAACTCTTCCCTTATTTGTTTTGGACAGTGAAAAGGGTTTCTAATTGTTTGGACCCTCCTTTCCTAATTTTGGGTGGAAAATAAGAATTTATTTTCTTAGTTTGAGGTGGAGAACAAGAGTTCTTAATTTAGGACTCTTGCTTTCCCATAAAGCCTTCGTGATTGAAGGAGAACAAGGCAGGAGTTTGTGTTGATTTTCTGAGGTTTCGGTGTTGCGTTTATGTTGTTTAGGTGTTGCATTTGGGCTGATTTTATTTTGCGTTTGGGCTGATTTGTGCTGCGTTTTCAACTGCTTATTGGTTGATTTTGTGCTGCGTTTATCTGCTACGTTTGGGCTTATTTTGTGCTGCATTTGTGGCTAATTTTGTGTTGCGTTTGTCTGCTGTGTTTGGGAAAATTTTGTGCTGCGTTTTGTACTGCGTATGGGCTGATTTTGTGTTGCATTTTGTGTTGTGTTTGGGATGCATTTGTGTTGTGTTTGTGTTGCATGACTGCTGCACTTTATGCTTCGTGAGGGCTACTTTTGTGTGCCATTGAGTTTTTATGCAGATGTTTTTCTGTTAGTAAACTCTTCGCTGGTGGAATTTTGTATTTTCTTAACGTATTCTTGGAATGAATAAGAAGTAGTGCCATCATCACCCGTGAAGTAGGCAAGTTGCCGAACCACGTAATTATATCGTTGTATTCTTTGCGTGCTATTGTTATTATTATGTTGGTGTATTTGCGTGTTATTGATAACAATCGACGCCGCATATACTTCATCATGAGCTTAGCTTGTTTGATGATTCTATTAACCATCTTCTTGAAATTCCAGGTGAAGGCATCACTCCTCTTCATCATGAAGTAATTCCACCCTTTATCATATCAACCAAGGTTGTGTAATAAATTTTTATTGGAACCGCCGTGCACTCTTTATGGGATTCTGTAAGATCCATAGATTTCGATTTTTTTTTAAATATATATATATATATTATTTGGAGGTGGGATGTACTCAGAAATCCGGTGGGGGCAAATAGCCACCCACCTATTAAGAGAAAACCTCCTCTCTTCTCTTCTCTTCTCTTCCTTTTTTTTTTTTTTTTTTTTTTCTTCCAGGGAGCGACTCTCCCTCCGTCTCCTTTTCTTCTCAGGCAAAATTTCGCGAGATTCGCCTTTATCTCCTCCCGAATCTCACCCCCTCCTCATTTTTCTTCCTCTTTCTCCCCTCTCATTCTTGCTGGAGTTTTTCGCTTTAAAAATCGAGAATTTTAGGGTATGTGGCTTGTTCGGAGTTGTCATTGCCGGTGCTAGCAATGTGGCTCTAATCCGTCTCTTAGGCGGTGGTTGGGGCGTCGTTTGGAACCTGTAAACCCCACATGCAAGGGTGATTTCAGGGTTGGCTGAAAATTTCTAGAAAATCAGTGTGCATGTCCATTAGGAAGGTTCTCCGGAGTGAATCTGAGCTTTGGTTGCGTGGGTGAGCTGCAAATTCGTGATTTCAGTTGATCTTGAACCTATTTTAGGTCAGTTGTGTTGTTCGGAGGCGATCAGACAGGAGTACGGTGGGTTTTGGTGAGTTTTCGCCGAATTTAATTTGTCGGTAAGTTTTTTTTTTTTTCAGTCACGCGCCGGTTGTTACTTCTTTCATTTTCCAGTTTTCGGCTAGTTTGCTCACTTTTGAGTCCGCCTTGCAGTTTTAAAAGTTTCCTTGGTCCCGAATTCGCTGTTTCACTAGTTGGGAGCTTCGATTGGTAGGATTTGGGTTTCGAAAACTCATTCCACTTAGGTGAGTGTAACTATAATATTTACCTTGAGAAATATTTATTTTAAATTTTGAATTTAATTTTTACATTATGCCGTCGATTGTGTATAATTGAATACAAGTCCAAAATCCGGGGTTTTTGGAGATTTCGATGGTTGTGTTGGTTCTTTTGTGAATGAATTATGTATTGATTTTTGGAAAGCATGATATACAAGAAAGAAATCGAATAGTGGTTGAATTTGGGTGTGATTAGGCTTTGGTGTAATGGCATTGGGCTTGTATGCTCCATTTTCGAGTTTGCATAGTATGACACGGTCAGATTATTGTTCCGGTTTAATGACCTGATTTTTAATTGCAAAACTGAATAGACTCAGTATGTCATGTTTTACCGTAGATTGCCGAGTCTTGAGCATGTATGATAGTTCGACTTGAATGACTTTATTGTGGTGAATTGGGTCCTGTTGGGACCCTAGCATAGTCGTGGATTTATGAAAATTGCCTAACTGATTATGGTTACACATCTGTTATATTAGATTTTGTATAGATTCGTTATATGTGCATGCTGATATTAGTGTAAGTGTCTTTACCTCGCTGTAATGCATGTTGTGCCGATGCTTAGGAGCTTGCTCGCATTGTGAGTTTGATGGTGCTTGAGAAGACTCGCACCTATAGACATTGAGGACGCTATTGCATGTGGCAAGCTTGCTGAGGTGTGGTGAGCTCTCGCACGCACTTGCCACTAGACAGTGCAGTAGGACGGGTCCTGGAGGACGTGCTTTGGAGATTACTCGCTTTCACTCCCAGCGCGCTTGAGTTGGATTTGTGTTAGGTTGGCAGTGTTAGGCAAGACGTTCAGGACGTTTGAGTTTGTATCCTGGCATATGGCACCCCATTAGGATACAAACAAGCCCAAAGTGGTACTGGTGCACGTTGTGGGATGTGTCTGGTGAGACACATTCATAGGGTATGCGGATACCTACGATATGAGACACTTATGTAGAAATTTTTATGGTTTTGACTTTCGGCGTGATTACCATACCTAGGAGGCTATGCAAGATTACGATATTGTTTTTGCCTTCATAACTTGATATTTACCATGTTTGAATCACCTGTAATGACCGACATATCTCATAAACTTGTAGTTATTGTTGAATCTGAAATGTTTGTGTTGGTGCTTGAACTTAGAAATATTATCCTTAGAGACACGGTGTGATTTAGACTTTAGAACCTGTATAGGGACACATTTTCCATTTTATGGATCATGCATCTAGGATTACTTACTTATTCATTATCACGTGGCATGAATTTCCCCTGTATATTATTCTGTTATTTGTATTTAGTTTGCTCGCACCAGCTAGCTTTGTGCTTTGCTGACCCCGCAAGGGGTGTGCTTCTATTGGAGTGCAGGCAGTATTGGCGTTCCTGCTGATCGTGGCGCTTAGGCCCAGTTTCCAGATGTAGGCTTATTTTGTGCAGTTTGGTCATGTCCACCCTGTACGGGTATGTTTTGCTTACTTTGTATTACCTTGTTAAATACTAGATGTTTGTATATTGGTTTTGTTCCTATGACTCTAGCGGGTCGAATCAAATATTCTTATTTTGTTCAAATTTCATCGTAGTTGTTATTTCCGTTTGATTCTTGTATCAAGAAGGTGTTATATTATGATGTTGTGGCCGGTTACGATTCGCCTGTATTACGGATTAGTCGCACATCGGCACGCTGCAGTTCCCGTGGCGGGTCGAGGCATGACAGATTCACTATTCTTCTTCTGGATTCACCCTTCTTCTTCTTCTTATAATCCGATTTAACCTTCTTCTTCATATCAAATCCTCAAAAGAAATATTGAACAATGTTGCCAGGTGGAAATCGGGGTAGTGGAAGAGGCTGGTGGTTAAAAGATCTAGCTTTGGGTGGGTTGAGAACAATTTCGTTGGGGGAGTAAGGTATGTAAACCTGAAAAGTTTGCACTCACCTATTTTTTGTTTGATTTGTTTTAGTTCATATAGGTAATTAGTTTTGTTTTCCTTTGCCAAAAGCGGGCTTCTCATCCCACATTTTTTGTTGTATACTAGCATATTACCCGTGCCGTTGGCACTCAACATATTTTTATTGTTAATTATTATACACTGGATACCCACATCACCATCCTCACCATTGCCCTCAGTCAGTTTAATAAAAATATCATGTTTTAGAATACTAACTTTTTTAGAGTCAAACTCGGTTAAAATTATAATCGATTGAATATTCGGAGTCTTTGTTTGAATGTTCAATAAAATGTTTGTCCATTTCTTTGAAAAATATTATACTTAGGGATGAAAATATAAAAAATACTTGCATGTTTTAAAAATAAAGTACATATTTTGAAATTTTAAGTGTTTGCATTGATCCTTGGTTTTGTTGGAAAGATCTTCAAAATTGCATTTCAACAATACCAAATTCATCAAAATCCGACAACTACGTAAATAGTTAAGATAGTTTTCATTTTGAAAAAAAAATGAAAACACAATACTTTCTCTCTCCGCCACATGTACATTCCACTAACTTTTTCACAATTTTTTCATTTTCTTTGGCATTCTACATGTTTTATATTTACAAACATGTCATTGTAGAAGAAAATGAATCTCAACCCTCAATATCTTTCAAACTTTCAATCATAGCCTTTTTTTATCTCCAATTCTCATTTGATGTTTGTCCATGTGAGCAATGAATAGTAAAACACCTTTGTGAATTGTAAGATAGATTGATGGAAATAAGGTTTAATAGCATCTTAATTTCTTTTGTATGAAACTAGAGCATGCCCCGTGCCGTTGGCATTCTACATAATTATATTTTTGCTAAATATTTTGTACTAAACACCTTCGTCACTATATTCATTTTCGCTCTCAATCAATATTGAAGTGTAAGCCTATATACTATAATTTTTACGGTTGGACTCAGTAAAATTTGAATCAGTTGGGGGAAAAATTTAAACGCCGAGAATGAGTTTTCCCTAATCTTTGAATTCGTCGAAACATAAAGTTTTTATTATTTTTGTCTAAATGTGCATTAAAATGCCGAACTCATTTTTTTTTGGTATGATCGGCTCATCTCTTTGCTTTGCAAAATATTAAAAAATAATAAATACGTGAAATACATTATACTTTTTTTAATTATAAGATATATATTTTTAAAATTTCAGCGCTTGTATTGCTCATTGATTTTGTTGGAAAGATCTAAAAAAATGCATTTCAACGATACTAAGTTTACTAAAACCCGACAACGATGTAGATAGCTATGATAATTTTCATTTTGCTTAAAGGAAAATACAATATTTTCTCTCTCCGCCACATGTACATTCCACCAACTTTTTTCAAAAGTTTTTAATTATTTCTTCTTTCTACATATTTTATATTTACAAATATATCATCATAGGAAATGAATCTAAACCCTCAAAATTCAATTCATTTCCCAACTTTCAATCCTAACCATCTTTTATCTCTAATCCTTTCGATTTGACTTTGTCTCAGTTAGCAATGAATAGTAAAACACTACTCTAAATTTTAATATAGATGGGATTTTTAGTGAGTTTAGGAGATGACAAGATTTGTAACTTTTTATTGTAAGACGATTGGGATGTCATCACTTTACATAGCTGAGAAGGGAATTCGAAAGTTAATGAGGTGATAGTATATTTTGCGAGGGTGTCTCAAATCTTTAGCATCACGAACTAACCATGTTGTTCTTAATTACGAGTATTCTTAATTGATTTGGAGGCACTTTATAGCATGGAGGTCACCCAAATATTTTTTTGAAAGAAGTAACGAGAAGTAATGCCAGGTTATATAGTCAGTAGTTTTTTTCCCAGTTACACTGCCGTGAATTCTCCTTGTTTGGATAGGATCCCTCCCTCTTTTTTTTGGTGTTTGAATAGATTTGACGCTTAGCTAAAAAAATTCTAATTAAAGCACCATCACTCTTCTTCATATTTATATAGACTGAGATGTAACTTCCCCCTGTTACATTGTTGTGAATTTCCTCCCTCGCTTGAGTTCTAATATATTTGTTGATTAGTAAAAGTTTAGTTTTATGATAGGCCCTAGTATGAGATACTTGAAATGTTGCAGGAAACACAAATGAGGCACGAACGCACACATCTTGCTTTGACTGGAAGTGTCCAGTTTCCTTCATTCTGCCCAACTCGCCAGAGGCATTCCCGTCAGCACTATTGTTAGACGAGAATGATTCGAAGGCCCTTATTGAACTGTCTTCCCAATTGGTGAGCTACATGGCTCAATATTAGAAACATCAATTCAATTTCCAAACTACGCCATGCTTTTGAAATTCCACTTCTGTTATTTGATAGATAAGATAATGATGTTGAAAATTTCACTGAAGACTGCTTGAATACTGGTGTAATGTTCCTTCTTTCTAGTTTTGGACTTTTGGGTTTTTTTCCGTTATAAAATTCAATGAGTATGTTGGATGTTGTGAATTTTTTAGAGAGATTTGGTCTAGAAACTTGAAATTTTTTTTTTGTGCACTGCTCTCGAAATCATGAATTGTTAATCATTAAAATAATTACATTGATGTAAACCTCTTACCAAATAGTTATTAATGGCCCGAACTGTTGGGTAAACTTGTAAAGAACACATACAACTAAAGGGATGTTTGGATATGCATTATGAGCTACTGATAATCCTAAAGAACCATCAATCATCATCATTATCATCAAAGCCCATTTCCAATACTCTCACGGTCGGCTATATGTATTTTGGTTCTCCAAGCAATGCGGTCTTACCATATATCTTCGTCTAATCCAAGGCCAAGAATATCTTCCTTTACTACCTTCATCAAAGTTTTTAATGGTCGTCCCATCCGTCTACACCCTCCATCTACATCCTAAAGAACCATCAACCAATGAATATGAATCTAGTTTTACTCTTTGACAAAAATCTAGAAGAGGTTGAAATTTGACATTTTTGATAATTGTTAATCCGGACCAGACGCCTTACTTATTGGAGGGGCTAATGCATGTTGTGCGTTGAAAATGTAGATGTTCCTCAATTATCATCAAAGGCCAATAGCTATAATGGTTTCTTCTTTACTTGATAATGTAGTTGTCTCAATCAAAGACCAAAGACCACCATGACTCATGTTTTCTTTTGAAATAACCATGTATTCTCTTTAAAAATTGAAACACATACAGTTATTTTATGCAGACATGGAAACCAGTAGAAGCTACTTATCATGGTTCCTGCTGCTCTTTCTTCCATTATTTTTCAGGTTAACTACCCATACCCATCTTTGCGCTGCAGCCAATACCCTGTCTTCAGGCCAATTTCTCTCTTCAAAAAAAAAAACTTATCTCTCAAGATGACACCTTTGATCTGGGTTTCTTCAAACAAGGAACTACCTCTCCCAACTACTATATAGGCATTTGGTACCGTAAAATCTCCCTTCAAAACAAAACTTATGCGTGGGTTACCAACAGAAACAATCCATTGTCTGACCCAACTTCTTCAGAGTTCAAACTCTTAGAAAATGGAAATCTGGCCTTGTTAAAAGGGTCTAAATTCCCTATGTAGTCTACTAATTCAACCTCTAACACCTTGAATGCCTCAGAACTAGTGCTTGGGGATGATGGGAATCTTGTCCTGAGAGATAGGTTGAATCCATCTGTTGTGTTTTGGCAGAGTTTTGATCATCCCACCGATACCTGGTTGCCTGGTGGGAAGCTACGGTATGATAAGATAACCAAGACACCTGTACTTATCACTTCTTGGAAAAATTTAGAAGATCCTGCTGAAGGGATATTCTCTCTGCAATTAGATCCAGTTAGGAAAGAGTATTTTATACTTCGGAATCACACTACAAAGTATATTGGTCCAGTGGGTCTTGGAATGGGAAGATCTTCAGCTTAATTCCCGAGATGAGACAGAACTTTATTTATAATTTTAGTTACATTTCAAATGAGAACAAAAGTTACTTCATTTCGGTTAGTGCGGAGTCTACAGGCTTTTAGATTATCTAGGGCAATATTGGATTTGTCTGGGCAAATTAAACAACTTTTATGGTTGGATAATGCCCAACAATGGAACCAGTTTTGGGCATGACCACACTACACAAAAAAGTCAATTCAGCGACGGCTAAAAACCGTGGCTAATTATCAAAAACCCGTAGCTAAAATGAATCAGCAACGGCTCAACAACCGTCGCAAAACCGTAGCTATTTCAATCGTCGCTATTTGAATTAGCAACGGTAAACTATCCCGTAGCTACTTCACAACTGCTAAAAACCGTCGCTAAGTCGAAAAATTCCGTCGCTAAAGCTGTTTAAAATTTCGGTTAAAGCAGTCGCAAAATGACAAATAGCGACGATATTTGCCGTGGCTATTTAGCGACGGCATCGAAGCCGTCGCTAAGTTGCAAATCCAATTGACAAAACAGCCACGGTATTTGCCGTGGCTATTTAGGGACGGCTTTGAAGCCATCGCTGAGTTGCAAATCCAATTGACCAAACAGTGACGGTATTTGCCGTTGCTAAAAAAATTACAAATGAAAATTCATTTTTTATAATGAAATTAGCTCTTTCTATTAATTTTCAGATTTCTCATTGCTTTTTTTTTGTCATTCAGAAGAGACATTTCAAACCCGAACACAATTATATTAATTTTCGCAAACCCAAACACAATTATATTCAGAAGAAATATTTCAAACCCGAACACAATTACATGACCTCAAACCCGTAATGTGCAGCTATCAGAAATACCAACATAATGAAGGACCTTGAAAGGTAGTGATTCTCTATTAATGTAACTGTGAGATACAATGGAACATTATGATCGATTTGTACCAAAATGGCTCCTAGATTCATGATTATAGTTAATAATCAGAGGGATCAGTCACTTATTGTCAGGAAATAACAACAATGCCTGACGAAAAAAATGGTGTTCCAACAATGTTCTTCGCTCTCACAATTTTCCTAACAAGTATCTTCCACTTCATTTCATCCTTTTTGCTCTGCTGCTTTAACCTGTTCTTGAAATTCCTGCAATGACAACATCATCTATTAACCTTTGCTTTCGCTTGATAAACCAAATGATAAGCATGCTAAGTGAGAATAATCTTGTACAATGAGTTTACCTGCATAAAGGAACCCGGCACTCGTTGGGCTCGATACCTGAAAATCAAGTTCATATTAGAATCTAAGAACTTTGACCGATAAATAATAAATAAAGAAAAAAAGAATTTAAAATCGTTAAAGTTAGTCTTTGGTGGAGCACGTAAATGCGCAAAGAAATCCTTTCTCTCTTTCTTTAATATGATCCAAGAGATATCAGCCTTATAAAAGTCTAGTTGCTGAAAAATGGAGCTTGTACAGTCTTATATTGGGTTGAAACTCAGCCTTATAAAAGCATCCCTGGTGACTAAAAAGATGGTCTTCCAAGAGCATGGAGTGCCTTATACATATGCTTTAAGAGCTCTCTCTTTAATCTCTCAAAAATGAATATCTGATGAAGATGCTTGCATAAAGGCAATGATGGTAATAATGATAACAAGAAATAATTGTTTGAAGAAATTAAAGCTTCAAGTATCTTACTGAATATCCCAAGATAAAGGTACTTGCGACCCTTACTTCAAGTATTCAAGTATCTTAAAGCTTCAAGTATCTTACTGAAATTAAAGCTTCAAGTAGCGGTCTTTGTTCCCTGCGACCCTGCCAATGCGCGCTTGCCATCTTCCATGCTGGTGATGCCTGCCAAATTAACAAACACGGGGGAGCGTAGATATCAGAGGAAAGTTCATATTTGTATTCAAATTAAAGGGTTTTTGATATAAAGAAATTAGTAAAAACCTCGTTACTCCTCGGTATATTGAGGCGCCTCTCGAAAACCCGCTACTTTTCCTACAAGACAAAATAATAACACATTCATTATATTCACCAAAATGCAATGAAATACAAGTAAGCCATAAAAAAACAAAAAGAAATTAAATTATACCTTCTCAAGTGAGCAACATATTCCTGCCTACTCATGTTCTTCATGCTTTCAAGTTCCTCTTGGTAATTCTCCAACTGTTAAAACAACAAAGGACTTACCAATCAGTTACCTTAAGTTCCATAACATATAAATAAACGATATATCAACATGTTAATTCGAACAGTATATATTGTTACCGAGAAATTGATGTAGGTCGAGGGACCCCAATACTTCAGTGCTTCTAAATCATAAGCTCTTGCAGCTTTCTCCTCCATATCATAACCCCCCTAATCAACAATGGAGAATGATTTAATTTAATTAATTAATACAAAACACAATAGATAAAAGTTGTAATCGAACATTAGGTGAATGGTTAGAGATTTTACCAAGATAAACTGTATAGTGTGATTTGATTTGAATGGCATCCAGAACAAGGGAAGAACATGACAAACAAGAATTAGTGAGTACTAGTCAGAAACTTACAAGATAGAGAAAGACCAAAAAAAAAACATTGAAAATGAAAAAAAAAACTCCAAAGAGTTACTGCAAATAAGGTTTTTTCTAATTTCATGAACAACCAACCTTGCCTCCCTTTCCTGGTTTGACCTTCCTTCTTGCAGCTGTTATCCCAAAGATGTGCCTCATATCTACCAGTCCATCTATGTCTTATTGTGATGAAGAAAAAATGGATCAAAACAAAGCAAAATTCAAACCAAAATTTTTAACCCAACAAGGAGACATGGAAATTGTAAGGTAAGGTAAAATCATACAACAAAACAAGACAAAAAAAAAAAAACATCATGGAAGAATGAATGAATGAATGAAATGATGATAGGAACCCCAAAAATACAAAAACAAAAGGGAAAATAAATTAAAGACACCAGGTTTGAACACCGACCTTGTAACACCTCTATACTGTGAGTTCCTCTGACCAAATGTGTCTATGGACTTCCTGTGAACTGGTTGTTTCTGTCCCACCACCTTCCCTCCTGACCCTCTGTTCTTTGTTGTCTCCATAGCCACCACACATTCATTTCCTCCTCCTCCAGTTGGGGAAATTTGTTGGGGTGGGGGTGCTGTAATACAACTTGATTGAGATCCAGGACTCATTGACAAGCTAAGTGATTGCAAATTAATTTCCATACCCCATTGCACAGACTGGCCCAGAACCTCCTCCTTCATCACCACCCACCATGAACCCTCCATCCAACTTTTGCTCCATTTCTTGACAATAATTCCTTGAAACCCAGTTCCTAAAACCTCCTACCCCATCTTCAGACACTTGAGGGAGTAAGGGATTGCAAGCAACAAGATGGTTTCTTTGGTGGTGTTGTGGTTATCTAGTTGTGCTTGGTACATTTCATGGTTGGTGAGAGTTGAGAAATAAGGGTGGTGGTGGTGGTGTTGTTAGACTTGAATCTGATGTTGTTGTTGTTGCCTAAATGACTGATGGAGCAAGTTAAGTGAGTGTGAATGGTGTCTATTGTTTCAAACTTCTGAGTCATGGTGGTTGTAATACATACTATCTAGGCTCAAAGACATTGCTTCCCTCTCACTGTTCCCATAGTGATGAACACCCATTGTTGCACCACCCAAAAAGTTCTCAAGTTTTGGGGTTGTAGTTGACACCATCCCTTCACACATTTAACACAAAAATAGTTTCAAAACAAGCTATAACTAAAATGGATTCAAATCAAGTAGAAACAGAGAGGTGGCAGAGCAAGTGTTGCAAACCTTCTGATTGTGATCTACTAAGAGCTTCCATGATGCAAAGTGAACCATCAGATTTGAGTGGCATTACAGACAAGTGAGAGTAAAACCCACCATTTTCACCTTCAACCCCCTGACAAATGCATTGAAACTATGTGACCATCAATGAACATAAAAATTACAAACAACTCAAATGAGCTAATGCTTTCCCTCACAAATGGTTCTCCTCATAGAAATTTTTACAAACAAATGGTTGCATCTTACTGAAGTGGATTCCAGCTCAAAAACCCTTACTTTCTGCGTCCTCCCTCTCCCTCTCCCCAAATATATCTGCGTCCTCCCTCTCCCTCTTCCCAAATCTCTCGGCGTCCTCCCTCTCCCTCTCCCAAAATCGCTCTTTGCGTCCTCCCTCTCCCCAAATCTCTCTGTGTCCTCCCTCTCCCCTGTGTGGTCTCTCCTTCGACCCCAAATCTCTTTGCGTCCTCCCTCTCCCCTATGTGGTCTCTCCCTCTCCCCAAATCTCTCTGCGTTTTTATTCGCGGCTCCCAAACCTATTCGCGCCCAAATATTTTTTTTTTGTGTATGTATTATTTTTTTCAAAAAAATTCATTAGCGACGGCTGCAAACCGTGGCTAATTTGCAAATCAAATTCACAAAACAGCGACGGCATTTGCCGTGGCTATTTAGCGACAGCCTAAAACCGTGGCTAAGTTGCAAATCAAATTGACAAATCAGCGACGACATTTGCCGTGGCTATTTAGCGACGGCTTCAAACCGTGGCTAAGTTTCAAATCAAATTCACAAAACAGTGACGGCATTGGCCGTGGCTAAGTTGCAATTCAAATTGACAAAGCAGCAACGAAATTTTCCTTGGCTAAGTTGCAAATCAAATTCAAAAAAATTCATTAGCGACGACATTTTTTATAACTTGCTAACACTAACTTTCTGTAGCACAAAAAATTACTAATTCAAATTCATTTTTTATATTGAAATTAGTTCTTTCTATTAATTTTCAGATTTTTCATTGCCTTTTTTTGTCATTCAGAAGAAACGTTTCAAACCTGAACACAGTTATATTATTTTTCGTATAATCAATAACTTGTCCATTATAAAAAATAAAATCCCAAACAACTTTATACTCTATCAACCTCAAATTGAAATTATATATATATTATCTATTTTACAATTCAGATAGGTGTTTTATTATTCACTGTTGACTAGGACAAAGTCAAATCATAAGCAATGGAGATAAAAGATGGTTAGGATTGAATTTGAAGGTTGAGATTCATTTTCTATGATGACATATTGGTAAATATAAAACATGTAAAAGGGAAAAAATAATGAATTTTTTTTTAAAAAAGTTGGTGAAATATACATGTGGCGGAGAGAGAAAAATACATTCATATAAAGTTCTGCAGGAACCAACCAAGTATAGCATCTGAAAATCACATGGCACTGAAGGATTTGGCTGATGCACATACACATATCTAGTCACAGCCATTACACAGTCAAATATTCTTTTATTAGATGATATTCTCAAACTTTATTCCTATTTTCATCAAGTCACAGATGAAAATGATTCCTATTATCAAAATTTTATTTATTATTCCCATCTGATAAAGAATCTACGCGCCCCATTGAACCTTAATCTTAAATGATATCAACAATCAAGAACAACCTTAATTCTCATAGAAAACATGAGACTTATAGTGCCCTGTTGTGGTTACTGGCAGTGCACAGTTTCAAGAGTAGCTCCCTCAACCACGAGCTAACCTCCCTTAAATGAAATATGTATATATGATCCAGGATGAACCTCGACTCTTCTCTTCTATCTGCCATGTAGTGGTTACTGGCACTTCTCCTCTGTATGAAGTTTGATTCAATAGAATAAGATGAAAAACTAGGCCCAGTATCTGCACAAATCTTCCAGGCACACAAACAACCTGTAATAACCTCCTTTAAGATCATTAACAACATCATAAGGAATGGGAGTCACAGTTTCAAGAGTAGCTCCCTCAACCATGAACCCAGGCTTCGGACCCAGAGGCTGCCTCTTTGTGCTAATCTTCTCACCACGGGCCATTGCTTCTGCCTTCAGCTTGTCATTCTTTATCCTCCTCAGCTTGAGCTCTTTAGTGCACCTTGAAGGTTGAACATACAGATCACCAGGTTGTAAGCACAACTCGCAAAGGTCCATGATTCGTTCAAGGTGATCCAATGCTTCACTCTGTCACCAAACTCCTTGAAACAAACCTCTACATAATCTTGTAATAACTTACGCCTTATTGGTTCACTTCATCCCTTTTTTTCCCATCTAAAGCCAAAAAACAATTGTCACCAACTAATTATTGTTCTTAACCTTATAATCGTACAAATTGAGGCCCTTTAGAATAGTAAAAAAGTCTTCAAGGACTCTTTTTAACTTTTCGAAATTGCCCTTTTAGCAATTCATCCACCTCAAAATTATGTTTATGCTACTACTCACTGGGTATAATTTTTGACCAAGAAACGGAGAACCTGTAAGTATCCACATTCATTTTCTTCATTATCTTCACATCTTCCTGTAGCTAAAGGAATTACTAAAGCTTATCTTTCAAAGAAATTGTTACAAAGAATGTTTCCCCTCGATGAGCCTCATCTGCTTAAGTCACGCAGTGAAGTAACAACCACCATTATATAAGGTAAAGAGAACATTCGACAAATGTTAGCCTTGGTTATGAATTACTAAAGCTTCTCTCTCACCTGAAGAAGAAGACGCACGCAGGAGATGGCAGGGCTAGAGTGGGCGGAGGCGATAGAGAGTAGAAAATAAGGGACAGAGAGTACCACCACAGCACCACCGTCCTCCTCCTTCTTCGCCTGAATCGCCCTCCTCCTCTTCTTCTTCTTTTTTTTTCTCCTCCCTCCTTTAGCTCCTCCTTGGCTTTTCTGATTCTGAAGAGAAACAGAGAAAAAAGAAAAAATTAGGGCTCTCCTTTGGATTATCCTCATCCGTTGATCACAACAAAGAAAACAACAAAGATTAGATTAGATCACATCCATTGGATTATCTTATAGATTGATACCAAAAGCAAAATTAGGGACGGCTAATATACCGTAGCTACCAATTTTTATTTGTAAAACTTAGCGACGGCTAATATATCGTGGCTAAATATTATATATATATATATATATTTTAAATCCATTAGGGACGACAAACACCGTAGCTAATGATTTTTATTTCTATAACTTAGCGACGGTTTTTTTTGCCGTGGCTAAATGTTTTTTATATATGTATTTTTTTTTTTCAAAATCCATTAGAGACGGCTAATGTCGTAGCTAATAGATTTTTATTGGTAAAGCTTAGCGACGACTCCTTTGCCATGGCTAAATATTTTTTTTATATATGTATTTTTTTTTAAATCCATTAGGGACGGCAAATGCCGTAACTAATAGATTTTTATTTGTAAAGCTTAGCGACGGCTCATTTGCCGTGGCTAAATGGTTTTTTATATATGTATTTTTTTTTCAAAATCCATTAGGGACGACTAATACCGTAGCTAATAGATTTTTATTTGTAAAGCTTAGCGACAGCTCATTTGCCGTGGCTAAATGTTTTTTTATATATGTATTTTTTTTCCAAAATCCATTAGGGACGGCTAATACCGTAGCTATTAGATTTTTATTTGTAAAGCTTAGCGACGGCTCATTTGCTGTGGCTAAATGTTTTTTTATATATGTAATTTTTTTTTAAATCCATTAGGGACGGCAAATGCCGTAGCTAATAGATTTTTATTTGTAAAGCTTAGCGACGGCTCATTTGCCGTGGCTAAATGTTTTTTTATATATGTATTTTTTTTTCAAAATCCATTAGGGACGGCTAATACCGTAGCTAATAGATTTTTATTTATAAAGCTTAGTGACGGCTGATTTGCCGTGGCTAAATGTTTTTTTATTTATGTATTTTTTTATTTTCAAAATCCATTAGGGACGGCTAATGGCGTAGCTAATAGATTTTTATTTTTAAAGCTTAGCGACGGCTCCATTATCGTGGCTAATTCTTTAATTTGCGACGGTGTTTCTGAATTTAGCGACGGTTTTCCCGTCACAATCACAGTTTTTGAAATTTTATGTGCGGAGAGCTACGAAAACATGTAGTGACGGTTTTTTGCCGTCTCTAGTTCTTGTAGCTATTGAAGCTTTTTTTTGTAGTGCCACTACAGTGATGTGATATTATCTCCTTTTGTGGAGCATTCAGTAGTTGCAATCAGAGGGGTGGGCCTTCTGTCAGTGTTTACCAGGTTTTGATCCACGCTCTTTGAGAGATTGGAGTCTCAGTGAAACTTCTGGTGGATGTAGGAGGAAAACCTCCTTGCAGTGTGGGGATAGAGATGGGTTCTTGTTAATGCGTAACGTGCAGTTGCTTGTAGAGGCAGTGTCTTTGAACGTTGGAAGTGCTGAAAATTGCAAGTTGGCTTGCTTGAACAATTGTTCGTGCAATGCCTATAGTTATAGCCTTAAGTGTTCGTTATGGAATGGAGATCGTTTGAATCTTCAACAACTATCTGATGACAGTGAAGGAAGAGATTTCTATCTCAGACTTGCTGCTTCTGATCTCCAAAGCACTGGTGGTTGGAAGAAGGGACCAACTACTGTGGTTATTTTGGCAGTAGCTGCAGGTGTCGTAGCCTGCCTTAGCTTTGTCTTATTACTAATCTGCAATTGGAGAAAGAGATGCTGGATCAGAACTTCAAAGACAGTTGAGGGATCCTTGGTGGCATTTACTTATAAAGACTTTTTTTTTTTTGAAATTTACTTATAAAGACTTGCAGAATGCTACAAGGAATTTTTCTGAAAAGTTGGGTGGTGGAGGCTTTGGTTCTGTCTTCAAAGGGGCATTACACGACTCAACTGTCATAGGTATGAAGAAGCTTGAGGGCTTGAGTCAAGGAGAAAAGCAATTTAGAACTGAAGTGAGCACCATTGGGACAAAACTGCATGTCAATCTTGTTCGCTTACGTGGATTCTGCTCTGAAGGTACTAAAAGATTATTGGTCTATGATTATATGTCTAATGGCTCTCTAAATTCACATTTGTTCCAGCGAAAAGATTCCAAAATCTTAGATTGGACGACAAGGTACCAAATTGCACTAGGGACTGCTAGAGGGTTGACTTATCTCCATGAGAAGTGTAGAGACTGCATCATACATTGTGACATCAAAGCCGGAGAACATACAATTAGATGCTGATTTTTTGTCCCAAGGTTGCAGACTTTGGTCTTGCCAAACTCGTTGGGAAGGAGTTCAGCAGGGTCATAACGACCATGAGGGGAACTAGAGGCTACCTTGTACCAGAATGGATTTCAGGGGTAGCCATTACAGCTAAAGCTGATGTCTACAGCTATGGGATGATACTTTTTGAACTTATATTGGGGAGAAGAAACTCCGAGAAATCAGAAATGTTCTTCCCTACTTGGGCAGCAAAAAGAATATCTGAGGGTGAACAAGTCCTAACAGTCTTAGATAATAGGCTAGATGGTGAAGCTGATGTTGGTGAGCTGACAAGTGCTTATAAAGCTGCTTGTTGGTGCATTCAAGATGACGAGTCTCATAGGCCATCAATGGGGCTGGTCGTTCAGATACTCGAAGGGATGCTGGAAGTGAAACCTCCTCCAATCCAAAGATCTCTTTAAGATCTCGAGGAAAATGAGAGTTGCTTACATTTCTTCCTAGAATCCTCCATGAGTCAAAGCTCAGGAGCGCGAACCACTGGCTTATCAACATCTTCTTTGACCAAGAGCAGCACATCATTCACAAGTGTGAAGTCTGATACAGAATAATGTTGGTAAAGAATTCTTATCCAATTCATTGAAGATAGAGGGGCATCGCTTGACATCTTTAAATTTGTATTCCTTAAGTTGTATTAGTTTTATATCACTGTATTGGGTGGGAGTGTCTAATCTTTCTGCTTTCAAAGGTGTTTTCTTTGAGAAAATGTATGCAAATTCGGGTGCTTTTATTTTGGGTTGTTAATGCTTTAAAGGTCCACCGCAGGCGCATTATAATATCATGTATTCCTTTTATCAATAAATTTTACATTAAAAAAAATTTCCTTACACAGTGTTTTGAAATTTGAATTAAACATTAACTTTTGAAATATCTACTTTTTCTACTAAATAAAAAAGTTTATCTTAATTGCGCAGGCCTATGTTTTTATTGCATCAATGATTTCTATGTGCTGATCTATGACTGAAATGATAGTCTCATGGCCATCAATGGGATAGGTGGTTCAGATTCTTTAGGGGTTCTGGGGCTGAACCCTCCTCTGATTGCAAGAACTTCCCACGTTCTTGTGGAAAGAGAGAAACAAAGTTCTTCTTTGAGTCCTTAAACCACGTTTCATCATTATAAGTACATATATTGTACAAACACGAAACTTATGTTCGTGTTGGATACAACACAAAGTCATACACACAAAAAAAGTTTATAGCAACACAGTTTCATGTCGGCATGTTGGACTTTTAATATTTATATTCTTTCTTATTTTTGTAATTATTAATGTGAACATAGTAATGAAATCATTAAGCAATACACTACACCACAAATCCTTATTTATAATATGCCAAAAACGCTATAATAAGATATGATACCATTATGAACAACGCCATGTTAGCCAACACTATTAAAAGTTTTGCTCTATAGTAGCGTTTTTGGAAAGCTATTAAAAATGATCTTTTAACAATGTTTTGAAAAGATGTTTCTCCTTTCATGACGTTTAAAAACCGTTGTTACAATGTTTTCTACAACATTTTTAGAATGTTATTAATTTAATTACTCACGACACTTTGAAAATGCTATCATGCTAGCTTTGCCTTTTTTTGCCATTTGTTTTTTACTGTTTTATGTTGGTATCATTTGCAATGTAAATAGAATCTAACCATGTATGAAAATCTCATATTTTCATAATCATATCTTTTCAATACATGGTAGAAACATAAATCACCATAAGTACAATGCATAACAAAATATGTCTGATTGGTCCTTGCAGATAATAATGTTTAACATCCACAATTCTGGTACAACCGAGAGTAAAACCAAACATATGTGTACTTGAAATTCAAACATATGTGTACCTAAAATTCAACATATAGAACATCTCTCAGATCACTAAAGCTCCTGCCATCGCGTCCTTTGCATGGAGGGGTAACATTTCTTCTCTAAAGAAGATGAAACATCACTTGCTTTGGCAAGTTCACTCGGGTACTACCATTGACCTATGGCAAGTATTTGGGTCAAACCGGACATAATCCTCTCGAATTGTATCCTTGACTCATTTGATTAGGATCTTCCCACCAACATTCCCGACCTATGGATTACTGATAATGAGCACAGACCCAGATGGAATCATGATTTGATTCACTCTTTGTTCCCTGGTCCGGTAGTCATCGACATTATTAACATTCTGATTAGAATCTTTGATTCTCTGGCTCCCTTATTTGATTACCTACAAACTTGGGAACTTCACGGTCAAGAATGCAGTCAAAACTTTCTCTAGGGCTACCTTTGCAAGCTCTACCTCTTGTCCCCATCTTATCACCTTTCAACATATAATTTTTGGTGGTCTTTGGCAGATCAGGGCCCCGCAGAGCGCGTTTTTCCTCCTTTGGAAGATTTCCCCAAAATATCCTGCCTACTTGAGCAATCTTGTTAGACTTCACATCCCCATTGATGATCAATGTCTGTTTTGTCACAATCACTCTGAGGATGTTGTCCATCTCTTATTCTTATGTTCAATCATTCATCATCTCTAGCGCATCTCGCCAACCCCCATTGACTTTACTTTCTTCTTTAACTTCATGTCGAAATCTGCTAAGGCTCACCCGGTAGCAAAAGCTAAAATACTTTCACAGTTTGCTGCCTTTTTAAACACTATCTGGCACACTTGGAACAAATGTGTTTTCAACAACTACAAGTTGGGCCCGACAATTTTTTTTGCTGATTTTAAGAAAACTTGGAGTTTCTGGAATCACATTTGGTTATCTAGTCCACAGAGCCCACTACTATCCACCAAGTGATTGAAAATGCAATTACAACACCCCACCCTTGCAACCCTAATCTGACCTCAGAAACTCCAGTAACTATCATGTTCCCCCTCCCCCCCCCCCCCCCCCCCCCCCCATAGAGTATGTTCATACTCGCTTAGAACTTATCACTGCTCATATTCTTTGTGCAAAAAACCATACCCTAAACCTTAGCCCGGTCATAACTCAAACTTTTACCCTTCTCCTCCAACAAGATGTTATTATTGTTACTTATGAGACTAGCTTTTTGGCTAATTCCAAATAGAGAGCGATTGGAGTGTATGTAGTGAATCTTCAAGGCGAGGTTGTAGCCACAGTTGTCAGCCCTCTTACAGGAATAGTGTTGGATAGTACCATAGCTAAAGGTTATGCAGCAGAGGCGGCTTTACTTTTTATTTAGGCAAGACAATGGAGGACAAGATTACTTCTGGGGGATTCAGGGACTCTGATTTCCATTTTGAAAGACCCTAGGACGCCAACATGTTGGGCTTGCGTCCCCTTATTAGTAATATCAAATGTTTACTTTCTTTTCACTCATTTTGGTAATGGAACTTTATTGACCGGGCTCTTAACACTCAAGCTCATACTCTAGCAGCTTCTGCAAAACACCAGTATTGTAATATTATTTATTAATGATTATTCTATTTAACAGAAAAAAAAATCCACAATACTAACTGATGATACACCAAAACGGTCCTGCCTCTACGTCGTACACATGTCATGATGATCTCGAAAAAAGAGAGGCCCCAGCGTCAGCCCAGCACTGATCCGGCCCATGCGGTTCTGAACCCGCCCAGTGCAACCCAGCAAATGGACCCGAATTCTTACAGCTCGCTAGGCCCACGTGTCTCACAACTATCCTCAATACCCGTAAGCCCTGCTAAAGGCAAGTATCTCAAGGATCGATTTCGGACGGGCAACTACAACAACTATTTGCTTCCAACTAGGAAGCAAATTCCAGAGTATATGTCACATAAGGAGACTTCTACCTATAGACCATTCTCAGAATGGAAACTATCTCCTGCGTATCTAGGAGCACGTGGCTAACAGGGAAACTTCCCTCCACAGCACAACTCTTAATTACAAAAGGATCTCCACACAGATTTTCTTTCCTAAACAACGTCATCGATGGCCTGGTCGAACCATGACTCCTACACTATAAATAAGACATGAGGTTGGTAAGCTAAGGTACACTATAAATTCCCTGTTTACAACATTACACATTCCTTAGATTCTTGCCTGACTTTAGCATCGGAGTGCCATCGGCCACCACAACGATGGTTCGTGGCTCACACGAGTTCCTTATGCGAGTCAGCATGTACGAAGGTCAAGGTCAAAGTAGAGAGCAGAAAATGACTGCATCAATAACTGATGATACATCAAACCGTCCTCTAATCAGCACCCACGTGACATGATAATCTCATCAATAGAATGAAGCAGGTCTGATTGCACGCCCAATCCAGCGATGCCTGAACAATGCTAAGCCCATTATTGGCAGAATCCAAATAGTCGGATCCAAATTGCAATGACCCATTAAGCCTACATGTCACGCGGTCAGGCCCAATACTCATAAGACCTCTAAGGTAAGTATCTGAGAGATCTACCCAAGATTGGCAGGCCAGTAACACATTGGATCCGACTAGGAAATATATATTACATTATAAGTCGGGCAAAGAAACTTTCTTGCATGGACAACACTCAGAAAGGGAAATCTCTTCCACAAGTCTAGGAGCAAGAGTCGTGTAGGGAAACTATCCAACATGGACAGCTCCCAATTAAGAAATGATCTCCAGCAAGATCTCTTTCCTAAACTATGCCACCAAAGGCCTAGCTAAACAAGGACTCCTACACTATAAAAGGGAGATAATGTTGATGAACTTGAGATATGCTACAAAATCCCAGTTTACAGTTTTAAGCTCTCCTAAACCTTATCTAACTTAAGCATCAGAGTGCCATCAGCCGCCACACAGTGGTCCTTAGCTCATGTTTGCTACCTGTGCAGTTCTAGGTAAGCAACAAGGAAGGAGAACATGAATCGACTACATCAAATAGTACTTTGTACATGTTTGTCTTCCTTTGCTTTTTCTTCTAGCTGTAACCTGCTTTGTCTTATTTCGACATTAATTGTCATATGAGAAGCTCTGCTAGGCTAGGAAGCTTTGTGATTGATCCGTTGTTGAGTGCTCTGAATTCTTGTGCTGCCATAGTTTGTACGATTCATTTCAAACTCCTTTTTAGGGATCGGGGAATGTAATACACCCTCTTGTTTGGCGGCTTGGGTTGTTTGTTGAACCAACAAATATTGTTGCTGTTATAAGCGAATTAGTCAAATTGTGGTCCCAACACGTGCATCGTTGTAAATGATTGGACAGTAGTCCTTGCGAGACGTTTGGATCGAGTTTCTAGAACTATAACCGGACTTCTGACTAGTTTTTGTTTGCTATTCGTAAAATAGACTTAGTTGGACCATGGGTTGTTATCGCCAGTTATGACTGACTAAATTGGGGTCAGGTTTCGGCGACCATGGTGGTCCCTGGAAAGCCATCTTGATCAGGCATTGAAGGCACTGACTAGACTCCTACTTTTCAACCCATCTTGAACCATTCGTGGTGGATTAGGAATTGGAGCGAGCCAGAAGTTATCATCATCAGTCGTTCCGACTAAACTCTTGCTGGGGTTTGATGATCATTGTCTGTAGTTGGCTAATGATCCCTGGCAAGCTATCTTCACAGGCTACAAAGGCACTGACTAAGCTCCAACTTTCTAGGCCATCTGAATTCGCGCGCATTGAACTAGGCTTCGAGCAAACCAAAACCATCATCATTAACGGCCACTGACTAAGCTTTGGTCGGGGTTCGGTGATCACTATCTGCGTACAAGTAGTGACCCCTGGAAAGCCATCTTAATTAGGCGTCGAGAGCACTGACTAGACTCCCACTTTCTAGGCTGTCGAAATCTATTACTTGTGGACTAGGTTTCGAGTATACCAGAAGCCATCGTTGTCAATCGTCACCGACTAAGCTTTGGTCGGGTTCGATCTCTATTGCTCGTGTTTGGACAATGATCCCTGGCAAGCTGTCTCGATCAGGCATTATAGCGCTGACTAAGCTGCTATTCTCTAAACTGTTATGTTTAAATTAACAGACTAGGCGTTAGAGCGCACTAGAAGCTATTGTCATAGGCCGAAATCGACTAAGCTTTGGTTAGGTTCGGTGACCATTATCTATAATTGGACAATGGTACTTGGAAAGCCATTGTGGTCATGTATTACAAACACTGACTAAGCTCCCACTTTCTAACCTACCGTCATCCGCTTTTGGTGGGCTAGGGGTTAGAGCGGACCAGAAGCTATTGTAATCATTCAGAGCTGACTAAGCTTTGCTTAGAATAAGATTCTGGGCGTGCAAGTCTGACTTGGGTGTTTGACTTACTTAGCTCACATATAAGATTCTGGGTGTGTAGGTCTGACTTGGGTGTCCTGACTTATTTAACTCGCATATAAGATTCTGGGTGTGCAAATCTAACTTGGGTGTCTTGACTTACTTAGCTTGCTTGGTGGTTTGATTCCAGTGTTGGATCGATTTAGGCACGTGGTAGAATACTGTTTGAATAATGCGCCGAGCCCATGGGCCGTAGAGTGAGAGCTACGATTTCTTGTACGAAATACGTTACGTGGATCACATGGTAACACACGTACGTCGCAGATGGCAAGACGATTGAGTATCGATCACTCCTCCACAATGAATGGGGTTGTGTGCTGCCTTGTGGATTGGACAAACGTGGTCTTGTGCAGTTTCCTTGGGAATTGTTGTCTTCTCATTTTCCATACGGTATTCAATGCTGACAATTAATGGGAAAACGCCCGTTTGGTGAACCATCATGTCTATATAATGGTGTTTCTTCATCGTTGTAGGCATTATCTTCTGTATAGTGTATCTCCTGTAATGTTCTTACTTGAAGAAAATGATTTGGGTTTTCCAAATGATGAATGGAGATCTCCATCGTTGGAGTCTTCGAATGTTCTGACATTTGCGCCCATAAGTTGCATTTAGACTTTCTGTTATGCGTGGTCACATGCTCTGGGTGAGTAACTAGTTGGTTCACTGAGATCTCGTAATTTCTTCCCATATTTCGAAGAAGAAGTATGGACTCCCTCCCAAGGGACGAGTCAGTCGTTTATTCACCCGCGCTTTGATGTTACCTTGGGCCGCTCTGCCCATCGGTAAACAGTTCCTGCGACTAGTTTATGGCTGATCGAAGTGTTGGCAGATGTGTCATTGCTTCCGGGGGTGGCATCTCTGAGTCACCCCGAGTATCACGCATGGGAGAAGAGTCCTTGCTTGACAACACTGAGACCGTGACTGCTTCATCGCTTGCCGCCATTTTTTTGTCCTCTTCTACCTCCTTCAGGAGGTCGAATGTCGTTTGAAGAAGTCATCAGCTCGTTGCAAGGTATGTATTGCTGTTGTCGGGTCAATTTCTTGGGGTGATTTGGCGAAGCAACAAGTTGTTCTATACTTTCAGCCCCTTTTCAAACATTTGTCCTTGATCTTGAAACATATTTCCCGGAGAAGTCGCTGAGCTAGTTTACTTGGGGTACCTTTGTTGTCGCTTCTGAGTCTTCATATTTTGTTGGACTGTTTAAGTGAATATTTATTTAATGTCGTATCGGATTCAGATGCTCATAGTATGTAGTATTTTGTATCCGCCTCAGGGCACCTATTGTTATATCTTTCCAGTAATCAATAGAGTGTGTTTGCGTAATTCTTTTTTATTTTTTAGATCTAAAACTCTTTCCAATAATCACATAAGCTTCTATGAACTAAAACTCTACATTGACTATGGAAAGGAACAAGAACTTTCTCAGTTGTGGCTTTCCTGCCACTACTGCTAACCTTATCTTTCCGATCAAAAAGCATTTCTCTCCGCTGAATCCAATCAGCGGGTAGCATGAGGACGCCAGGTTCTCCTCCTTGAGGTCCATACCGCTGAACGTGTTGTAGAAAAAGACGTTGAGTGAGCTTCTCATATCTACCAGGTCTCTTTTCACTTTCCACCTTGCAATGGAGACCGATATGATAAGAGCGTCATTGTGCGGTTCTCGAACTCCTTCGAGGTCTTTTTATGTAAAGGTTAAGCTGGGAATGGGGCTTTGTACCCTCGAGTAGTAAATGCGTCTATCCTCATCTGCAGGATGTGTCTGCATCTCTAGTAGAGTTCGCTTGCGGGACTTGTTTGACTGGTCTTCATCCGGTAAGACTTCGTGAAGAATGTATATTATGCCCAGAGTCTCCTTATCGATTTCCTTGACTGACTCCCCCGGTCCCTGGGTCGTTCTGGTCACTTCTCAGAGCCCAATAATCTCGTTAGCTTGTCCCTGCAGACCTAGTACTCAATCTCATACCTTAGACTCTTGCAGTCGTTGGTATCATGGCCACCCTCCTTGTGGTACGAGCAGTACTAGCTGTTGTCACATTTGGAGGGGTCTCCATGCAGCTTTGGGGGCAACTTCAGATCTTCCCAGTTTTTCATGGAATTTAGGACATCTGATAGGCTAGAATTGAGGGGGTCATGAATCTGGATCCAACGTAGTTGGAAGCTTTATCTAGCATGGCCGAGCTAGGGTATAATATGTTGTCATTGCGCTTCTCTTGCTCCTTTCTTCATCCTCTCATCTTCTTCTCTCCTTCTTGTCCTTAGGAGCGGAAGGCTTCTTCTCAACTTCTATTTCCCTCTTCACAGTATTCAACTCTTCTAAGGTGATGTACCTCTGGGCACTCTTAAGGAGTTCCATCGTATCCAAAGGGGGTTATAAGGTGAGGCATTCATAAAATTTTCCCTCCTTTAAGACCGCGGTAAAACCTGTCATGGCTGTGTCATTGCTGCAACCGTCAATGAGTGTCAACTCGTCGTTGAAGCACGTGATATCCGCTCTGTGTGTCTCATTGGATCTATGTTTCATAGAGAGTATGTAGTGTAGGCTTTTTCGGAGACGCTGACTTTTGACAAAACGAATCAAGAACTCTTTTGCCAGTGTCTTAAATGAGTCGATCGACTTCGGTGGGAGGTTGTGGAACCATGTTAGTGCTGAATTCTTCAGGCTGGTAGGGAAAGTTCTCACATCACCGACTCAAATCCTTCTTTGAATGCCATTACATGCTGGTAATGGCGTTGTTGGCCGAATGGGTTGGTGGTCCCATCGTAGAAGTCGAGCTTTGGAGGCGTGAACTTCTTTGGAAGAGTCTCATTCATGATACGATCCAGGAACGGTGGAACAGAGAAACGACACAACACATCAGGGTCGTGCGCCTCTTCTGCAAAGGGGGTTCTACGGGCCGAGCCTCTCTCCCCTGAAAGTCGATTCCGCGTTAGCTGCGTCGCCTCCTCTAATCCAATGAGAACTAGCAGAGGCTTGACTCTCCTATGCTATCTTTGTGTCGTATTCTGGAAATGGAGGCATGTGTTGCTTCTGATCTCCATTGGTGGGTGGAGGGTTCTGTTGTACGAGAGCCTCCACTACTTTGTCAATTTGTTGTATTTGAAACAACAACAAATCTATCCTGGGGTCTTTCGTTGTTGTGGCTGGTGCGGGGGCGTGAGTCTGCAGCCTGTGTGTCGCCGGCACTAATGAGAGCGGTGGTATAGTGCCAGTCTGGGCATTTGGCATATCCTTTGCTCTCCATTGTTGCGTGATCTGGTGGTCACCATCTCTCTGTATCCCAAAGAGAGATGATGCAAGAGAAAGGTTAGGAACTTTGTCGTCCCCACGGACGGCGCCAAACTGATGCAGTCATTTTTTGCTCCCTGTTTGAACTTGACCTACAGAAGGAAAACACGTGAGCAACAAACCACCTTTTGTGGTGGTCGATGGTACTCTGATGCTAAAATTAGATAGGGATTAATGCTGTAAGCAGGGAATTAGTAGTGTACCTTAGCTTACCAACCTCATGTCTTATTTACAGTGGTGGAGTCATGGTTCGACCAGGCCATCGATTGTGTAGTTTAGGGAAGAAGATCTTCGTGGAAATCCTTATCTAATCAGGAGTCGTGTTGCGGAAGGGAGTTTCCCTATTAGCCTTGTGCTCTTAGATACGCAGGGGGTAGTTCCTATTCCGAGAGTAGTCAATAGATAGAAGCCAACATGTGTGACATATACTCTGGAATTTGCTTCCTAGTTGGAAGCAAAAAGCTGTTGTAATTGCCCGTCCGAAGTTGATCTTCGAGATACTTGTCTGAGCAAGGCTTACGGCTGTTGAGGATAGTTGTGAGACACGTGGGCTTAGCAAGCTGTAAGAATTCGAGTCCATCTGGCAGACTACATTGGGCGGGCTTAGAACCGTTTGGGCTGGATCAGAGTTGGGCTGACGCTAGGGCCTATCATTCCTCAAGATCATCATATCAGGCGTACGGCACAGAGGAGGGATGTTTTGGTGTATCATCATACACAAACTACCATTCAACCATTCATATACATAATTTGTCATATTATTCCAAAAAAAAAAAAACATTAGACTAGGGAAAAATGCTTAGTATATCCAAATATCCATTCAAATTTACCAAGCTATGACCAAATGAAATATCCTCTCACATCTGCGATTTTCCTGCTTATACCTAAAAATTACAATGAATTACTATGTTTCATACACATCCTAACCTTTTCCTTTCATTTTAAGGTAAGGCAACGACTACCTCGCACCACCACTTCCTCTCTCTGACACCACCAAAGCAATTTTTTTTTTACTTTCTCACACCATCAATAAATAAGTTAAAACCTCAAAAAATCAAAAGCCAACCGAAAAAATTGCAATCAAAACCCATTCAAACGGTCTCCTTCTCTTTTTCAATCTCTCGCACTCCATGCTGCGGTTCATCCCACACTCCGCGACCAACTTCACATCCTCGCAAGGTTGCATCCACCTCTTATTCCCTATCTCTTCCTCTTCCCAGTGGCCCTGAAATCTTGCGATTCATCTATCTCTCGTCCTCTTCATCCTCCTCTTTCCTATCTCTCCCTCTTCCTTTGCATTTCACTACATTTCATCTTGAAAAAACTTAGTTCATTTCATTAGATGAAAATGAAAGGGTTTAGTGAAGTTGATGATGTTAGAAATGAAGATTATAAGGGTTTTCATGAGGGTGAAAAAGAAGATCAATCTAAAGAGCAAAGACAATCCTTTTCAATGGAGTTAATTTTCAAAAAAAATTAAAATTCATTTAATTTGCATGTAAATTTTATTTATTTTGTATTTTTTCAAAATAATTGATTGATTATTGTATGATGCATTTGGGCATAGGCATTTATAATGGATGTAATAGATATGGAGATGCCTTTTAACGATCTCGAAAGCCCGAAGACGAACCATTTAGAGGTAACCACCATTTTATTGTTAAGTAAATTAAAATTGTAATTAATATATGAAACTAATTATAAATTGAATCATTATGCAGAAAGTTGATGATAATGTTGATGGAAGTGGTGACAATAACAATAAACAAAAAGATCATTGGTACTGGTAGTCGATGATAGTCATTTATTTGTTATAGACGAGGTATGTAAGTTTTTACTTATTTTTGTTTTCACCATTTTTCATTGTTATAAATACGTTGTTATTAACAAGTTAAATTTTTTTTTTTAGGTATTCTCATCAAGGTCTGCACTGATAGGTTGGGTCCAAGGGATCGGTGGGAATTATAACATGGTCATTACTATCACTTAATCAAAACCGACTAATCAAATACGTAAGGGAAGGGTCCATTTTGGTTGTGAAAGGGGAGGGAAGCCTGATAAAAGGTTAAATAATCATATTCAATCCAACAGTACAAAGAAGTGTGGGTGCAAATTTAAGTTGAGAGGGGTCCCATTGGAAAATGACTATTGGAGATTGCAAGTGACATGTAGAACCCACAATCATCCTCGATCAGAGTCACTTGTTGGTCATTCGTTTGATGGAAAATTGAACGTAGAGGAAATTATTTACGTGAAGAATATGACGAAGTCCAGTGTGAGCCCTCAGAACATCTTGTCTCGGCTGAAAGAGAGGTCGCCGAATAATACCTTGACTTTGAAGCATATTTACAATCTTGTGTGTCGGCTAAAGGTATTGGAAAAAAGACGCAGGACGGTTTTGCAACATACTCTACAGTTGTTGAGGGAGCACAAATACATAGAGTGACATTCTGTTGATCAGGGACATAGAGTCACCAACATTTTTTAGGCGCCTCCTAAAAATCTATTCAGTTGGCAAAGTGTTTTCCACAAGTAATGCTTATGGATTACACGTATAAAACTAACCTCTATAGGATGCCGCTGTTTGATTGTTGGTGTGACATAGACTATGAAGACCTTCAACTTTTCATTATGTTTCATGTGTTCTCAGAAGGAAGAGTCTTATGCTTGGGCATTGGAGAAGCTTGCAGAAGTTTTCAAGCCAGACAACCAGACAAGCGTGTTTGTGACTGATAGAGCACTGGCTTTGATCAAGGTTATTGAGCGAGTTTTCCCCAAGGCAAGGAGATTATTGTGCACATGGCAAATCAATACAAATGTCGAGAAAATTTGTAAGAAGCACTTTGAGGACAATGACCAGTGGGCCGACTTTATAGGTTCATTTTTAGAATTGTACAGATCAAGTTCAGAAGATAAATGGAATAAGGCCACAATTGAGTTTGATAGAAGATGGGTGAAATACCCTAAGTGTTTGGAATATCTCAAGACAGTCTGGTATCCCCAAAAGGAGTATTTTATCTATGCATGGACGGATAAATTTATGCATTTTGGACAACGCACAACGGGTCGAGTTGAAGGTGCACACTCGAAGTTGAAGCACTCGTTGGAAAACTCCCAAGGAACATTCCTTAATGTCTGGAAAAATATACATAAAATGATCAAAGTCCAACTGATTGAGATAGAATCGTCACTCGAGCATAGTCTGACGAAGGTGAACTGTGAACATAACTTCACTCCATTTTCCTTACTTCATGGGTCAGTGGCATGTAGGGCAATCGATTTGATAAATGCAGAAATTCTTAGGTGTGAAAGTGTGGGGGCTGACTCTGTAAAGTGTGGTTGTGTGCTTCGAACGACGCATGGATTACCTTGCGATCATGAACTTACAGGTTATCTAACTCCCACAGGGCAAATTCCAGTATGCACCGTAGACAATTATTTGCTGCAGTTTGGCACAATACCTATTCGTGAATGTGGCGATGTAATTATAGACTCAGTGTTTGGTACCCTTATGAATAGGTTCAATGAGTCAAGTCTTGATCAGAAGTTGGTTATGAAGAGAAAGCTTATCGAGTTGACTTCTCTGGGTGGCAGTGTCATGATTGAACCATTAGCACTTTTGGCTGGAAAGGGGACACCGAAAAAAAAGAAGTTGCCTAAGCATGAGAGGTCCACTGAAAGGGATCCCTCGGGTCACGAATATGCCATGACACAAGAAGAAATTAAAGGCAAGACTAAGAAAGTGTTAATAAAAGCGAGAAGCCGATAATTCATAACAATAGATTGATGCGACAAATTCCATCTTGGATACGGGATTATGTTTACGACGTTGTCAACATCCCAGGTGATGGAAACTGTGGTTTTTGATGCATTGCCAAATTCCTTTAGTATGATGATGAAAACGGTTGGAAACAAGTGTGGAAAGCGCTACTGATGGAACTTGAGTGTAATGCAGAGTTTTGGCTTGCAATGTGGCACGAGGAAGGGGTAAACTTTGTGAAGGACATTTTAGTAATTCTAGAAAACCAAGTGCGGATAGATAGGGAAAGTTGGTTTTTTGGCCCCGATATGTTAGAGCTTGTAGCGACCCGTTACCAATGCGTCTTTGTTTGTTATGGGAACCAAAGCACGACTTGATTTCCCTATGTTTACCCGACACTACATTTTGACTCAGGATGCGTATGTTTCATGGCACACTTGGCTCAGAGCAGACACTATATTGTCCTTCATATGCAACCGAACCCACCATTGCCCCCTACAGTACCAACCTGGCCGAGTCAAATGTTTCCTTCAACCCGCTTGTTGAAGAGTAGTTTCGAGGTCCAGCTCGGTATTGGTGCGACGATGCTGAACTAGTTTAATGAGAAAAATAAGAAGAACGCGAAGAAGTTGAACGAGGTGGTCACCATAGACCGATGGATATATTGTATTTTGCTAACCATTGTTGTCATGAAAAGTTGTAAATGACATATGTAAATGAAAGTAGAAGAATTGTTTTTTTAGAAAAGTCACCGTTTTTTTTTTGTTAACGGAAGACTTGTATGTTTCGAGAATTTGTTAATATATTATATAGAATTTAACTCATATTAGTTTGAGATTTTGTTTATGTATGATGCGAGAATGCGAGATCAAAATAAGGATTATTTTCATGCGACTATGCGGAATGAGAAAAAATAATCAGATACAAATCAGATAAAAGAGGCGGACATGAGGATTTCTTTGACCTGGAAACCTTTCTATGACTGTAAAACATGCGACAAGTAAGCTCAATCTAAGCCCATGAAACTTTCACATCGAGGTTTTAGGTCAAAAACATTAGAAAACTATTTAAAATTAAATTAATTTGAAAATCTTTGAAATTTTTTGTTATCAGAACAATTGCAGGGTTTTAGGGTCTATCCGCAGTGGGCAAGGCGAGATATCCCACTATTCTTGCATTGGCCACGGCGGAAAAGAATAAAATTTTCATATTTTCTACTGTTCGCAATGCCAAATGCGCATTAAATCAAAAACATCGCAGTGGGCAATGCATCTAATGTGGTATACATCGCAGCCCACCTTGTGAAACATGTGGGATAACTCGCACTGGAGAATACGCAGAAAACAGGATACGTCGCATTCCTGACTGCGAATAGTAAACAAATTTGAAAACAAAAGTTTGGTTCGCAGCCTGCATTGCGACTTAACCCTGATATTTTGCATTGGCCACCGCGAACAGTAAAACAATTTCTAAAAAACTTCAGTTCGCAGCATGGAATGCGCATTAACCAGGATCCTGCGTAGTGCCAAATGTGAACAGACTAAAGAATTAAAAAAAATTGGTTTTGCATCAGACAATGCGAAGTATCTTGTGATCTGCAGAATTGCTTCTCTTTCTTCTGCCAAAATGAATATAGATTTACCTGGAGCTACATACCTCTCCTTGAAGTCTTTAATCATTTCTCCTTTTTCAAAGTGTTCAAGAAATCTTCATTAAGTGTACCATCTGCTCTTAAGTACCTGATAAGCGTCAACAATGACATCGTACACTTACTGCTAAT
This sequence comes from Berberis vulgaris, assembly GCA_963556465.1. Classification (NCBI taxonomy): domain Eukaryota; kingdom Viridiplantae; phylum Streptophyta; class Magnoliopsida; order Ranunculales; family Berberidaceae; genus Berberis; species Berberis vulgaris. Next base: position 74,777,649 of record OY747128.1, read on the forward strand.
TTCAGATGAGGCAAGAGACTTGAGATGATTAACTATAAGCCCAGTTACATCCTTGGAACCTACCTTCACACCGAGAATCTTCAGCTGATCCTTGTATAAATTGACTTTATTGTCATAGTATGCTTGGTCAATAATTAAGAAATCCTCAAGCATACTTCCCACCTTAGCAAAAAGTGATATCTCCCTTCCATCATATAGAAAACACTGATTTGGAGAATTGAAACCTGAGAAAGTCTTCATCCATTTTCCATATCTTATGCTTTGGATAAAATTAATAGGCATAGAGACGCCCTAACTCTGAAGCCAATTCTAACAGCAAAATGGCTTGTTCACGAGTTAACTTAGAAGCTGCTGCTGGTAACTTCAAGCTTGGAAGGCTTATCTCAGGCAAGTCTAAAGCTCTAGAATATTTAGATAGGAAGGTCAAGACAACTTTTTTTGGTGTACATACTCTGGCGAACTGCGCACTTTCACCATAAACGCTTCCCAAGTCAACATAGCACTTTCGCCTAAATGCATTATGAAGACCAAATAACTTCAACCATTGACTTCCAGAAGTAGGAACAGAGTTTGTAACTTTACTACACGTAAAAGACCTGAATTTTCAACCAAAGACATCGAGCTACAAATGCGAAAAACCTCATCCTCATTTTTCAAATGTTTACAGTGGTTATGATACAAAAAATGAGCCACTGCTATTGAAAAATATTTAGATTTGTTGTCACATGCAAAAAATGAGCCATTGCCATTGAAGTAGATTGGATTCTTCTCTGAGCACCTTCTGTTAGTTACAAAAGACCGATAGAGATTGATTTGTTCCTGGTAAGACTTAAGAGATAAATTGGAACCTCTGCTAGGCTTTTGAGCTGACTTCTAAATTACTAGCTTGTTAACTCTTGTTTGAATTGATGCTAATTTGTTGAAGTCGCAGTTGTGGATTGAGACGTGTAGGGATTTTTAAGAAAGTTAAAGCTCACCATACTCTTGAACTCAAATACATAAGTAACAAGCTTTGAATAAAAAAAATTAAGTAACAAGCTTTGAATAAAAAAAAAAATTTAGTTTACAAAATTCCTCCACCACTATGAATACACTATGAACAAAATAAAAGAACATAAAATCTTTGAATAGAACATAATTATCCGAAAAAAAAAACAAAATGCTTATCGCATCCGAACATAGAATCTTTGTTCATGCCACGACTTGGTTCGACGCTCACTTCCTTCACCACCAATTTCACCACTGTCAACACTAGTGCGTACTTCAGGCTCTTTTTGCACTTGTTCCACAGTAACGGGAGTATACATTTCATCTAGCAAATCCCGTATTCTAGTTTGTCGGCGGAACAAAATTAACTTGTCGACGTTCGCCCCTTTTTCAATGGAGGCGTTGATCAAGTCACGGGCATGAGCAATGGCAATTTCCTGTAGTGAAACATTAGATGTTAGTGAAAACCATGTTAATATTTGAAAATACATACAGGTAAATTGTTAGTACTTACCCTTTTATTTTAAATAAACAAATGTCTTCTTAGGGGAAAACTTTTCCTCTTTTTCGGTGGTTGTACGAAGGGATGGCTAATGTGGTGAAACCAGTTCAAGTAATCCACTGCACTTTCCCATGGAAGCTTCACGTTGGCACCTTGTTGGTTAGGTGGCATGACACTATAATGCCACCTTCGAGCAAACGAAGCCAAAACCTCATACTGGACGAAATAGTGTTTACCAGATCGAACTCTATACTTCCTTTTGGCTTGGATTGGTTGGACTGGGATGACTTGTACCTTTTCCATTTGTCTCGTAACTCTATTGGGGTGATAAGGTTTTTCTATTTCAAGGCATAACAAACATCCCGTGAACCATGTGATGCCATAAAGTACCTGGGAATTATAATATTTGGGTTATTAATATATGACACATACAAAAATATTATTTACTTTAAAGATGCATTTTTACCTCTTCAGTAGACATGTCATCAAGAAGCTTCTTAAGAGTGATGATTTGTTCGTCCAAAACCCTTATAATTTATGGGGATTCCCATTTAGCTATGGTGGGGAGTCTAGCATCCCACGACAGTTTTGCATTACCCCATAGTCTAAAGTGATCATATATCCATGCGCATAAACAAAAACAACATGAACAAATATTATGAAATTCTTATATATTATGAGGGTAACTAATTTTTTTTGTTTTCGAAACATACCTCCAAAAGAGGCAAATATGTAGCAATTTGCCTCGTTCCCTCTCTGCTAGCGCCACCCAACTGACAAAACAAGAATGCCAAACCTGCTACGCCCCATGCATACTTGTTAACATCAGCCACCTCCATCAGCATCTTCAAATATTCAATATGAACCCTTGTTCTACTTTTATTGGCAAATAGAGTCATACCAAGAAGAAACAACAAATAACCCCTACACACTTGTTGTTTCCTTTCAAGAGAATCAACGTCTGTGGCTTGTCTACAATAGTGGTTCTGAATAAACCTCATTTTCACAGATTTTCCATGCTTCTTGACATGGGCCTTTGCTTTTTTACTTTCAATCCCCAAACCATCCACCAATAATGTAACACATTCATCTACTGTTACTGAAGTCGTCGTTCTAACCGACTTACCAAGAATCGGCAAATGAGTTATACGGTAGACATCGTCCAGGGTGATGGTCATCTCTCCAAAAGGTAGGTGAAAAGTATTGGTCTCAAGTTGCCAACACTCCGCGAAAGCACAAATTGTCACATTATCAGGGCGTACCCTATGATATTTAATCAAGGGATACAGACCACTATTGTAGACCATTCTTTTTACATCCCTCGACTATTTTTTCAAATCTCAATCGATGAAGTTCCTATATTGATGCCGACACCACAATGCGCCTCGTTCCTAAATACAAGAAACATATAAATTAAGTAATTCAATGTCCAAATATATATAAATAATGCACTTATATAATTTAACCAACTAAAAATATTGACTTACCGGTTCACCATCCCAAATGGCATGACAAATATGGCCATGGTAATCGACTAATGTGGAACAATTCACTGGACCATCGGGATAAGAATCTCGTCTGGCTTCCTCTTTTTCGTTACCCTTCTCCCCTGCTTCCTTTTCTTCCTCTGCTTCCTCCTCATCACCTGTTTCCTCCTCATCCCTTGCTTCCTCTTCTAACTCTTCATCTTGATGTCCAACACCCGCACCACTCGAACCTCCTTGCCCTTGTGATTGGGCTTGACTTTGGGATACAATTACTTGTCTGTATGCTTTTTGATGATCTATTTGAATCACCATTTTGTTCATTTTCTTATTTTTTTTCGTTCTTCTACCACTTCTTTGCCCTTTTCTGCTCTTTGTTTTCGAGCAGACATTGTCATGGGTCATCTTCTACCTCTATCACCTCCATCATCCCCACCAACAGAAGACATGATAAACCTTAAAAAAAAAAAAGGTAACAATTACTTCAAGACAATTTTTCGTACAATATTCTATTAATTTTAAAGCAATACTATAGCCAATTTGGATGTAAACAACATTATATATCTCATTTCTCTACATTCTAACAAGAAAAATACCAACATTATATATCACGACATTTTTGCAGAAAAAACATAAACAATTCTACTTTAAACATGAAAACAAATACACAAAAGCAAACAGTGGATACTTCACATACAATCCAAACAAACATCTTAAACCCAATGATAAACTCACTTACCGAAGAGTTTGAGTGCAACAGACAATCGTTTTGCAAGAGGTTTTCGAACCAAACGATGCATTTTTCAGCTTTTAGTTTTTGGAGACTTTGAGGGTTTAAGGGTTTCGATTTTGAAGGGATTTTGAGAGATTCTTGAGGGAGAGGAAAGATATTTTCAAGGGATTTGAGTGTGGGGAGAGATTTGGAAGGAATTTGAATGTTGGAGAGGGAGGAACCGTTGTGGGAGAGGGACTAAACATTCTCGATTTGAATGGAGGGAGGGAGAAAAAATGTTGAAAATGTTGGGTTTTGGTTTATATAGGTGGTGTTAGGGGTGGGCAAACGGGTCGACGATAAGCGGTTTCGACTCGAACCGGACCGTTTTGCTCTAAACGGTCCAAATTTTAATTATCAGTTTTTAGATACGGTCCGGATCGGTCCGGATCCGTTATAAAACGGTCCGGTCCCGGTTCCTATTTTTAAAAATGAAACGGTCCGGGTTGGACCTAAATATGGAACTAATTAATTCAACTAGGAGTCTAACTCTAACCTCTAACTGTCTAACGAAGGCAAAGCCCCCCTTTACTCTTTCGACCCCTACCCTAGCAAAGCTCCTTTACTCTTCAAGTATTTAGAGCAAGGAGAAGAGAAGTGAGCAGTGAGCCACCAGCAGCAGAAGAAGAAGCAGCAGCGCAGCAGGAGATTTCCATCTCCTCTCTCTCTCAGCCTCTGTCTCGAGAAGAAGCAGCAGATCTCCATCTCCTCTCTCTCTCGGTCTCTGTCTCGGGAAGAAGCAGCAGCAGTGCAGCAGGAGATCTCCATCTCCTCTCTCTCTCGGTCTCTGTCTCGAGAAGAAGCAGAAGAAGTAGCAGCAGCGCAGCAGGAGATCTCCCTCTCCTCTCTCTCTCGGTCTCTGTCTCGAGAAGAAGCAGCAGCGCAGCAGGAGATCTCCATCTCCTCTCTCTCTCGGTCTCTATCTCGAAAAGAACCACCAGCAGAGCAGCAGATCTCGCTCGAGAAGAACTCGCAGATCTCACCAGATCTACACAATAAGGTAAGTGTAGTTTGCCGAAAGGAAAATACAGGGTTCTTATGATTGTTTGATTCAATTTATCTTTGTGAGGGTTAGTTCAATTGTACATTATTGTGTTGATCAAATAGAAGAAAAGAAAGATGAACTTCTTTGTATTTTTTGTTGATTATAGAGTAGAAAGAATGGTTTGTTGTCGATTATTGTAATATATTAAAGTTCCTGATAATGAATATATTACAAGTAAATTCTGCTATAATGTTCTTGAAACTATCGATTGTGTTTTACACTATATATGGATTTATCTGCAAGGAAGTTTACCATGAGTGCAAAATTGGGGGTATTGCCAAGACTATGACATGAGTCGATTAAGAGATGCCTTAAACTAACTTCAGTGTAGGTATTTGATTCTTCTTTTAACAGTATCTGGGTCTCATGGATGAGCTTTAGATGCTATGGAGAATGTCCGAAGAATGGGATATAGGTTCTGATAATGTTCATTGGAGCTAAAGAAATTGATAAATGATTTTGGTTAGATGTACTAGAATCAGAGGATGCATTTTTAGTAGGAACCGTTTGGAACCGTAGGAACCGGACCGTTCCAAACGGTTCGAGTTAGGTTCGGTTCCAATGTTCAAAATGAGGGGATCCGGACCGGACCGGATCCGTTAATTTTAAACAGTTCGAGTTAGGTTCCTCCAAAATTGGAACCGATCCGGACCGTGCCCACCCCTAGGTGGTGTAAGAGAATATGGTGGTGTGAGAAAGAAAGTAGGTGGTGTGAGAGAGTAGTAGGTTGTTTCTGCATTATCAGATGAAGATGGCGATCCAGATCATGATGCTCAAATTGCGGCCTGTACGAACGCAACTCCTGCTCCATCATCAGTTAAGCTTAGCTCTTCTGTTTTCGTACCCTCTCTTGATGAGGAATAGACTTTGTACACTTGTACTTTTTTTGCTTCAACTATTAATGAAAACAGATTTACCTTGAGTATTTCTGTACCCGTTTTATGCTCAGCTTCCTTATTGCGCGCTTTCCATTTTGCCTTGTCATTTTACTTTGGCATAGGCTGGTCGGTCAATAGGAAGTTGAATGGTCTGTCTGCTATTGAAAGTTTGATCATTTGTGTTGCGAGTTATTCGGAGTCACTGTTGCTTAGTTACATCCAATAGTAGGCAATCTGCGGATGGTTTAGAAGCGGCTTATGTTGCTAAGTTGTAGCCCATCATTAAGGTAAGCCACTGGGGGCTTGTTTCGCCTACCTTACTGTCGGTCGCGGTTAGCTGGCATGAGTGACCTATGATAGTCAAGCACATGCATTGTCTTTGAGCTAGAGTGTTTGTCCCAAGTCCAGTTTCGCAAGCTCAACCTGGCATTCCATGTAGCACTCATTCGTGTGTTGCCGGGATGATTTATGGGTCTGCATGAGTATCCTTTGCTGATAATAGAATGTCAGTCGGTGTGAGCATGAAGACGCTGCCTGAGCTGTGATTTATCTTTGCGACTACTGTTTCGAAAGAGAGCTATCGTCGCGTGGCGAGCCGTCTAGAGCTCCCATCTTTCGAACCATCTTTGTCCAAGCAGAGTAGACTATAGGTTCGAGGAGTAAGGATTTGGCGATCAGGGTCTGTTGGAAAGCGATGATCCCGTGGCAAGCCGTTGGCATCAGCTTGGGACTGACAAAGTTCCCACCTTTCAAACCATCTACACCCGCGCATAGCAGGCTCCAAGGCGACCATGGTCTGTTGAATGGCAATGATCCCATGTCAAGCCGTCGGAATCAGTTTCGGATTGACTAGGCTCCCACCTTCCAAATCATCTACACCCGCGCAGTGGGGGCTAAAAGTCGGGGACTTTCGGCAACCATGGTTTGTAGAAGAGCAGTGGTCCCATGGCAAGTCATTGAAATCAGTTCAGGACTGACTAGGCTCCCACCTTCCAAACCATCTACACCCGCACAGTGGGGGCTACAAGTATGGGGTCGGTAATTCGGTGACCATGGTTTGTAGAAAAGCAATGGCCCTGTGGCGAACCGTCAACATCAGTCAAAATTGACTAGGCTCCCACCTTCCAAGCCATCTACACCCGTGTAGTGGGGGCTACAAGTCTGGGCTTTGATAAGAAGCTGTCGTTGCTAGTCGTCACTAGCTAGGCTTACCTGATCAAGTTTGGTGACCGTTGTCCACGAAGGGAGCAACAGTCCCCGGTTAGTCGTCATCACCAGTCATGATAGCGCTTATTTGACTCCCACTTCCTAAACCATCGACATCCGCACTGAGTGGACTAGGTGTTGGGGTGATTCGAAAGTCATCGTCGTCAGTCGAAGCTGACTAAGCTTGCCCAACTAGGTGGGGGCTCTACCAACTGGGGCGTGCCGGCTTATATTTGTGAGCGGAGTGCATTGTGCGGATGAGTTATGAAGAGACAAGAGTACTTTGAATCAGCTGGAGATATGCAGGTGTGATCCATGTGTCAAGACTGACTAGGGTTTCTAATGCTTGTGTTAGGCACATGGTAGAATATTGTTTGACTAATGGGCCGAGCCCATGGGCCCGTAGAGTGGGAGCTAGGGTTTCTTGTATGAAATAAGCTACATGTACAATGTGGATCGCATGGTAACACACGTACGACGCAAATCGCAAGAAGCTTGAGTATCGGTCACTCCCCCACAATAAATGGGGTTGTGTGCAACCTTGTTGACTGGACGAGGTCGTGTGTAGTTTCGTTGGGAATCGTTGTCCTCTCGTTTCCCATACGGTATTCAATGCTGACAGTTAATGAGAAAGCACCCGTTTGGTTAACCATCATGTTTATATAATGGTGTTTCTTCATCGTTGTAGGCACTCTCTTCTGTAGAGTGTATCTCCTGTAATGTTTTTACTTGAATAAAATGCTTTGGGTTTTCCAAAAGCTGAATGGAGATATCCATCGTTGAGACTTGTTGTTATGCGTGGTCACCTGCCCTAGGTGAGCACCTAGTTGGTTTGCTGAGATCCCTAATTTCTTCTCATATTTCGAAGAAGTACGAACTCCCTCCCAAGGGATGAGTCTGTCGTTTATTTGCCTACGCTTTGATGTTACCTTGTGAAACTTTGCCCATCGGTAAATGGTTCTTGTGGCTAGTTTATGGTTGATCTTAGTGCTGGCAGATGCGTCGTTGGTTGCAGGGGTGGCATCGCTGAGTCACCCCGAGTATTGCGCATGGGAGAAATGTCCTTGTTTGACAACAAGTGAGACCTTGACTGTTCTGTCGCTTGCGGCCATCTTTGTTTGTCCTCTTTTACTTCCTTTAGGAGGTTGAATGTCGTTTGAAGAAGTTTGCAACTCGTTGCAAGGTCTGTATTGCCGTTGTTGGGTCACTTTCTTGGGGTGATTTGGCAAAGCAACCAGATGCTCTGTACTTTAAGCCCCTTTTCGAACATTTGCCCTTGATCTTGGGAGATATTTCTCCAAGAAGTCGCTGAGCTAGTTTACTTGGGGTACCTTTGTTGTCGCTCCTGAGTCTTCTTATGTAGTCAGACTGTTTAAGCAAATCTTTATTTTATGTCGCAATGGGTTCAAATGCTCGTAGTCTTTTGTATCCACCTCAGGGTGCTCGTTGTTACATCTTTCCAATAATCAATAGAGTGTGTTTGCATAATTCTTTTTTGTTTCTTAAATGATTGCAAATCACATAAGCTTCTAAGAACTAAAACTCTACATTGACTATGGAAAGGAAAATAAATAACTGAAATACACTAACTGTTGGCGGAGAGAAGTCGATCCAGCCTTGAAGTGATTTCGCATGGCCCTTGTTGGATCATTGATACTTTCTCTGATGTCTCTGAGATTACCAAAGAGTAAACCTTGCGTGTGAGTTAATTTCTGCGTCGACTGAATGTCGGGGGGTTGTACTCTTGTCTGCATTGACCTCTCCGTTCTACTGGGTTGAAGAGCGGATTGCTCTGGTACTGTTTGAACCTCCCTCGTATCTAAAATGAGCCACCGCTGTTGGGATCTCATGCGAGGGAAGTGATTCGTCCATAGTCATTGCGTCTGGGTCTAGTTTAGATTGCGTTATGGGATCCAGTTGGATCTGGGAACATTCTATTTCCTTCAGTGCCGCATAATAGCAGCCTCGTGCCATAGGCTGGTCCCCATGTATTGTTCCTTCAGAGTGGTTAGCAGTGTACTTAATGCACTGCTGAAGGGTGGAGACTACTGCTTCCATCTGAGGATGCCATGGTCTTCCCAAGTTAAGGTTGTAGGTAGACGGCGAGTCTACTACCATGAAGTCCTGGAACAAGACCTTTCTTAGTTGTGGCTCTTCTACCACTACTGCTAACCTTATCTTCCCGATCAAAAAGCATTTCTCTCTGCTAAATCCAATCAGCGGGTAGCCTGAGGATGTCAGTTTCTCTTCCTTGAGGTCCATACTGTGGAACGCATTGTAGATCAGGATGTTGAGTGAGCTTTTCTTATCTACCAGGGCTCTCTTCTGCTCCCACCTTGCAATGGAGACCGATATGATGAAAGCGTCATTGTGCGGTGCTTAGACTCCTTCGAGGTCCTTATCTGTAAAGGTTAAAGTGGGAAAGGGGCTTTGTACACTCGAGTAGTAAATGCGTTTGTCCTCATCTGCGGGTTGTGTCTGCATCTCCAGTACAATTCGCTTGCGGGACTTGTTTTACTGGTCTTCATCCGGTTCGACTTCGTGAAGAACATAGATTATGCCCGGAGTCTCCTTCTCGATTTCCTTGACTGACTCCCTCAGTCCCTAGGTCGCTTCTCAGAGCCTAGGAATCCCGTTAGCTTGTCCTTGCAGATCCAGTATTCAATCTCGTACCTTAGACTCTTGTAGTCGTTGGTATCATGGCCACCCTCCTTGTGGTATGAGCATTACTTGTTGTTGTCACGTTTGGAGGGGTCTCCATGATGCTGAGTGAACCTTCAGATTTTCCAGTTTTTCATGGAAGTCAAGACATCCGATAGGCTAGAATTGAGGGGGGTCACAGATTTGGATCCAACGTAGTTGGACGCTTTCTCCGACCTAGCCTGGCCAGGGTCATATATATTGTCATTGCACTTTCTCTTGCTCATTTCTTCATCCTCTGGTCTTCTTCCCTCCTTCTTGTCCTTAGGAGCGGAGGGCTTCTTCTTAATTTCTATTTCTCTCTTCACAGTTCTCAACTCTTCTAAGGTGATGTACCTCTGGGTGCTCTTAAGGAGTTATGTCATATCCAAAAGGGGTTCCAAGGTTAGTCGTTCATAAATTTTTTCCTCCTTTAGGCCTGCGGTAAAAGCCATCACGTTGTGTAATTGCTGCAACCATCAATGAGTGTCAGCTCGTCGTTGAAGCGCGTGACATACTCTTTGAGTGTCTCATTGGATCTATGTTTTAGAGAGAGTATGTAGTGTGGGCTTTTTCGGAGACGCTGAATTTTGAGAAAATGCGTCAGGAACTCCTTCGCCAGTGTCTTGAATGAGTCAATCAACTTTGGCGGGAGGTTGTGGAACCATGTTAGTGGTGACTTCTTCAGGCTGTTAGGGCACATCACCGACTCAGATCCTTCTTTGAGTGCCATTGCATGCTGGTAATGGAGTTGGTGGTCGAATGGGTTGGTGCTCTCGTCGTAGAAGTCGAGCTTTGGAGGCGTGAACTTCTTTGGAAGAGTCTCGTTCATGATACGGTCCAAGTACGGTGGAACATAAAGACAATACAACACATCTGGGTCGTGTGCCCCTTCTGCAAAGGGGGTTCTGAGGACCGAGCCTCTCTACCTTGAGAGTCGGTTCCGCGTTAGCTGCGCCACCTCCTCTAGTCCAATGAGAACTAGCAGAGGCTCGACTCTCATGTGCTTGCTCTATGTCGTTTTTCGGAGATGGAAGCATGTGTGCTCCTTATCTCCATTGGCGGGTGGAGGGTTCTGTTGTACGAGAGCCTCCACTACTTTATCGATTTGTTGTATTTGAGACAACAACAAATCTATCCTAGGGTTTGTCATTGTTGTTGCTGGCGCGGGGGCGTGAGTTTGCGGCTTGTGTGCCGCCGTCATTGCTGAGAGCGACGGTATGGCACCAGTCTAGGCATTTGATGTGTCCCCTTGTTCTCCATTGTTGCGTGATTTGGTGGTCACCACCTCTCTGTATCCCGAAGAGAGATGATGCTAGTGAAAGGTTAGGACCTTTGTCGTCCCCATAGACAGTGCCAAACTGATGTAGTCATTTTTTGCTCCCTGGTTTGACCTTGACCTGCAAACGTGCTACCCTGCAGAAGGAACGCACGTGAGCCACAAACCACTTTTGTGGTAGCCAATGGCACTTCGATGATAAAGTTTGACAGGGATTAATGTTGTAAATATTGAATTTGTAGCGTACCTTAGCTTACCAACCTCATGTCTTATTTAAAGTGGTGGAGTCATGTTTCAACCAGGCAATCGATGGCGTAGTTTAGAGAAGAAGATCTTCGTGGAGATCCTTATCTAATTAGGAGTCTTGCTGTGGTGGGGAGTTTCCTTGTTAGCCTTGTACTCCAAGATACGCGAGAGGTAGTTCTCGTTCCGAGAGTAGTCTGTAGATAGAAGCCTCCATATGTGACATATACTCTGGAATTTGCTTCCTAGTTGGAAGCAAAAACCTGTTGTAATTGCCCGTCCGAAGCTAATTCTCCAGATACTTGCCTTAGAAGAGCATACAAGTATTGAGGTTAGCTGTGAGACATGTGGGCTTAGCGGGCTGTAAGAATTCGAGTCCATCTGGTGGATTGCATTAGACGAGCTTAGAACCGCTTGGGCCGGATCAGAGTTGGGCTGGCGCTAGGGCCTATCATTCCTCAAGATCATCATAACACGTGTACGGCGTAGAGGAGGGATGTTTTGGTGTATCATCATACACAAACTGACATTCAACCATTCATATACATAATTTGTCATATTATTCAAAAAATGAAAAAATAAGACTAGGGAGAAATTCTTACTATATCCAAATATTCATTCAAATTTACCAAGCAATGACCAAATGAAATATCCCCTCGCATCTGCTCTTTTTCTGCTTATACCAAAAAATTACCATAAATTACAATGTTTCATACACATTCTAACCTTTTCCTAATTTTCATGTTAAGGTAAGGCAATGACTACCTCGCACCACCACTTCTTCTCTCTCACATCACCAAAGCAATTTTTTTGTTTTTTTTTTTTTTTTTTTTTACTTTCGCACACCACCAATAAATAAGTTAAAACCTCATAAACTCAAAAGCCAATAAAAAAAATCGCACTCAAAACCCATCCAAATGGTCTCCCTCCCTCTTTCAATCTCTCGCTCTCCTTGCTGCGGTTCGTCCCACACTCCGCGACCAACTTCACATCCTCGCAAGGTTGCGTCCTCATCTTATTCCCTATCTCTTCCTCTTCACAATGGCCCTAAAATCATGCGGTTCTTCTATCTCTCGTCATCTTCGTCCTCCTATTTCCTATCTCTCCCTCTTCCTTTGCATTTCACTACAGTTCATCTTGAAAGAACTTAGTTCATTTCATTAGATGAAAACGAAAGGGTTTAGTGAAGTTGATGCTGTTAGAAATGAAGATTATAAGGGTTTTCATGAGGGTGAAGAAGAAGATCAATCTAAAGGGCAAGGACAATCCTTTTCAATGGAGGTAATTTGCCAAAATAAAATTCATTTAATTTGCATGTAAGTTTTATTTATTTTGTATTTTTTCAAAATAATTGATTGATTATTGTATGATGTATTGGTGCATAGGCATTTATAATGGATGTAATAGATATGGAGATGCCTTTTAATGATCTTGAAAGTCCAGAGACGAACCATTTAGAGGTAACCACCATTCTATTATTAAGTAATTAAAACTTTAATTAATATATGAAACTAATTATAAATTGAATCATTATGCAGAAAGTTGAAGATAATGTTTATGGAAGGGTGACATTAACAATGAAGAAAGATCATTGGTACTGGTAGTCGATGATGGTCATTTATCTGTTACGGACGAGATATGTAAGTTTTTACTTATTTTCGTTTTCACCATTTTTCATTGTTATAAATATGTTGTTATTAACAAGCTTTAAATTCTTTTAAGGTATTCTCATCAAGGTATGCACTGATAGGTTGGGTCCAAGGGATCGGTAGGGATAATAATATGGTCATTACTATCACTAAATCGGAACCAGCTAACCAAAGAAGGAAGGGAAAGGTCCATTTTGCTTGTGAAAGGGGAGGTAACTCTGATAAAAGGTTAAAGAATCCCATTCGATCCAACAGTACAAAGAAGAGTGGGTGCAAATTTGAGTTGAGAGGGGTCTCACTGGAGAATGACCATTAGAGATTGCAAGTGACATGTGGAACCCACAATTATCCTTGATAAGAGTCACTTGTTGGTCATTCATTTGCTGGAAAATTGAACGTTGAGGAGATTATTTATGTGAAGAATATGGCGAAGTCTGGTGTGAGCCCTCAGAACATCTTGTCTCGGCTGAAAGAGAGGTCGCTGAATATTACCTCAACTTTGAAACATATTTAAAATTTAGTGTGCCGACTAAAGGTATTGGAACAAAGAGGTAGGACGGCTTTGCAACATACTCTACAGTTGTTAAGGAAACACAAATACATAGAGTGACATTCTGTTGATCAGGGGAATAGAGTCAGCAACATTTTTTGGGCCCATCCTAAATCTATTCAGTTGGAAAAGTGTTAACTCTTGTTTGAATTGATGCTAATTTGTTGCAGTTGTGGGTTGAGACTTGTAGGGATTTTTTAGAAAGTTAAAACTCACCTAACTCTTGAACTCAAATATATAAGTAACAAGCTTTGAATAGAATAATTAAGTAACAAGCTTTAAATAAAAATAAAAATATTTAGTTTACAAAATTTCTCCACCACCATGAATACACTATGAACAAAACAAAAGAACATAGATTCTTTGAATAGAAAATAATTAACCGAACAAAACAAAATGTTTATCGCATTCGAACATAGAATCTTTGTTCATGCCTCGACTTGGTTCGACGCTCACTTCCTCCACCACCAATTTCACCACTGTCAACACTAGTGTGTATGCCAGGCTCTTCTTCCGCTTGTTTCACAGTAACAGGCATAGAAATTTCATTTAGAAAATCCCGTATTCTAGTTTGTCGACGGAACAAAATAACTTGTCGACGTTCGCCCCTTCTTCAATGGAGGCGTTGATCAAGTCACGAGCAATGACAATTTCCTGCAGTGAAACATTAGATGTTAGTGCAAACCATGTAAATATTTGAAAAATACATAAAGGTAAAATGTTTGCAATTACCCTCTTATTTGATATAAACAAATGTCTTCTTAGGGGAAATTTTTTTCTCTTGTTCGGTGGTTGTATGAAGGGATGGCTAATGCGGTGAAACCAGTTCAAGTAATCCATCGCACTGTCCCATGGAAGCTTCATGTTGGCACCTTGTTGGTTAGGTGGCACGACACTGTACTGCCACCTTCGAGCGAACGAAGCCAGCACCTCATACTGGATGAAATAGTGTTTGCCGGATCGAACTCTATTCTTCTATTTGGCTTGAATTGGTTGGACTAGGATGACTTGTACCTTTCCCATTTGTGTCATAACTCTATCAGGGTGATAGGGTTTTTCTATTTCTAGTCATAACAGACATCCCGTGAACCGCATGATGCCATGAAGGTGAGTGTTTCTCTTGGACTCCACGTAAGGGTCCCAAAGTACATGCGAATTATAATAATTGGGTTATTAATATATGACACATACAAAAATATTATTTAACTTAAAGATGCATTTTTACCTCTTCAGGAGACATGTCACCGAGAAGCTCCCAAAGAGTGATGATTTGTTCGTCCAAAACTCCTATAATTTGTAGGGGTTCCCACTTAGCTATGGTGGGGAGTCTAGCATCCCACAACAGTTTTGCATTACCCCATAGTCTAAAGTGATCATACACTACACCAAAAGGCCTGTTTAGCTACACTGAGGTGGCCACGGCTCTAAACCGTTGGTTTATTTGCCACGGCAAAAAACTGTGGCTATAATGGCCAACGGCCTAAAACCGTGGCTAAAAAATAAAAACCGTGGCTAAATCACTACACCAAAAGGCTTCGCCACGGTTCGAAACCGTTGCTTTGTTTGCCACGGCTAAAAACCGTGGCTATAATGTCCAACGGCTTAAAACCGTGGCTATAATGTCCAACGGCTTAAAACCGTGGCTATAATGTCCAACGGCTTAAAACCGTTGCTATAAAATGAAAATGCACGTGTATTGCACGTGGAAGTGTGGAGAAGTCGAGTCGATTTCTCGCGGGCGAAAAAAATTTCGCGGTTGCGAAAAAATTTTGCGTTCCCGTTCCATCTCCCCCCAACTCTGCTCTTTTCAACCCTTTATTTCAAATCCTAAAATTTGTTCCATCTCCCCACAGATCTCCCAAAAGCACACACTGATCTCCCGAAACCCTAAAAAAAAATTTGCGTCCCTTCTCCGGTTCTTGAAGGAGAGTTCGTCGGTGCCTCCAATGCTGAGTTTGGTGAGAAGAAGAAGAAGAAGAACACATTGATCTTTCCGTCCCTCCTTCGGTTCAAATCTCCTTCCAGGTAAGATCCTTCTTCTTCTTTAGATCTCTTATTCTTCTTCTTCTTCAGATCTGTTTCAGATTTAATTTTTTTTTTCTTTCAGCTACTAGTGTTCTTTCGCCTCTGTTGGGATCTTCGAATCGCAAAGCATTGCCAGAAGGACTGTAAAACCTCACTGCTTTATGACAACTAGAGATTTACGATTGCAGTGAAGAGCTAGAGAGAAGATGCGAGAAGGACAAGGGAGAAGACTGGTTCAAGATTGCTCACGTTGAACATGTTGACATCACAAGCTACCGTTGAACATGTTGACATCACAAGCTAAGTGAGTATTTGTGTTTCCTAAAGTGTTTGATTATATGCCTCTACAAATTGATCTTTTGATTGGGTTGAATTTTTTTTAGTTTTGGTACTTATTCAAGTGTACTGAATTAAACAAAACTGACGAGTTAACTAAGTTTTTTTTTTTTTTTTTTTTTTTAAATTGTCAATAGGAGGATAAGGCAACTAAATGCAAGATCTGCCTGAATGAAAGAAACTTGAATTCATGAATGGAGGTTCCACCCGATTCAAGCTCCTTTAGAGTTAATGGTGAGGTAATTTCTCAACTGGTGACAATTTGGAGTCTTTCATTTTTGCTCATGGTTGAAGATAAGATGTTTGATGTAATGTCGCTTAATTCTGGATAGTTATGGATCTGTCTTTGCTACTGGTAAATGTTCACAGGTTAGAATTAAGACCTTTGGGTGGGCAGTTTGTCCAGGGAAAAAAATAAATTTTTTTTATGAAGAAACTTGTAGCTGTCTACCTAATAGTAAAGCAACCCTCCCTAACATGAATTCTTGGGTCTGCCCTGGTCAGAGTCCCTGTAGAATAAACCATGGCTGAATGGATGAAATGGTGCGCAGACAAAGAGGCTGGAGAGAGTTGGCTGGAATGGGTGATAAAATAGACAATTTAGATCATATCATGCACCATCTTCATCCAGGAATTGCTGTCATCAAAACATTTTTAGTGTATTTTCAGTATAGTGGTTTATCTTTGATATGTGAAGTTTCTTTTTACAATTTAGATCATATCTTATTTCTCAACCATTGTAATCAGGGTCCCCATTCTGATTTTCTTTAGACCAACTTCTGGAAGCACGACCTGTGTTGCAGTCATTCAAAATAACCAACTTGTAGTTGCAAATGTTGGTGATTCTCGCTGCGTAATATCAAGGAAGGGTCAGGTAAAGTTGTATTTATTTGTTTGTTTTTATTTCTTTTTGTTTTATATTAAATTAGCAAATACTGTAACAGAAACATTTTAAGTGCCTGTTCATACTTGTTACACATACATGTCTGCCTGTGGATCATTATGGACCGTTCAATTGGCGGGCATGATGTCGTTTAACTGATTAAGTAACCTCCAAGCAGTCAATTTTTTTTAATTATATTTGGTGTGATGGATAGGATAGTATGGTCAAAATGAAGACTGAATTATCAAACGATGAAAAGATGAATGGCTGTATGAGTCTGTATTGATGCTTAGGTAGGTCTCGGACACAATATATGTTAGCAAATACGATACGATATATAGTCCATTGCTCAAAGCATTGTGGTTTTGCAGGCATACAATTTGTCAAGATATCACAAGCCTGAGCTTGAAGTCGAGAAGGAAAGAATCCTTAAAGCTGGTGGATTCATCCACGCTGGGCGAGTCAGTGGTAGCTTAAACTTGGCGAGAGCTATTGGTACTGAACTAGACTACTTTAAAAACTTGACAATATTCTCATATCATTAATTGCCCAAACCAAACAATAAAATAAGCAGACTTCTGTTATTTCAATTTTCATTACAGGAGACATGGAATTTAAACAGAACAAATTCTTGCCTGTAGAAAACAGATCAATACTGCTAATCCCGACATAAACACTGTAAGTAGCATGCATTCTTCTACGTTATATATAATGAAGAGTTTTGCTGTCTGGTTCAGGAATGTTTGGATTCATTTTCTTTCAGTTAAAGATATCTTGGTTAGATGATTTTTTTTTACTATATTATATTCATGACTGAGCATTATTTTTGGTACCAGTGTCAGCATTATATGAATAGT
The DNA here is from genome assembly GCA_963556465.1 of Berberis vulgaris. NCBI lineage: Eukaryota > Viridiplantae > Streptophyta > Magnoliopsida > Ranunculales > Berberidaceae > Berberis > Berberis vulgaris. The sequence goes on from OY747128.1 coordinate 74,795,024, forward strand.
GGTCCTGAATAATCTTTCAGTCATCCACTGTGTTCTGCACACAGTATATTAGACTATGGCATAGTATGACGAATAAGACATCTCTTTTCCTAATTTAAACGACTCTTCATATATTGTTTATGGTATTCTTGATTTTTAGGTTGAATTATGTGATGATGATGACTTCTTGTGCTGGCATTTGGTAAGCTCTTTTGTTCTAACTTTTAGTTTAAGTTTGTCGTATTGGAGATTTGAGATTTAAAACACACGTTGGCCACAACGTCTAAGGAAATTAAACTACAACTATGTCATAGTAGGATATGATAGTAAAATAAATTAACTATTGCAAACCAAAATATATCAATTTATCTGGGTTTGGTGATTGATGAATTTTCATGATAAAAATGGTGTGACCTACAAATGATTACTTAGGCAAGTACTGTACTTTGCATGGAAATGAGCTAGAATAATTCCTGCAGTTTGTAGGGTGAAAAGAGTTATAGGAAGGGACTTGCTTGAGTTGATATGGATGAAGTTGTAAACTAAATGATGCTAATCTTTAATGAAGTATACATGAGAAAATTAATTCTTAAACCTGCGAACATTAGGAAATATATTATGATAACTGCTGTGGCAATTTTTACATTTCTGTCTGACCTCTAGTTGGCAATTTTTCATTTTTCTTTACATTTACTATTCAATGGCTGTCACTTTCTCTTTGATGATATTACTTGATATCTTGCAGGAACTGGAGGGGAAGATACGCACACAAATTGGGTGGCCTCAAGGTTCTTAATTCTTACTGGATCAACGAGGTTTTTCAGATAATTTCTAAATGATTTTTTTTTCCTTTTTTTATTGTTTTTTAATTCCTTGGCAAGTTATGAAGCATGTTATGCCTTTCACAGGACTCGACCTACAAGTATTATGAGATAATCCTGGCTGATGCTGCCCATAACACAATTAGGAATGATCCTAGAATAAATTGGATCTGCAATCCTGTCCACAAACAAAGGGAACTTCGAGGGCTCACATCTGCTGGAAAGAAGTACAAGGGACTGCGCGGCAAGGGGCACTTGCATCACAAGAACAGACCTTCTCGAAGGGCCACATGGAAGAGGAACACAACCCTCTCCCTTCGTCGTTACCGTTAGTTTTGCTGGTATTGTTTACTTTTGTTTTTCTCTCAACCTGGATAAGTAGCTTTCTTACCCTTGGTTGTTATTGTTAGTTTTTATGCTTGCTGGTGTTTTTTATATGCATTCCTGGATTTCTATTAGAAGGACAAAGTTAACTTTTGGAGGAGAAAAGTTTAAATGTCAATTGAACATGAGTTTAGTTTTGGACTATTCAAGTAGCTGCCATGTGTCTTCAATTGAACCTTTTAGTGAAGTTTGCCTGATTTATTAATCTGAGTGATTGGTTGTCTTGCCGAAATCCTTGACCAGATGATATCCTGATGCTTTGATTAAGCAATGGAAACTTTACTATTGAGCATGCTATCTACTCAAGTCTTATAATCTCTCAGTGTTTGGAGACTTGCTCATAAGGGTGATATTGTTTTGAAAAATGCCTAGTAAATTTTTCAAAAATTAAATGAGTGTTTAGTTTTTTGACATTTACCTGCTCCATAGTACATACAATCCTGCATTTTTTTAGTCTTTAAATGCCTCTGCTGAGATTGTGAAACCTGCAAGTCCTCTGGAAACTTTTCTGACTTGGTTCTTAATACTCTCTATGTTTTCTTTCCTCAATTTCTTGGCATATTTATACATAAAAGAATTATTCTGCTGTTGAGGTATTGATGAGATGAATCTTGTTGGAGTTGAAAATTCATGTCTGTTATTGAACTTTAGTTGTCAAAGGAAATCTAGGACATATTTCATTTTTTTTCCTCATATTTCCGAACTTTGTATATGTAATCTACAAGGTCAACAAATCACTAGGAAAAGTCTATCCTGCCAAGTAACAACATGAGTTAAGCCATATATTTAGATCACAGTTACACTTGTATAGATTACGTTGGTGCAGGGTATAGCAGCTTAGGTCTTTTAACTAGAATAATGTACCTAATAAAAAATTGCAAATATACTTATCTGTTAGCTTCTTCAAGTTTCTTAGTGATGTGTCAGATGCTCAAACTTGTGCCCAACACCAATAGTGTCCCTGTTATTTGGAGTTCTACAAACAGAGTTTGACAAATACGTGGTCTCCTTCCCCACCTTTTCCTTTTCTCATTCTTGAGTATAGCTCAATTAGCCTAGATCATCACACATTGACATAAGGTATTTTAGAATCTGATTGGTTGCCTAAAATGCAGGTAATGGAAGAGTTGGATTATTGCTTAAACCCATCTCTATACCAGATAGATGCTTTAAAAGATATATTGGAGGAGTTCTTTGGGAAAGATCCACTGAAATCAAAAGACTTGTCCCGTGTTGTGAACTCCAATCACTTTGCGCGCTTGACAAAGCTATTGGACGAGGACAAGGTTTCTGGTAAAATTGTTATCGGAGGAGAACGAGATGAGAGCCTCCTGTGAGTGCCATCAGTCCAAGCTCTTCGTAATTTCTCTCTCGAATTGAGCTGTGGGCTGAACCAGTTAAACTGACAATGCTAATCTGTGTTTCATGCAGTACCATTGCTCCCACCATCTTGTTGGATGTTCCTGAAGACTCACAGATGATGAACGAGGAAAGTATGTGGTGTTTCACCTGAACTTCAGGCCATCGTTGGCGAACCAACTTTGCCCAGGACCCAGGTCATTTATTCCTTTTAATCAAATAATATCTGCTTTCCAGATATTTATGTTTGACGTTCGACTAAATCTTGCTCATGGCCTTTGTGTTGAAGAGAACTATTTGACTAAATTATTATATGTTTCAAGTGAATCACTTTGTTTGGATATAGTCTTTGTAATCACAAGATTGGTTATGATGTATGTCTTAATTATGATGGTGCTGCTTGTTTAACATGTGTTTACTTTGTTAACATTGTCACAGATGCAGATAACAAAAAGTCAATTGTCCCCTATAAGGTATTATACCATTTAAAATTACTTTTATGTGGTGATATCTACTGATATTCACTGTGAAATCCTTACTATAATTTGGGTTTGTGTGATGAATTTGGAAATAGCCAAAAAGTGAATCTAATGGTGTGAACGAGCTTGTACAAGAAGAAAACTCCAAGTAAGTTGTCTATGCCTGTAATTCAGTATTTCCCTTTGATTTATTTTATTAATGATAGCATCTTTTGTTCTTGTGTTGATTATGAATTTATGGGTATATTCAGACATCAGCTTCAAAGAGTTCTGGAGACTCGGAAAGCAGTGCTACGCAAAGAGCAAGCAATGGCTTATGCCTGTGCTTTTGTTGCTGGATTCGACATGGACTCTATAAATCATCTCTTAGCGTTTGCAGATGCCTTTGGAGCTTCCCGTTTAAGGTATGGATGAGTGCTAACCTTCAACCTAAGAGAAGATAGTTAGCTTTAGAAGGTTAAGATTTAATAGTGTAATTTACCTTCTTATTGAGCGTTGAGAAATAAAGCACAAAAGTTTGAAAATTTTCACTGAAGTTTGAGTACTCATACTTTGACTGGGGTTTCAAACCTATTGTAAGAAATTGTGGCTTTGGAAGGTGATTCGGCTTTCGTGAGTTCACCTGCAATAGTAGAAATTTGATGGTTGAAGTGATTCAACTTATATTTCAAAACGGATTTGTTTTTATATTCTTCAACCTAGATGTACTTGTATGTTTTGGTGACAAATGACATTTTTTTGTTCGCCATCTTCACCTCACCCCCTTTTCCTGTTTTCTAATAATTCATTGCAATTTTCACAAGAAGAAATTCTCTCTCCAATTTTTTATTTTATTTTTTTCCTTGTTTTTATTTTGGTTCCATTTCAAGTAATAATTTCTAGAAATATTTGCTGCTCCATTTTTCTAAACAGAAGCATAGAATATTAGCTAGAAAGTCATTTAAACATTTACTACCCTATCTCATGTAGGGAAGCATGCATAAACTTCAAGGAACTGTGCAATAAAAAACGCGGCGATGGGCTTTGGATGGATGAGCTTGCAGCCATGGAGGCATATGTGCAGCCTGATCTTGCATATGCAGGTACTTCTGGAATCGTACTTACAACAGAGAATACTGCCCCTACTCAGAGTATCCTGCAAAACTTTCAAAATGGTGTCCAACTTCAGCGTGGTGGTTCGGCTGATGCATCAGTCTCTGAATCAAATGCAAGCCATGCAAGTTCAGATGCCAACCAAGGTATTTGATGGTTTTCTTATACGCTGCACTCTTCCAAAAATGTTTTAACTCTCTTCTCAGCATAAAATTTTTGCATCACATTCCCTAAGGACATGAACTTACTCTCTCCTTGCCTGTCATGCATACATCACAGACGTCATTGCCGGTGATTTTATTGTTGGACTGTCTTGTGTGCTCTTTAAGATCAAATAGCAACCTTGGATGCCCATTTTTCTAAAAATAGGAAAGACATTGGAACTTAAATCATCTTGGGGAATTTTCAAAGACATAATAGACAAGTAATCTACATGGCATTGAAAGCTATTGGGTTATTTGTGGGTCACTAGCTAGATCACATAGCCTGTATGGAAGAGAATATGAGATTGACTTGTTCTGAGGATGGTTTTGACCATCACAGCTTCATAATAAATAAGATTATTCTGAAGACTCCAAGTCTTGCAATATTTATTCAATTTAACAGTGGATATCAAATGACACGGCCAGGGGTGTTAAAATTACATTTATCAGAAAGAAGCATTTTATTGTTGAGACGATCACCATGGTGCGAAAATCATCTTCATTAAAAGTTAGCTCTAAATTCATCTCCTTATGCCCCATTTCTTCAAGAAGTCGTAACATGTCTGGCACATTGGCTGGTTAGTAAGACTATCGATATCCTGTTTTTATGGCATTTTGTTTCCTTTGTGTATGATGTCTGAAATCAATCCATGGTACTCATTAGCTACAAGTCATTCAATTTCTTGCTCGTTTTCAACCCCTGTTATGCTCCATGCATATAGTATTATCGTTATTTCTGAATGACTTTTCACCCCAGTTTCACTCTTTAACAGAACTACTGTACCTAAGTCTATCCAACTGAGCTGGAACTTGACGAACTCAACACCAATAAGAAACTTGATCTCAGCATGCATGAATAGTTTGTCAGATATGATCCCGTCAGACATGGGCAATTGCAGCCAGCTCAAACACTTGGGATAATGTCCACAAATGGTCTGACTGGAGAAATACCAGAAAACCTAAAGAACTTAATTCAGATCAGGCTGTTTTGTAAACATAAATGCAATCGGCAGGGAGATGCCAGAGTTCTTGTTTGGTTTCTCAGATATGAGAGTTCTTTCCCTATGGGGTTAAATAAAAGGGCAGACTGGCAGGACAATCAGATATAGCCTGCCATCACCCAACATGTATAGGAGAAACTTATGCTCTTGTGGATTTTGTTTGTTTGTTTACTTATGGATTTTGTTCATGAATAATCCGTGTTTGTAAGGGATTGGGTATTTTTTAATACGGTTTCTGTAAGTTCTGGATGAATAAATTTACTGTTTGATTGAAATGAAGTAATGGGTATTATATTTTGTTTGTTTGTTTACTTCAGCATGATGTTTTATAAGAATTCGTGTTTATAAGAATTGGGGTTAATTAAATGTTTTTTTTTGTATTATATTATTTTGCAACGGTTTCAAACCCTTGCAACAAACCAGATTTCTTTTTATTTTTTATTTTTTTTGATTGGCCACTGCTTAAAACCATGGTAATTCATGCTTGCCACAACTTAAAACCGTGGCCATAACTTGCCACGGCTTAAAATCGTGGCCAGTAGTTGCTACGGCTTAAAACTGTTGCTAAAATCATTACAACGGCTTAGAACCGTGGCCATAACTTGCCACGGTTTAAAATCGTGGCCAGTACCTGCCACGGCTTAAAACCGTTGCTCTGCCACGATTTTAAACCGTTGCTAAAATTATTGCAACGGCTTAGAACCGTGGCCATAACTTGCCACGGTTTAAAATCGTGGCCAGTACCTGCCACGGATTAAAATTATTGCAACGGCTTAGAACCGTGGCTAAATCATCAACCGTCCTCGAGCATAAAACCGTTGCTAATATGTTTTGCCACGGTTTTTAGTCGTTAATGGTGATTTGGCGACGCCTCTACTGTCCACGGCTCTAAGCCATGACAATTGGTTACCCCCACGGTTCCAAACCGTTGCTGATGGGTGTTTTTGGTGTAGTGATATATCCATGCCTATAAACGAAAACAACATAAACAAATATTATGAAATTATTATATAATATGAGGGTAACTAATTTTTTTTTTTTTCGAAACATACCTCCAAAAGAGGCAAATATCCAGCAATTTGCCTTGTTCCCTCTCTGCTAGCGCCACCCAATTGACGAAAGAATAATGCCAAACCTACTACTACGCCCCATGCATACACTACACCAAAAGGCTTGTTTAGCTACGGGGAGGTGGCCACGGCTCTAAGCCGTTGGTTTATTTACCACGGTTAAAAATCGTGGCTATAACGGCCAACGGTTTAAAACCGTGGCTAAAAAAATAAAATCGTGGCCAAAAAACACTACACCAAAAGGGTTGCCACGGTTTTAAACCGTGGCTATAACTGCCAACGGTTAGAAATTGTTGCTAAAACTGTCAACGGTTTAAAACCGTAGCTAAAATTTTTTTCACTTTCGCGCTTTAGCCAAAATAGTTTCGCGCTTTGGCGAAAAAAATTGGGGAAAAACAGATTCTCACTCTCTCCACACCTCCTCTTCACAAGCACTGATTCTCGAAGCAGAGAAGAAGAAGGACGAAAGAAGGAGAGGACGATAGAAGAAGAAGAAAAAAAAGAAGAAAGTTTGAGAAGGTAAGATCTCCTTCTTCTTCTTTAGATCTCCTTATTCTTTAGATCTCTTTGTTGATCTCTTCTTCTTATTTTTTTTTCTTCTTTCAGCAAAGCAAACCCTAGAACTCACTTTCTTCTTTTCTCCAGCTCGATTTCTGAAGAGGAGAAGAAGATTTCTCCGAATGGATCAATTTCCCCCGAATGGATCAATTTCTCCGCTCCCGAAGAAGATTGTTGATGATGAAGCCTGGTTTTGCAAGCCTGATATGATTTCCCAACAACCCATTGAATAATTTTTTGATTTTTATGTTAAATGTTAGATGAACTTCTTTGTTTTTCCTGTTGAAGACTGTCGGCATCCCAAGACTATGGAGGATTTCATCAGATCTACACCCCCATTGAAGGTTTTACTTTGAATCTCAATCGATTAGGGAGAAAGTTTAAATTGGGTTTTTTGCTTGATAAAAATCGGATTGTTATTGTTTGGTTTTGTCATCAGTGAAGATGGTAACTTTGACCATTGGAGATGCTCTACGACACTTTCAAGATAGCTCGTGGGTATGGGTTAGCTTACCATAACCCAAAATTGGTTTTTGAGTTTATCGTACATAGAATCAGGTGACCTTCTCTCTTTCTCTTCATTTTAAACTATTACAGCCACTCCTCTCTCACTTTATAACATCCCCTCGTGAGTTATTCTTCAATCTCAGCTCAATTGAGACTATCCTTTTCTTCCAACCCAATCAAAGAAAGAGACCCAAATGGTACCTTTTTATGCCAATTAAGTTCATCTATTTTATGGGAAACTTGAAACCCACTATTCTTTTTCATGTTTGATTAGTGGGTTTTTCTTCCCTGTTTGAAACTGTAATGAGTTCTTGAGTTGTGATTTTTTTTTTTGGGTTTTTTGTTTGTTTGAATATTTGATGAATTTTAAAGAAAGCAGTGAGCTTGATATGTTTGGTTTGCTTTCTTGATAATTTGATCAAATGGGTTTTTTCTGTCTAAAGTTCTGTTAAATGGGTTTCCTTTGTTTCTATATTAGATGAAGTTTGGTATTTTTGGTCTAAATTTGCCTAATATTTGTTTGATAAAATTAGATGGGTAGTTTGATAGCATAGTTTATCTATTTATTGAAGTATTTTATTATTCAGTTTTGCTTACAAAAAATAAGCTTGTTTGGTGCCTGGAATTGCGGAACAGAAACATTTCTCTATAACTAGAAAGCGAAATAATGTTCAGACCGAGAATTGAATCCTCCTAAATAAAGGAAAGTGAGCTTTTATGTTGTCCAACTCTTCTTCTCTTTTGCTTCTTTTTCATGTTCTTGTGAAGGGATGACAAGATAGCAAGCCTTTCTCTCTTAATCTTCTCTTTTGGTGAGTGATTTGAATCACATGGTCCTTTATTGCTTTTTGTTTCTATTATTTCAGTTTTGTTTCTTTGTTGATTTCAATTGGTGTTTGTTTTTTGTGATTGAACTAGCAAGTCCAAGATAATTTTGTTCTGATTCTATTTGGGTGATGGCGAAAAACCCATTTCATGATCACAACAAAGATGAGGTTGGGTAGAAAGAGAGGAAGCCTAGTTGGGGTTTGAAATGGATTCACTATTGTCTATAAGTTATTTAGATGTTAAAATTGATAAGGAATGATCTCTGTTTTGTATTTCAGGTTAGGTTTTCTCTGCACATACAAAACTTTCCATGTGAACCATCATCCAAAGTGTGCTTCAACACCTGACATGCTTTCAGTATTTCTCTACCACTTATGTCAGGTATTCACTTTTTAGTGTCATAACCTTCTTGTTTAGTGCTTATATCCTTGATATATTTAGATAACAATGACTGCCAAGCATCAATCTGCTAGTGCACTTGTACTCTAGCACTTCTGCGTGCCATGTTTGGGTACTAGATTTATTTATTTGAGTTTCTACTGTACCATAATTGCAATTGTTTATATGCTTTAAAATGTGTTTGACATCTCACTTTTCTTATGCCTTATGTTGAGCTTACGTTTCTATGCTTTAAACTGTGTTTGACATCTCCTTTTTTATATGCCTCATGTTGAACCAATGTGAAACCTTAGGAAGAAAGGAGTATGGAAAAGTTTTTGTATGTGCAATTGAATACCTTGCCCTTTTACCAGTGGATAGGACAATGGAGAAGTTTTTGCATGTAAGTATTCTAGGCAGCAACTGCGCGCACATGGTTTGTTTCCACTTAACAATTAGAATCACTCATCAGTTTAAGGCTTTAAGCAAATGCATGCATTAGACAATTATGCCACATTTTAAAGTCAATCCATCAACCCACTCCTTCATTTATTGTTTGGGAATTTTTTTTGATTTATCCCTATATTTATGATTTATGTTTTTTACTTTGTTAAAGTTTGCTTCTTCAACTCCACTGATTTTTTTAAAGTCAATCCATCAACCCACTCCTTCATTAATTGAAGCACGACTAGTATTTGTATTTCCAACTTTACTAGTATTTGTGTTTCTATATATCAAGCTTCCCCTATAAAGGTGGAGTGAGGAAACAGAGAGTACAATATATCCATTATATGTGCCGATGGGAGGCAGGGAACATAATAAGAAATTTAGGGGTATACTAGATTAAAAATGTTCTTATGGAACTTCAGGAGCTGTTCAATGCCTTAGGCTTTGGTATAGTCTGTCAATCTCTTGGCTGTTGTGAGCTTCAACTACATTTTCCTTTTCAGTCTGTTCATTCTGTTCCGCAGTTTTGCAAGATGGCAATAGAACTAGCCACCCCCTGTAGCTTAGTTTTAACTGATTTTAACATACTGATCATGGCTAGAAATTTAATTGAGAGATACTGCATATGGGATTGAATGTTGTCTTGTTAATTTGCAGGATGTTGCAGTGAAGGTATTCTCCAAGCAAGAATATTCAGAGGATGTTATACTTAACTTCAGACAAGAGGTAAGTTTCTTGAATCCAGTATAGGGCTGCTATTTTAAACGTTCAGTTCAGCTGTCTTTTGATTTCACTTTCTAACATATCTGAAGCGATTGTCAGTGCAATTTTTTCTTAAAAAGGAGAGAATTCTTAAAATTTTAGATTCACTTGATTTGAATACGTTTCTTAACATTTCAGCCTCCGGTATTGTAGGTAAGCTCAAATGAGTGCAACTGATATAATTGTACCTTGTGTTTTCATTTTTAGTTCATAGTTGTGGAGACTGTTTGGATCCCCCCCAAACACAAATTTATATAATGCACAAGTCAGGTCTATATGACTGGACTGGCTAGTGTTACTAAACACTCCCAATTGATTAGAAAGTACTCGAAGTGAACCCCATTCGCCATTGTGTTTCATGCTCTGTTCATTATAACAAAGATTGCAGAAGTGGTTCAAATAACTAGCAATGTGTAACAAATAAAGAAGAGAAGATGGATCATAAGATACCCATTCCTGTCACAGTCAACCGGTCCCTTGCAGTTACCAAAACCTGATTATTTGATTGTTTATTTCTAGCCAAGTACCCCAAATCATGGCATACAGACACAATGTCTTCCTCTTCCCTTATGCTTGAAAACACCCAAAGCAACACCAAGTCATCACAAACTCTGCATAGAATAACATGTACTCCATTTTCTTATGATCTTTACAACTTTTCTTCTCACTTTACTACTTTAGAAACTTTTGTTGTATGCTAAAGGGGCTGTGGCAACTGCAGCTATTGGAGAAATTTTGGTTAGAGCTCAAAGGGAAGATGAATGCCTTAGTGGCATCAAGTATTGTGGCCCAGGGGACAAATCTACTTTTCTTACTGATTTATTTGCGTCAGTTACTTGTACTGCCCAACATGGGAATTTCCAAAGGCTCTTCCAAGATTTGATTTTGTGGTAATTTTACTGTTTGTGAACTTACCAGGTCCTCAGCATGAGCAGACTAGGTGGAGCTGGTAAATCCTTAGCCTCTCTCAGTGTTGTATCAATACTAAGAAAAAGACTGGAAAAGTTGAGCGGAGAAATTGTGGTTAACAGGTTCACGGCTGACAAACTTTGTGGGTATTCTTAGTCAAGGACTTAGAATAGCACCTACGGAAGCTCCAGCGACTGGATATATGGTTCGTCTCTCCCTCTCTCTTTCTAACTAAATTTAGTGTGTGCTTCTTTGGACGGGGTCAAGCTATTGCAATCATAGGTACTGCTACGCAGTCCCGGCCTCATAAGAAGGTATGACGTATAGTCTTGATTCTTTCTCAAATATTTTAAAGTAAATTGTACTGTTAAGAATGTAGTATGGTTTGAACTGGACATTATAACTGGGCAAGGGTTACCTGTTACCTATTGTAATGGCTAAAAGTAGATGAAATTTGGATGAGTAACATATTCATCGCCAAAATGACTGTAAGAAATAGACAAACTTCGAGATTGAAAAAAGAAAATTAGTAATAGCAGTCATAGACTCATAGCCATTATAATGACTGCCTTATAATGTTGTAATAATGACTCAGAGTAGGTCCCTCCATTTTGGTGTGTGTTTTGCTGCTTTTAATCAGATGTTGTCCCTGCTTTTAATCTAGAGCTTAAACAAACACTTTAATTCTCCTCTTGTTAAGAGGTTAGAGTACTTCCACTCAAACAAACAACCCCTTAGCCTGTTTTAGTTCCAAGGAATTTTTTCTTTGGGAAAACTGAAGAAAATGGGAAAGAGATTGGAGAGAGTGGTAAAAAGTTTTCCTTGAGCTTGAAGATTGTGGGAAATATTATTGGCATATCAATTGCAGCACGCAAATATGATTTTGAGGCTGCATCACCCTTTCAAATCTCAGATATCTTAAATTTTTAACCTGTTGTAAAACATTCAATTCCGTTATGTTCAGAAGCCAAGGATCTTGTAGAAACGGGAAAAGTTCAATTGGCTGAGGTATTCTTCATGTACTCGTGTAGGCTTGCAAAAAATCATAGGTGCTTTGTCACACACACACACATTAGATTCTAATTTTATTGATATTGTAATTTTCAGGGAATGCTTAACGAAGCCTACACATTATTTTTCGAAGCGTTTTCTATAATTCTGCAAGTATGTTCTTTGTTACCTTCTCTTACTATTGTTTTAAAGATTGCGACACACAATTCTATGTGTTTCATATCATAAGTCTCTCCTTGAATTGGTATTCTTATTTTTGTGTATTTCACATTAACACTTCTGTTTGATTCAGGTTACCGGTCCCATGCATCGAGAGGTTGCTAATTGTTGCCGGTAATCATTTTTTGCATGCAAACATTGCTTCTTTCTAAATTCTGTTTACATGATGATTTGGTGTATCAAATTCAAGTTTTAACACTTGCCGATCTCATGGAACCAATATAGGATCAAAGAACTTCACAAGAGATCATGCTAGTAACTGCTTATTTATAATATACTTGCATGAGTGAAACAAAAGGCAAGGTTTGGTTCGCCATCTAAGACAGACCCATTCTAAGTTTTGGATTGGATGCCAGTTGAGAAAAGGCCAAGCAAGCCTGAAGTTTGTGGAACCTGACAATTTTGCAAGATGATAGCTTTTTCCTAGCACTGAATTACATGTATAATGCTCTCTTCAACTCCCACCTTGCAATGGAGACCGATATGATGAGAGTGTCACTGTGCGGTGCTCGGACTCCTTCTAGGTCCTTGTATGTAAAGGTTAAGGTGGGAATGGAGTTTGTACCTTCGAGTAGTAAATGCGTATGTCCTCATCTGCGGGTTGTGTCTGCATCTCCAGTAGAGTCCGCTTTCGGGACTTGTTTGTCTGGTCTGCATCCGGTCTGACTTCGTGAAGAACATACATTATGCCCAAAGTGTCCTTCTCGATTTCCTTGACTGACTCCCCAAGTCCCTAGGTCGTTCTGGTCGCTTCTCAGAGCCCAAGAATCCCGTTAGCTTGTCTCTGCAGATCCAATACTCAATCTCATACCTTAGACTCTTGCAGTCGTTGGTATCATGGTCACTCTCTTTGTGGTACGAGCAGTACTTGTTGTTGTAACATTTGGAGGGGTCTCCACACTACTTTGTGGGCAACTTCAGATCTTCCCAGTTTTTCATGGAATTCAGGACATCCGATAGGCTAGAATTAAGAGGGTCAAGAATCTGGATCTAACGTAGTTTGAAGCTTTCTTTGGTCTGGCCCGGCCAGGGTCTAATATGTTGTCATTGCGCTTTCTTTTGCTCCTTTCTTCTTCTCGTCTTCTTCCCTCCTTCTCGTCCTTAGGAGCGGAGGGCTTCTTCTCAGCTTCTATTTCCCTCTCCACAGTTTTCAACTCTTCTAAGGTGATGTACCTCTAGGTGCTATTAAAGAGTTCCGTCATATCCAAATAAGGTTCCAAGGTGAGGCATTCATAAAGTTTTTCCTCTTTTAGGCCCGCGTTAAAAGTCATCACGAGTGTGTCATTGTTGCAGCTGCCAATGAGTGTCAGCTTGTCGTTGAAGCGCGTGACATACTCTATGAGTATCTCATTGGATCTATTTTCAGAGTATGTAGTGTGGACTTTTTCAGATACGCTGACTTTCGACAAAACGCATAAGGAACTCCTTCGCCAGTGTATTGAATGAGTCGATCAACTTCGGCGGGAGGCTGTGGAACCATGTTAGTGCTGACTTCTTTAGGCTGGTAAGGAAATTTCTTCACATCACCAACTCAGATCCTTCTTTGAGTGCCATTACATGCTGGTAATGGCGTTGGTGGTCGAATGGGTTGGTGGTCCCGTCGTAGAAGTCAAGCTTTGGAGGCGTGAACTTCTTTGGAAGAGTCTCATTCATGATACGGTCCAGGAACGGTGGAACATAGAGACAATACAACACATCAGGGTCGTGCGCCTCTTCTGCAAAGGGGGTTCTAAGGGCCGAGCCTCTCTCCCCTGAGAATCGGTTCCGCGTTAGCTGTGCCGCTTCCTCTCGTCCAATGAGAACTAGCAGACGCTTGACTCTCCTATGCTTGTTTTATGTCGTCTTCCATAGATGGAGGCATGTGCTACTCCTGATCTCCATTGGTGGTGGAGGGTTCTGTTGTTTGAGAGCCTCCACTGCTTTGTCGATTTTTTGTATTTGAGACAACAACAAATCTATCCTGGGGTCTGTCGTTGTTGTGGCTGGCATGTGGGCATGAGTCTGCGGCCTGTGTGCCGTCGGCACTGCTAAGAGCGATAGTATGGTGCCAGTCTGGGCATTTGTCGTGTCCCCTTATTCTCCATTGTTGCATGATCTGGTGGTCTTCATCTCTCTGTATCCCGAAGAGAGATGATGCTAGTGAAAGGTTAGGAACTTTATTGTCCCCACTGACAGCGCCAAATTGATACAGTCATTTTTCTCTCCCTGCTTTGACCTTGACCTACAGGGAATTAGTCTACCACCAAGATCGATAGATTCCTTTCAAGCCCTGGCCACCACTTTCATCACAAGATTTATTGAAAGCCAACGAATGAAGGAAAGAGACACACTACCTACTGCATATCAGACAGAAACCCGAAGAAACGATACGGGAATATGTCACCAGCTTTACCAATGATCGATGGATGTAGCGATGACACAGCCGTAACAACCTTCGTGGTCAGATTAAAAAGAGGTCATTTCTTTGATGCTCTTAACTTGGAGTCACCAAAGGGGATGACAATCCTGCTAAAAGTAGCACAGAAGCATATCTCCTTAGAATAGATGAAAGCAGCCAGAAATAAAAATGATCAAGAAAGAGAAAATTTCTAAAGACAACGAACAACAGGAAGGCAACAACCCATCGAAGAAACATCAAAGTAGTGGCAAGAACGATTCGCGACGACTGGAATTTGGGAAGTCACAACCAACACGAGCTAGACACAAACGGATAACGAGCGCAATGAAAACCGCATACAAACCATACACAACTTTGAAGAAAAGTCTAGCAAACATACTAAAACACATAGCGAAGTGGGATAACATTAACTGGTCGTTTCGGTTGAGAGGAGACCTAGAAGGAAGAGACAAAAGCAAATATTGCACATACCATAAGGATCATGGATCTGATACTGAAGAATGTCACAACCTAAAAGACGAAATCGAACACTGGGCTCAGAAAGGCTACTAGAAAAATTCATCGGGATGCCAGAAAAATAGATCAAATGGAAAGATAAAGCATACAACGTTGCGAGATCAAAAGAACAGTCTAGAGAATTGATATACACCACACGCTGCACAGCCAAGAAAGCAAAACACGCAAAAAAGCAAGGCAAACTCCTCACTCATTTATATCAAAACAAGGGTACCAACGAAACACTTCATAAAACATGGAAAAGCCTGCATCATCAAATCCGTACAAATAAAAGGATTTCATCAGCAATTGCAAGATCGAGTTGGACCACTAAACAACACGAGAGGAAAAAGTAAAGAAAAATGAAGAACCAGCCCTCAACGCAAAGGAAGACAAAGCAAATAATATTTTGAATCAGTATAAAGCCCTAACGGCCAAAACTGATGAAATATTCAAGAAAACATCAATAAAGATTACGGATTTAAGAGATCCAATTTTCGCACGGACAACAAACCGGTCGTACAAGGCTGTCAGACCATAAAAGTCAGACACACAAAACTTCTGGTCTGATCAACCACGAAGTAAAGGTTGGACACCCGAGTCACCTAAACACATAAAACTTCGTGGACACCCGAGTCACCTAAACACATAAAACTTTGAATCGACCGAGGTGTCGAGTTAACGAAGTAAAGGTCGGATACCAGAGTCACCTAAACACAAAAATCTTTGAATCGACCAAAATGTCGAACTAACGAAGTAAATGTTGGA
The DNA here is from genome assembly GCA_963556465.1 of Berberis vulgaris. Lineage (NCBI taxonomy): Eukaryota > Viridiplantae > Streptophyta > Magnoliopsida > Ranunculales > Berberidaceae > Berberis > Berberis vulgaris. The sequence goes on from OY747128.1 coordinate 74,810,692, forward strand.
CACCGTAGTCACCTAAAAGGCAGACAAAAAGTTCGAGCTAAGGAAACAAATAATTACGGTTTGAAAAAATACAGGAAAAAAGCAACCACTTACAAGAAACAAGCACAAAGGCAATTATAAATAAGCTTGATACAAAAGCTACAATAGTTACAAAAAACAAAAAGTTAATATTTAATTACAAACACTACTTTGTTACATCCGAATAAGGCAATAAAGAAGTAGGAGAGGAAACGAGATCAATGGAATGATTAGTATAAGTAGAAATCGGAGAAGAAATCATTTCGTGAGAAGGGAGCATCAATGACTTCGGAATGCTTAGAAGGAGCAATGACTCCTCTATTGCTGAAGCACGTTCCTCGGCATCATCATCCTCAAACGCTTCGCCAACCAAATGACGATACCTAGACAAGTCTTCCCTGAGCCCTTCGATATAATCAAGAAGCTCAACCCGCCCGTCAACAACTCTCTTCCAATTTTCTGCTTTGACCACACGAAGCTTATCATTAGTAGCAGCGAGTTTAGTTTTGGCCGCGGAAAATTGCTCTTTAGCAGTGGAAAGCATACCGGAAGCATTTGCCTTGACATCACGAAGCGCAAAAGTTATCTGTTCCACCCACCTCTCAGCAGCGCCACACATAACGGATTGCTCAAATCCAGAACAATAAGCTTCATCAAAAGCCGTTCTTTCAACAAATTACTTCTTTTCCACATCGTGAAGACGAAACAAGCCTCATCTAGCTTAGCTCACAAGGAATCAAGATCAGCAGCAGACTTATCACGCAGATTCTTCGCCTCCGTCAGAGATTCTCGAGCGGCCACAACAACTTTCTCCAAGTCCGCGCATTGCATCTTCAACACATCAAATTGAGAAAGGACATCAGAAAATACCAGCAATAGTGCTACCAACCTCATCTTCAAAAGAGCCACTTGATCACGATCAGCTCGATAAATCGAGCCGAATACCCTCGCGTGGGTGGAGGACGCGAGGATCCGGAAGCACCAAAGAACCACATCCGACAGCAAGGAGGATAGATGGAATAGCAGTCACAGTGGAAAAACCACTCTTGCCCTCCCGTCGAGAAGCATTCACGCCAAAGGAAGGAATGGCAGTAACGGCAAGAGCGTGAGAAATCTGTCGAATAGGAGAAGAAACTAGAAACCCGGCTGCCTCGCTGACATCAATAGACGGAGAGGGAGAATGATCCCCAAGACTTTGACCGCCAACATTGCCTTTAGACTGCTCCATCACCAACTAGAACATTTTCTCATTAATGGCTCAAGGATCGTCATTAGACAACTCGGCAGTGTCTGAAACACCATAAGCTAAAAGAAGCTCCATTTCAACATCGTCTAGCAGACGAATAGATAATCTCCTTCTCACTCCTTTCCAACGCAAGTCTTAACTCCTCTGCTTCCTCAAGAGATTCACGATCTCCTTTTACAACATCATCATGAGAAGAACCAGGGCGAGAAACAATATCCCGAAAAGAACCCTGACGAGTCACAAGCCGAGCAGAACTACGATTCGAAAGTTGTTTCTTCCTTGGAACTCAAACAAAATCTATGGGAAATTGCCTTGAGGGACTAGTAGACCTCGCAAGCTTTCATTTTCATGAAACAGGGGCAGAAACAATGACGGGAGCATTGAGATCCGTAACATCTCTGACGGATCTCACTTTCCAATCAATGCTAGCATCACTAACACAAGAACGAGCAATATGGGCAACATAAGCCTTAGCACGAGCCTCAGTAAATAAAGCTTGTTTCGCTTCATTCATAGTGTATAGACCACTACGCTCCAGAATGCCATTGAAAAGAAACGTGTCAACAGGAAAATGGGCAAGCTTCAAGAATTCTTCACTTATCTTCTGTTCCTCGGCTGATAAAAGAAGATTTTTCCTCCTGTTGGGAACCCGAAATGATAGGAAGATCAACCGACCTCTCAACCGGACGTAACTCGAATTCACGAAAGCATAGAACCAAGACCGCGACCAATCGTGGATGTCATCACTAAGGTTATCGTAACAAACAGGAGAACTAATTAACAAAACAGATCTCCCTGTTCACTAACATACCAACCACTGAATTCAGAATCCTAGCAGTTAAAGGAATACCTGCAAGAGTAACCCTCGCGTAGGAAGAGACCATCACCTTCCAACCATTGGGGCCCATTTGGGCAGGACGAATACCCAAGAGATTCAGATACTCCTAGAACAACTCCGGAACAGAGAATCGAATATCAGAAGAAAACATGCATGAATACAGTGCAATGTATCCAGCCTTTGGGTTACAAGAGTTATCATCCGGTCCAGGCAGGATAAGCTCGAGGTCAGGGGGAAGATTATAATCGAAATGAAGGCTCTCCAGAGTCCCACTAAGAAGCTCTATTAGGATAATAATGAGTCTCACAAAGAGTCAGTGACTTACCACTTAACTTATCACCAACAGATATTGTTGAAGAGCAAAGAAGCAAGGAAAATGGTGAAGAATGAACAAACAAACCCTAAATTCAAAGATATCATGAAGAGGGAAACATATTCACCACATTTCCTTTTATAGAGCCAAGCGATGAAGAGACGACTCATGGGACAACATGTGAGATATGATGGCGATACGAAATTCCAAAAATGTGTGTGCAAGAAACGAACGGACAAGCAAAGGATCGAGACATTAACTTGTGAAAAGCAACTGACAACATTAAATACAAGGCAATGATGAAAGGGAAAGTTGAACCATCACCAAAGTTAGTGGCCACATCAGCATGCCCACTAACTAAGGGGGAATAGCTGATGATACAACAAAATAAACCAATCATCACGATCGTACACGTGGCACAATGACCCATCGTGAGGACACAACAAACAACCCACTGGGCCAGCTTATGAAGCCCAATAGAAATAAAGCTACTTCCACAAGCCCAGACAAGGTCCACCTCTAAGGAGGCGTAAACATGATCCAAATCCAGACCCAGACGAATCAAAGCCCAAATCCAAGCCCGTCACACGTTTTCTCATTAAGAAGAAGAACATTGTATTAAGAAAGAGCCGTGGAGGGACCTACGCCTCCACGAGCACATCTCCATTAAGAAGGAGACTATTACAGAAACATCTCTTTCCGTTGCGCCTCACATGCTTAAGTCTCGCAGAGAGTAAACTACGACTATTATAAAAGGTAATGGGAACTTTCAACAAAGGTATGCAACTTTAACTAAGTTTTGTCTAGATTTACATCATTCTTCCAACAGAGTTACTGACTTAAGCATCAGAGTGCCTTCGGCCACCAAAAAGGTGGTCTTTGGCAGTCTAATAGTGGTTTTGCAGGTCAAACTCATAGGAGGATGATTTTTGGATGCATCAAATAGTATACCATAAACTGATCGAGATCACTCGAGATCTACAATGAAATTGCATATAACGCAAATCAGTGAGAGTTGAGATAGTTAATGGGAAATCGCAAACCTAAGTCACCCAATTAGTGAAAGCGCAAATTTAACTGGCATTAATGGGGAAAATGAATCAACGAGGTAGAGATGACACATGAATTGATGAGCAGAGTATGAAACAATAGTTCTAGATGAATCTCTCTATAAAGCGTTGCTAATTGAGTATAGTGTCGACACATAAGAGAGATGAATCGACTACGAGTCTAATGGAGGACGAGAAGCGAGATGGGCATGATCAAGTAAACTCAGGCTTTAGTAGGAGGTGATGAATGGAGCCATGGATCCTGCTTATATATTCCTATTTGTAGCACCCCTATTTTTTTTTTTTAACTGATTTCGATATTTATTTATGTTTCATTTTTGTTTGTTTGTATTGTTTTGAAGGTAAGAACATGTATATGTATTAGTTGCCTGCAGTTCTTCGATTTCATGTTCAACATGGTTTGTACCTTAAGCAACGTTACTATGTTTGTCAGTTGTATATCCTATTAAAATTTTATTTACCATTTGTTTGCACTTAAGTTGTTGTTTTATTCGCTAAATGATATCTTTCGTGTAGAGTGTTATTAACTTAGTCTTCCTATCAACAACTTAAGAAAATGAAACAAGAACTAAGTTAATAGGTAGACAAAATTAATAACATTCTTTTTCGTTCATTATTCGATTTATTGGTGGAAATCGACTTGATGAAGGGTTCGACAATATTTGCCAAAACTAGCAATGGATGGTTTCTCTGATCTAAATGAAGCTTCACATCCTGTCATACCAAGCGAACAAGCTTCAAATAATCGAAGTCACTCATCCGCTCTTTTCTATCTTCAATTTCTTCTTAAATCTCGTTGCTTTAAAAGAATAACAAAACTTCAAATTTCATGGAAAAACTTCCATTAAGCATTTCCCTCCCTTCGACAAAGCTTCAACTTGATCTTTATAAAAGAACCTCCATGGAAGTATAGATGAAAACATAACAAATTTTGCTAAATCCGTCTGCGCACCAGCCTAAATACCACCCCCACCCCCCCACACACACAAAATATATGTATATATATATATATATGCCCCGCTGAATAAACTTAAATAGACCATCACAATAAGTTGTTGCTGAGAGGAATTAGGTAGACCCACTTTTGAGAAGGGTATAGTATCACCCATGTTCTAGCTTTATAGAGGGAGTGTCGGAGTTCAAAAGTATTTTTAAGTGATGCCACTATAAGAAATATCACATTTTCAAGGAATTTTTTTCAACAAAAACAACATTATTTCCTAATGGATGACATTTTTCAACAAAGAAATACTTTATTTGGAAATGTAGTAGTTACCAACAATGTTTTTCAAGAAATTCATTTTTTCGCTAATACTAAACATATTTCAATGAACGAGCCGAATCCCCTTACAAGGCGATTTTACAGGTCTAAATACAAGGTTCTTAAACCATTAAGATAAGATAATCCAATGGTGAAGATTTCTACTGACATGGAAAGTAACTAACTTGAACAAAACAAACTTTCAGCCAACCCTTCAAGTCGTGCTCAACTTGAGCCATTAAATTAGTTACAAAATGTTGGACTCAAACTCACATTCCCAGTTTCTTTCTTATTTTCTAACAAAATCGTATCTCTATGGCTTTCTTCTAAAAAACAATCATTTGGAGAAAAATAATCTACATAAATACATGCCTAGAATTAGTATCAAGTCTATTACTGATTAAATGAACTGATCATTTGGTTATTTGTACACTATCTTCAAAGGGTATCGATCCATCAAGATTAGGATGACATTCAATATTATTCAAGTGCTTGGGAGCATTTTCCAAACCAATTAGTGACATATGACACCTTGAAGTTTTTATTATTGAAGATTTAGAGGTTCATTCTTGGACTATAGAGTCATGATCTTCGTCAACTACCTACAAAATGAACTTCATGAATGAGATCATGTTCTAATCAATCTTCCAAGCAAGTTGTAATATTGGTAAAATACTTTTGTGCACTTAATCAAAGTACAACATGCCCCGACCCTTGCTCAAGAAGGTAAATGGTGCACCGACCTCGCCATGAGCTTTGACGAAAGCGAGACGAAATTAGGGTTTCGATTTCAGCTCTCCTCCCCTTTCATAGATGACAGGAGGCATCCATAGATCTTCTAGCTCCTCCAAACAATACGGCCTTCTCCTCAAGAACTCCTCGACGAGTATTCATGGTTTTTGAGGAGAAGTACAACATTCATGGCGATGGATTGCTACAGTTACTCACAAATGAATATCAAGAGGCTGTAAAAAAATGGAGATATACTAGGTGCAGAAGGATTGGAAATGATGATAAACCCCAAAAACTGGGCAATGCTAACTGCAAGGGTGCAAGCCAGTCAAAAGCAGGCTGCAGCGAAAAGGAATGAAGAGGTTTTGCATAAAGCAGATTAATGTACAATGCCAACCAGTGTTGCATCCTCTGGCCCTAGCAAAATTCAAGAAGAAATGACAATGACAAACCTTGTTGTTGCACCAGCGAGGATGAGTTGGGCATCAAAGCTTAAGCAAAGCAAGCATACGGGCTCTACAAAACTTAGGTATGAACCTCCAGCTACTGTTGAAGGCAAGAAAATAGTACAAGTGCAAACTGTTGACTTTGCGAATAGAATAGAAGAATGTGAAAGGTTGGTTATTGGCAGCTTTGTGGGCAAGCGCTTGGCATATGGTTATGTCAAAGAGTGGCTGATAAGGACGTGGGGAATTCGAGAATTTGAGATGAGCATACACGGAGATAAGAATTTTGTATTCAAATTCAAGAAGGAAGAAGATAGAAGTAAGGTATTGGAAATGGGACCTCTGCATATTGCAAGCAGGTTGTTCATCCTCAGGGCCTAGTCACCTTCTTTGGACGAGGATGCCGAGGTGCTTACCTCGATACCTATTTGGGTTACACTGAAGAAAATTTCTTTATTCCTATGGAATCCAGAGGGTATTCAAAGGATTGCTAGGTTTATTGGAGTGCCTATCATGCTTGACAAAGCTATCGAAGAAAGGACAAGATTAGCGTATGCGAGGGTGTGTGTGGAGGTGGATGTAAACAACCAATTACCCAAAGACATCCCTGTGGTTATCAATGGAGATAAGAAAAAAATAGTTGAAGTTGAGTATGCATGGATTCCTGTTAAATGCAATTCTTGTGCAGTTTTTGGCCATACAAAACAGCAGTGTTCAAAGAGCAAAGAAATTAATACTCCAGGCCATATGGTATGGCAAGCTACGGGTAGGACCCAACCACTAGAAAGACAAAACTCCGATGGTTGGACGATCGCCAAGGGTAGACATACATTCAAGTCGAAGACTCAACCCAGTTTAGAGAGGAGTCCAGGGCCTATCACAGGAAAAGCAGGGAATGTAACCAATTTAGAGGCTGCCAATGTGGCAGAGCATAACATAAATGATGACCAGAGTGATGCCATAACGCAGAGTCCACAACCATTGATTCTTATCAACCCAACGCTTGAGCGTAGTACTAATGTGGAGGCAAATGAACACACACCGACTCAGGACAAAGAGAACACCACAACAGATGAGCAGAGTAGTAACGAGGAACATGAGCAAGATCCTTCTAGTGCAGAGGTTGCAAGCGATTTGTTTTCAAAATCTTGCACTGAAGATTTTAGTCTCTGCCCTCGAAGATCCTCTAGGGCTAAGAAAGCTAACAAAAAGTACAAAGGTTGATTCATTTCCTCATTAACAAAGGAGACAGGGATAACAAACAAGAGGTTTCTTCTTTGGCCGATGCTAGTTGCAGATTTTTATAGGCCTAGTAACCATGTTCACTCTCACTAGAATTCTCTTTCTTGTGAGAGTTTGTTTCTGTTTTTTTTATTTTTTTTTTGCTTTTGTTTCATTTGTATAAAGGTTTTGGGGTCCTTAAAAACCAGCTCGCTTTCAAAAAAAAAAAAAGAAAAAAAAAAAAGGTAAATGGTGGCTAAGATAATGACACTAGCAAGTTAAAAGTGATTTCTCGAACACTATATGTTCTTGTAAAATGAGAACCATCCCAGAAACACTGCGGTGGTCGTTTTCGTCGAGTAGCTTTTGAGGAGAAAACGAAGAGATGGAAAAGGAATTGCCAACGAACTGAACTCAGACTCAACTCCCCTCAACGGTCCAAATACAGTTTGACCATTAGGATTAGAGTTTGTTTTGGTCAAGATAGTTATTTGCCATCTAAGCACTAATATTCACCATTGGATTGCCTTATCTTAACGGTTTTAAAACCTTGTATTTAGATTTGTAAAGTAGCCTTGTAAGGGGACTCCATCTCGCTTGTTCAATGAAATTAGTATTTCGTTAGTAAATATAAAAGGTGTGTTTTACCAACGAAATGAACTATTATTGGTAAACTAAATTTTTCTTGAATTTTTGTATGGAATATTTTTGTTAATGAAGTCAATGCATACCCTCATTTTCCCATTCTTCTTCGGGACTCCAACTATATTGGCCAACCACTCGGGGATATTGTACATTCCTAATGATGTTGGTGCCTAACAAAGTTTTCACTTCCTCGGCAAGTGGTGTCGATATTCAAGTTGTGTTAGACAACCTCAGAGAAAATTCTGACCATATCGATCCGTCATACTCCATTCAAACACACATCCATGTTCTCCTTTAGGAACTTGATTAAAGCCAACTTCTCAATCTCGGGCATTTCACTCCCAAAGTAAGTGATCTTCTACCTTTCTAGATCCTCCTCTGCCAAATCTATGGATTCCACTGCTTCCATCGTACATGATCTAATAGATGGTTTTGTGGCCCCTGCCATTTCTAAATTTGATGATCTGATAATAAAGTGAAGATCGAGGGGCAATGAATCTATGGTCTACCCAAGATAACATTGTAGACGGATGGAACATCCAGCACCACGAATCTAACCATCTTTACAACAGGTCCAACAAAAATGGGCAGAATGATCTCCCCCTGTGCTTTGTCCGAGAAAGTAACTCCTCATCTACCCACATGACCTCCTTTTTGAACTTGGATAAGTAGTCTCCGAGTGACTCTGTATACTTCTGTATGATGCCAAAAATGACAATATTGTCCACTCCTGGTATTTGGTTGATATACTTACTAATAAACACATCTTCGATATCCTCAAACTTAGTAATGGACGTCTCTTTTAACCTATTAGACCAAGTAGTGATCGTTCCAGTTAGACTAGACGAGAAGAATCTGCAGTGCAAGGCATCATAATGTTTTCCTTCATAATGAAAATGTATTTGTGAATTATGCCAAAACAAAGTAAAAAAAAAAAAAATACAATGGATTTATAAATTGTATATCGAGTGATTAGGATTAGTTATATGCTTTGTAAATATCATTTCAAGGATATCCAACTCATGATGACCGTTGTCAAAGGACAAGAAAAATGAAAACAACACACGAAGAAAAGTCAAAGATATAAGCAAGGGTGAGCATCACATCCCAATCTCGATCTTGTCCTGTCCCGATTTTTTTGGGTCCTTTTGCGATTGATCAAACTCATCCCGATCTAGAGTGAGATGGGATCAAGATGGAGATTTTCAATTTCACGCACCTTTTCCCGAATTTATTTATTTATTATTTATTGTTATTGATGATACATAAAAATGGTCACACTCCTGAGCTGAACACGTGTCTTGATGATCTCAAGGAACTACGGGCTCAAGCATCGGCCCAACACAGATCCATCCCAAGCGGATCTAAGCCCACTCAACTTCAGTCCGCCAAGCGAACCCTGACTCTCACAACATGCTAGGCCCACACATCTCACAGCTATCCATGATACCCATAAGTCTTCTTCAGGCAAGTATCTTGAGGATCAGCTTCGGACGGGCAACTACAGTTGCTCTTTGCTTCCAACTAGGAAACAAACATCAGAGTATCTTCCACACAGGGAAACTCCCTTCTATAGATTGCTCTTAGAATGGGAACTATCTCATGCGTATTTAGGAGTGCATAGCAAACATGGAACTTTCCTAATACAACACGACTCTTAATTAAAGAGAGATCTCCACGAAGATCTCCTCCCTAAACTACGCATACGATTGCCTGGTTGAACCAAGACTCCTTGCACTATAAATAAGACATGAGGTTGGTAAGCTAAGGTACGCTATGAATTCCCAGTTACAACATTACACCTTCCTCGAATCCCTGTCTAACTTTAGCATCGGAGTGCTATCGGCCACCCCATTGTGGTCTGTGGCTCATGTGCGTTACTTGTGTAGGTCAGCAGGAACAAGGTCAAAGTAGGGAGCGAAATCAACTGCATCAGTTTGGCGCCGTCCATGGGGACGACACACTAAACATCGTCTCCTACCAAATCCAGAGAGATGGTGACAACCAGGTCACGCAACAGCAGAAAATCAAAGGACACGTTCAGCACTCAGGCCATCCCTTCGGTTCCTGTCGAGCACGAGCAACACATTGCACCCCCATGCACACGACAACACCATTGAATCCTGAGCCGAATGTATGATCTCTTCCCACACACCTGGACCAATTAATGGTTCAGATGTTCATATCGATGAAGTAAAGTTTTGACGAGACACAAAAGACGTATTCAACCCGATTCAACAATGAGTTAAACACCATCTGCTCATGCGACGACGCAACGACCGTCATAATCTTTACTAATGGTCTGAAAAATGGAGATTTTGACAACCTTCTGACATCGGATCCTCCGACAAACACAGTAGATTCGACAAATAAAGCACCAAGCTTCATCATCCAGAGAGAAGGTCAAGCCATGCGAATTCAATGTGGAAAACTGGGTACTACGGAATACTCAGCAAAACACCAAAGAATTCGGGGTAGGAAAGCTAAATCAAAATTGGGAAGGGCCTTATAGAGTTGCTAAGGTTAAAAGGGTGGAAACATACTGGCTGAAAGATGCTGACAACGACGGGTTAAAACGACCATGGAATGTAGAGCAACTCAGAAAAATATTATCAATAAAATATTTTGCTTTTACCAAAATTTCTACTGCTGTCCGTTACAACTCTCGATAACCCCGGTTACGGTCAAACTCGGACATTTGCCCAAAGCCTAAACTGCTCCACGCAGGTCATGATGTCTGAGGAAGTGGGAGTCTAGTTAGTGCTTGTCCACTGATGATGATGACTCGCCATGGGATCATTGCTTTCAATACAAACAATGATCCCCGAATTTGCCAGGTAAGCCTAATCAGTTCGCGATTGATGATGACGGCTTCTAGTGCCCAAACCTAATCCGCTGATGAAGTGGGAGTCTAGTCTGTGCTTGTCCGCTGATGACGACGACACGCTAAGGGATCATTGCCCTCAATGTAGACAATGATCGCCGAATTGGCCAAGTAAGCTTAGTTAGTTCGCGACTGATGACGACGGCTTCTAGTGCCCAAAGCCTAATCTGCTCCGTGCGGGTCATGACAGATGAAAAAGTGGGAGTCTAGTCAGTGCTTGTCCACTGATGATGATGACTCACCAAGGGATCATTGCTCTCAATGCAGACGATGTTCGTCGAATTGGCCAAGTAAGCTTAGTCAGCTCACGACTGATGACGACGGTCTCTGGTGCCCAAAGCCTAATCCGCTCCGCGAGGGTCACGACGGCTGAGGAAGTGGGAGTTTAGTCTGCGCTTGTCGGCTGATGATGAAGACTCGCCAAGGGATTGTTGCTCTCAATGCAGATGATGATCGCCGAATTAGCCAGGTAAGCATAGTCAATTTGCACTAATGACGTCGGCTTCTGGTGCCCAAAGCCTAATCCGCTCCGCGCGAGTCACGATGGCTGAGGAAGAGGGAGTCTAGTCGGCAGTTGTCCGCTGATGATGACAACTTGCCAAGGGATCATTGCTCTCAATTCAGACGATGATCACTGAATTAGCCAGGTAAGTTAGCCAGTTCACAACTAATGACGATGGGTTCTGGTTCCCAAAGCCTAATCCGCCCCGCGCGGGTTGCGCCGATTGAGGAAGTGGGAGTCTAGTCAGTGCTTGTCCGCTGGTGACGACGACTCGCCAATTGATCATTGCTCTTGATACAGACAATGGTCTCCTGACTTACCAAGTAAAGCTTAATCAGTTCGAAAATGATGACAACAACTCCCAACACGCAAAGCCTAACTCGCTCCGCGCAGGTCATAATGATCAAAGGAATGGAGGCCAAAGTCAATGCTAGTCCGCCAACACTGAGGGAGTCATTGCAGACAACGAATGAAAGAATTTGGTCAACTACGCCGCACTGAAACAGATAGAGTGCTCTCAGATTTATCTACGTCATTCATAGCAGCTATCAGCTCTTCCACCCAGCGAAAGACGAAAAAGACATCACTTTCAAGCGGTACAGGAGCAATCAACGCTTCCACCCAGCGAGTCGTATAGGCTATGGCAAGCGGGAACACATCCCACCGACATTCTGTCGGCACGGAAATACGCCCCTCTGCAAGGTTTACTCTTCAATGACCTATGTATCGCCTTGACAATCCGCTAAACGATCCGCGAGCGCAACCCGAATTCACTTCAAGGCCAAGATCGAATTCTCTCCATCAACAGTTAGTTTGCTTTAACTTGTTTTTTTCCCTTTTCATAGTCAATATTGAGTATTAGCTCAAAAAAGCTTATGTGATTCACAATAATTTAAGAAATAAAGGAAGAATTACAAAAAATAAACTTTATTGATTATTAGAAAGATGTAACAACAAGCACCTTGAGGCAAATACAAACGACTACATATTGCGAACGCCCTGAGGCGGATACAAAGACTAAGCACTATAAACACTTGAATACAGTGTGAACTAAAGTAAAAGACTCTCTTAGAAAACTTTTCTATGGACAGCGTCCGCCAAAGACTTACAAACCCTCCGATGCGAGCAATCTGCAAGTGATGGCAAAGGTAAGAGAATGGGAGAGCTCGATACCTTCCGAAGATAAAGACGAAGTGGGAAGAAGAGATTGAAAGACTGAGCAGTCGAGTTGCTCCGTCAATTCACTCAAGGAAAGTAATCGTACAATGGCATTGTAGACCTCACGAATAGCTGTTGATTTCCTCAAGAGACATCCCACCGTCTATCCAACCTCCTCAAAGGGCTTAGAAAAAGGAAAATGAGGATGGCCACAAGCAGCGACTTAGTTACGATCTCACAGCATTGTCAAGAGAGACCACTTTTCACATATGCGATGGCATGTGTTACTGAGAACTACCACAACCGGAGACAACGCACATCATCCAACCCTTCGATCAGCCATCGGTCAGCAATTGGATTCGAGCACACAAAGACACAAGTGGTACGGTGTAACACCAAGGCATCTCCCTTGGTAGGAAATTCGTACTACTTCTCCGCAATATGAGAAGAAATTACGAGACCTCGGTGGATTAACTACGTGCCCACCCACAACAGGTGACCACGCATAACAACTATCATCATGCCAACTAGCACCACACAGGAAACCCTAGCCCTTCCTCTGCGGTCCCATGGGCTCAACCTGTTATTCGAACAACACCCTGTTGCATGCTTGACACGAGCACTTGAGGATCCTAGTCAACTTTGACGTACAGACTTTACCACTCGCTTAGTTAAGGTAACTTCGTCCACACCATGAACCACTAGGTTCACACGCTCCTCAGCAGGCGGAACCTCTTGTTAAGTCGGGCAAGCTTAGTCAACTAACACTGATGACGATAGCTTTTGGTTGGCCCCGACACCTTGTCTGCTTAGCGCAGGCCTCAATGATTTAGGAAGTGGGAGTCTAATCAGCACTGCCACGCCTGGTGATGACTTGCCTGAGATCACTACCCCATTCGTGATCAGTGTTTGCCAAACCTAATCAGGTAAGCCTAGCTGGTGACGAGCAACAACGAAAGCTTTTGATCGAACCCTCGACTTGTAGCCCTCACTACGAGGGTGTAGAGCGTCTGGAAGGTGCGAGCCTAGTCAGTCTTGAACAGATTCTGATGGCTCACCACGGGACAACTGCTATTCAGCGCGGCCGCAAAATCATCAACCCTGGACTTGTAGCCCCCATTACGAGAGTGTAGATAGTCTAGAAAGTGGGAGCTTAGTCAGTCCTAAACTATTTCCGATGGCTTGCCACAGGATCACTGTTTTCAGCGTGCCTGTTTTCAGCGTGGCCACCGAAAAACTCCAAAATTTGTAGGTTGGTGCACTCAGGTGTAGATAATTTGGATGGTGGGAGCTTAGTCATTCCTGAACTGATCTCGATGGCTTGCCATTGGGCCATTGCTCTTCAGCGTTGTCGCCAAACCCCTCTCAAATACGTAGCCCCCACCGCATGGGGGGATGTCGATGGTTCGAAAGTTGGGAGCCTAGTCAGTCCCTAACTGGTTCTGACTGCTTGCCACGAGACCACTGCTCTTCAGCCTGGTCAACAAACCTTTATTCCCTGAATTTGTCGACTGTTTTGCTCAATCATAAATAATTTGGAAAGTGGAAGCCTAGTCAGTCCCGAACTGATTTCGATGGCTTGCCACAGGACCACTGTTTTTCAGCCTGGTCGCCAAACCTTTACTCGAATCAATAGACCACTCAACTTAGTCATAAACGATTCAGAAGGTGGGAATCTCATACAGCTCTCTACACGACCTCTGCTCCCCCTCAGGACTGTGGACGTAAATATGAGCTTAGCTGAGTTAGCACCTTTACGCTCAAATGGGTTGACATCCTAACATTAGAAAAAGGCCACTCGTGCTGATACAAGGATAGTACAACCGGTGCCCAGATAAAAACTAATTAGGACACCAACCTGAGCTTACTGCGCTTGACTTGGTGCGAACTCTCTGACACGTAATTTCGGCCACCTTAGCTTGCCCGCGACAACAGCTACAGCCGACCAGTCAGACAAACAAGAAAAAGCTCAAGCCGCTTACCTATGGGACATGACACAACTTGGGTGACTCAACCCCTAGTTAAACTGTTTGCAACATGTCCACTATCGGACATGACTACGCAGCAATGACCCCGAGTCATTCACAATACAAAGCGGTCAAGCTCTCGATCGCAGACAGACCAGACAACGTCCTATTGATTCAACCAGCCTATCCCAAAGTAAGACGATAAGGCAAAACATAAAAACATGCAATAAAGATGCCAAGTATGAAACGAAGAAAAATATTTTCATTAAAGGTTAAAACAAAAAGTGTACAAACACACAAAGTTTTCTCCTAATCAAGAGAAGGTACAGAAACAAAAGAACTAAGCTTAGGAGGAACAGGGGCAGAAGTTGCATCTATACGCGTTTCAACCTGGACGTTAGGGATTGAATTGTCCTCCTCGCCCAATGACTCAGAGGTAACAGACAAGTTCACATATGACATCTTCTTGTAATGGCTAAGATCTCACTCCGGATGCTTCTCCTTCATCAGCGCCAACAATTCCAGCCGGCCATGAACAACCCAACGAAACTCACATTTGCCTTGTTCCTGGAGAAGCTTTTCCTCTCCACCTTTGCATTAATAATGTCACGCTCCAGTAGCTCCAACTTGCTTGTTAGTGCATCAACCGGAGATTGCTTTGTGGCCAGACTGCTCTTCACAACACTAAGTTCATGCCATCCCAGTTCGAGTTGGTCATCGGCCTTCCTCACTTCTCGAGCATAAAACTTCACATCGGATTCCAACTATTCCTTCTCATCAGCCCAGTCAGCTCCCTTTGAAGCACTCTCTTCAGCAAAAGACTGCAGCTCAAAATGCGCCCTAGTCGCAGCTTCCTGCGCAACCTCGACCTCTAGGCGGAATCGGCTCAACTCCTGCTTAAGTCTGTCCCTCTCGGACACCGCCTTGGTTAGATTACGCTAAAGGTCCTCCAAGCGAGCCCTCTTAGCCTCAGCGGCCACAGTTGATTGATCCAACTGCATCTCTTCAGCCTGCTTCTTGAACTACTCAATTTCACGGAACGCATCAGAATACATGGTCTTCACGTAAGAGGAGACACGTTACAAAGTAAATACTCTCTCGCAAGCCGCCTCTACTTCGGCCCCAACAATGGCCGCGTGGCTCATATGAGACATACCAAGCATAAGATACTTCAAACCCTTGTCCACACGCTCTTTTAGCGTATCCTCCTCGGGTTTTGGAGAGTGGTCCATCAGCCAACTGTGACGCCTGCATATATGCTTCCTCGAAACATACTCAACATCCACCTCTTGGTGCAGACATGTTAGCTCATTTCCACCAAGTCCGGTGCGAACAATCTTATCCGTGCATTAGGATAAGCTTCCTCCGATCAGGAACTATTCCAGCGCCGCCCTTTACGGTCTCCACCGAGCTCAGACTCTCCTCCGTGGTTTTTCCCTTGTCAAGAGCGTCTGACCCTTTATTGCGAGACGACCCAACAGAATCCGGAAGCAGATGAGGGACTGAAGTATTGAAAGGACCTTCCAATAGTTAGTTGTGGCTTAGAATGAGACGGTGATCAATGTAGACTACAGGAGACACGACCGGTACCACGTTCACTTTTAGGCGAGTCAACGGTGGGTTGATCAGATTCAACCACCTCAAGCAAATCTGATACAAAACCCTCTACTAGAATGGCCCCACGCGAATCAGCGACATCAGAAACCGCCATTGCGACCCGCACCAGATGGTCATTCAGAGCCTCAACTTGCGCATCACTAAGATTCGACCCATCAATAATTTCGGTCGACCGCAGATAATATTTCTCCAAGCCAAGAACATTAGTCTCCACCTCAACAGGCCTAACATACTTGCGTTCCCTCTATCAATGGAGCGGGTTGTTCCGAAGATGGCCCAGCCCTAACGCAAGGCTTCTTCCTCACAAAGGTAGCAAGCATCTCAGATGGATCGTCTGCATCAGACAGAACAAGAGTCTTGGCTCTAGCAACCATCATCTTCCTAGAAAGGGCCCATTCTTCAAGCTTAATGCGCGACTCTCAATACAAAGTGGGGGCGACATGCCAGTTGTCTCATAGCCCACTTACGAACGAAATTGGAAACTCTTATGATATCAACTGCCTCCCTTTTTGCCATGATGTGAAATGCCTCTATGGTGTTTTGCTCTTCTAAGGCAAGAGGATTGGTGGGAAACCTTCATGCAAAAGAACATAAGCAATGATCACTCAGCCCGCTATCAAGCACATCAAAGTCACTGGAAAGGAGTTGAACTTATCAAAAATACTTCGAATCTACATAAGCAAAGAACCGGTACTTTTGCCAGAACTTGAAATCATCACGCAGTTTACCGAAGCAACTCGATGACTTCACCATGCAAACAACATTGCTCTGCAATCGAGGACCAATCAACAACTGGATCACCCTCGGAGTCACACTAACGCCGACCTCCTTAGCACAAAGCAAAATCATGAGAATGATCTTGTATCATTGGGTCCCAACTGAGCCGGAGGGATCCCCAAGAAATCCAAGAACTCCCAAATCACATCCAAAATCGGGAAACACACTCCAGTTTGAAGCATTCCTCGATGCAAACAGATGAAACCGGCTGAAGGTGACATTGGCGTCTGGTCGCCCGTCAAAAGGTACAATGGCAATTCTTCAAGAACTCCATACCTTGCACAGATTTCATGAGACCAAGCTCGGACAATAGCCTGTCTTCAAAAAACCTTAGGCCCTTTGCCAGGACAACATCATCAAGAAGGTTTTCTCGAGCCATGAAGAAGAAGAACGAACCTTTCAGACAATATCTTCAAAAACAAGTGAAGCAGAAAGGTTAGCCTCAACACTGCGAATGACCTATATAGAGGACAAGTTTCCGCGAATTTTTCGCCGAACCAACGCATGCCTAATTAATGTAGTGTGTGGCTCAAGCAACGATTCATACTCAATCATCATGAGCACCGCATTCCATCAAGAGATGACTTAGCGAACCGATGTGACGGCCCACTAACTCAGGGGGTAGTAGCTGATGATACATAAAAATAGTAACACTCCTGACCTGAACACGTGTCATGATGATCTCGAGGAACTACGGGCTCAAGCATCGTCCCGTCACAAATCCAGCCCAAGCCGATCTAAGCCCGTTCAACTTTAGTTCGCCAAGCGGACCCGGACTCACACAACATGCTAGGCCCACAGGTCTCACAGCTATCCACGATACCCGTAAGTCCTCTTCAGGCAAGTATCTGGAGGATCAACTTCGGACGGGCAACTCCAGCTGCTAAGCAAGCACCAAAGTATCTTCCACACAGGTAAACTCTCTTCTATGGATTACTCTTGGATTGGAAACTATCTCCCACGTATCTAGGAGTGCAGAGCTAACAGAGAACTTCCCTCCTACAGCACGACTCTTAATTAGAGAGAGATCTCCATGAAGATCTAATCCCTAAACTACGTCTATGATGGCATGGTTGAACCAGAACTTCTTACACTATAACTATGGCATGAGGTTGGTAAGCTAAGGTACTTTACAAAATCCTTGTAACAACATTACACCTTCCTCAGATCTCGGTCTCACTTTAGCATCGGAATGCCATCGGCCACCCCACTGTGGCTTGTGGCTCACGTGCGTTATTTGTGCAGGTCAACAGGTCAGTAGGAACAGGATCAAAGCAGGGAGCAAAAATTGACTGCATCAGTTATTAATTTTAATCAAACTACTCTTCTAAAGGAAAGTTTAGGATGTTTTGAAATTAAATAAAAACATATATTATTTGAAAATTTACTTGCTTGATTTGGTACTCCTTATTTTGGTAGAAACTTCAGTTTGGATATTTTAAGTCAAATAGAACCCATGAAAATTTATGTTTTTTCACTTTTTAGATTGGTTATAGAAAAATTATTCTTTTAAAAAATAAAAGCAAAAATGATTTGGGTTAGTTTTGTACTATGAGTTATGTAGTTTGGGAACACTGCTCTCTGTTGTATCTTGTATGAATGTATTTCAACTTTTTGCGGAAATATGCAAGACGGATCTATGCAGGGGCTCCTTCCATATCTCATCATTCAATTAACAAACTTAATTCTATTGTAAGGTAACTCTCCACAAATTTTATATGATATTTAATATTGTTATGATGAAAATTATATGTACATAAATTTGACATTATTGGTGTATGAGCAATGTGAGATGAAATTCTTTGTTATTTTTCACTGGAGGACTATTTAGTACATGCTCGTCCCGTCCTGATTCTGAGCAAACGGGATGAGATAGGGAATAGGTTCAACTCATCCCATGCCCACCCATAGATATAAGGACGAAGGCTAGCTAAAATTAGCTTATGAATGTCTAAAATTCAAATGAAGTGTTGATGTTCACATAATTATAACATAATATACCTCCTAATATATGTTTGTTAGAGTTTCAAATTGTGTGTTTTAGTTTGATTATTTTATTTTTTTATTTTTGTAGGATTTGGAGTTTGAATGACAAAAGTGTGTTAGCGTGGCGAATTTGGAAATTCATAGACAAATTGACGAAGTGGAGCGGGAGACACTCAAGCCAAAGATTAAGAGAACTAAAGAAAAAAAAAATTTTAATTAGTTTTGAATTTTGGTGGAGCAAAGAAGTAATATGGATGAACATAGCCAAACCCACCTTTCAAGGGGTGGGACTCCTTTGTTTGCAAATTGGGCCATTGGGTTCCAAATTCTATTGGGTTTCCAATTGGGCTTCCAAAAGAGTTTAGTTTCTATTTAACACAAATAGGGCAACACACAGCAAGAAGGCAGCAACCCTTTTGTTTACAATTGAAATTGGATTTCCAATTGGGTTTGAAAGAGGAGAGTGTTTCTCTTTAGCTTAAATACAACCACAAAGAGGACAGCAGGAAAAAAGAGAAAAACGCAGGACAACAAAGGGGCAGAAAGAAGGACGTTGTCCAGAGCAGCAACAGCAGAAACGCAGGAGCAGAGAGTGCGTCGCTAATCCACCATGCGCTGCCATGCCGATGAAGCTCCACACCGCTGTTGCTGTCATCACCTTCGCCATGTGTCACTAAACTCCACGCAAGGCAAAGACGTGAACTCCTAGATGTAACGCACTTACTTAATTGGTATTTGATTCATTTTATCCTTTCACGATGAATAATGGTGTTTATGATTCTCACTTTTATTTAATATAGGAATTTATGTTATCTTAGTGACAAAGATTTCATCAACTTCTTCGTAGATTATTATTCCGGTGGTTGTCTTTTTCTTCTCCAAATAAGCTTAGTCACGCTTTTCTTATGTGTGGAATTTTTAAGGATCAATTGATTCCGGTAGGTTAGTTATATGTGATCGTCTTTTATTACGTTATTGTCTCTGAATATATCGTAAATTTAGGATATCACATATGACCAACCTTTGTGCTTTATAGAAAAAGTGAAATCTAAAATCCATTTACATTAGAATATATTGATGCATTGAAGACTATTTTTCCGATTATGTTGTTTGGGATGTGAAACACATAATCGAGTCATCATAGCGAATCAATACTAGTTGGCGCGTGAAATCTAGGAGGGATTCTTGGAACTTTGTGACTTTTCTAAACTTGATTTTCATTAAACTAAATTCAATTTTATATTTTAAAACTACTATAATTTCTAAATTTAGTTTCGCGTAGTTCTTCTTCCTTGACCTTGTTTTGTAGATCGTTTTTCCTCGTGGGATCGACACCCCAATCTTTACTGCAATTAACCGCGTGTACTGTTTGGGCGTAATCAAATTTTGGCGCCGTTGCCGGGGAACAAGTGTCATTCTACAATGGAGGTTTCGGGTGTTATCTTTCTTGCTAATTTTTTTATTTCATTTTATTTTTAGGTTTTAGGTCCATTTTTATTTATTTATTTATTTTAATTTAAACCTCCAGTGGGGAGGGGCAACTATGGGATGCCAGACCTTTATTACTTATCAAAAAGTTGATTTACAACCAAAACGGGGGTACATTACGACTTTACCCGTATAAAAACCAAACAAAAATGGACAAAAAAACCTTGCCCAAACAAAATTACTGCTACCCCAGCCACAAGCTGGCTAACAAGACTTGAAGACAAAAAGCCAACTAACAATCACTTAAAACAAACCAAAAACAAGCACATTAGCATAAAGAAACACCAAAAAAAGGAAAAACAGAGTTAGCAACTCTGTTGTGGAGGTATTGCACCTTCATGTTCATTCCGCAGCCTCGCACCTGCAGCACCAACCACCACTCGCATTCCCACACCAAGCAGCACACCACACTCCGCAACCAGGCAGCATGCTTGCCTCCGCCAGACAACACCGCGTTCGCGTACAACAGAGTGGCCCTGCAGACGTGCCTAGCAGCTGCTCCAGTGCCTAGCTCTGCCTAGCTTCGCTCCCTGCTCAAAAAATAGAGTGCTATAATAAAATCACTGAAAACTAAATGCTCCTGTAGAAAGCTCCTCGATCCCAGGCAACATGAGTGCGCCTTACTGCAACATTCCTCACCGAACTCGATCGCAAAGTAGTCCATCAACTAGCGAGACAGCCTCCCCCCAGCTGAACAGACTGCCCCTGCTCCTCGCAGCTGTTCCAGATCCTGCTTTGCCCTGCAGAACTCAGACATTGCCGCTAAAAATATCCGATGAATCTGCCTCTACTCTTCCCCGTGGCGAATGTACGCCGTATTCCATTGGTCCAGCACAAGCAAGCCTGCCACTCTCTTAGGAAGTTCATTCGCACTGAAAGAAATAGTCTTATGGTCTCGTTGTGCTCTATCCGCTAACACATCCGCCACCGCGTTGGCAATCTAACGTCATTGTAGCCGCCAATAACTTAATTTTCTTCAAAACATTTTCCAATCTAACAGAAGTTCCTTATCAGACACATTACATTCATTTATAGAGGCACAAGGTAAAACAAATCAAAAATTTGAGGTTGCATTGACACAATTGGCAGAAGAGAACAAGGAGATCAAAAGCCAGATAACCAAGCTGACAAGTTCATTAACTGTACAAGAGCGGGGCCAATTTCCGTCACAGCCTCAAGCAAATCCGAAGGGACAACTTATGGCACAAACCTCTACCTCAGACTTTCAGAATGTCAAAGAGGTTAATGCCATCACTGCTCAGAGTGGTAAGATTTTAGAGGGATCAAGCTCGTCCATGACTATAGGCACCTCCCCGAGTGCATAGGAGAACATCCCTGAGGATGAGCCCAACTAGAACATTCCAGTTCCAGTTCCTTTTCCTCAAGCACTACGACCTACTGGAAAGAAATCGGAAATGCATGGTGAGATTCTAGAACACTCGAAACAGGTTAAAATTAACTTACCTTTGCTGCATGTGATTAAACAGGTACCAACTTATGCGAGGTTCATCAAGGATCTATGCACTGTCAAGAGGAAGCATCATGTCAAGAAGACTGCCTTCTTGACAGAACAGGTAAGTGCGGTGATTGAGCAGAGAACACCACCCAAGTACAAAGATCCAGGGTGTCCTACAGTCACCTCCCAGATTGGGACTCATGAGTTCGGCCAAGCCTTGTTAGATTTAGGAGCAAGTGTAAATCTTGTGCCATATTTTATTTACTTGCAACTGGGTCTAGAAGAGATTAAACCCACATCCATGGTACTAAAACTAGTCGATAGATCGGTTAAGAAGCCAAGAGGAATAGTCGAAGAGTTCTTGCTGCAGATTGATAAGTTTTACTATCCCGTCGACTTTCTTATTTTAGATACTCATTCTGCGGTTAATATGGAGTCTACAGTTCCGATTATTTTAGGTCGACCTTTTCTTGCCACAACTAACACTCTTATCAATTGCAGGAATGGTCTAACGAAGCTGTCTTTTGGGAACATGACTCTGGAGTTCAACATATTCAATATTAGCAAGCAACCACATGATGATGATGAGTGTCATCATACCTACATGATAGACACACTGATATCAGAGGAGGTGCTCCTGAGCGCAGACTCTGAAACCTTAGAATACCTCATTTCTATTTCTGATTATGAGAATTCACTTTATCCTGACAATGCTTTTGATGTTTATGTTGTTTAAGGGTTAAAGGATAAAGGAGGATGACAATGGCAACCATGCTTTGAGGAGTTGCCAAAGGAAAGACAGAAACCACAACCATCCACCGTGGAAACTCCAAAAGTTGACCTAGCTCCACTACCTGGGGGACTTAAACATACATTCCTCGGACCAGGTGATACCTTTCTTGTTATTATTTCTTCTGTGCTTGATAGCTCACAAGAAGAAGAATTGATTAATATGTTACGTGAGCACAAATCTGCATTAGGTTGGATTATAGCTGACATCAAAGGTATTATCCCCTTAATATGTTCCCATAGGATTCACTTGGAAGAAGGAGCTAACCTCTGTAGAGACCCTCAGATACGAATTAACCCTACTATGAAAGAGGTGGTGAAAAAGGAAGTCTTAGAATTGTTAGATGCAGGCATCATTTATCCCATCTCCGATAGCAAGTGGGTTAGTCCAACTCAAGTGGTTCCCAAGAAATCTGAAATAGTAGTGGTGACTAATGATGAGGGGGTGCATGTGCATCGATTATAGGAAACTTAATTCTTCCACCCGCAAGGATCACTTCCCACTTCCATTCATAAACCAAATCTTAGAGCGAGTAGCTGGTCATTATTTCTATTGCTTTCTAGATGGGTATTCAGGATATTATCAGATTGAGATTGCATTAGAGGATCAGGATAAGACTACTTTCACATGTCCTTCTGGTACTTATGCTTTTCGGCGCATGCCATTTGGTTTGTGTAATGCACCGGCTAGTTTTCAGAGATGCATGATGAGTATTTTTAGTGAGATGGTTGAAAAATATATGGAAGTATTCATGGATGATTTGACTGTTTTTGGTGATTCCTTTGATTCATGTTTATTTCACTTGAAGGCTGTTTTAAGTAGATGTGAAGAGAAGGGTCTGGTGCTTAATTGGGAAAAATGTCATTTCATGGTTTCCTATGGAATAGTTCTGGGACACATAGTTTCTGATAAAGGAATCAAGGTTGATAAAGCTAAAATTGAATTGATTTCTAAATTACCTACACCTAAAAGTGTCAAGGATGTGAGATCATTTCTAGGGCACGCAGGTTTTTATAGGAGGTTCATACAAAAATTTTCTGCCATCTCTAGACCATTAAGTAGCCTCCTGGTCAAAGACGTCGTGTTTCAATGGCTACAAGAGTGTGAGGACGCCTTCCGAACACTCATTAATAGGCTCACCTCTGCCCCCATCATGCAGCCACTGGATTGGAAATTACCATTTGAGATAATGTGTGATGCAAGCAACTATGCTGTGGGGGCAGTCTTGGGACAACGAAGGGAAGGGAAGCCCTTTGTTGTATACTATGCTAGTCGAACACTTAATGATGCTCAAAAGAATTATTCGACTACTGAAAAAGAGTTGCTAGCTGTAGTTTTTGCTTTAGATAAATTTCGTGTTTATTTGATTGGTACACCTATCATTGTTTTTACTGACCATGCGGCTCTTAAGTTTTTTATTTCTAAAAATGATGCTAAGGGAAGATTGGTTAGGCGGATTTTACTTCTGCAGGAATTTAATCTAACTATAAAAGATAAGAAGGGGGTCGAAAATGTTGTACTGGATCACTTATCTCATCTGGAGTTCAGTGACTCTGCCAATGGCCCACCCATCCGTGATGATTTCCCTGATGAACACCTATTATCCGTCACTCAAGTACCATGGTATGCACACATGGTTAATTACTTGGTTTCCGGCAAAGTTTCATCATCATGGAGTGCTCAAGATAAGCGCAAATTTTTGGTCGAGGTAAGAAATTGTTATTGGGATGATCCTTATTTATATAAGTATTGCCCCTACCAAATCATGAGGCGTTGTATCCCTGAAGGTGAGATTGAAAGTGTCTTACATTTTTGTCACAGTGCAGCTTGTGGAGGCCATTTTTCTATGAAAAAGACCACTGCAAAATTTTTACAGTCTGGATTATATTGGCCTACATTGTTTAAGGACACTAACAATTATTGTCGTTCTTGTGATAGATGCCAGAAGTTAGGTGCATTGTCCCGGAGACACATGATGCCCCTTAACCCCATCTTAGTCATTGAGATATTTGATTGTCGAAGGATTGATTTTATGCTACCTTTTCAACCTTCCTTTGGATATTTGTATATTTTGCTTGCAGTGGACTATGTGTCCAAATGGGTAGAGGCTATGACATGCCGAAACAATGACAACAACACTTATTGGAAAAGTCTGTCATTTACCTGTTAAGTTAGAACATCGCGCTTATTGGGTCGTAAAAAGCACTAACTTTGATCTCAATGATGCAGGTATTCAGCGGAAACTTCAGTTAGCTGAAATTGAAGAGTTGCGAAATGATGCCTATGACAATTCCCGAATGTACAAGGCGAAGATGAAAGCAGCTCATGATAAGCAAATTCTGAGGAAACATTTCGAGCTCAATCAACGAGTCTATCTCTATGACTCACGACTCCATCTTCATCCTGGCAAGCTAAGATCGAGATGGACGGGCCCATTCATGGTAAAACAAGTCTTTCCCATGGTTCCATAGAAATTGAAGATCCCAAAGATGGGAAAATATTTAGAATAAATGGGTAGCGTTTGAAGCACTATGTGGAGTGGGTAGAGGTGCCAAAAGAGATCTCTCTGGTTGCCCCTGTCTGCTTGATTTGATGTTTTCCACCCTATCTTTAGTTTAGGTTTTTATTTTTTGTTATTTTAATTTTTTAGTTTAGTTTAGGTTTTTGCTTTTATTTTTTCTCTCTCAGTGTTTCAGGTTATTTTAGGTGTTGCTACTGGAGTCACTCGGAGCCCCTCATCCCATGTGTTCCTTTCTCCTGTCGGTATGAATTTCTTATATTTTGGTGAATGTGAGGACATTGTCTATTTGAAATTGGTAAAGCTTCACCATGGTAATATCACTCTAACCCGCCTATTTTCTTTTTCCTTCATTTGTCATGATTATTATTTTATACATTGAGGACAATATTTTGTTTAGGTTTGGGGGTGATGGTGGTTTATTAGATTTTTTGTGCAATTTTCAAAATCTTTGAGCTTAAAACGTATTTTACAATTAAACCGAGTCATTTTTTGTGTTCTACTCAATCTCCATTGAATACTTAGATGATTACGGTAATTGTGCAAGATCTTTATGAAAATGCATTCAAAATATGAACTCATGGTGAATTTAAAAAAAAAACTAAATAAATGAATAAAAGAATCTTTTGAGTCTTTTTAATTTTAGAGAATATTTTTGTTGCCTTTAATTTTGAGAAAACACATACTAACACGTGTCACATAGTTATATTAGTAGAAAACATGATATTTGATATTATCCTTATGTTAGATGTATTTCAACTATTCAACTCGACTATTCGTGCATTATAAGCCAAGTCAACATGATTTGAAGTTGATTAGTCAGTTATTGAACTAGAAAACCTTAGAATAATAGTGGAGACTTTAACCCTTGTGAGTTTTGAGCTATTCTTTATTTCTTGAGGTGTCACTAAACTCCACGCAAGGCGAAGAGGTGAACTCCAAGATGTAACACACTTAATTGGTATTTGATTCGTTTTATGCTTTCACGATGAATAACGGTGTTTATGATTCTCACTTTTACTTAATATAAGAATTTATGTTATCTTAGTGACAAAGATTTCATCAACTTCTTCGTAGATTATTATTCTGGTGGTTATCTTTTTCTTCTCCATATAAGCTTAGCCACGCTTTTCTTATGTGTGGAATTTTTAAGGATCAATTGATTCCGGTAGGTTAGTTATATGTGATCGTCTTTTATTACGTTATTGTCTCCGGATATATCGTAAATTTAGGATATCACATATGACCAACCTTTGTGCTTTATAGAAAAAGTGAAATCTAAAATCCATTTACATTAGAATACATTGATGCATTAAAGACTATTTTTCCGATTATGTTGTTTGGGATGTGAAACACGTAATCGAGTCATCATAGCGAGTCAATACTAGTTGGCGCGTGAAATCTAGGAGGGATTCTTGAAACCTTGTGACTTTTCTAAACTTGATTTTCATTAAACTAAATTCAATTTCATATTTTAAAACTACTAGAATTTCTAAATTTAGTATCGCGTAGTTCTTCTTACTTGACCTTGTTTTGTAGATCATTTTTCCTCGTGGGATCGACACCCCAATCTTTACTACAATTGACCGCGTGTACTGTTTGGGCGCAATCAAGTGTCAAAACCTATTTGGGGGCAAAAAATGAGTAGGAACCAAATTTCAAAGTTTGAATTTGAGTTTCTTTAGACAACCCCATGTGCCAAAAGGAGATGTCCATTTCAAGTACAAGACATGTGACAAAAGAATAAGATTTTGTTTAAAATAAGTTGTTCGAGGCAGGCAAAGTCGACTTCACCTCTTGACAGATCATTTTAGCAGGGAGATGTTCTGACAAAAACGAAGTCATTCTGATTCTAGCCATCTGAAATGCAGGTGGTGGAGACAGTCAATTTGACTTAACTATGACCAAACTGGTTCTATAAATAGGAACCTAGATTCATCTTTTTGGATCATCTCTCATATTTTCCTTGTTCATATCTTGTGAATCCTATCCCTTTGGCCTTACCTTAAGTGATCTATTCACCCACTCAAAACCCATATCCCTTGTGAGTGATCCATGGTGTTTTAGGAAGAAAATTTTCCTCTCTTAATTAGTTACTTGGTTATCTAAAGAGAATAGGGAAGAAAAACGAGGAAGAATAGGTAAAGGTAGCTTTGTATCGGTACATGCCTCATTTGGAGAGTTGTTGAGCCTTCAACCACTTCATCTCATCTTTGAGTGAAGTTTTCATTTTCTATTGAGTGAGGGAGTGAATGCAAAAGAGTTTTTAAACATCTCTATCCCAAAAATGAGTGTCACTAGAAGAGAGAATTCCTTTGAGTGTTAGCCTTATCTAAACTCGTATTCACCCTATGTGGGTTCTTGAATTTATAAAGTGGATTCCTATGAGTAAGTGTCATGGGAGATTCGAAATAGGTGGTAAGACTTGGATGTGTTGTAGTCCATGATGTTGTGATCCTTGGTCATTCGATAAGTCTCGCGATGCACAAACATAAGCTCAAGTGGTATCTCCGAGATCCCAAGCACACGTTCTTGTCATGCATCCCACGTGACAGCCAAGGTGTTGAGTAAGACTCTCAGAGCAAAGCAATTGATTGTTGTCGCGAGCCCTTTCCACCGAAAAAGTAATTGGTCGGAGCAATCATACTCCAGTTTAGGTGAAGCTCGTTATATTGGTGTTCTTTATATGGTTTGTTTTCTTCTCCCCATGAATCTATTTATTTTTCCTTGCATGCTTAGATAAGTTGTCTTTATATTGTCATATTGTTTGTATGTTCAACTTGTTTGCTTAAAATTTCTTTGGGTGGTTTTGTAGACGACATTTATTGGGGTTCACTTTATAGCGAATCAATTAAACTTGTGAACGTTGTGGTTGACTTAGCTAAATTCATACCATAAGCCTTCAATAAGTTTATGCGAAGAACTTCAAGGTCAAACTCTCCAATTGCTTTTCCAAGCAAATTTGATTTTAAAAAAGTGACTACTTACCTCTTTTAGTCGATATTAGCCTAGTGTCAATGCATTCTTTGGGAATATTAATGCATACCATAGCATGTCTATAATGCATCAGATGGTGGACTAGGTCGGTTGTGTCACTGTAACCAGAAAACTTTAGCTGCTAGAACTTTTTGGGAACCTCCACGAAGAGAATGATTTTTGTCGAGGTGTTCGCCTTAGCCTCCTAGTTGCATCCCTGGCGTCTACCCCAGTTACCCTCTACCATTTACCCCCTAGCACTATCATCTACTTCCTTACGAGCTCCAACACCCTATCCTTGGTCAGCAGTCCCTCGTCATGATTCCCTACCCTCGTATGAGCGGTGACATTGCTTTTTCTTCCTGAGCTCTGTCTCATGTCGTTTGCTTTCCTTTCAGAACCTCGTTATAATTCTACGTGACCTCTATTTGCTCCTTTTATCTTCTTCATAAGCTTTATCTGCCTGAGTAGATGCAACCCCCTCCCGACCTGACAGTTGCATCCTACTTTCAACTATCCCCTAATATTGTCAACCACTTTGAAGACTTGGCCTCCAAAGTTGTGCAGATCTATTTGTCTTTCTGTTACATTTCCTTCGGGGTGCCCTCCTTGCAAATGTACTCCATGAGCTTACCCATTTCAATCAAGTGTTGAATGCAGTGTTTCAACGTGTAACACATGTTTGTGGCATGATCCTTAACCTCATGGAAGTCACAGTGTGGTCTATATGGTTTTCCTAAAATTCCTTTTTCTAGGCTTCCAATAATATGGCTTGTCTTTAACTTACGCAGTAACTCACATTGTTTGACCCTCAGTTTGGTGAATTGTCCGTCCGTCCACTTTTTCCATTCAATTGGCGACCGCTTCTTGCCTTCGCTGCCGCTCCTCCACCCTTATCTGCTTGTTGGAGTTTCTTTAGGGGAAACATGATGCAAATTTTACTAACCTAAATTAATAGGCTAATTAATCTGATTGTTATACCGCAAGTGCACGATTGTCTAACTAGTAGACAATGGAAAATATGGGTTCATCCCACGAGGATTGAAAACATAGTAAAAAACTACACTGTATTTAGACTAATTGAAAAGTAGTTACAATAATCGGAAATTTCTAAACTAATGGAAATCTGAAAAACAATTAAAATTTGAGTTTGAGAATCAAGAGAGATGCTAAGGCTTTCGAATCATCCACCAGGTTTATAAAATTATACTATTGTCAATTATTGTCTCATAGCAATGTAGTGGATTGATTTGAGCAAAGATGCAAACCTCTAACATTAATTATTTGTTTAAGGCACAATTAATCACATGTTTAACTAGCAATGTAATTGATTGATCTTAGCAAAGATGCAAATCCCTAGCATTAATTGTTTGTTTAAGGCACAACTAATCACATGTTTAACTAATACGAATAATATGCTTAAACAAAAACATAGAATAATTATAACTACCATGGATGCATGACATATACAGTGAGAGTAATATGTATTTGTTCACAATTCAACCCAATGTCAAATTATACAATGTATCAAAAACAATAAAAAAACAAAAGTAAATTCTACTAAGCCTAAGGAATCATCAACGCCTTAGGGTAGGATTTAGAAGATCACGGTGGTGGTGATCGCGGCGGTGGCGTAGGCGAACATCATCGGCTCCTCAAGAACACGCTTCACAAATAGGTGTGGATGCCTTGTGGCGGTACAGACTTGACAACTTGGTGCAAATAGCTAGATTTAAAATTATGTTTCTTTTTCTTTCCCTCCTTTTAGTCATCTTCTTCCTAACTATTTCCCTGTTTTGTAACAACCTTTTGTGATCTCTTATATTTCTTGTTCTGCAAGAGAGAGAAAAAAAAGATGTGGAAGAGATTGGCTCTTCGGTGTGGCTGAATACGATGAGAAGAAAGCTCGAGGTGGTGGAAGCAAAGAGAGCGTGATAGGTGTCTGATCGATTCTGTTTTGCTGTGCGATCAATCTCTGATCCACTCTATTGGGTGTCTACAAGTTGGGGCGATAAGGAAAAGAAGGGGTTGGATTGAGAAAGGAAGAAAAAAGGACAAAACCTGGTTTGCTAGCTGCGAGAAGAATTGAGAAAGAGAAGAGCAGGAAGCAATGAAGGAAGATCTTGGTTACAAATGAGAGGTTGAAAAGAAGAAGGGTCAGAAGTGGTGGTGTGTGTTGTTGTTGGTGTGCAAAGGTATGGAGGAAGAGAGCGAATGAAAGCAAAATAAATATGGTGAAGAAGAGGAACAAGGAGCAGGGGACGGGATGGAGGAAGGGAGGAGTTTGGTTATTGGTTGGCTTACGATGTAGAAGGAAGAGACAGGGAAATAGGGTAATGACGAGGTGGTCAGGTAAGGGAAGGAGGAGGCAACGAGATGGTCTGGTGATATCTCTAGCGAGCGAGAAAGATCAAGTGATGAAGAAAAAAAAGGGCAATGCGAGGAGAAGAAGCATTGGCTGGTTTTGGGAAAAGGGACAGGAGAGGAGGGCTGTCACAACCCCCCCAAAGCAGAAGGGAGATAAAAGAGTTTTGTGTGTGGCAGGAAGAAAAATAAATAGGTTTTGGTTGAGCTTGGGCTTAGGTTTAGGTTTGATTCACATGGGTTTGGGAATGAGTTTCTATTGTTGTAGCACCTTTCAGATTCACCAAAACCGTCACTTTTTGGGCTTGTTCTTCCAAACTCTCTATGCTAACGCAATTTCATCGTTTAAACTCCAATTCCAACAAAAACATGAAAATGAAATAATTAGATAAAATACAATATTCGAAACACTAACAAATATAAATTAGAAGATATTTTAAGTAATAATCAATTGAATATCAATACATCACCTCTTCTTCGTCCTGCATTACGGCTACCAGCTGATGTACCTTAATGGGTCTCGCCCTAGTCCCTTCCTCCACTCTAACTTAGAAAGAATTTTTTTCACCCTATAAGTTAACCCTTTATAGTCGAAAGTCGAAGGCACATTGACTATGAGTCCGAGGGGCGACACTAATTTCAAATATCTAGGGGAACTTTGCAAATTTCATATCTATAATAAGGGTGTCACAAACTAACCAAAAAAAATAAAATCCAAACCCAATATTTCATTTTGCATTCACTGATCATCAATTTTTTTTAAGAACGTTTTAAGCTCATATTAGGGTCACACATTTTCATAAATTAGGGCTTTGGTCATTTTGATTTTTGCCCTAAATGAGTCTTTTTAATACGCATGAATGGTCTAATTTTTCTTTAGTCTTCGCAAACGTATGACTCATCATTCGTTAGTATTAGAGTAATTTTTAATGACTTTCATTGTGGCTTCGCTAACACTATTAATAGGCTTCCACTTCGGTTTGTCTAGACATTTATTCACTACAGGTAAAAAAGTTTTAGGAACAAGGTTAATCTATAAAGATACAAAATATGTTAAATAGGTTGAAAATAAGACTCGTGATAGCTAAATAGACAAGAAGCAAATTCAACAAAATGATACTTACTTTGCTTTGCACTTTGGATATTAGTCAATGCATGTGCACATGGAAAGACAAGAATATTCCACATGTATGTTTCATATGCATTGTTTTTATCTCAAAGGTAAAAATCAAACTTGAACTCAATGTAGCATGAACCTTCCCTTCGTGGCGGGAAACCCTCTCTCATGTTTTTGTATTGGCACTGAGAATAAAAATAAGTAGAAATCCAAAAAACCGTAAATGATAATCCAAAAAATAAAAAAAATAAGTAGAAATCCATGATTGTGACAATGAACTTGAGCTTGAGAGGCAATCAAGGGTGCCCATCTCATCCCTCTCGTCCAAAGTGTGGTAAATGTGTTAATAAAAAAAAAAAAAAAATAGAGGCGCGAAATATCCTGTTATGTTTTTACGTTTTTCATCTTATCTCATGATTCTTGAGTTATGTTTAATAAAATTAGTAAATTACTTTCTAATGTTGAGTTGAATAGTTTTTAATAAAAAAAATAAATGAAACACACATTGTATTGTATGACAATACAAAATTAAAAATTTTAACTATTATTATAAGGACAACTCCTCATGTCGTGGCTTCATTTGTTTATTATCTTCTCAATAGCATTATTAATAGACTTGCACTTCAGTTATCTTAGACGTTTATTCACTGCAAGTGAAAATTTGAAATTGTCTTAGGAACATGGTTAATCTATAAATCTATATAATAAACAGCTTGGACTTGCAGTACCAAAAAGGTAAGTTTATGTCCACTTAGTTTACGACTTCAGATTTCATAGAGATTTCAAACAAGCAATATATCAAGAGATCAAATTTCACTAAGATTTTAACCTAGCAAAATAATATATGATCACGATGCTTTCATCTCTCTTCTTTTCCGTCTATCTCTTTTTTCACGTAATGTAACGACCCGATGTATGATAGTGTCCGCTTTGGGCCTAACTACTAGCATGACTTTAAAACATGTAAGGATAAAACCTCGCACATATATAGTTTATTTATTTCCTTCACCTAAGCGATGTATGACTATAACCATTACTCTAATTGTAGCCAGTCATTCTTACTGCTTGCCTACACAAGGGTGTCAAAATTATTTATGCATCGATATACGTGTTTTTGATCTATTATTGTGTTTTTAAGTATGAGGGTTGTAGTTTCATAGTGATCATTGATATGTTAAGGGTCGTAGAATGTATATTAATGCATTATAATGAATTTGAATATTTGAATGTTATGCAAATTGACTTGTTAAGAAATATGAATTTCTACATTGAATGGGTTTTATCGTCGTTTTTTGTTAAAGAAAATTTGTTTATTGAAATCTTATGTTTCTACAAAAGAATGAGTGGATATTATTGTAACACCCCCCCCCCCCCCCCCCCCCAATTTATTTATATATACATATAGTCAATTATTTTATTTATCCTTTTATTATTTATTGACTTCTTTAAACTATGGAATGGATTTGAGCTTTAATGTTTTTCGTTTGGGGTTCAATTGAATAAAAGCAAAAATAGAAGGGGAGGTTTTAAAAACAAAAATAACCCTAACCCTAGTAATTAAGGCTTGGCTCATCCTTATATTGGGTTAATAGGGGTTGAGTCTCTCAGGTCGTACAGAGTTTGGGACGAAAAAACATAATTGGGAGAAGATAATAAGATAGGAGGAACATAGATAAACAAAAGAAGAGATAGTAGAAGGATAACCGATGTTCTTTATTCTAATTGATATTTTTATTTGGGAATATGATTTGTACTTCATTTATTACGTTACCGCTTGAAGATATGAATTCGACGATTTTGATTTTGAGTTTGTTTAACCAAATTAGTAAGATTTTTTTAATTGTAATTGATGATACATCAAAATAGAATGATCATCACGGCCATTCACGTGTCCACTTTTCCTATTGAGATTTTTTACCTTTTAAATGCATTTGGTCATTTTGCCATTGATTTGTCCTTGTTGTTCAAGTACTTACAATTGGGTATACTTGCATGGGTATGTAGGAGCTGAATATGCTTGCATGGGTATGTTGAAGCTTTTCTACTTCAGCTTCAATTTGAGTATGAAATTCGAGACTAAATCAACTAATGATCGGAGGCAGGTATTGAGGTATGGTTAAATTTTAGTATAAATGCAACTCCGGAGTCAGGTATTGAGGTATGGTTTATGTCAGAATATCATGATTAGCCTGTTTTTACTTGGGGTACAGCTGAATGGTAGGCATAGTGAACTCCAATTTATTTCACTTCTGAGTTTCTTTTTTTCTTCACCATTCAATTTTGAATAGAAAGCTTTCGTTTTTTTAGGAAGCTATGGAGGTAATGGTTGCTTGCGCTGCCATGGCAATGTTAAAAAAATGTGATCAAGATAAAGAACACAAAGAGGATGATCCCAAATCTTTGGAAACCTCATGGGATAGTTGGAAACATGGACGCTGCATTGGTGTCGTTGCATTAACTAGGGCGGTATGACATATCTAACAGTGTTTCTAGGATTTAGCAAATTGGTAATTTCAACTTGATAATAAATTTTTAATGGTACAGTGGTTTTTTTATCATTTTGTACATCTTTCTTTCACAGGTCTGGCTGCTCCAGCAATAGCTGCAGGATTTAGTGCTTCAGAACCTACATTAGGAACTCTGATCCTCGTGATTGGAGCAATTGGGTTTGCAGCTGCAGCAAGTGCTGCACGATCAGTGGCTGGCTCTATTGTTGTCACTACGTCATTTGGAAGTGAATGATTAGTCTACTTTGCTTTGAAATACTTCAGTCATATTTGTTGCATCTCACCAAAAGTAGAGTAGCCAAATTCTAAATTTACATTGAGTGATGATTCATTTTAGTCTGCTGGGTTTGGTATAAAAACTATTATAGTTGGTTGATATGAAATGTTGATCTACCAGACTGAACCAGGCAGCCTGACTCAACAAGCAACTCCATCCTCTGTACTGAAGTTGGGTCCTGACGACATCCATGGCTTCAAGTTCCTGACTATCTCAGTTGCGACAACCCTGGTACTAAGCTCCATATGATGATCTTTTGTCATGGTGACATTCTTTTGAATGCTTGTTAGTAGTGCATTTTATTACAGTGAACTATTTTCATATCGTTGATCCTTTTTTTTCCTGTTCTTTGAGTGGATACATCCATGGAAGAGGTTTAACTTCAATATTGAATCTGATATATACTTGCCTTTTCTTTTGCAGGATGGATTAAATTAATAGGCTTCCATCTACAATAGCGATGGCAGTTGGCCAGTTTTTTAATCCAGATAAGGCGAGAAGAGAGTTTTCTCAAATGTCCTTGCTACTTTCCAGCTTCGCTCAACAGGTGAATTTTTTGGTGTCATCTATTGAGATTCTGAAATTTCAAAATCATGTGTTTCTGGTTTCAGATACTTCATTTGGTTGTGCTTGTCGGTTGCTCATTAGTTGATTTTTTTTCATGATACGAGCATTGAAGAGTTGAAGTT
This sequence comes from Berberis vulgaris, assembly GCA_963556465.1. Lineage (NCBI taxonomy): Eukaryota > Viridiplantae > Streptophyta > Magnoliopsida > Ranunculales > Berberidaceae > Berberis > Berberis vulgaris. The sequence goes on from OY747128.1 coordinate 74,845,555, forward strand.
TTGGATCTGAAACCATAGTTCATTGAATAAAATTGCCAAGTTTTGGGACTTTGTGTTTTGACTGTAATTTGTGTTCATTCAGATGGATGGCATGTGATCCATTAGCTTGGGGTTGAAAAGCTGGAGAGTGTGAATATTTCATGAAGGTGATTCGGGTCAGCTAGAACAGATGTAGGTGGTCTCACTAATGGAACAGAAGTTGATAGTTTTACATGGTTGTTTTACAGACCCTGACATGCTTGACTGTTGAATTGGTTGGTTGGTTGTGGTACATGTTTCACTATTGATTGGTTGTGGTATTATATCAATGGACAATATGACTTCTGAATTGCTTAGCAACAAGGAGATTATTGAAATGTCATATAGAGTGAAACATACATTCCCTGCTTTTAGCAACTAGTGTTGAAATGTCTCATATTTGAATACTTGTTACAAAGTGTCTGATGTTTTTTGTTTTCCAGACTTTGTTGGGGTTCCCTTTGACTTTCATATCCACTGCAAATGTATCAAGAGCCTTCAATCTTGGAGGCATCTTCATTCACTTCTGGTACATCTCATTTGAAGCGTTAACAAATTATTTGAGATTTGAAATATAATTTAGCATCTTCTTGGCAGTGGTCTTAAGCCATGTTTGGTAATTCTCTTTTAGCACTTTACATATACTTATTTGGTCATTTTGACACACACTATGTGGTAGTTCAGGTTCACTTCAGCTATCACGAATGCATTGGTGATAATATGCAGGGTTTTGTCTTTGATTTGGAGTGTCATACTCGCGTAGCAGCAGAAATTTTTATTTCCAGGGTCGTTCTGCTGCGAGCTTGGACAGTGTGCTGGTTTCGAACCTTGAAATGTGCTGGACAAAGTGCTTCATATTTTATAGGCAAGATCAATGGCTAGCAAATGAGGGTTTTCATCAATTTTCTGCAAGGGTATCAATGGATCATCTCCACTAAGAATCATCATGGTGAGTGAATCATCTCCACTAACAATTCTCAATTTTCTCAAATCTGACAGTTTTTTTTTTGTCGTCAAGTATTCCTTTTTCCTTCGGTCTTGATGCTTATTAAGTATCGAAAATAAGAAATTTGTTGAGATCTTGTATGTATATACCGATGGTTGCAGGCAGATGGTTGAGGTCATGGTTCATGAGTACTGTCAAAATTTTGTTATCTATAACTATGTAGTAGTTTGTAAGGCAATTGATTTAAGGTGACTTTTTTTATTGTTTCAAACTGTAGTGGAGTCATACCAGTCAGTGGTGAAGAATACTCTATACCAACCAGATGAGGTATCATCATTAGCGCAATGGAGGGTCCTGAACAGATTGCATGACAGGAATGAGACACTATATTACAAAGTAAGTTTGTCGGATAAAAGCTTAAAACTTCATTAGACTTTTGGAATTTCATCACCTTAAACTAATCCCTTTACTTAGTTTCTCCAGGTCCTTATTGAAAACATTAGGGTTGGTATGTTAAAACTACGAAGGCTTGTTAATTTAAACGCCCACGTGGGATGTATTTCAGTGCAAATGATAAAGGAGAGAGTCCATGACCTATAACTGGCCATCTAAACAGGTTAGTAACGGGTCAAGAGGATTTGGTGTTCTAGTTTGCTCATGGAGGTTTGTTCCTTTTATGGATTTCATGTATTGTTCACTACATGGAAACTAATTTTGTAACCTGGTTTTTTGTTTCTTAGTACTAGGAATTGGAATCACATTAACATGTAACTTGCTAGGACTATTTCACTGCTCTTTCATAATAACATCTATTCTTAAAATGTTCTTACATAAGGTGCGAGCTTGTCTTGCTTTTAGTTCACTCAGGAGTTGAGGAATTTGTGAACTAGAATTCCAAGTTCCCTTGAACATAGGTTATTGCATCATAAGGTGATTTTATAAGTTTATTTTTACGCTTCTAGATAGTATTAGAACAAATGTAGAAGTCAGACCTTTGTGGAAGATAAAAACCTTTGCTTCATATAAGATGAAATAAAATAGAGATTTAATAGGGACTGTTATTTCAATTGACACTGTTTGATTTCTAGTGTTAATTAGATTTTTGTTCGCTTCTGCCACAATATCGTCATTCCTTTATGAATGTTGATGAATTTTCTGGGATTGACTGTTCCATAATGAGAACAGTTACTGTATGCACTCTTTAATACTTTTCACATTTTTGGTTTGTCTTCCGTTTGTTATAGGTTGAATTGATAGTGGTGACAGACAAAAGCCGCATTCTTGGACTTGGGGATCTTGGAGTTCAGGGAATTGGAATGCCCATCGGGAAAATCGATATATATGTTGTTGCAGCCGGTGTGAACCCACGCAAAGTATGTACCCTCTCTCTATTTTTCTTCAATATATTTTCTTTCAGCTTTCACATACTGCTGCATATACCATTACAAGTTGTCTCATATTTTTCATTGTAGATACTTCCAGTGATGCTAGATGTTGGAACCAATAATCAAGGGTAAGTTGTTGTTAGTAGAAGCTAGCTATTAGTCATTCTGTTTGAGTATATGCTACGCATCCTATGAATCCATGAACTAATAAAAGCATCACTCGAAATATTATCGATGCATTTCTTGTTTGAACAGGGACGGTCTGCTTGGATGGCCATGATATCAGGACACTGCAAGTCAAGTGGCTACGGGCACAGATAGGAATGCTGGGGCAGGAGCCACTTCTATTTCCACTACAATATTACTAGAGAATGTGATGATGGGGAAAGTGAAGGCAAGCAAGAAAGAGGCGATTTCTGCTTGCATTGCGGCTAACGCTCACAATTTCATCTCTAGTCTCCCAGAAGGATACGACACCGAGGTAGTTTTTTCAGGAATGCATTCTCTGATTCACCAAGTTCCATGTGTTTCCTTATCTCCAACACCTTTATTCTTATATTATGCCTTTATTTCACAGTTGAAGGTTGGACATAATGAGGACATTGTACCTCGGAACGGAAGATGGAGTTTCAATCGAAATGCAATAATCTGTTAATGGTTTGATTTTTTAAACTGGCTTGGATAGACTGAGCAGATGATTGATAACAATGTTTATCATCTGATCATGGTACTCCATTATGACAAATATTTCTTACAATCTTTACAGGTAAGCCAATTCACAAAAAGCTTTTAGATTTGTTTTCAGGGATTGAATTCATCAAACCCCTTTCAATCTCTGTACTTGTTGTTCAAGTTTCATTGACCCATTTTCATGAAATGGGTGTTTACGATCTACAGAGCAAGGAGTGGGATCAGTGGGGTTGAGTGAAGAAGAGGAGTGAGAGCAATGGATGTGACCCTGTTGCAGAGACGGTTGGTGGATTACACAAATTTGTTGTTTCGTGAGGTTGGTTTTTGTAGTTTTGGGTTTTGTTTTGCATGCTTTGGATCGGTTTTGATGATGGGATTGTGTTGTGTTTGTTGTGGTGTGAAGGGATTTTTGGAAAGTTTCCATAAGATTTCATATTTTGATACGAAGCTATTGAATCTCTGTATCAGGAGGAAGTTCCTATGCCACAGAAGAAGTCGTTTGTCAATGAGCAGGCCAATGCCGAAAAATCCTCAATGCAGAAAATAACAGTTGAAGCATCATCCTCTCTGAGCAGCCCTACTAGAAATCTGCTTTCACAACCATGGTCAACAGCTGAGCGCATTGCTCCCTCTGAACCATTTTCAGTGAAGGAAACATCTTCAACTTACTTTCAAAAGACTGAGAAACAGCTTCATCTGAAAACTTCATTGCTGCAAAGTCCTACCGTTGCCAGAATGGAACCTCAGAAGTCTGGCCAGAAGCCTGCAACTCCTTTGAAACCCACATCTGTTAAAGTTGAAAGGCCAACCCAGTTGCCTGGCATATCAAGGCCTTCAAGTGCTCCTCTCATGCCTGGTCCCAGGCCAAGTGCTCCAATTGTTCCGATGACTCAAACAACACCGCTTTTAGCAAGGTCGTCAAGTGCATCTGGAAAACTGGCAAGTGAACCATCAACAGGAACCCACAGTTATGCCCCGCAGTCCTACAGAAATGCTATAATGGGGAAGACCCTGACACTGAACTCCGCTAGTTTCATGCCTCGTCCTTCTACATCTGCAGCAGGGCCTTCTCCAGGATATGCACAACCTTTTTATGTACCACTGTCCTCCCCAATTATCTCACCTCAGAGCTCTGAAAGGAATGATCAAAGCACGCTTAGATCAAACTTTACTTTTGGTTCTGTGACTCTAGATATTCTGCAAAATCGGCCTCAATGGTTGGATGAACAGGACATTGCCAATATGCACTATGGTCATTCTGTGTTGAATGGTTTTCAGAACCTCAATATCTATAGTACTAGTTCATGGGTAGTGGCATATGGGAACAAGGAACAGTAGTTTGGATTGGCATTAGACCACCAACATATTTGGATGCATTGGAAGATCAAATAGTGAAGGAGTGGATCCAAAGATGCATATAATGGATGCTTTCTTATGGGGAAGGTGTTTGTCTGAAGATGAAATTCTGGCTCTTCATGCTGCTACAAGCTCAGCTGAGTATATGACAATTGATCTCCCAGAAGATGGATGGCAGTGGGGTGATTCACCTTCCAGAGTATGTTCTTTGAAGCTGTATTTCTTGTCTCTGAATACTTCATACTTACTTTTTTCAACTTTTTTCTTTATGCGCATTGAAAATTTTCATGTACAGTTCTGCATATTTTTGTTGCTTCCTTTAACTGTTTTTACCCTTATGTAGGTGGATGGGTGGGCCACTGATCCTGCGGATGTTGACTTGTATGATAGAGATGATGTTGACTGGGATGGACAATATTCAAGTGGAAGAAAAAGAAGATCTGACCATGAGGGCGTGGCAATTGATGTTGATCCTTTTGCTAGAAGATTTAGGAAACCGAAAATGGAAACACAAGAAGAAATCAACCAACGGATGCTTTTAGTTGAAATGCAAGTTAAGGAAGCTCTCTCTACAAGAGGTGAAACACATTTCACTGATCAAGAGTTTCCTCCTGGTAATCAATCTTTGTTTGGCGATCCTCAAAACCCCCCTTCAAAATTGCAAGTAATATGCAGCTGAGACTATTGCGAAGTTGCAAGCAAAAATACGGGAGATGTGTACTGTAAGAGAGTTAAGAAATGTTTAAGTGTAATACATTATCTTTATTATTTTATAGATTTTGTGACATGATGTAATACATTATCTTATTAATTACATTACTTTGCCTCCTTTCATTGAAATGTTTAAGTTTGGCACATTTAGATTTTTATTTTCTAGAAATAAAACTTAGAAGATGTTATAAAAAGTCATTTGATAGCAAAAAAAAATATATTCAACTTAAAAACGCTATAATAGAGTTACTATAGCGTTTAAGAAACGCTATAAATAGTCAACTTACAATAGCATTTTTAAAACGCTATAATAGACTTACTATAGCGTTTCAGAAACTTTATAAATAATGTTACTATAGCGTTTCTAAAATGCTATAATAGTCAACTTACAATAGCGTTTTTTACTATAGCGTTTCTGAAACGCTATAAATAATGTTACTATAGCGTTTCTGAAATGCTATAATAGTCAACTTACAATAGCGTTTTTAAAACGCTATAATAGACTTACTATAGCGTTTCTGAAACGCTATTGTAGTCAACTTAAAATAGCGTTTTTAAAACGCTATAATAGACCCTATATCTATTATAGCTCCGGCAGACACAATGTTTGCTAAAACGCTATGGTAGCCTACCATAGCGTTTTTGAAACGCTATTAATGACCATGTTTCTTGTAGTGCAAGTTACGCAAACCTCCAACCCATCTTTCACAGATGTCAAATTGGCTAGTCGAACTCAAGCGATTCCAAGCAGACCCTCTAAGCCTCCAATTTTGTCTGGAAGGCTTCCAGTTGTGCCCCCAATTCAACAGGCCTTTTGCCTGCAAGCTATTTTGTCAATGATTCGATCTCGCGGAGAGCATCGAAATACGACTTTGCAGATGTGCAAAAACTCGTTCCATGGTATATACGCTCTCCAGCAGCCTTTTTTTCCATCCCAACGATGACAACTTGGTTCAAATACGACATCCCCAGCATCAGAGGCTTCTGCCCCTTGTCCATACACCCGCCTAACGTATCTCGTTCTGGCTTCAGCAATTGATTGGCCAGCCAGTCATTCCATATACTAATATTCCTCCTGGAAGCATAAGAAATGTAAACCTCCTGATGCTAGGCCTGGTTGCCCATCTTCACCACATCCGAGGCAAAGAGACAAATCCGCTAATCCGCGCATCAGGATGAAGATATTTTGTGTCTGCAATTATGCCAACGCTGCCCTTCACCGTTTTCATCGAATCGTGGGTCTTCTCCACCGCTTCCCCTTACTCACAACGATCGGCTCCCCTTCACCAGCCGATTTGGAAACCGTTGAAGAGGAAGAAGGAAGGGAATTATTTCTCGGACTGGCTATCACCTCAAGCTTAGGCAGAGAGCGAGACGAAGGACAATACGAACGATGTGGAAGGGACCTTTCATCATAGGGACGATGGTCAGGCAACTTTTTGCCAGTCTAAGAAGACTCTTGATCCAAGGAAGGGTCATACTTGAAATCCTTCAAAGAAAAAGGACGAGTCTGACCCGCATCGGATGAAGCGACCATTCATGCCTGCAGTAAAAAGTTGTTCAAAATCTCCGCCTGCTCAATGCTCAGCTTTGTCAGATTTTCTACGCCCAACATTTTCAGATACCCCTTCTCCAGGCTGGGAAGGGAAATGGGGACTCTCGCTTGAGCATCTTGCCTGTCGAACAAAACAGTGTCTGCCTCAGCGAACGCAACAACTTCTGCCCTAGCGGACGCATCAAGATCTTTCCCAACCATTTTGAACCCCTCCCCCCCCCCCCCCCCCTCTCCGAAGGGACCAATCACTTGGAAGCAAGCTTAGACGTGGTGTGAGGGCTTTTTGAAACCACATATGAAGAAAATGCCTCATCCAATTCCGCCCTCCTTGACGAGCTAGGGATCTTGACCTTTGGGAGCTTCAATCGAAGAAGGTTCGCCATCAGGCTTCTATTTCAGAAATCTATAGAGAGTTGGAACATCATGCCAGTAAGCCCACAGTCAAATACGCTTGATGTTGTCGGGCCACACAACATCTTCCACTCACATGAAAGGCATGTCACCAAACTTATCCATGGCTGCTTTGTCATCTGGATGAAGGGGCGTTGTAAAACATATCCCTGCAAAAAGCACAGATAACAGTCCAGTATGTAATCAACATGAGCGGGATTGAGAATGATATTACACTCACTCAATTGTTTGAACTTTCGTTCGATTGGATGACACTCAAGCTCGAAATACTTCGAGTCCTCAGGAGCCATGAAACAATATTTCTGCTAGAACTTGTAATCGTCGGGCAACTTGCCCAAACAAGTCTGCGATTTCAACATGCACACAACGTTCTTGTTCAAACGAGGAGAGGTGAGCAGTTGGATCACCCTTGGAGACACTCGAAGGCCAGCATCATTCGTCTTGATTAAAATGGCGATCATAGTTCGATACCCGTTTGGCACAAGCTGAACAGGCGGAATGTCGAGGTACTTTAAGAAGCGCCAAATTTCCTCAATAACTTGAAAATGAATGCCTAATTGAAGCATATCTCTGTGCAAGAAAATAAATCCTTTCAGAAAAGACAAAGGTGTCTAACCAACTCCCAATGTGAAGAGCACTAGATCATCAGGGATCCGATACTTCTCGCGAAGGCCCACCAGATTCACCTCTGAGATCAACCTCTCCTTGAAAAACTCACGACCTTTAGCGTATAGTTCATCAGGAAGTTGATTCTGGCTTGCCATGGAAGAGAGTACGAACTTTCAATTTCGCTCGCGAAAACAGAAGTTGAGCAAAGCCAAAAAACGCAAAAGCGAAACAAAACAGGGTCTCTGAGAAATTGCGAAAGAAAAGAAACTAAACTCTGCAAAAAAGGGGACTTATATATAAGAAAGGACTTCCACCAATTTTTAGCAGTTACGTGCCCAATTAATGATGTGTGCCTCTCGAAGAGATGATCAAGACTCAATCATCGCGATCATCCAGTTTCCTCATGACATGACTTAGTTGACCGACAAGCTAGCCCACTGACTTGGAGGGAGTAGTTGATGATACACCAAACTGTCTAGTAATACACACCGTACACGTGTCATGATGATATTCTCAAACAAAGTAAAACGGGCTTAGATGAACGCCCAATCTGTCAAAGTCCAGATAACACAGGCCACTAATCTAGTCAATTTTAATTAACGCAAAAAATCATAACAAATTACCTTCATTCTCCAAATCAATAAAGTAATTTTATACGAGTAAAGTTTAGCCAAATAAAAGTTCATCAAGGCCAGACACCTCCATGATAGTAAAGATATCTAAGAAAAGATAACATACACAAAAATTTAATTGGCCGATGTTCAACACCTCAATGATAATAAGGAATCCAACAACAAATAACATAAAACAAAACTTTATTTGATAGTTGATGAGTTAATGTGAGTGAATATTAATGTCATATTAACATAATATTGAAAATATTACCTCCATAGTGGTCCTTGCTTGTAAGTTGTAACATATGAGTCCACTAATTGTAGCTCAGTTGGTCAGACATCCACTCTCCTTGTGAGAGATCGCGGGTTCGAGACTTGCCAGTTAGGATTTTGTGAGTTTTCGCCCGATTATTAGGAGCACATTTGCTCTGTCGTTGATAAGCCTTCGGGTATTGAATGCAGCTGCTTAGATGGACTAGACCTCCACCGTTGATAAGCCTTCGGGTATTTAATGCAGCTGCTTAGATGGACTAGACCGGAGCGAAGTGAAAGCGAGTCTTCATGCAAGGTGGATGTGATGGACCGGAGCAAAAAGCAAGTCTCTATGCGAGATGGAGGCGACGACGACATTAAGTGGCAACAATATTGTAGCCTTCGAGCCTGGTTTGGTTAACCCTATAGGGTCAGTCATGTAGCCTTCGGGCATGGATTAATAAATAAATAAAAAGAGTCAACGACCCAATTTTAAAAAAAAATTAAAAAATTAAAAAAAAAAAAATTTGTAACATATGATTGACGATTACAATTTCGTTTTGAGTAAAGCTCAATATTTCAAAAAACAGATGATGCATGCATAATGCAGACATGCATACGCGACTCTAAAACTTCAAGATTAAGCAGTAATCATTTTATGAAACTTGTGATTTACATTTGAAAGAGGGGGAGATTAAAAAAAAAGGAGAAAATCCAAAACTAAGCCAGAAACAGATGGGATTAATCATACGTATTCACACAGTATACAACTTACGTGTTCCAGTATAGATTTATGTGGCTGTATATTTTATAGACACGGCACTTTCGTGCCCTCTCCTTTTTTGCAACAATTTTAGAAGTCATTGCTTCTTTTACTCTAAATAATTCTAGGGAGTCAAGTTTGAGAGTCATTTTTTATTTTTTTAACTTTTACTCCTTTTATAAATGGCGTTAATGGTTGTGTTTTAAAAAGAGAAATAAAAAGTGTAAAAAAACCAAAACTTGACTCTAAATGTCTCCAAAACTTTACATCCATAGACTTACTCTTTACTTTATTCATTTCTTCACTTATGTTAATTCATTATCTTTTTTTGTAATGTGTCTCGCTTAAAGAGTTTATGGCAACATGTCCTATTCATTGTTTCTTGTTTTACAGTTAAGGAAAAAAAAATCCAACAATGCTGACCTTAAACAGCACATATCATTTTCTTATATTGAAATCATGTTACAAGAGAAATGAGTTATTTTTGGATTGTGTTGAACCTACGGTTTGAGTAAGATATCTTTGGTGCTTATAAGAGCATCTTCAAGGGATCTCCTAAATTAGCCTTAAAGCTAATTTGGAGGTCTCGTGTGAAAAAAATCATGTTCCAATGGAACCCCTATCCAAGCCCTTATCTTAACTTTGTCTCTCCCTTCCCCTTATATTTGGGGGCATCCATACCATCCCCTAAATCCTAAAAAAATACTAAAAATTTCAACTTCTTATAATTTTTCAAATTAAAATTAAGTTAACTTAAAAATAGTATAAAACTGTCACGCCCTGATTTTTGAAAAAACAAAATCCTAATATCCACGTAGGATTATCCTTTTTCCAAAACTCAGAATGTGAAATTCAATAAAGTGAAGAACATTTTGCAACAACAATTGAGACAATAATAACAATTGAAACAAATGACAATAATAATAATTGAAATAAACGAAAAAAAAAAACTTTAACTGAGAAACTCTTTGACGATGTTCTCCGCACTAAAGAAACTTCAGTAGCGCTGCCCAATAATCTCTAAATCTGAAAGGTTAATCGGCTACATTCCCAAACAAATGTACCCAATATGCAAAATCTCACGTAGGTCAACAATTAAGCTGGTATGAGTAATCTCCACCTCTAGTAGTAAATAAAATAAGTATATGTTATAAACAAAAAATACATACCCAATAAAATGACACTTCCAAGAGATGTAGTTCATCAAAGAGGCAAATGTGTCATTCTAATAAGTAAATATTTATTTACCTGTACTTACACTATAGATGTTGACCAAGGCAAGTCAGACTTGCAAAAATATTAGTGGACTTGCCATCCTGCAAGGAATTGTTAGAAACACAGGTATACAATTCTACCAAAAATCAGTAGTTCTCAAATAACACGGATTTATTCATACATTATCTGACTTAAATGTGTTATTCATTTTTAATTTAATTGATCACTTAGACGACACCACATTCGCACCACCTTCGTGCAGAACATAAATGTCCGTATGTCTTTCTCATATAAAGGAGAATTTCTCTGTCATCCATGTCTAAGTGGGGACACATCACATATGGACATGCATCACCGGATACTCCTAACTATATGAGTAACAAAAGCTACTATTGGGTTATCAATGCGCACAAGTCACGTCATATTTCTTACGGATAAATATCAAACATATTTTATGTATTTCAAAACCACTAAAAAACATCTAAATAATAATATAATTGAAATTAATATAGTATATATTTAATAATAGTATAATAGTGTAATTGAAATTAATAATAGTTTATATTTAATAATAGTTGATAATACACCAAAACGGTCCCAACTCTGCACCGTACACGTGTCATGATGATCTCGAGAAAAGATAGGCCATAGCGTCAGCCCAACACTGATCTGGCCCAAGCGGTTCTAAGCCCGCCCAATGCAGTCCGCCAAACAGACCCAAATTCTTACAGCCTGCTAGGCCCACGTGTCTCACAGCTATCCTCAATACCCGTAAATCCAGTTAAAGCAAATATCTCGAGGAACAACTTCGGACGGGCAATTACAGCGACTCCCTGTTTCCAACTAGAAAGTTGATTATAGAGTATATGTCCCTTAAGGAGACTTCTAACTATAGATCACTCTTGGAATGAGAACTATCTTCTTTGTATCTAGGAGCACACAGTTAACAGAGAAACTTCCCTCCGCAGCACCACTCCTAACTAAAAAATGATCTCCACGAAGATCATCTTTCCTAAACTACACCATCAAACCAAGACTCCTGCACTATAAATAAGATATGAGGTTGGTAAGCTATGGTATGTTACAAATTCCATGTTTACAACATTACACGTTCCTTAAATTCCTGTCTGATTTTAGCATCTAAGTATTATCGACCACCACAACGGTGGTCTATGGCTCACGTGCGTTCCTTGTGCAGATCAGCAGATTTACAAGTCAAAGTAGGAAGTGAAAAATGACTACATCAGTTTGGCGTCATCCGTGGGGACGACAAAGCTCCTAACCTTTTACTAGCATCATCTCTCTTCAGGCTACGAAGATATGGTGATCACCCGATCACAAAATAATGGAGAACAAGGGTACACGTCAAACGCCCAAACTGGCGCTACACCACTGTTCTCAGCGATGTCGGTGGCACACTGGCAACAAACACACACCCCCGTGCCAACCACGATGACGACGGACCCCAAGATGGATTTGATGTCATCTCAGATACAACAAATCGCCAAAGCAGTGGAGGCTTTCATAGAGCAAAACCCTCCACCCGCTAATGAAGATCAGAAGAAACACATGCCTCCGTTTTCGAAAGCAACAAAGAGAAAACGCAAAAGAGTCAAGCCCCTGCTATTGGCCATTGGACTAGAGGAGGTGGCTCAACTAATGTAGAACTGACTCTCAGGGCGAAGAGGCTCATCACTTAGAACCCCATCTGCAGAGGGGCACACGACCCAGATGTGCTCTACCGTCTCTCTATTCCACCGTTTGTGGACCGTATCATAAACGACGCCCTTCCAAAGAAGTTCACGCCTCCAAAGCTAGACTTCTACGACGGGACCACCGACCCATTCGACCACCTACGCCATTACCAGAATGTAATGGCACTCAAAGAATGATCTGAGTCGGTCATGTGTAGAACCTTCCCCACTAGCCTGAAAAAGTCGTCACTAACATGGTTCCACAACCTCCTGTCGAAGTCAATCGATTTATTCAAGGCACTGGCGAAGGAATTCCTGACGCGCTTTGTAGGAAGTCATCGCCTCCGAAAGGCCCCACACTATTTACTCTCTTTCAAACAAAGATCCAATAAGACACTAGAAAGTATGTCACATGCTTCAATGGCGAGTATACACTCATCGATGGTTGCAGCGATAACACAGATGTGACGGCTTTTACCGTGGACCTGAAGGAGGGAAAACTTTATGAGAGTCTCACTTTGGAACCCCCCTTTGGATATGATGAAGCTCCTAAAAATTGCCCAGAGGTACATCACCTTAGAGGGGTTGATGAGGAAAACAGGTAGAGATAAGAAACCCCCGCTCCTAAAGACAAGAAGGAAGGACAGAGATGCAAGGATGAAGAAAGAGGCAAGTGAAAGCACAGTGACAACATGTCAGATCCTGGCTTGACTAGGCCGGAGAAAGCATCCAATTACGTTGGATCCAGAGCCGTGACCCCCCAGAATTCTAGCCTTTTAGACGTCCTAAATTCCATGAAAAACTGGAAAGATCTGAAGTGGCCCCTGAAGCAGTGCAGAGACCCCTCCAAGCGTAACAACAACAAGTACTGCTTGTACCACAAAGAGGGTGGACAAGATACCAACAATTGCAAGAGTCTAAGGTATGAGATTGAGTACTGGATCCGCAGGGGTAAGCTAAAGGAATTCCTGAGCTCTGAGAAGCGACCAGAACGATCCAGGGACCGGAGGGAGTCAGTCAAGAAAATATAGAAGGAAACTCCGGGCATAATTTATATCCTTTAACGGGTCGGACCGGATGAAGGCCAGTTGAACAGGTCCCGCAAGCGGACTCTACTGGAACTGCAGACACAGTCCGCGATGAGGACAAGCGTGCTTGCTACTCGAGAGTACAGAGCCCCATTCCCACCTAGACAAGGACCTCGAAGGAGCCCGAGCGCCGAACAATGACACCTTAGTAATCTCGGTCTCCATTGCAAAGTGAGAGGTAAAAAAAGCTTTGGTAGACACTGGAAGCCCACTCATCGTCCTAATCTACAACGCGTTATGTAGTATGGACCTAAAAGAAGATAACTTGACGTCCTTAGACTACCCAATCGGAAAGATAAGGTTAGCAGTAGTGGCAGGAGAGCCACAACTCAGAAAGGTTTTGTTTTTGGACTTCATGGTAGTAGACGCGCCGTCTACCTACAACTTTATCTTGGGAAAACCATGGCTCCACCAGATGGAGGCCGAAGTCTTCACCCTTCACCGGTGCGTTAAGTACACTGCTAACCACTCTGAAGGAACAATACGTGGAGACCGGCTTATGGCACAAGGCTGCCATTATGCCGCATTAAAGCAAATAAAATGTTCCCAGATCCAACAGGATCCTACAGTGCAACCTGAAACGAAATCAGATCCTGCGACTGTGAACGCACAACTCCACTCGCATGAGATCCCAATAGTGGTGGCTAATTTCAGAAACGATGAACAATCAAGCGAAACAAAAACAATCCGCTCTTCAACCCAACAGAAAGGAAAGGTCAATGCAAGAGGGAGTACAACCCAATGACATTCCGTTGGTGTGGAGATTTACTCTCATACAAGGTTTAATCTTCAGTAGCCTTAGTGACATCAACGAAGCTCAACAGTCCGCTGAAAGTATCAATGATCCAACAAGGGTCATGAAAATTCACTTAAGGGCCGAGACGACTTCTCTACGCCAACAATCAGTCTATTTTAGTTGTTTATTTTCCTTTCAATAGTCAATGTAGAGTTTACTTCTTAGAAACTTATGTGATTTGCAATCATTTAATAAATAAGGAAAGAATTACGCAAACACACTCTATTGATTACTGAAAATACGTAACAACGGGCGCCCTGAGGCGAATACTAAAGACTACATACTACGAGCATCCGAATATGATGCAACACAAAGTAAAGACTTGCTTAAACAGTCCGACATGAAAAAGAACAAAGGTACCCAAATTAGACAATGCGAACTCTCCGATGCATGCTATCTGCGAGCAACAACATAGCTCCTGACACAACCCTCAAATATGGTCTGAGGTGGTACACAATCAGCAATCGAGGGCCCCACGACAAGCCACAACAAGACATGGCCAACTCACACGCTCGATCCGGTTGACCGGGTGAACTTGGGACAAGTATCAGGTTGGTACAGGCAGAATGCACCTTTCCGCTGCAGGGATGATAAGGGTGTTCAAAAGTCAATGGCCCAATCCAGTAAACCATGTCCAAATCCTATCCGTCCCGAGATCAAGAAATCCAGCACGAGGTGAGATAGCGGGGTTAATCGAGAAGTGGTGGAGGCAACCACTCCGGGGTTGGGCGCTGGTGTTATCTATGAAATTAAAAGCTCTAAAGCATCAACAAGGCACCAGTGCATAAACGACAGACTCATCCCTTGGGAGTGAGTCTATACTTCTTCTCATCAATATGAATAGAAAACATGGAATCTCAACGAAACAACTAGGTGCTCTCCTGGGCTAGGTGACACACATAACCGCGATTCTTACCATGCCTCATCGACGCAAATTTCAGAACATTGAAAGACTCCAATGATGGAGATATCTCTTTAGCATTTGGAAAACCCAAAGCATTTTCTTCAAGTAAGAACATTACAGGAGATATGCTCTACAGAAGATAGTTCCTACAACGATGGAGGAACACCATTTATAGAAATAATGGCTCACCAAACGGGCGCTTCAGCATTAATTGTCAGCATTGAATATCGTATGGAAAACGAGGAGATGACGGTTCCCAAGGATACGACACAGGTTAACATTCGTCTAATCAACGGGGCTACATCCAACCCCATTAATTGAGGGGGAGTAACCGATATTCAACCGTCTCACAATCCACACCGTACACGTGCAACCACGCGATCTACGCCGTACATGTATCATATTGCGTATAGAGAACCCTAGATCTCACTCTACGGGCCCAAGGGCTCGGCCCGCTATTCAAATAGTATTCTGCCACGTGTCTGACATGAGCATGAGAAATCCTAGTCACTCCTGACACATGGATCACAGTTGCTTACTGCCAGGTGATACAAGGTACTCTTGTCTCTCATAACTCATCCACACAATGCACAATGCACTCCGCTCTCGGATACAGGCTCGCATGCCCTCAGTTGGCAGAGCCTCTACCTGGTTGGGGAAACTTAGTCAGCCTTAACTGACGACGACGATTTTTGGTCCTCCCCGACACCTAGTCCGCTTAGCGCGGATGTCGATGGTTTAGGAATTGAGAGTCTAATCAGTGTTGTCATGCCTGGTAACGACGACTTGCTAGAGACCACTGTCCCCTTCGTGGACAATGGTCGCCAAACCCGATCAGGTACTAGTGACGACTTACAACGACAACTTCTGATCAAAGCCTAGACTTGTAGCCCCCATTGCGCGGGTGTAGATGGTCTGGAAGGTGAGAGCCTAATCAGTCCCAAACTGATTTCGACTGCTCGCCATGGGACCACTGTTGTTCTACAGACCATGGTCGCCAAATTACCAATCTTGAACTTGTAGTCCCCATTGCTCGGGCGTAGATGGTTTAGAAGGTGGGAGCATAGTCAGTCCCGAACTAATTCCAATGGCTTACCACGGGACCACTACTCTTCTATAAACCATGATCGCCGAAAACTCCCAAATTTGTAGCTCGATGCGCACAGGTGTAGATGATTTGAAAGGTGGGAGCCTAGTCAGTTTTGAACTAATTCTGACAGAACTGACTAGGCTCGCCATAGACCACTATTTTTTAGCCTGGTTGTCGAACCCCCTCGTTTCAAACTTGTAGCCGTTACGTACGGGTCTAGATAATTTGAAAGGTGGGAGGCTAGTCAGTTCCGAACTGATGTCGATGCCTCGTCACGAGATCATCGCTCTTCAACAGACCATGATCATTGAATCCTAGCTCCCCGAACCTGTAGTCCACCATGCTCGAACATAGATGGTACGGAAGGTGGGAGCCCTAGACGTCTCGCCACGAGACCGCCGCTCTCTTTCGAAATAGCAGCCCAAAGACAAAACACAACTTAAGCAGCGTCTTCACACTCACACGGGTTGACATTCTATTACCAGCAAAGGATTCTCATGCCGACCCATAAATCGCCTCTTCACGCGCGAATGAGTGCTACATGAAATGCCAGCCCGAGCTTATGAAACCTGACTCGAAACAAACAGTCTAATTACAATGCATGTGCTCAACTACCACAGTTCACTCATGCCAGCAACTGCGATCGACGGTCAGATAGATAATACGAGCCCCCAGCGGCTTACTTTGAGAATGGGCCACAACTGTGCAGCGCAGCCGCTCCTCTCCCATTCGCAGAACGCCCATTATTGGATGTGACTACGCAACAGTGACTCCGAGTCACTCGCAACGCAAACGGTTTCACTCTCAATAACAGACAGACCACTCGACTCCCTATTGATCCAACCAGCGTCTGCCAAAATAAAATGACGATGCGAAACGAAAAATACACAATGGAAATAGAAGAGCAAAAAATGATACAGAGTGCATTAAATATAAACCTGTTTTCATTAAATAGTCGAAACAATAAAAAGGTACAAATGTGCAAAGTTCACTCCTTATCAGGAGAAGGTACAGAAACAGAAGAGTTAAGCTTAACGAATGAGGGAGCAGGAGTTGCGTCCGCACGCGCAGTAGCCTTGGCATCAGGATCCGAACCGCCCTCTTTGTCTGATGACGCAAAAGCCACTGACAAGTCTACATACGACATCTTCTTATAGCGGTCAAGGTCCCATTCTGGATGATCCTCCTTCATCAGCCCCAGCAGCTCCAATCTACCATGTACCACCCAACGGAATTCTCACTTGCCTTGTTCCTGAATAAGCTCTTCCTCGCACGCCTTCGCATCAGCAAGTTCACGCTCCAACTCGCCTGTCAACGCCTTAACCTGAGATTACTCCGTAGTCAAACTGCTTTTTACAACACTAAGCTCATGTGTCTCCAATTCGAGCTGGTCCTCGGCCTTCCTCGCCTCTCGAGCATTGAACTCCACATCGAACTCCAATTGTTGTTTCTGAACAGCCCAATCAGCCACCTTCAAATTATTCTTCTCAACAAGGGACCGCAGTTCAGAATGCGCCTAGGCCGCAGCTTCCTACGCGACCTCCATATCATGATGAGCCAGATCCAATTCCTGCCAAAATCTGTCTCTCACATACCTTTCCTTCGCTAAATCATACTCGAGGGCGTCTAGACGAACCCCCTGAGCCTCGGCAGCAACGGCAGACCGTTCCAGCCTCCTCTCATCAGCCTGCTTCCTCAGCAGCTCAATCTCATAAAGCGCGTCAGAATACAACATTTGCATGTGCGAGAAGACATGTTCCATGGTGTACACCATCTCACAAGTCGCCTCGACTTCCGTCCCAGCAATGACCACCTGGCTCAAATAAGACATTCCCAGCATAAGGTACTTTAAACCCTTATCCATACACCCTTATAATGTATCCTCATCAAGTTTTGGAGCGTGATCCATCAGCCAGCTATGACGCTTGCTTATATGCTTTTTCGAAGAGTAGTCCACATCAACCTCCTGATGTCATACCTGAGTGATCATCTTTACTAAGTTCGGAGCAAACAGACTTATCCGCACGTCTAGATGAAGCTATCTCGAATGAGGAATTACGCCAACACCACCCTTTGTAGTCACCACTGCTCCCAGGCTTTCCTTCGCAGCCTTTCCTTTGTCATTAACAACCGACACCCTTAATGCTAGATGCCTTAGCAGGATCCAGAGGAAAGGGAGGAAGCGAGTTGTCCAACGGACCCTCCAACACCTTGAGATACTGCCTGGAGCGAGACAGGGAACAATGCGGACTATGAAAAACTTGGCCCGTGTCACCACGACCACTGTTGGATAGCCTGCCAACGACATAATTAGATTCCAGAACCTCAGGCGGATCCTCACAGGAACCTTCTAAAGGAACGGTCCCAGGCGGATCGACACCAGCAGAAGCCGCCATTGCAGATAGCATCAATTACTCGTTCAGAGCTTCTGCCTGTGCGGCACTAAGATTCAATATATCTTCAACCCCTATTAATCGTAGGTGGTCATTCTCCCAGCCGGAACATCGGCCTCCGCCCTGACGGGTCAATCAGACTCACACTCTTTACTTATTGGAGCAGATCGTTTTGAAGACGATCCAGTTATAACACGGGACTTCTTCGAGCTCACAAAGAGGTAAGCGCCTCAGACGCCTCCTTCGTGCCAGACAAGAAAAAAGCCTTGGTTCTGGCGGCCTTCCTTTTTCTAGAAGGGGCCCCACCTTTAGACTTAACTCATGAAGATCGGTAAAGAGTGAGGGTCACATGCCAGTTGTCTCTCAGCCTACTGCGAATAAAGTTGGTGACACATATGACGTCCACCACATAGTGTTTTGCTCCTCTAGGTAAGAGGAATAATGGGAAACCATCCTGCGAGGAAACACGAGCAACGATTTTCATACAATCAAGTGCATCGAAATTAAAAGAAAATTTTATACTTACGAAGTGGCTTGAACTCTCGTTTAAGCGGGCGACCCTTGATTTGGAAGTACTTTGAATCCGCAGGAGCCAAAAACCAATACTTCTGCCAGAACTTGAAGTCATCAGGTAGATTCACAAAGCAAGCGGCGACGTCATTTTACAAACAACGTTACTTTTCAACTGAGGAGAAGTCAGCAACTGAATCACTCACAGAGTTACGCGGACACCGACTTTTTTCGCCCTAATCAAAATGAGAAGAACGATCTTGTACCCATTATGCCCCGACTGGACCGGAGGAATTCCAAGAAAGTCTAAGAAGCCCCAAATCACATCAAGAATAGGAAAAATGACTCCAGGTTGGAACATCCCATGATGCAAGCAGATGAACCCCGCTAGTGGCGACATTGGCGTCTGGTCATCCTTCAGAGGATACAATGGCAAGTCCTCAGGGACCCTGAACTTCGTGCAGATTTCAATAAGGCCCGATTAAGAAAATAACTTTTCTTCAAAAAACTCGAGGCCCTTGGCCAACGTTGCATCATCAAGAAGGTTTTGCTGAGCCATGAAGAAGATGAAACAATCTTTTCAATCAGAAGATAGACATAGCAAGATCTCTAAAAGCAAGAAAATAGAATAGTTAGTCTTCGCACGAAGGATGACCTAAATAGGGATGAGATTCCCGCCTCTTTTCAACCAAACCGATGTTTAATTAATGAAGCGTGCGACTCAAGCAACGATTCAGACTCAATCATCATGAGCGGCGTATCTTTTCAAAAGATGACTTAGCGAACCGATGTGATGACCCACTAACTCGAGGGAGTGGTTGATGATACACCAAAACGGTCTCAACTCTGCGTCGTACACGTGTCATGATGATCTCGAGGAAATATAGGCCATAGTGTCATCCCAACACTGATCCGCCCCAAGCGGTTCTAAGCCCGCCCAATGCAGTCCGCCAAACGAACTCGAATTCTTGCAGTCTGCTAGTCTCACTTGTCTCACAACTATCCTCAATACCCATAAGCCCTGTTAAAGCAAGTATTTCGAGGATCAGCTTCGGACGGGCAATTATAGTGGCTCCCTGCTTCCAACTAGGAAGTTGATTTCAGAGTATATGTCACTTAAGGAGACTTCTACCCATAGACCACTCTCGGAATGAGAACTATCTCCCACGTATCTAGGAGCACACAGCTAACAGGGAAACTTCTCTCCGCAACATAACTCCTAATTAGAGAAGGATCTCCACGAAGATCATCTTCCCTAAACTACGTCATCAATGGCTTGGTCGAACCAAGACTTTTGCACTTAAATAAGACATGAGGTTAGTAAGCTAAGGTACGCTACAAATTCTTTGTTTACAACATTACACCTTCCTAATATCCTTGTCTAACGCACATGGGTATGTGGCTCACGTGAGTTCCTTGTGCAGTTCAGCAGATTTACAGGTCAAGGTCAAAACAGGGAGCGAAAAACGACTGTATCAATAGTATAATAGTATAATTGAAATTAATAGTAGTATAATTATATTAAGTTGAAATTAATAATAGTATTATTAAAATTAATTAATATAAAAAGTGAAATATAAATTTTAATAATGATGAAAAGGTTAAAGTAGGGAATGTGATTGGAGTGATGAAGAAATAGAGTAGGCAGAATTAAAATTTAGCTTTAATTAAAATGAAATATCAAATTTAACTTTTACCCTTGAAGATGCTCTAAATCTTGATTCTTCTATTCATAATGGATTTTGGTGTGCTCTGTGGAGGTAGGCAGGATCAGCCAAACCACGTTATATATATTTTATTTATTTATTTATCTTCCATTGTTTTGATTGTTTGCTTTTGATTTCTGTTGCATTGAATAGGGAGATCTTGCGGTTAGTAAGACTAATCCATAACATGGTGCTATTAATGCAACCTATTCAATCCAATAACAGAGCTAGAATTTCCAAAAGCTAATGCCTGCATAAGAATAACAGAACTGGAATTTCCAAAAGCTAAGGCCTACATAATAATTTACAAAACTTCAAAGCATCACAAATATGAAGCTAATAGATACTGCAAGCATTCTAGGATCCAAAAGAGACTGCTGCAGACCTCCCTTGATGGAAATGATCTGGTTGAGTATTTCTTCCAACATTATTCTCTCTCAGGTTTAGAACTTGTATATGATGCACTACTCTTGGTTTGAGAAGAAGTAGATGAGGTATTAGTCTGTGTTCGCGAATTTTGGCTGGAGGATGACTCCGAGAAGAAACGTATCTCATTTTCATTCTCCACGAGAACTTGAAGAGTTCTTGGAATTGGAGGAGGATTCACCTCCAGTACCCCCTCAAGAATTTGAACTACCTGCCCCATTGTTGGCCTATGAGACTCGTCATCTTGTATGCACCAACAAGCAACTCTAAAGGCTCTTGTAAGTTCAATAACATCAGCTTCACCATCCAACTTATTGTCCACCAGGGAGAGGATTCCTTCGCCTGCAGCTATTCTATTTGCAGCCCAAGTAGGGAAGAAGACGACTTTTCCGTCATCTGAAGGCTCAGCATTTCTTCTACCTGAGATGA
Source organism: Berberis vulgaris (assembly GCA_963556465.1). Taxonomy (NCBI): domain Eukaryota; kingdom Viridiplantae; phylum Streptophyta; class Magnoliopsida; order Ranunculales; family Berberidaceae; genus Berberis; species Berberis vulgaris. The sequence goes on from OY747128.1 coordinate 74,867,116, forward strand.
GTTCAAAAAGCATCATTCCATAGCTGTAGACATCGGCTTTGGCAGTAATGGCTACTCCTGAAATCCATTCTGGTGCAAGGTAGCCCCTAGTTCCCCTCATGGTTGTTAGGACCCTACTAAACTCTCGACCGACAAGCTTTGCAAGACCAAAATCTGCAACCTTCGAACACAAATCAGCATCCAAGAGTATGTTCTCTGGCTTGATGTCACAGTGTATAATGCAGTCTCTGCATTCCTCATGGAGATAAGCCAATCCTCTAGCTGTTCCAAGTGCAATTTGGTATCGTGTCTTCCAATTTAGAATTTTGGAGTCCTTTAGCTGGAACAAATATGAGTCTAGAGAGCCATTAGACATGTAATCATACACCAACAATCTTTTGAAGCCTTCAGAACAAAACCCACGCAGGCGAGCAAGATTCACATGCTGTATTGTCCCGATAGTGCTCACTTCGGTTCTGAATTGCTTCTCTCCTTGACTGAAGCCTTCGAGCTTCTTGACAGCTATGATTGTTGAGTCTGGTAATGTCCCTTTGAAGACAGAGCCAAAACCTCCACCTCCCAACTTCTCAGAGAAATTCTTCGTTGCATTCTGTAAGTCTTTATAAGTAAATGCCACCAAAGATCCCTCCATTGTCTTTGTTGATCCAACCGATCTTCTATTTCGCCACCTGCACACTAGTAACAAAACAAGGCCAAGGGATACTATAATACCTGCAACTACCCCTATGATAATCCCCATAGTTGATCCCTTCTTCTTACCAGCAAGACTCTTGATCTCAGAAGCTGCAAGTCTGACATAGAGATCTCTTCCTTCACTATCACCATCAGATAGTTGTTGAAGATTTAGAAGATCTACATTCCATATCGAACACCCACCACGGAAACTATAGGCATTGCAAGAACAATTAGTTGAGCAAGCAGCTTGGCATTCCTCAGCACTTCCAGCTGTCAAAGACACTTGGTTTTCTTGCAACTTCATGTTAGGCATTAGAAAAAACCCATCTTTCCCATCACATAGCACAGGGGTTTTCCTCACACACCCACCAGAAGTATCACTGAGATCATTCCAATCTCTGGAAGAACGCGGTTGGAAACCTGGTAAACACTGACAGAAGGGCAAACCTCTTTGATTGCAGCTACCAAAAGCACCACAAAGGGCGTAAACCTCACATTGCTGTCTTGGTTGAGACCAAAATAAGTTCCACTGCTGGGAACTTTCCAACCATGTAAGTTGTTTAATTTGCCCGGACAAATCCATCACAAATCGAGAGATTATAGACTTGTCATAAACAGAATAAGTGAAGTAACTCTCACGTTCATTCTCAACGTAACTGAAGTTATAGATATAGTTTTGCCTCATCTCAGGAACTAAGCTGAAGATCTGCCCATTCCAAGGCCCACTGGTCCAATACCTTTCAGAATGATTTCTATATATCAAATACTGCTCTCCAACTGGATCTAATTGCAGGGAGAAGATCCCTTTAGCAGGATCTTGCAAATTTTTCCAAGAAGTGAGAAATACAGGTGTCTTGGTTATGTTGTCATATCTTAACTTTCCACCGGGCAACCAGGTGTCAGTGGGTTGATCAAAACTCTGCCAAAACACATCAGATGCATTCGACCGCTCTCTCAGAACAAGATTCCCATCGTCCCTAAGAAGTAATTCAGAGGAATTCAAGGCACTGGAATTCGAATTCGTAGACCAAATCGGAATTTTTGCCTGGTTTAACAAGGCTAGATTGCCATTCTCCAAGAGTTTAAACTCGGAAGAAGTTTGGTCAGTCAAGGGGTTGTCTCTGTTGGCGACCCAGACATAAGTTTTGTTCTGAAGAGAGATTTTATTGTACCAGATTCCTACATAGTAGTTGGAAGAGCTACCTGGTCTGAAGAAACCCAGTGCAAAGTTGCCATCTTTAGAGGTAAGGGTCTGGTGTGAAAAGAGAGATTGACCTGAAGAGATGGTATCAGCTGCAGAGCAAAGATGGGTATTGGTATTGGTTGAAAAATAGAAAAAGTAGAGAAGAAAGAAGAAGAAGAACCATGAAGAAGAGTTGGTTCCTCTGGTTTCCATCTCACCAGAAACTTAACACTCACAAGTCTCTCTGCTTCAACTTTTAAGAAGAACAACTCTCCAATTTAGTACAAGCCATGGTGGGGATTGATTGGTTTTTTATGAGGAACAGCTACCGTTCTTATTACAACCTCTCCCACTTATTATCTCCTTAAATCATTCAACCAGAATTGTCCTCTGTTTCAAAAGTCCTACAAGACTTTTCAAACTTCAACATACACCCCATTTGTGGATCTTTTCTCTAGAACGAAGTAAAATCATTATTTTTCATTCATTGGTTCGTAATTCACTGTCTGTCAATTCTATGATCACCACTGGATACGTGTGTTCCTCATGTATGTGTAAATTATGCAAATGGAGTTGACAATTTTATAGCTAATTTCATGACATAATATTGTTGAGACCTATGCAATAACAGTAACTTTGTAAAAGTTTGGTAAACAATTGTTGGGGCTCAATTGATTACTGAAATCTTCAGGTTCAATTCTTGAAATTCAACTTTGTAAACACGGTCGACAAAATTGTAGAGAATAATTTTCTCTTAGTCCCATGAATACAATACAATACAATACAATGAAAAACTAAAAAAGACACGGTCATCTTCAATGTCAAGTATCCCTTTCCGGTTTCACTGACCTTCATTCTCTTTTCTATTGTTTTCTTAGGTTTATCTCAGACCGAAGACGTTCAAAATCTCATGGATACAACCTTGGCTGGTTCTAGCCTTTTTGTTGTTGACTGCAACAAATTAATAGCAGGTGGATTTAATTTATTTGATCGAAATTAGTCTCCATTTGATATTTTATTCCAGTAATAATAGCGATAATAACACATTATCTGTCTGTTTTGATATTTTAATCCATGATGATAATCTTCACTAGCCGCCGCTAAAAGTGTTTTTAAATGCAACCACACGCTAAAATTTCCCAAAAAGTCAATGAAGTGAGCAAATGTGAATCACATAAAAATCTTTCAGGCCTTTAAATGAGAAACCTCTGAGAACATCCTTTCCACCCACCTTCAACAAATAATACTTATGATTAATCTCCTGTTTCAGCTAATCTAACAAGAAAGCAGCACCAATCGTATCGGTCCGTTCATTGATCACCATCTTCAGTATTTCAATTATTGACTTAAGGCTTTTTATGTGAAATCTTTGTGGTTATTACTGTTCTTCTCTTAGGGTGTGTTGGTTGCATGGAATCCTATGTCATAAAAATTTATGAGGGGATTTATACATTTTAAGCTAAATTGATATATCACTCCACATCTGTCATTTAACCACTATTTAATTTTGCACGTTAAGCTAAATTGATATATCAAGTTCATTAGAATTTCATTCTCACAATTGATAACAAAATCAAATTGTGAATATAGAGTTATACCTCAAATTAGCCTACAATATATGAGTTCCCTCATAAATTTCATGATATAGGATTCCATGCAACCAAACACACCCTTAGATCATTTTCCATGCCCTAAGAACATCCGAAATCAACCCAAAGTTCATTATATCTGGCATTCGAATGGCTTAAAGAGGGGCTGCACTTGATCTTCTCGTGCTAATTTTGAGAGAAAAATATTAAGGTTCATATTTGGAACAGGTTATTTCAACTATCCCTGACCTCATCACTTTTAAACTTTTGCAAATAGTTTGAATCCACATATGAGAAAGATTCGCACCATGCTATACATTGGTGATTGGCATTGAAATGATTTGCCTTCATTCAAATCCTTACCTCCCGGTCACATTTTACATTTTCTACACCAAATGTTGAATTGGATGCTGAAACTCTCATGGTCTATTGTGGGTGCTTTAAACAATATTTGCTATTTCAAATAATTAATTTGATTATTTACTAAAAAACTTTTTTTTCCACCACTCTTTTCCTATTTTGCAACCCTACCAGAAGTTTGCCATTTTATGCCAAAGTCAAATCAAGCAAATTTAGGGCTGAAGATATAAAACTTTAGTTACATTAAAACATTTGGCCTAAATGGGGTTTGGTCGAGTTGTCTAGAGTGAAGAGCAATTCTAGATGTCGAGGAAATGGGCGAGGGAGGGTGGGTCGCACGCGAGCAGCTGACGTGGAAAAAAAAAAAAAAAAAAATTTGCGGGGGAATCGAAATTTTGGGGGAGAAAATGAGGGAAGCTCCCCCTCTCCCCATTTCCATCTCGACACAGGAGCTTCAATTTCTCCTTCATCTCGACTCCCTCTCGACAGGAATCTTCCATCTCGACACAGGAGCTTCAATTTCTCCTCCATCTCGACTCCCTCTCGACAGCAAGCTGTCCCTCACCCCATTTCTATCTTGACAGGGAGCTCTCCCTCTCCCCATTTCCATCTCGACAGTCCATCTCGATTCCCTCTCGACAGGAAGCTCTCCCTCACCCCATTTTCGTCTCGACAGAGACAGAGAAGAAGGTCTCCCTCGTCCCTTTCCTCTCGCAAAAGGTAAATTTTCCCTCTCATTTTAGGTTTTTGGTTTTTGGTTTTTGGTTTTTGGTTTTTGGTTTTTGGTTTTTAGTTTTTGATTTTCCCTTTACTTGGGTGTTTTAGGTTATTGGTTTCGGACAACAAGTTGGTTTTCATCGCTCGGACGCAGAGGTAAGATTTCGGCCTCCCTTTCTTCTTCTCTTCGTTTCGTCTTCAGCCGAAGAGCTTCAAAATATTTTTTTGTTCCTCTTATTTTAGATCTAGGGTTCATATCTGGTGTTAAAAAAAAAATTCTTGTGTTCAGAAATAGTCTGTAGAATTTTTTTTTTTTTTTTTTTTTAAATTTCAGTGTTCATGTGGGTTTTTTTTTTATGAATTGTTGGTTTTTTTTTTTTTATAATTTCAGTGTTCACTCTGTAGATTTTTTTTTATTTTTTATTTTTTTTATTTCAGTGTTTATGATTAAGAAGTTTGCTTTTATAATTTCAGTTTTTTTTAATTTCAGTGTTTAAAAAGAAAAAAAGTTCGAAAAGAGAGTATAAACCTCGTGAACGATCTGAGAACATTGATACAGACGATGAACAAGAAGACAAAGGCTTTGACAACCAGGTATGTTTTATTTATTACATATGTTTTAGCCTCATATATTTTGTGTACTAATATCATATTTACTCTCATCTCAGTTTTCTTCGAACATGTAAATCAGCAAGTTTTAACTGCCTTGTTTTCTCCCTGTGATGGCTTTAGCAGAACGAAACACTTTCGACCTATGAAAAACAACTGGCAAAGCAACGTTCTGAAATAGAGGAGATGGAGAAATCCAATATGGACCCTAAAATATGGACCATGCAAGGAGAGGTAATCAAAGCTTGTTTAAGATTTGATTCTACTTGGTTTCTCTTCTCTCCATATTTCACTTCTGATGGTAGCTAATCAATCCATTTGAATCAGTTAGTCCATTTATTCAATGAAATGGATCCATATCAGATTTATACTGGTAATTGTTTTCTTTGGTAGGTGAGTGCTACCAAAAGGCCAAAGAACAGTGCGCTTGAAGTTGATCTAGATTTTGAGCACAATGTAAGACCTGCGCCAGTCACAACGGAAGAGGTCACAGCCTCCCTTGAAGAGATAATTAAAAAACGGATTTCAGAGGTAAACTTTTATTTATATTATTTGCAATACTTTCTTTCAAGTTCTCTCTCTCACTTCCTTTTTCATTTATTTGTTTATAACTTTGATGTTCTTTGAGTTTCAATTTTTATGCTATTGGAATTTTTAAGGTGAGTTGTGAATTATTGAATTAGGGGAAATGCAAACAAGTAACAAATTCACAATTGTTTGCAGGCTATCTCAAGACTCAGACTCCTAGTACATTTTAAATCATTAATAGATTCATATTACTGACCTAAAAAAGTGTTGGACCGTTTGTTTCCAAATTGTTAATTCTTTAAGAAGGCGTGGATGGCGAGTTTGAATTAATTCAAAATTGTTAAAGTGGTTCAAAGGGTAAGAAACTGAAGTTCAGAGAATCTGAATACGATAGAAGTTTGGTTGTGGAAAAGAATATATGATTCATTTTCACTCATTTAGCTGGCACTGTTGCACGATTTTCCTTTAAAATTTCTGGGATCTTTGAGCAGCATAGCTCTCTTTGATGGACCATTGTTACCTGTACTGTCTACTGAAGTAGATTAATAAGACAGAAAACTTGTAGCTTACCCTTGGCTGTTAGCGAATCCTGATGTTGTACTAAAATAATGAATAATATATTGTCGTGCTACTTATTTTATTTTATTTTATTTATTTATTTTTTAATGTATTAGTATTGTCTTGCATGTTATACTCAGAATTGTGCTGCGTTTGGTTCCATTGACACCTCATTTTTTTTTTTTCTTTCTTATCAGCAAAACAAAATGTATTACATTTCAACAGAAAGTTCAAAAAGTATACAACTCGAGTGCTTAGTGTTTGTATTTTTATTTCTCACTGTCTTACCCCAATCAAACATACAGATACAGGAGTACTAGTAGTTCCATGTGTGACCTCTACCTAAGTGGATGTGCTACTGTTTTTACATTGTTGTATATGGAAAAATGGCATTTTGTAACTTTGTAAATATTATTTGGATTGCTTATCAGGCCTTCTGATCTTTCCTGATATTTTGTAGCACAAGATGGCTACTGTTATACTAGCTGGCTAGGAGCCTCAACATTGTTTCTTCGTGCAGGACAATGTTGGTTATTTCTTTTGTTTAGAGGATCGAGCTTTACTCTGCAGGAAATGTGATGTTGAGACAGAATTCTGTTTTCATGGAACATGGTCCTTCCAAGGTATGTTTTGGTATTCTTATTCAATGGATTTCTTATTTTGCTCGTTTTTTTTCTTTTTGATGTGTTTGTTTCAAATAAAAGAAAATAAAAGGGAGAGGGTACAAAGAGGGAGAATGAACGTGGAGTTTGATTATTTGAGTTTGAAGATGATCTCTACCCCTACTCTTTTGTGTGGAGACCGTGTTCTTAGGATGGGGGCAAGGAATTTCTTTCTCCAAATATATGGTTGGCGTTCTCTTTTTTCTAACTAAATGAAGACATCTACCAAGTTTTATATAATGTCTGTAATTGATGTCTCTACTTTTTTTTCTGATGGCGAATTCTACCAGGATGACAGCGGAAAGCTTCGAGAGAGTCTTTCTCCAATTTCACTTGTTGCCAATGAAAACTTTGAACATGATGAATGCTTAAGTAAGGTGCCAGAGATTCAGTGGACTGTTCCAGAGATTCCATCCCCTCCTACTGCCTCAGGTCTCTTCTGGCCAAAAAGTATTCGAAACTCAACCTCTGAAAATGTGGCCTCTGTTCCTGATGTATGCTGCTCATCTCCATAAAACCTTCACAAATACCAGCCAACTTCAACTGCCTTGAAACATCGAAGACAATACTAACTGTGATCACGAATGATAGATTCTTTTACAGTAATGTTGTATAAAGCCTGCTATGGTGTATCAAGTGTTCGGGTTCTCTCTATTTTGGTTTTTCCTTTTTTACCCCTCGGGATAGTATGTCTCATTGTCTTGATTGGTTTTCAATACTCGCGTGCAAATTTGAATTGGTGTTGATAAACTTGCAATTCTATTTATTTTGTTGACATCCAAAAATTATTATTATGTGGCTAAAGAGAAAGTTATCAAGGTTTGGTTGAAGATTCCTTAATTGCTGTATTGTAATAATATTTATTTTTTTCTCTGAAGGATAGCAAATAAATGAATGAATATACCACATTCCAATTTTTCTTGGAAATCTCGTGTTTCCTAAACGGTTCAGCCTTGCCTTGGGAAATTTTGTGTTCCTAGTTTGTTTAGGTTTGCTTTGGGAATCTTTAAAAGAAGTTTGAAGTAGGCTTTGTTGGGTTTTGTGCAATTCATTAGAAGTGCAGTGAGTTCAGTATTCTTGTTGAGAAAGCATTAGAATACCAACCTCATTGAGTAAGGTGCCTGCTAGAAATTAGAGTATTTGAACAGGTACAGCCACACAGGTAAGATTGCTTTACAAATACATAGTAGGTTAACTAAATTAGAGTATTTGAGTAATGAGAACTCTACTGATTCAATCAAATTTATTGTCGAAGGGTTGCAAAGGATACAACAAAGACTGATAGAAGTGTGTTCCATGTACTCTTAATTTGCTGAAAATAACAAACACACTTTTCTTTGGATTCAAAGCAATATGCTGAACTTTTTCGAACATATCTCAACTATCTTATAGAGTGCTCTGTTAGAATGCCCAATATTACGACATATCTCAAAAATTGCATGAAAAGTCACAATTTCACAAACAAACATTTTGAAGTAATTCACTGTATAAGGAACAGCTGCAGGGTTTTACCAAAAATTATAAATCACATCCAATTCAGTATTCAACATACTCCCCATATGAACTAATTACATTTGGAGAAAATAAAACTTTTGCAAGGGTGCATTTGGAGACAAATGTTGCAGCACCCATGCATTAGCATGCTCCAAGAGCATAATTCAGCCACTTCAGGTTGTAATATCTCTTCCTTAGTTGCAAGGTTGCAGAGGTAATAGAGAGCTCCAAGAGCATAATTCACCTGGTAATCAAGTCAAGGCACCACAGAAATGTCAACACCAGAACTTTATATGGCAGTTCATATTTATCTACATAGTTCTATAAACATTTCCCTGTAAGCATGCTACAGAGAAATGTTTATAGAACCTGATATAATGGCAGGCAAAAGATTGTCAAGACCCTATTTTGCATACTTTTGCTTATGTTATGACATCAGGAGTTGAGAATTTAAACATGAAATAAATGACCAGACAGAATGACCCATGAGGAAACAGCAATAGCAATACTCATATAAAACACTACTCATTTAATCCCATATAAAACACTACTCATTTACTCTATATAAATAGCAATACATGAAGTAGCAAGAAATTAATCAATGAAGTTCCCACTCATCTCCATCTAGGAAATACATCAACAATGCAAATTATCTACTTATCGCAGACATGATATCATTTTAGATTGAAACAGCTGCACATTCACATACAATGGGAACATATTATTTACAACAGCTGCACATTCACATGATATCATTTAATGAATTCGACCCCATTGAAATTTAAATCAAATTATATAGAGAAACATGATCTACTACTCTTCATCAATAAATCTCCCCCTAACATATCAACAAGACAAAAAAATCGATTTAGGCTCATTGAACTTCATATCACATAAACAAAATGTACCCCACAATAGTCAGTTCAGATTCCTCTTTCATTATCATGAATAAATGAATTCATTCCCATTGACATTCAAGCTATGTTGAATCAAAATAAATGAAAAAACTACCCGAAAAATGGTCGATCACCATCTAGCATGGTAGAAGGATTAGGTAGATTGCAAATGCAGACACCAGTGGCATTGCAAGATTTAGTTTTGCATCGATTGTCATTACAAGGTAAACAAGAAGCACTAACAGATGAGAAGACTATAGAGATGACAAGTAGGTGAAAAACATCATCTAGTTTCCTTCTTTTTCTACTTGTGAACCCACAATTCATCAAAAAAAAAAAACCCACATGAACACTGAAATTTAAAAAAAAAAAAAAAAAAAAATCTACAGACTATTTCTGAACACGAGAAAAAAAATATTTAACACCAGATATGAACCCTAGATCTAAACTAAGAGGAGCAAAAAAATATTTTGAAGAATTGTAAGTACAGAAGCTTGCTAACATCTTTTGTGTTTTTAGTTTTTTTTTTTATTTGAAAGGCAAGCAGGGTTTTTACTTTTGTGTTTTTAGTTTTTTTTTCTTTATTTGAAAAGCAAGCAGGATTTTTATAAGATTCCAAAACCCATAAAAATACTGCAAGCTGGGTTTGAACCCATCACCATTTGTCAAACTCTAACCGTCGAGCTGTCATTCCATTGGCGTGTTTTTAGTTTCTACAGTAGTAAGGCATAATCATCTTCTCTAAATCTCCGTATTATCAAATCACCCCAAGTTAATACGATTGAGGAGTCCCTCTAATTGAACTCTTCTACTTTCTTGGCCAACCCAAAATCTCCAATTTTAACTTGATTTTGATCACACACTACAAGTTCAGCAATTTAATATCACAATGAAAAAAACCCATTTTGATGAATCCTTCTCAGACCCTTGAGAACCGATCTCGTATTACTTAACCTCGGATTCCGCCATTGAATCCCCAGACTTCTTCACCAACTGCGTCAAATTACCTCTCAAAGCGAACTCAAGAAGCACTTTGTAATACCTCTCACCACCTTCAAGAGTGTGACTATCACCGAAACATTCAAAAATTCAGGACAATCTAAGAACTGGGAGAGTATCTGCTTCTCTTGTTGAAGCAAGTCTAAGTGAGAACTCGAAGAGGATTTTACGGCCATCAGTGGAGGCAATTGAGTGAAACCTCTTCTTGGGGTTGCTAGATAGACTGAACTGAAACTCCCCTGACCGATATTTTCCCTTCTAACCGACTCCATGAGCTCAATCGATTGATAAATTGAGCTGTATGTTTACTCTATTTTTCTTGTTTGCTTGGCAGAGAAGAAAGAAGAGAAAGAGAGGAGCACTTAAGTTGAACAGTGGGAGAAGTGTTTGAAGGTTTATAAACAGATGAGTGTCTACAGTAGTTAGCGCATAACCAAAAGGAATGATCCTTGCTTTGATTGGCGGTGGTTGATGGTGGCTCTCTCTGCGATGGGCAGGGCGGGGCGGATATTCGTATAAATCTGCTTCATTGACAATCCTATTCTAAATTGCTTATGATTGTCTATAACTATTCTAAGTTAATTAAGTCCACCAATTGTAGCTTAGTTGGTCGGACATTCACTCTCTCTGTGAGAAGTCGCGGAATTATTAGAAGCATTTGCTCTGTCGTTAGCGCATAACCAAAAGGAATGATCCTTGCTTTGATTGGCGGTGGTTGATGGTGGCTCTCTCTGCGATGGGCAGGGCGGGGCGGATATTCGTATAAATCTGCTTCATTGACAATCCTATTCTAAATTGCTTATGATTGTCTATAACTATTCTAAGTTAATTAAGTCCACCAATTGTAGCTTAGTTGGTCGGACATTCACTCTCTCTGTGAGAAGTCGCGGAATTATTAGAAGCATTTGCTCTGTCGTTGATAAGTCTTCGGATATTGAATGCAACTGCTTAAATGGACTAGACCGGAGCGAAGCAAAAGCGAGTCTTCATGCAAAGTGAAGGCCTGATTTGGTTAACCATATAGGATCAATCATGTAGCCTTCGAGCATGAATTAACAAATAAATAAAAATGGTCAATGACCAAAAAAAAGTCAATTAAACCTTGTATTTATTTGGTTTTACTCTTTATGTCCTACATAGTGGGTTCATGTGTCTATCGTTGTTTCTTGATCTAATCTCACATGAATTGTAGTGTGACATGTGTTATAGTTTATAGCTTTTAGTTGTGCAATGACATACTTTATCAAAATGGTCAGTAAGCCCCAGCTAACTAACCGCGAACAACGACACGACAAATCTCAAAAAGTAGGACATAAACACTGTAATAATATAACAATTAGTTCAATTTTATTATATATTTAAAAAATTTAATATATAAAACCTTGAGCAAAATAAAAATAGTGAAAATCATATTAAAATAAAGGTTAAGTTTAAAACATTCAAATAAACATAACTCAAATGTATAACTCCGTCATAAGTTGAAATCTTATTAAATTGGCATTAACCTTCAATTTTGTGTCTTTCAAAATGTTTCATTCTTTCAATTACACCCACTTTTTAAATGTGCAAACAAAAAATTTTAAACAAAGAATGTCTGACCTAGTCAAATATTCTGGATATGTTGACCAAGTGTCCGACACGTGTCCAAGGAGTATTGGTGTCCAATAGTATCGGACACCGGCACTGTGGGATTTTTGCAGTGTACATGCTTTAGAGTAAGTGAATGCATTCATGTTAGAGGAAATATAAGATGAAGAGAACTTCCATACCTTTATAATTAACAAGGATTACATCGAGTTAGACCATGCCATTGTACTCCACCCAGATAGGAAGATACAATGAAACAACTAAACAATACAATTCCAACCTTCAATATCCAATCTACCACTGCCATCAACTTCCAAGATCTTTGCACCACATCTTTGTCTTTTCAAAATGCTAACCCTGCTTGTACTTACTCCTAAACAGCTGGCTATCCTAGTTACTTTCCTTTTTAAACTCACATCAATGGAATTATTGCATCCAAGTGCAAACTTGATTTTGACTGCTTCAGCTTTTTTATTTGCATCTTTTTTTGGAACCTCTTGTGCTCAGTTGTTTGATTATGTCCGTAAAGGTGTGAAAGATAATAAATAGGGTCAATGTAGCAAGTCGACGAAGACACAATGCCGCTTACATTTAAGGGTCGAACAAGCTTGCTAAAATCTTATATTTCACTGAAGCATGAATGATCAGAGTATGGCAGCGAGTAGATGTAACGATGGTACTTCTGAAGAGAAATTAACTGGTCCAATGTGCTGAGTTCTGTGAACATCATCACCTTTAGTTGTGCTCTTATTGCTCGTTTTGTGGCAAACGGGAAGGGAAGGGCTTACAGAGCATTCATCCTCATTGAGGAACTTCACTAGCCATGGAAGACCTGAGAGCATGATGCCAATGGTAGGAGACATTTTATTTAGTTCCTCGAGATCGTTGATGCTGAAACTGTTAAAAAGGAACAACTCACACTCTAGTAAGAGAAGTGTTAGTTGTGAAGATGTCATGGTATCCCAAAGTATGCATTGTCTCCTAACGTTCAGGTCACAGCTAGATCTATAAAGCACAGTCATAACAGTCAGCAACTTATTCTGAAACCCTTCCAACAAAAAAAAAAAAAAAACTAAATAATCAGGAGTGATATAATATGAACTAATATATATACAGTCAATCAGGAGTTTTTCAATGCTTCTAGTAATTCGATTATTACTGTGATGATAGCTTAGGGCAGTATCCATGTTCCAAGTAAAAACAAAAAAATCAAAGTATTGCACAATACATAATCCCAAATCACTTTTCAAGTAACTCATCATTTCCTTTCTGAACACTATACTAGAACTCACTACACCAAATTGACATTTTTGTAACAACCTCCAAAACAATATCATTTTTTAGTTGTAACAGTCCACCAAACAATTTTATATTTTCAAAAACAAAATGATACAATAATTATATCACCATGGAGAGAATGATGCTACAAATGATACTATTCATAGTGATCCAATTTAATTGTATCACTTTTTTTGTGAAACTGTGTTTTTATTTTTTTGACTAAATTTAGTTTTGACTTGAAATTGTGTGGTGGACTGTTATAGCTCAAAAGTGATATTGTTTAGGAGTTGTTATATAAATGCCAATTTGGTGTAGTGATTTACTCCTTTTCATTCTGATTTGTGTGTGTATGTCACACTTCAGCACGCCTAAAAAACCTAGCATAGTTTATGAACAGAAAGTTCAAATCTTTTTCAATAAAAGAAACCTTTATGTTCAAAGCGTGTGATATGTGGAGTAAAAAACTTCCTTCTCAAGTGTGTTGATGGCAATGACAACATCATGGTCAGATACGAAGCAATGATATTAACAACCTGTTAAGCATGTATCACAAAATGTCAGCAATTGATTAACTGATACCTATTTTCTTTCTTATGTACTAACTAAATGGTCCTCAATTGCTCAAACAAGATAGTGTAATGCACTTTACCAGTGAACTAGTGAAGTTACCACAAGCAACTTGTTCAAGAGGAAAAGAGATTACAGATTCCATTCTATTTTTGCCTATTATAGATTCCATTATATTTTTGTGTGTGTACCTATTCGATGCTAATCAATTCTTTGATATCATTTATATCATGGAAATTTCGTTTCAATGGCAGTGCACTTTTTTTCACCAAGTGGCATACATGAACATTGGTTTAACAGCTTATAGTTGATAAGAACTTGAACAGATTATAGTTAACAATCTGCATCATTGTCATATCCTTTCAAGAGAATAGACTCCTTAATTACTTGCTGATCCATTTAAAATAAACAAGTGTAGTTGTTTAAATTTGCAGTAGCAAAATAAGCATTAGGTTGTTTATTGTTAATAGGTCAAGAGAAACTTTCAGATGGAACCTGAGAAGGAACAAAACATGCAGAGCAACAACTTCTCGAGGAGGAAACAAATATGATGGATTTCAGTAGGTATTGTCCAAGTAGAGGATGTCAATTTTATCACCACCAAGAGCACTATGAAACATACACTTCCCTAGGAGGACCTTCTCACTTGTTGGTTCCCAACGAAATTCACCCGTGTAAAGCCTGCAGCCGAAGTATTCACGAAACAAGTACATTACACCACCTGTCAAAGAAATCAAGGCAAAATAAGAAGTCATCATTATCACATAAAACGATCAAGAGATCAACCCTTAATCGAAAATCCTGAAACAAGGACCAATTATTCAAGCACAATGAAACACAAACAAACGAATCAAGAAAGAGCGCGTGCATGCGTGAGTACCAGGGTAATGATTGGCATCAATGGCAAGGAGTTGAACATTAGTCTTGGAGGCTATGGAATAGTGACACCCAATATGCAAAACCCTAAGCAAGGAAAGATTGAAAGTAGGAAACTAAGCTGAGGGAGGGGGAAGAGCTTGGCAGTGATTGTGAAGCAGAGGAGCGTGTTGTGTCCGGGGTTGATGAGGCCCCGAACTACCTTCACGCAGCGTGCACTCACAAGATTGCCTGCCAACGGACATGTCTCAAGCAACGATATTGTCCCCAACTTAGACACCCATCTCCCTTTGGATGTGGGGTTTTTATGAACGAAGCTCAACTATTCAACTGCTCCCAAAAGGCTTCGTCGTTATTTGAGACATATCCAACTCCTTATATATTTGACTTCACTTGGCTCACTAGTCGATGCGGGACTAATTTTTCAATTCTCACCAACATTCTAACAATCTCTACCTTGGCGAGACATGAGCCTATCCTGTCACGGGATAAGCTCACCCTCAACGTGCACTTCCAACTTGTCTCAATGTGCACTTCCAACTTTGCCAAGCACCACCTTAACGTGCACTCCCAACTTGTCTCAATGTGCACTTCAAACTTCGCCAAACCTGAGGCCGAACCATCGGTTCTGATACCACTTGTTGTGTCCGGGGTTGATAAGGCCCCGAACCACCTTCACGCAGCGTGCACTCACAAGATTGTTGGTCAACAGACATGTCTCAAGCAACGATATTGTCCCCAACTTAGACACCCATCTCCCTTCTGGTGTGGGGTTTTTAAGAACAGAGCTCAACTATTCAACTGCTCCCAAAAGGCCTCGTCGCTATTTGAGACATATCCAACTCCTTATATACTTGACTTCACTTGGCTCACTAGTCGATGCGGGACTAACTTTTCAATTCTCGCCAACATTCTAACAGAGCGGACCTCTGTTTCATTGGGAGATAAGCCCTTTGTGTGGAGGTGGATTAGGAAGTAAGCTTTGCTCTCTTTGATCCACTGATATCATTCCTATCTCCATTGTTGAGAGATCGATAGAGCTTGACTTTCATGATGGAAGAGGGTTTTGGCGGGGAATTATCTGGTTTCTAGTGGAAGGAGCGATTTATTTTCTTTTTCTTTGGGCTGATATTTCGGAGAAAGTGAGGAGATTTGCCATGCTGCAAGTTTGGAGTGAAGCCACATATGGTCGACAGTCAATACAATAACTAAAGAGCACACAACATCATCATGGTCAAAAGAGATTGACTTGACCAAACCCTCCATCCTTCTTGCTAATTGGTTTTGTGCACCCTCAATTCCGATTTGAGGTGATGGTTGTAATGAGAGGTATTTCACATGCTTAAACATCTTTTCTAATGAACATTACTAAGACTTGCAATCTTCTGATATTGTCTCTTAACCTTAAGTAGTGTACACACGATGACAGATGTTATCGCGTGTCAAGTGTTTGATCCCAGCCTATGCCAATTTCTTAATTAGATGGTTCGAGTTAAAAATAGCTCTAGAGATGCTACTGATGGTATAAGGATCAGTCATTGCATGCAAGTATCCACATTCCCTTCGTATTGTTTGTAGCTAGGTTATCCAATAAGCACTAACAAAATGTATTTAAGGATATCTTAGTACACGTTGTTTGAGATGAACCATTTGGAAAGCCACAAAACTTGTTTAAAATGAGGAAATCCATACTAAGCTAACATTTGAGTGTGGGTAATGACAAGCGCCCATAGTAAGCCCATTTGGGTGTTTGAATTTGACACTGAACGCGTTATATCAGATGGTCGAGTAAAATCTGACCCCACCAAATAGAAAATAAGATGAGAGAATAGAGGCTAACGTGAATTATAACTGTCACACTTTTTGAAATGGCACGAAAAAATTAATTACAGTAGGTAAAAAAACTTTGCACCTCAATTTGGAGGGGGCAAAATGTTTTAAATGCATTTATATGCCTCTTACATCTTACTGTGGATGCTGTAAGTTTTTAGGTCGATTTTATAAGATCTAAAATAGTATTTAAAACTGTTAAAGTTACAAATTGTTGGTTTTGAAGTTACTGCAATGCTATCCAAAGTTGTTAACACTCCATCAATTTAGGAATATTATTAATGACCATCTAATACCACAATGAGTACACCATGTCTTTTAGGGTGTGTTTGGTTGCACCCATTCTGTGAGAATAGGATCCCATTCCTAGAATACGATTTTAGGTGTTTGTTTGGGGTTTTAATCCTGAGCATCATATGTCTACATGTGCCACATATTCCCATCATTAATAGGAATCTGACGCCTGACATCTACTGAGAAAATAATTGGAAGGACACAAACCTTGTCTCTCTCCACCTCAGCAAAGTTCATCTTCGGGTCATAAACTCTTTATGCCTCTTCTATCACAAAGAATCAATCATCTTCCTCACCATATCTGCGATCTAATCTCTCTCGAAGATCTCCTCTCCTCTTTGCAATCTCATATCTTTCGAACATTTCCTCTCCTGTCTGCGATCTCCTCTCTCACTCACACTCGAAGGTCTCCTCTGCCAACTCCCCGCTCCAGGTTTATTAACCCATTTTCCTCTTTCTTTCTTCCTTCTACTCTTCCCATCTATAAAACTCGTAAAATTTTCATATGGCTAATTCACTTTATTTTGGATGTCTTGATTAGCTACAATAATGTTAAATTTATTTTCATTAAATTTCATCTTTTAAATTTATTTTCCGGAATTTTGAAGGTGGGATGCCTTCAGAAATCCGGTGGGGCAAATAGCCACCCAAACTTTTAAAAGGGACCCCTCATTTTTCCCTCTTCTTCCTCCTCCTCTCCCTGTGCAATTCTCCCCTTCTTCCCCAATGATAAGCTCGATCTGTAACCGAGCGTTGCAACTACTCCTACCGCCCAAACTCCCTCTTTTATCTTCCTTTCTCCTTCATCTTTCTCCCCTCTCCTTCTTGTTTGTTTTTCACACCAGAAATAGATTCGCAGAAAGAGAAAGCTCGATCAGAGTTGTGTCCGGCTGTCTGAGTAGCACAGATCTGATCCCTTCCTATGGGGGTGTTTGTTCCGACATCCAGAGCCATGTAACCCAACATGCAATAATTGTTGGGGGCTGGCAGGAAAATTCAGAGATTTTGAAGTTTTTCAGAGAGATTGAGGTTTGCTGGCGTCGATTTCGGGTTGTGATCGTGTGCGTGAGCTTCGATTCACTGTTCAAAGGTGTTGGGGCCACTATTCCAACCAATGTCCAGCCTGTAGCCTTGTTAGGAGTAGATCAGGCTTGTGTAGAAATGTTCTTGGAGAGTTTTTGATGGAAATCTAGCTTCGTTGGGCTGATCATTGAAAACTTCTTAATGTTTTAGGGTGTTTGGAGCGAGTGGTCAGCGTTGCCAGAATTCGAGTTATTCCTTTGTATGGCTTGTCCGAGTTCATATCTATTTTGTAAATCTTTCAAAATCACCAAATTGCTATTCGACAAATTGGACGCTTCGTCGAAAACCCATTATGCTCAGGTGAGCAAACATCTCGTTTAATGAATGTTAATAGTATGGTATTTTTTTAGTATGTGTGTTATTTGATATACGAATGCAGTTTTGAATATTGTTTATAAAAAAAAAAAAGATATGGAAATATTAGGTGGAAAAGCCATGTGGTATGGTAGTCTCTCATGTTTGAAAATGAAAACTTGCATAGTTGCATGTTTGCTGAGATTGCATAATATTCCATGAATTATGTTTTGAGCTATAAAATAGCCATGAGACTGATTGCATAATTAAGCAGTAATGGCATGTATTTGAGAATAGTAATTGCATAATTAAGAATTCAAGGCATGTATGTGAGAATTCATGTGGAATTTTGACGGAAAATGTTTTTCCTGTTTGTATATTGATGTAACACCCTTGGGTGGGTGGGCAGCTGGGGAGGATATGGCCGACAAGTTACCAAATGTGAGTATTATAACACCTTGGGTGGGTAGTAGGGATGGCAGTGGGGCTGATTTTCATGGATATCCACTCCATCCAAACCGTTTGGTACGAATTTTTGTTTACCTTAACGAATTTCGGGGCGGATTTGAAGATCCGAATTATATCTGTAAAAAATTTGAGGCGGCTACAGATTTAACCATATCCGCCCCACCCAACTAATTTAAATTACATCTGATCTAGAGAGAGATTAAGAAATTAACAATAAATAAAGGACAAGGCGTGGGTTGTATGAGCACCCATGTGACTTCCTCCCACATGATTTCAGTTTTTCACTGTTTCACTTGTCTAGGGTTTAGGAATTAATCTAGATCGTCAGATTTTAGTGCCGCAGTTTTTTGTTATCAAGTGTTGTTAAAAAAGGTTATAGAGAGAGAAAAATACAGAAATAAAATAAATGAACTTAAAACCTTCCCGCAACACGCTCTTCCTCTCTCACTAATCAGGAATAATAAGAAGCAGAGAGACCTTGATTTAAAGTCTCTTTCATTTTCTTTGCCCTCTGCTCTCATCTTCTGGGTTTTGTATTTTTTCACTTATGCCTCACATGAATTCGGTGTTAATGAGAATAAGAGAAACGCTCACATATTGTGTTTCTTCTTCATCGTCTTACTGTTCTTGAATTTGAAGGGGAAGGATGGAGGGGACGAGAGGTGTTCACCGGCGATGGATGGAGATTGATGGATACCAAAACCTTGCTTCTCTTCTCTCCTCTCATGAAACCCTAAATCAACAAAGAACTAAAACCATTCTCCTCCAATAACAACGTGTTGATCGACATCGAACAGAAGCGAAGCGAGGTTCAGTCTTCTAACTTTTCGTCACTCCCTCAACACACAACCCCTCCCATGAAGGAGGAATTTGAGAAGAAGTGTGAGATGTTTGTCAAGAAACTGAGTCCATCTCTACAGAGATTTGTGAAATCCTCTTCTAGGTAGTCATTTGAGATATTGATGGATATTACACTGCCTCGAACGAACCGTATAGTGTTGGTTATTGGAGGAATTTCAGTAAACAAAATTATTATCGCCATTGATGGGTTCTCAGGATTTGTATCCTGGACCACGGTGTTTGAGGTGAACATTTCCATTGTAGGGATATTGATAGTTCTTTTGAGGTGTGTATGAATCTTAGTATTTGGCCGAAGGGTTTTCTTAATTTATATAATTTCTTGATAAATGAGGTTATTTGGAAATGGGTTCATGTCAGCCCATCAGCTCTATAATTTTAAGGCATGTTTGAGATTGGGTTTGTGTTTTTGTGGTGTTTTGTGCTAGAAATGTGTGAAATTTACTATTTTGATTCACTAGATGTGTGGGTTATTCCTAGTTTGATTGGTTCATGTTCTGGTATAGTGGCTTGTGGTAATCAATGCTTTAACCTTTCGTTTTGATAGTAGATTTGGTTTGTCATAATATGACAAATTTCTACTGGAGCTATTTGTCTTTGGTTTCCATTTGTAATTGTAAACCTCTGGTTCGGATAACATACTGTGTGGGCCTTTTCTCTCTCACCCTCTCTAGTTACTTTGTATTTAAAATGGGTTTTGCTAATTTGTTCTGATTCTTGCAGTTTTTTGTTTGGTATGAAATGGGGCTTTACTGCATCACTAAATGTGCAGAACCCATGAAGGAAATAGTTAGAACTTGTGTAATAATATTGTTGTGAGAAAATTTTGTGTGATTTAGTTGTGTGGGGTTGAATTTTTTTGTTGTTAATGCATGTTGTTTAATTGGTAAGAGTTGTTGAAATTCTATTTGGGTGAAATGCTAGAATGCTAGAGGTTTGATTTGTGATGATTTTGTGAGTGATATCATAGTTGATACATTTAAGTTCATGGTTGCTCGGGTCGAGTCTGTCACATCATTTCTAACTGTATTACTTTCTGTGGATTCTCGGTACTGCTGCAAGGTGTATACAGAGGTTATTTCCATTCCACTAGGGGCATTCGGCAAGGAGATCCATTATCTCCTTTTCTTTTCATCATTGCTTCCGAAGTTTTGAGCAGAGGTTTGCAATCAGCTTTTGCGACTGGCAAAATTGGGTACTATTATACTCCCAGGAATTGCAACCCAATTTCCCATCTTCTATATGCAGATGATACTCTTGTCTTTTTAAATGGTAGAAAATCCTCAATTTCGGGATGTATGGAGTTCCTGCGACGTTATTGTAAGGCCTCGGGACAAAAAATTAATGAAGGAAAAAGCTCTTTTACTCTGGCTGATCAGTGCTCAGCGGAGCGTATCGTTGCTTTAAGAAGTGGCACAGATTTTCAATT
Source organism: Berberis vulgaris (assembly GCA_963556465.1). Lineage (NCBI taxonomy): Eukaryota > Viridiplantae > Streptophyta > Magnoliopsida > Ranunculales > Berberidaceae > Berberis > Berberis vulgaris. Next base: position 74,887,953 of record OY747128.1, read on the forward strand.
CCACACTGCTCCTTTGAAGTATTTGGGTGGGCCAGTTTTTCAAGGGAGAGTCAAAATCTCCTACTTTGAAGACTTAATTTCTAAGATTCAGGGCCGTATTCAAGGCTGGAAGGCAAAATTATTATCCCCAGGTGGTCGTCTTATCTTGATAAAGCATGTTCTTAGTTCTATTCCGATTTATATACTTAGCACCATGTGTGTACCAAGGACAGTCATAGCACGGATTAATAGATTGCTGGCGGATTTTTTCTGGGGGGATTGTGAAGGCCGACTGAAGAAAAAATGGGTATCATGGGAACATATTTGCTTACCATTGACGGAGAACGGTTTGGGAGTGCGAGACCTGATGGTTGTGATGAAGTCTTTTCAGATAAAGGCTCTATGGAGGCTACTTACTTCAGACTCTTTATGGGCCACTTTCATGAGGAATAAATACTGGCTACAAGGTGTTGGATTGTCTTGTCAATCTGCGAAAAGTGGGGCGTCTCCGTTCTTTAAAGAGATCATGCTCGGGAAAAACTTTCTTTTGAGTCATTCGTTTTGGCGTATTGGCATTGGGGATATTGGCTTCTTTGAGGAGAATTGGAACATGGTGGCTTCTTTCAAGAGATCGGCAGCATTGGTTGACCAAGATTTATGGCCTTCATTCCGCACGGTATCTTCTTCGAATTTTGAGTTGGTTCATTATGATCTTAGAAATTTAGCGCGTGAACTTTATGCAGAAAGAATATGTGGTGAGCCTCATGAGAAGGACACGTGTTTATGGGCCCCAAATGCGAATGGGCTTTTTTCAATCCAGTCGGTGTACGATCTGTTACGGAATCATGGAAAGTTTAATGCTTTATGTCAAACCCTTTGGCATGACATTTTGCCGTCCAGAATATTAGTGTTTGTTTGGAAATTGCTTCGTCGTGGCATACCAGTGGACGGTGAACTTTACCGGTGTGGTTTGAGCATAGCATCTCAATGCCATTGTTGCATAGCGCCAAAGCAGGAATCTTTGAATCATCTCTTTCTAGACGGAGAATTGGCAAGGCGGGTGTGGAATCATTTTGACAGGATCTTTGACGTTCATACTCGACGCCCAGCAGAAATTTCTACGGTACTCGAAATATGGTTTAAGAAAGCTAATCGCTCTACACAAACAGGTGTGTTATTCTTTCTTACTCCTATGTTCATTCTTTGGGAAATTTGGAAACAAAGATGCAAATGTTTTTTTGACAATGTCCAACCCAATTCGGCTTTTGTGATCCTGAACATTCGGCGACAGTTGCAAATAGCAAATAATTTTATTATTCCCAAGCAAAGCAGCAGTTATAAGACTCCTTTACAGACTTTGGGGTTGGATGTGATCCCTGTTAGAAGGAAGTCTGTTCAACTTGTGTCCTGGCACCCCCCCCCCCCCCGAAGATTTTGTGGCTCTTAATGTTGTTGGGTCTTCTCGCAAGGATATGGCAGCGGGTGGTGTGGTTATTCGTGACTCCCGAGGCGCTGGGGTTGTGGGAAAATATATGTTTTTCGGGACGGGTTCTGTCAACAAGGCGGAAGTTTTGGCTCTTTTAGAGGGTCTCCGCTTATGCCTCGATTGGGGATTCAAAAAGGTAGTTATTCAAACAGATTCTGCATTGGTCTGTGGCTGGTTTAAAGATAGCCTAAAAACCCCGTGGCATTTGGAGAATATTTGGAAAGAGATTAAGGTGTTGACAACAATGATGAATTTACAATGTCAACATATCTATAGGGAGGCAAACGCAGTGGCGGATGCACTAGCCGCTAGAGCTTTCCATGATCTTGGGTCAGGTTTTTTCTATGGGAGTGACTTTCCCAGGCGAATAACTGGCTTGTTGGGGCTTGATAGATTACAAACGGCGTATCTTCGCCACGGGGATGATTAGAGGCAGTTTAGGGTCAGATCTTGGCTTGTCTCTTTACTGTTTTGCTTCCACGGAGATGATCAACAAAGCGACGTGCGCTGTGATACTGGGTGCATGCCTGCTGCCTGCTCGGTTTTGGAACAGGGGAATGCGAGATTCTGGAACAGGGGAATTGCAGCCCCCTGCGAGTTGCGAGGCTGCGCAGACGATGGGGCGAGCTGCTTACTGCTCGCTGCTGCTTTTCGGGATGATGGGGTTGTTTCTAGTCTGATGCGGTTGCTGCCGATTCTGCTGAGTCCGTTGCTGCTGCTGCTCTGCTGATGTTGCGGCTGCTGCTGCTGCTGCTTCTGCTGCTGCGGTCTGCTGATGCCGCCGCTGATGCCGCTATCGATGCTGCGTGTTTAGCATGGATGCGGCGTTAGATTTTCAGTTTTTTTTTTTTTTTTTTTTTTTTTTTTTTTGCGTGGATGCGGTGTTGTGGGTGTATGCTGTTTGGTTCGATAGTCTTGGGTGTGCTCGGGTTTCTAGTCTATTCCTGGCTGGTCCTCATTTTTCTTTTGTTTCTTTCCAGAATTTTTGCTTTCAAATTTTGTTATAAATCTTGTTTCTAGAATTATCGCGGGTAATGTCGTAATGTACCCCCGCAATGATTTGTACTTTTATGGATATTAATAAAGGTCTGGCATTCCATAGTTGCCCCTCCCCACTGGAGGTTAATTAAAAAAAAAAAAAAAAAAAAAAAAAAAAAAAAAAAAAAAAAAAGTTCATGGTTGCTCCTAATTTGGCTTTAGAGTAGTTTTTCTTTAAGTTTATCTTTATGGATTTTAGTTTGAAGTTTTGCCTTGGTGGATTTAGCATAAGGTATGGGATTTAATTCAGCATATATATGAAGATGCTTTGGATGATTTTGTGAATCTTATAACCCCAACTAAGTTAGTGTTTGTTGTATGCTTAAGTCAGACTCAATACAGGCTGGGTAACACCCTATTTCAGTCGTTGTTTTGCACTAAATTCATGTCTCTTTTGGGCGCTTAAGTTTGGATAATATTTCAACCAATTTACACTAGTTTAACACTTCTTTTGTTTATTGTTGCATTCAGAATTCTGCAATTTTTCTTCCTAGAAACTCTTGTTAGTTATGTTTTTTTTTTGCTCCAAAATCAGCATAGTCATATAGTCGTTTTTAGCTCTAAGTAGCAACGTTTCAGGGGGTGTCTTCAGTCCCATTTTAGCTAGGTTAACAGGTTGTTTCAATAGGGTTTTGGGGTTATTTCAAGCTGAGTTTAGGGCCGTCTCAGCTGAGTTTGGGGGTTGTTTCAATTGATTCTAGAGGCTATTTACAATGGAGTTGAGGGTTGTTTAAATTGATTTTAGAGGGTTGTTTTGACAAAGTTTGTTTTTCAGCTGAGTTTGAAAGTTGTTTAATTTATTTTAGGAAGGTTTATTTTATTAGTCCATTGTGCGATATATAGTTTGGTTATCATTTTCTAAAGATCTTCCGTTGGTTGCTAAAACACTGAGCAAAGTCTTTTATGGTTCGTTGTCACTATCACCCTAGTATGAGGTGTGGTGTGAAGATATGTTGAAATTAGTTGGAATTAGTAATAATACTGCATCAATGACACTATTAATTGAGAATTGTAATATTAATTGAGGAATGTAGTAAGTGTTGTTTCATTTCTCGTATGTCTTTCAAACTGGACATCTTGGCGTCACAAGAACGAGGTACAAAGTATCTTCCATCATGTGCTTAAGTAGGTGGTTAGGATCAATGTTAGATTGTTACACACCATGGGATCCTTGTAATCTTTAGCGAGTTTGTGGAAAAAGTTTGTCACCCTTTGCTGCTTCTAGTTGATCGTTCTTCTGCCCGTGGTTGTTGCCGGCGTGTGTGACAGCGCTACATTTATAGTTTATTTTATTTTTTTGGTGTGATAGTACTTTTCCATTTAAACTATTGTTTATTGTGTAATTGAAATCGCAAGCATAACGGAAGATGAGACATTCATACTAGGAGCTTGTCTCGTAGCTAATCTCGAGGACGAGGTTTCTTCTAAGGTGTGTATGATGTAACACCCATAAAATTTTCAAATGGCTAATTCATTTTATTTTGGATGTCTAGGATTAGCTACAATAGTGTTAAATTTATTTGCATTAAATTTTTTTTTTTAATTTATTTTCTGGAGATGGGATGCCCTCAAAAATCCGGTGGGGCGAATAGCCACCCAAACTTTTGAAGGAGGCCTTCCTTTTTCTCCCTTCTTCCCCCACGACAAGCTCGATTTGTGGCCGACCGTTGCAGCTGCTCCCGCTACCCAAACTCCCTAATTTATCTTCATTTTTTCTTTTATCTCTCTCCCCTCCCATTCTCGTTTGTTTTTCGTGCCAGAAGCAAACTCACAAAGAGAAAAAAAAAAAAAAAAAAAAAACTCGATCAGAGCTATCTCCAGCTGTCCGAGCAGCTCAGCTCCGACCCCTCCCTCTAGTGGTGTTTGTGCCGACGTCTAGGGCCCTGTAACCCAACATGCATAAGTTGTTGGGGGCTGGCCAAAAAATTCAGAGAGTGTGAGGCTCGACGACGTCGATTTCGGGTTGTGATTGCATGGGTGAGCTTCAATTCACCGCTCAGAGGTGTTGGGGGCAATATTCCGGCCAATCCCTGGTTCATAGCAGATCAGGCTTGTGTAGAAAGGTTTTTGGAGAGTTTTCTAGTGATTTTTATATTTTGTGAAAAGCCCATTTTGCAATTGTAGTGTGTGATGTTTTGTTGGAGATTTTAGGTAAGTTGGGAAATGGGTGTGGAGGGGATGAGTACAAAACCCAAACTGAATTTATTGTAGTTTTAGAAAAAAAAAATCCAAGTTGTTTGTCTATCTATAGAGTGTGAACATAATTCAGTAATCATTGAGAGAAGAAATGGCGTTGAAAGAGACATTGGTGGTGATGTTAGCTCTATGTACTTTGATATCTCTATTTGGGGAAGTGGGAGCTTGGGCTGATAAAGTGCATGGTAGAGTTGTTTGTGGGGATTCTTCTGTTGGACCTAAGGACCATGTTTTGGAAGGTAAAGTTGTTCTTTTAACGAGCCTCTGTGTTTAATTTGTCAATAAAGGTTCATTCTATTGTAATTTTCTTCATGGGTTCTATGATTTGGATCATTTTGTACCATGGGTTTTCATAAATATTGAAGCTTTGGTAGCTTGGTTGGCTAATTAGGATATTGGATTTGTTTGAGGTTGGAGGTGGTATGAAGGGGAAGGATCTATCTGGGTTACACTGGGGGTAATTAGATTGGTAATTGTTGTTTATTTGATGGATTGGGTTTTGACAGTATTTGAAATTTTGTTGATTAGTTATGATTTGGGTTTATGTTCTACAGGAGATTTGGGGTTTGATTGGGTTGTGGGGTGATAAAATAGATCACTGAAAATGAAGTTAGTAAAATGTAGATTGATGGGATGTGTTATTGGAAAAATTAAAGCTTTGGTTGGGGTATTCATGATTCAGTGAAAAGGGTGTCATTTGTGGGTGTGTTTTGTTTTATTAATGCTAGTTGTACCAAGTATAGAAGGATTAAGTTTGATTATATAGGGTGTAACCAAATTATTGTTCGTTAGTGATGGTGTAGATTTTGTTCTATATGGATATCTTGTATTATCCCCCGATTATTGTTAGGTTGGCTTAGTTGTTACACATTATACTTATAGTTTGTTTTCTGTATGAAATGGCAATGGCTTGAGAGGATGGCTTTTCTGTTTCTTAGATTAAATATCAATACGCTTTTTTTTTCTTTGGTAGATACATTTCTCTAAGGTGAAAAACTTAAGTGTAGCTTTTTGTTATAGTCTCTGTAATAAAAATTAACTTAACAACTGAACATTTGAAATTACACATCGTTGACATTTTTTCTCATTCAGTAATTAAGTTTTGATGCACAAGAGACATTGAATTGGAGAGGGAATCATTTAGGATTACTGGTGTTTTAAGTTCTTTATCTCCTCAGTCAGTCTGTTGCAATTTGCTAATACTAGTTCGCTCATATCCCTTAAAAAGTATATACATTTGTTAGTTTGTGAATGAATTAAGATGGAGATTGTGTACTTTATTTTGGTGCCATGAGAATACATTTTTACTTTTTTGCTTCCAGCCGCTTTCAATAAGTTGCACTACAACAAATTTGTTTTAAGCGGCGTTTTCGAAAGCGCCGGTAAAGCTATACATGTGCCGGTTTAGAGCATTAACGGCATTTTCAGAAGCGCCGGCAACGGGCTGTGCCGCCAAAAGATTAACGACGCTTAGTGTAAAGCGCCGGTTAAAAGTGACCACTTGCGACGCTTTCAAAGCGCCGCAAAATCTTATATTAGTGCCGCTAAATAAATGGATATTACATTTCCTCTTGATTGAAAACGCCGTAATTATAACTTTTAATGGCGCTTTAAAAGCGCCGGTTATGTAAAAATCAATATTTTACAATCTTTTAATGGTGCTTTAGAAGCACCGCAAAATATGTTTTGCGACGCTTTTAAAGCGTCGGTTGTCTTAACAAATCTGTAAAAAAACCTACATTTTAATGGCGCTTTCAAAAAGCCGGTTATGTTGACATACTGAAAAAAAAAATCAATAAAAATAAAAATAAAAATAAAAATAAAAATAAAAATAAAAACCTGTCATTGGGACGGAAAAAATAGACAGTAAATTTTCTAATTTCATATCATCTACTAAAATCTCCTTCAGTAACAAATAAACTCAAAGCACACTATAATTTTCTACGATAACAACCATATATTAAGACCTGCATCATAGGCAGTGCATCCTTATACATCCTTGTATTTTTCATATTCATCCATTCTATGTCTTAAACTTTTGTCATGTTGAACAGCATCAAGTGCACCGAAAAGTTTTCCTCTTACTTCATTCCAAGCATAGTCCACGTTGCTTTGGTGATCACTCTTCAGGATACTGCAAAAAGGGAAAATCTAACTAAACTCAGAATAAAAAGTTAACTCAACCCTACCATCAGTTCATATTTTATGCATTAACCTTATAAAATGGTCAAGGAAAAGAACTCAAAAATGTTCATTACAGTACCCTTACCTACCAGAAGAAGTGTTTGCAGGCACAGCATCATCATCTAACATCTTTCCAGGATAAGAATACGCCTTGCCAGACGGTGCTACTCCAGCAACATATGCAAGGACTACACTAGCCATCATAAGTATTTGATCACCAATAGGTATCCAGTTTGTTGGCGCTGAATTTTCAGGATTTATCAGTTTCTTTGCCTTTGAGTTTGCTCATTGCTGCACTGAACACATATCTTAATGCTTTCTCTACTTGATCGGGTCTAGCTGAATATGTAGGAATGACTGGTTCACGGTTGAATTCCTATAGTTAAAGAACAATGTGTCAGTTTAGGCCACTAAGTCCATTAGGGATGGGGGCATATATTTACTCATACGGGTGCAAATTCATCAGAGACGACCCACCAAAAAATAGAAACAAAGCAAATTAGAACCTGCCAAAGATCAATAGGACTACCGAATCAGGAAAACTTACCATGTCTGAGAGTTGGCAGGTGTGTGCCAGCTCCTGACAAAAACCACGAACAGTGCTATCTTGAACACCTTGTGAAAAGTTGATACAAGCCCAATAATTTACAGTGCTTCCATTTATCATTTTCTGTATCAAATAAAAAACATCGGAACCAGGTTCACTATATTGTAATTTTTCAATAAAAACAGGTAAAGTTAGCAACACCTTTCATTTGCAGTATGTTTAACATAAAATAAATAATATGAATGTATGATACCTTGTTCACCATATTCCATTGACCGACTTGAGGCAAACACTCTTTCTCCTTTCCATTATCATTATATTTCAACTATCAGAAAACAACACAAACAAAGAAAGTGTGAGCAGATAAATCAGAGAAGAGATTGATGCAAAAGAACAGCAAGAATCAAATAATCAATTTCTAGTTACCCATGGGGCAGGAAGCACTCTAGCCTCAACTGATGCAAGACTATCACTAATGTTGATGCCAAACTCTCTTGCATAGGGATCTTGCTCATATCCATTTTGATAAATTGTCTGAAAAATATCAATGTCCGCTTCACGTGTTTAACATTTCTACCACTTGAACTGTTGTCATGAAAAAATGCAAAGGAATTTCACTACTATGGCCATCTCGAGCAGTATAGCTATGAAAAATATTTCCAAAAGAAATGCTGCTTTATGAAAACACTTGATATAGGTTTAGAAAGAATGACCTGTAGAATGTCTGTTTCTTTCGCTCGAGGTCTTTGGCATGCAACTTTTAACAAGGAAGTTATTTGCTTGTCATTCAACCTTTTGGTATACCTTCGTCCCTCAACAATTTTACAAGCCTGGCAACGTTAGCAGTTGATAATTGAATTATGAGAAGACAATAAGTACACAGATAGACAAATCCATAACCACAATCAATAAAATAGCTATATACAGTATGTTAAAAAGATTTTGAACTCACCTCCATTGGCAAATAATTTGCCTTCTTGTCACTTCCTACCTGAAGGCAAGGAAGATGAGAATGCTGAATGGTGAAGCTATACATCTCTTGGAAATATTCAACAACTGATTTCATATTCATTTGTGCATCAACTGGAAAACTGTTAAAAAGGGATTTATTGAGAATCTATGGCCCAAGATGTAAAACTTAAAATAACGGTGAATAAAAGAACCGAAAAGTAATATTGATTAAGAATCCTACATCAATTCCGTGGTGGGTTGTGAAGTCAACATAGAAACACGATATTTTCGCCGTACATTTCCCCTGTGTAATCTCCACTTTGACACCTCTGAGAGCCTTCTTAACCTGCAAGTAGTGACACACATTCATTAATTTTGCCCCTCTTCTATAGACCAAATTTGCTTCCAAAACAAAATCATAAACTTTTTCCACAAGTTCTCAAGTAAGCTAGCTAAATTACTTAATTGCACACTCTTATCTCAGGATCGCCTGAGATCAGCATGTTACAGTGAGTTGTTAGTGGTGTGATTGTGTAGATGAATGTTTGACATTAGTCAAACTTGGTGTCATGGGGTCATGGCCATAGAAGACGTGTCTAGCAAATTATAGGATACTCAGAACAAAAACAATGGTATACAGAAGCGATTAGCATAGGTAAAATGACCATCCATTTTCTCACTGCCTTCTGAACTAATAAGCCCAACACTTGAACATGTTTTAAATGACAAAACTATATCACCAAAGAAATGAACCAAAACAGTTTTTGCAGTAGTTCAATTTTGAGATTCAACAATGCACAGTAGCATACCTTAACTCGATCTGCATCATAATCAAACAACTGTAAAAAAATGAACACTTTTATAACATCCACTTCAATCGTCCAATATCTTGATGGAAGAAGACCTGCATTGCCATTATCTTGATGGAAGACAAAGGAGATATGAATCATCATTATCTTGATGGACGCCCAATTAAACCTGACAGAATGAAAGACCATATTTGCATTAGTATTAAATTCATTAGCTATGTGATTTTGAGTTTAGTTGTGGTATTTCATTGAATCTACATTGAGTTTAGTTGTGATTTTGAGTTTAGTTGCGGAGAGCTAGAAAGGACGCCAAGTCATTGTTATCCAGCACAACCGAACTGCAGAGATATCTTCCTTGTGCACTGGATTCTTCATACACAAGGATGTGGCAAAGTGCTACATCGTCAATGTGAACATAACCCATTCTTCCAAGCAGCATAATAAAACAGACAGGAAACATTCAACCAAATAAATCAGAGTTTACCATTAAGAAGACCAAGGATGTCAGAAGCAGTGAGGGACAAATCAAGTGGCAAACTTGGCCCGATTATGAATGAGGGTAAAACAGTAACTAAGTCTATCCCCTCCTCTTCTGCAAATTCCCATGCTGCCTTCTCAGCTAGAACTTTTGATAATGCATACCAAATCTATTTTTGGCAAGGTGACACACGTAATAATCAACAAAGATTACTTTTCCAATTTTATAATATTGTTACTGTTGGCACTGTGCAACAATATTAGGAAAAGTGAAATCAACAAATCCATGCGATGATCCAAGATCTTTTTGCTAGTCATAGGATGGTAAATCCATTTTCATGTAAACCGAGTATCAAACTTGGTTCATCAAAGATTACTTATGGTTTCAGTATAGCCTTTTTTTTTGTGTTCAGAAAGCAAATTCAGAGGGCCTGGTAGGCTATATACTGTTATACTTTTCATCCGTTTATGTCAGTTTCACATTATTATCAAATTTTTATACTAAGGTTGCAGTGAGTTTGTAATTCACCTGGAGCCTTTGGCAGCGTTCCACAGAGCTCCAAGACATTTCATCCAGGGGTATGTTGGGGTCAACCTCATCTCTCACCCTAATGGCTGTTGATGATGATGTCAACACCACTCGCTTAAGATACGGATTCTTTTTGCACGACCTCAACACATTTAAGGTACCCATAATAGCATGGGCCAAGATTTTAGCCTGTGATATGAAACATGTCAAACCAAGTAAGCAACTTATATAATTAAATTTAAAAAAAAAAACCACACAAGTAATGGACTTCAACATGATTAAGGAGAGTTTTTGGCAAAAGTCAGTAAGTTACATAACATTTAGATGGCACTACTCACTCACATACCAAAGGATTAACCTCATTTACGTGAAGTAAACGGAGCTACTATTTACCTGTACAGACCCTACGTCTACCTTGCTACGACTACTAGGTGCTTCACCTGTTTTTTTTTCTTGATCGACATCAAGGATAAACCATATCTCCAAACCAAACAATTAGAGGACCACAGCACCATTGAGTCTTGAACCCATCACATCTTCACATGCCCAACCCCCATAGACCAGGACACTACCAGTAACAAACCAAAATGCAATTGATGACCTCTTCCGAGTTCACATGCCAAACCCACCGAACATCCTAACTTGTCCATTTAACGGTTATTATTACAACTCAAAAGAATACCATAGTCATTGCTTTCATTCCCTAAAAATAAATGCACCCTTCAATTGATTTTTATAATTATAAACCTATAAACCAAACAAGAAAATGCATATATAAACAATTTTTATATTTTGGGGATATAAACCAAACAAGAAGATGGATATGTAGATCAAACTTTTATCATTCATTTCTCATGTAAAACACACAAATCAAAATAAGCATCCAACCAAAATAGTTCAATTCAACCAAGTAGATAAGTAAAGAGAGGATTAATAACAAACCACAAACCAAAGACATCAAAATTCACAAAAGGAGCAATTATCAAAATTAGGTTTCACCATAAAATAACCCTTTACCAAACCCATTCATTTAGAACATGTATTTCCACTTATCAGTGGTTAGAAAGTTAATGGATGATAAAGAAGAAGCCCTAGTTTCATTAGTCCACCAAAACCCTCAATTGGAAACCAGAAAAACAGGACATAGAAAGGAAAATAAAAATAAAGTGTGGGGTTTCTCCCTCTTTTCTGTGGTACTAAAATAATAAGTGGGTGGGAGAATACAATGGTTTGAACTTTAAACAACTGTTTGTTGAGGATGGAAATTAATAGAAAAATGGGTCACTATCTAGCAGGAGAAGCAGAAACTTCCTTCTCTCCAACCATAATCACCAAACCACTTCTCTACTTAAGTTACTCAATTGCCTTGAAAAAACCATCCCTTTCTCATCATTTTGATCAAAAAATGAACTCCTGCTGGGGTGATAGCTAGAGAGTTTGCGTAGGCACGATGGCATCACAGTCTTACAAGTTCGGGCAATTTAAAATAGATGAAAAGGAAGTGTTCTACTCCACGGAATTGTCTTATGCTTTTGTCAATCTCAGGCCTCTACTTCCTGGTTTGTACTTTGTACCTCTTTCCTTCATCCAACTTCTTATATGTTTTACATAATTTGGGTTGTTATTTATGTTCAAATCTGGTTTTCAGGCCTCTACTTCCTGGTTTGTGCTTTGTACCTCTTTCCTTCATCCAACTTCTTATATGATGTTTTACATAATTTGGGTTGTTTAAACTTATCAAATTTATGTTCAAATCTGGTTTTATGGATCACATATTATAGAATATGATAGAATATATGCAAATCTCTGTCAATCTGTTATTATTTAGTAGGTGTATAATTAGTCTGTTATTATTTAGTAGGTGTATAATTAGTTTCCTTAATTATAGCCTAGGATCTTGTCATATTGAAGACTGCTCCTAAGACATAAATTATGGAATCCATGTTTCAGAGTTATCCAACAAACACAACAATTTAGAGGATCAAATCATTTTTTTTCTTGAGAGCAAGCTCCACAACAATGTTCCACACGTACCACATGTTTCATCACATCTCTCATGCCATAGCACTACTCGCTGCTCCACTCACTACTCCCAAAACATCATGTGCCATAATTACACCTATTCCTGAAAAAAATACCACCAACACATTCTACTAGAAGTTTGAATCTAAACATAAGCTTGATCCCAATCCCAGCCCCACACTCCTACCGTGCGTGTACCCTAAGTTTTTTTTTTTTTTTTTTCTCATGTAAATCATGATATACATTCATGAAATGATGATCTAGAGTAAAATGATGTGCTGCAAGGGTTTTTAAAATTGCTTGCTATACAAGGACAAAGTTAGATATTTATACATTCAAAAATGCTATGAACTTGAAGTTCTTTAAGAGACATTCGGCTTTTTGAGCTATTAAAAAACCTGAGTTGCTTGGATGTTCCTGTTTCTATATCTAAAACACTTTGATGAAATAAACACAATTCAAGCCCGTGATGAAAACATTTTTCATACAAATCAGTGACCTAATAAACAAACAAAACTTCTAGAAAACAATAATACATTGAAAAACTAAGAATCTTCGGAGTAATCTTGCAAGACCAAGAAAATAAAGAGTAAAAACAATGAATGGTAAAGGAAGAACACTGGACCAGCGTTGGTGACTAGAAGTGAACCTTAATTTGCGAATGACAGATCCTAATGTCAGTAAACTACAATTTATATGGCAACTTTCTTTCAGCCTTGCACCGGCTGACATTGCCTGAGATGCACGATCACTGCCTGCCAGATCAACGAAGTTCTGTACAAAAATCCATCCCAAAAGTTATTGTTTTCATACTCTGATATTAAGATAATGTTTATTTTCACAGATTTTTTTTTTTTATATTCTAGACAAGTTTGAATAATTATTAGCATAACAAAGGAAATCACAAACCCCAATTTCAACCAAACAAACCTTAAATGGGTATGAAGTTCTTACTTAGCATAACACCTCAACAATCAAAACCCATTAAACCCCAAAACTTTAAACCAAAAACCCTAACTCAAACCCAATCACAAACCACACAAATTGCCCACCAAGAAAACCAATCAATCACACTATTGCCAACCCAAAAAGGATTCAAAATTACATTTTTTTAGTGAATTCGAGTTACCTGAACTGCTACTACCTATCTGAAATCCCAATTATCAGCCATTGAGAAACCTCAGCTTTGCTACCTACCCCTTCCACCCATCCAAGTACCTGCAAAAAACCATCAACCAATTCTTTAGTTACGTCTCAAAAACCTTCTAAATCAAAAACCCATTTCACCTCTTCTAAACCAAGGAAAAACGCCTAGAAACTCAACCCATCACATCTTTTCAACGTAAATTGAACCACAGAGTTAACAATCTTCGAATGAAATTAAAAAAAAAAAAAAAAAAAAAAAAGCAAAGCAGAACCCCAAGCAGAAATTACAGAAATTGAAGAATGGGTATTGAAGAGGAGATCGAAAATTCGAAACCCTAATAGCGAAGAAGAGAATGGAAGAAGAGAAACACACCTCTGGTTTGAGCTTCTTCATTTCCTTCAAGAGCTTCTTCATTTCCTGAAACAAAAAAAAAAAAAACTTCAGATCTTAAGAACGAAGAATCAAACTTCAGATCTTACCTTCAAACTTCGGATCTGAAGAAGAAGAAGAAGAAGAGGAGATGTAGAGGAAGAGGAGATCTTACCTTCTCGGCCTTCTTCTTCTCTGCTTGGTGGGAGGGGTTTGGGTAGAGGAAGAGAGGGGAAAGGAGAGAGTGAGGAAAGCATCGGAACGAACGAAGGAGGGAACGAACGAAGTCCCGAAGGACTGGAAGCGGCGAAGGATAGGGAAGGAGGAAGGAGGTGAGTCGCGAATCAGCGCAGGGGGTATAAATTGTATACTCTAATCCGGCGTTTCCTGTATCTAATACGGCGCTTTATAAACACAATTTATTTTCCAGTGGCGGGATGGATTCGCGGTTTTTTTTCATTCTTTACCGGCGCTTCTTTACCAAATCGCCGGTATTGTGAGCACTTTACCGGCGCTTTTTACATCTAATACGGCGTGTTTTAAAAAAAAAATTTATTTTCGCTCTTCACCGGCGCTTAGAAAATACAACGCCGGTATTGTTCGATATGTACCGGCGCCTTAGAAAATACAACGCTGGTATTGTTCGAATGTACCGGCACCTTATTGTATAAATGTCGTGATTGCTTAAGACTTAATTTTTCGCCCTAGTGGGAAACGATCGCGGGTTGTTTCCGGCGTTTTATATCCCAAACGTCGTTATTGCTTATGTTGTACCGGAGCTTTTATTGAAATGCCACCGTAAAAGTGTCGTTTTAGACTTTTTTTGTAGTTCTAAAGTGTCGTAAAAGTGTCGTTATTTGTGGGTTTGTTACTCTTTACCGGCGCTTGTAACATCTAAAGCGGCGGTTTAGAAAACATAATATTATTTTCATCAGTAGGATGGGTTGGAGTAGGGGTAGGCACGGGACGGGATGGGACGAGATAAACTATCCCTATCCCATCCCGTTCATTCGGGATCGAGACGGGACGGGATGGGAAAAACCTCATCCCGACCTCGTCCCATCCCAAACGGGTTCGGGACGAGATCAATGTGCTTTGATTATATGCATTTCATTTTCTTTAATCAATCTCATAATTTGGTTGCTTGTACTCATCTGTGTTAGACTTACAAAGCATTCACACCTGCAAATTGTTTGTTCTTGAAGAAGAAAATCCATATGCATCCAGCAGTGCATTTCAATTTCGAACAATATATTTGCTAAGTATAGAAGAACAAATTTAAACAAACATAATGTACACAACGCAAAGAATAACACTCAGTTTTACCCTTGCATAGGTATTTGAGCTACCAGTGACAAAAACCGTTCCACTAGCATTATATGCACAACACAATATTTGGTGGCTTGATGGATCAGTACTAGTTGAGGGAACAATGCTAGTTGAAAGCGTGGTGCTAGTTGAGAGACCATTGCTCTTCCCTGAAGTTAATTCCAAGTTAAGATTTCAGTTACCAAATTCCAAAAACCCCAGCCAACCAACCAACCAAAACACACTATGTAAACTTGAAACAAACCAGTGATAGCATCTGAAGGCTTTGGAATGTAAATGCGAGGATTGACATTGGTATTCCTAATATCCCAGATACGACATGTTCAATCATCTGATGATCTAGTAGGAAGGTAATAGAAATAAAAATCAGTTACAAATTGAACTTCGAGAGAGTTTAATATTCATGTAATAACTATGTAATAGCTAACTGCAAAAAATATGCTACCAAAACTGCATTGCTGGTATTTTCTAAATGTTTAAATGGCAGAAAGTTGATGGACGTATTCTAGAAAATACTCATTAATACCAGAGTGAAAAATTAGCTCGGGATGGGACGAGATTGACGGATTGAAAATCTTCATCCCATCCCATCCCATTCTTGATCGGGACGGGATGAAATTATTCAATCCCATTAAGACCCGAAAAAAATCGGGACGGGATGGGATGCCCACCCTTAGGTGGGAGGGTTTTTTTTTTTTTATCTTGCCGGCGCTTCAAAATACGGTGCCGGTAATTGGTTACTCTTTACGGCGCTTTCAAAAGTATGCCGTATTGGTTACACCTTTCCGGCACTTTATATAAAATGCTGATATTGGTCGCTCTTTGCCGGCGCTTATTTACATCAAATACGGCGCTTCCAAAAAATACAATTTTATTTCGAATTTATGACGGATTTTTTCATCTTTACCGGCGCTTCAGAGAATAAACGACCGGTTTAGGGTAATCTTTCCCCGGCGCTTTATAAGTAATACCGCCGGGTTAGGGTGATATTTTCTCGGCGCTTCATTATAAAGCCGGGAGTGCTTGAGACTCATTTTATTCCAGCGCTTGATATCGTAAACGCCGTTAATGATAATGTTTTACCCCGGCGCTCTTCAGTGAAACGCCGCCGTGAAAGTGCCGGTTTAGACCTCGTTTTTTGTAGTGTTGTGATTTGGGTCCACCAATTGTAGCTCAGTTGGTTGGACATCCACTCTCCTTATGAGAGGTCGCGGGTTCGAGACTCGCCAGTTAGGATTTTGTGAGTTTTCACCCGATTATTAGGAGCACATTTGCTCCACCGTTGATAAGCCTTCGGGTATTGAATGCAGCTGCTTAAATGGACTAGAACCGAGCAAAGCAAAAGCGAGTCTTCATGCAAGGTTGAAGCGATGGACCGGAGCGAAAGCAAGTCTCTATGCGAGATGGAGGCGACGAGGATTTTAAGTGGCAACAATATTGTAGCCTTCGGACCTGGTTTGGTTAACCCTATAGGGTCAGTCATGTAGCCTTCGGGCATGGATTAATAAATAAATAAAAATTGTCAACGACCCAATTTTATTTTTATTTAAAAAAAAAAAAAAGATAAGTTGTGATTTGGTATTAGGTACCCATTATATTGGAGTTGATCTTATATATATTGTACTATTATTTATGGATAATGCATTTGCAACTTTGTATTATCAGTTTCATGTTATGGCCAAAATTACTGATGATTGGCCTATCTTTTATTTAATTGTCTTAACCGTTTTTCAGCCTACATACAATTGTGTAATAAGAAATTGTACCAGTATTATACCATATTTCTTCACTTTTAATCCTAATAGTTTATATAAGAACCAAAAAGGTTTGATTGCCTTAGTAATTTGTTTCTGGAATATGTATCATGATTAGTGAAATATACATAATAATGAAAAAAAAAAGTATTTGAGGTTTATTGTGTTCAAAGAAGGTTTTTTCATTGGTAATTTAGTTTCCTACAGTGCTATGCAATGCAAATTTTAATCGAGCGACGACGAAGATTAGTATGGATATTTATGCTTTCCATAATGACAATAATCATGTACATAATGACACACATTCCTAAAAATGTTAATTGTCAACTGAGATAAAGAAAAATGATCTATATTGAAAAGGAACCAAATTTAAACGGATGGTCATGACAACTAATCATGCAATGCAAGTCTTTAATATGATTTGTTGATTCTAGTTTTCTTTTTATATCATCTGCTTTGTTGGAAGATATGTTTATAAGTGTTTAAGTGATGTTCAATTTAATCCAATCGATAAATGTTGTTCAATATAGTGCAATTGAAACACTCTGCAATTTATAATTTCAGAATCCTACTCTTTGGTGTAAGCATTTTCCATCTGTGCATTTCGATTTTATTGTGCCTGTTTATACCTCAGTTTCCTTTCTCTTTGGATTTATGGAGTTTGTTCTGGTATTAATAAAGGTAGATTTATATTTGATATGATGTTTGCTGGATTTATTGTTGTAGATTCATTGTGGTTTTGCTCATTGTCGATTTGCCTAATCTTGCATGTATCTAGTAGAATAGTTCTGCCAAAAAGAAAAATAGAGTGCTTGCTGATTTTGTATATTTACTTTTTCATTTTGCAATATATATATCAATGATTTTGGGTTCAGTGTCATTGACTACACCAAATTTGCATATTTTTAACAACTCTCAAAACAGTGACACTTTTGAGCTATAACAATCCACCAAACAATTTCAAGTCAAAACTAAAATTTAATCAAAAAAATGAAAAACAGTTACAAAAAAAAAAGTGATACCATAAATTAAATCACCATGAATAGTATCTCTTGTAGGACAATACTCTTCACAGTGATACAATTATTGTATCACTTTGTTTGTGAAAATGTATAAATTGCTTTGTGAATTGTTATAGGTCAAAAGTGTTATTGTTTTAGGAGTTGTTACAAAAATGTCAAGTTGATGTAGTCTGAGCTTCTGTTCATTTAACTTGACTCCATATGATTTTACTCGTGAATAGATGCATGGTTTGAGTCATATGTTATCCTTCTAATACATAGTTTTTATTATTTTATTTTTTTGGTTGGAGCTATTAAGAAAATTCGTCACATACTAATAAGATTATTTTAATTATCCCAAGTAAGATTTGTGCAATTTGTTACAAACTCTTGTATATTTGATTGAAATATTCTACCATGCTTGTGTATTGGCAACAACAGTAGCACATATTTGCAATAGATTTTGGCAGCAACAACAGTACTTGTTCAACAAATTTTAGCAACAACAACACACTTCTTTTGCATCAACTTTGTGCAACAACACTTCTTTGCATTCTTGACGATGAAATCGGTGTTAGAGCGCATTCTACTAAATCTTGAATTCGTTGAAGAAATCTTGACATGTTCTCTCTTTTCTAATTTTTTCTTAATAGACTTGAACTTGGTTCTATGAAACTACATTTTGAATATTTTTATTAACACAAATGGAAGTTGTAAGGTTTGGTTCCTTGAATGATTAGACAATTTGGATGATTAGATTGATCATACTTCAATTTACATATTTCTCTTAATTGTTAAATTATAAGGAAGGTCCAGAGTTAAGCGCAACCAATGAGAAAATATGATGCAAAGTGATAATCTAAAACATGATAAGGAATCTTTCCTAAACTTCTCCAACTTGGATACCTAATTGTGAAAATCTCACCTTTCTAACTTCTCTTCAACTGGGTAAATCATTTTCATTTATTATTTGAGAGTTATGTCAATTCGGATTTATCAATTTATATTTTTAATAACTGATAATTGAAACGAAAATTTTGACAGGAGTACTTAAGCGATTGACTTGAGAGTTTTTCTTGAATTCGGTAACGAGATTGCTAGGATGGGAGCTTTCAAAGTGTTTCTCGGATCCTAGCAAAATAAAATGGTCCGAAAATTAATTTGACCGGTCAATGACGTGGAATTAACGATTCCGTCAGAAAATGAGGGTTAGACTCAAATAGTTTTCAAAACGAGTATTAAACTCTAATAGGTATAAACTAATGAGTGTCAAACTCAAAAAAAATTTCTATTATTAAAAAAAGTGGCCTGGATCAGTCTGGTTTTCGTTCGGTTCGGGCCTTCAGCCTAAAATGCCCAGCACTATTAAGATCAAATTAAACTTTAATTGGATAGTTTTGACTTTTGACCCACCATGTTTTTTGCCATTCTAGTCTATTGGTCTACTTAATAATTTTTAAATCTGCATAATTTAAGGAAAAGTAATATTATTTAAATCCATTATATTCTCCATGTAAATGATGAAGGGAATCAAATAATATAAACAAGTAGGGGTGGGCACGAGACGGGTTGGACCTCATCCCCATTCCATCTCGTTCGTTCGGGATCGGGACAGGATACACCTCATCACGACCTCGTCCCATCCCAAATGGGTTCGGGACGGGACGAGCATGTATTAAATAGCCCTTCAATAAAAAATAACAAAAGAATTTTAACTCACATTGCTCACACACCAATAATGTCAAATTTATGTACATATGACTTCATCATAGCAATAGTATGTCATATAAAATTTGTGGAGGGTTACCTTAAAATGGAATTAAGTTTGTCAAGTGAATGATGGAGATGGAAGGAGGCCCTCCATAGATCTGTTTTGCATATTTCCTCAAGATGGTACCACTTGGTCATGGGGTTCGAACCCAGCTTGCGGCATCTTTATCAGTTTATGGTGAGTTGACCAGTTCTGGTCTTTAATGGTTTCTGGGATCCTATAAAAACCTTGCTCGCCTTCAAAAAAAAAAAAAAAATTTCATTTTGATCACAATTTGTCATGTTACAAGTAGGGGTGGGGCATCCCATCCCACGATCCCGAACCCCGTCTCGATCCCGTCCCGTCCCAATTGTTTTGGATCCTTTTGAGATTGATCAAACTCATCTCAATCCCGCCGTCCCGTCCCGATCTAGAGTGGGATGGGATCGGGATGAAGATTTTCAATCCCGCCTATCCCGTCTCATCTCGTCCCGAATTTATTTATTTAATATCTATTATTATTAATTTTAATTAAAATACTCTTCTAAATTAAAGTTTAGGATGGTGTTGAAATTAAAACAATGTAAGATGAAACTCTATATGAAATCTAAATGAATTGAATCATTAATTCTTAATAAAATTTAATATTTATTGTCCTTCCCAAAAAAAAATTTAATATTTATTTATTTAATATCTATTATTATTTATGATGTAAGTTATATGTATATAAATTTGACATTATTGGTGTATCAGTAATGTGAGATACAACTTTTTTTGTTATTTTTTATTGGAGGACTATTTAGTACGTGTTCATCCCGTCCCGATCCCGTTTGAGATTGGACGAGGTCGGGATGAACTCTATCCCATCCCGATCCCGATCCCGAATGAACGAGATGGGATAGGGATGGGTCCATCTTGTCCCATCCTGTCCCGTGCCCACCCCTAATTACAAGAGTCATCTTCATGAAATAGGAGACATTAACATCAACATTTTGATTGCCTCGATTAAAAAAAAATACAATTTGAAGTGCTTCCTTGTTTCCTTTACGGCTATTGCTAAATAACACCGTCATTTCTATTGAAGGAAACCACCAATGCCATACTTTCTGAAGGACACCACCACCTGCTGAAAGACACCACCAATATAAACAAAAAAATCCTACATCTTTTCTCCTTTATCCCTCTCTTCTCCTCTTTCTCCCTTCTTCTCCATCAATATAACTGCTACCTCTCCTCCTCATCCCCTTCACCACTCCCACCCCGCCCCACCTCTCCTCATCCCCTTCTCCATTTTTTTCTTCATTTTCTTTCCTCCTCCTCCATCAATCACCACCCGCCACCCCGCCACCACCACCTTTCCTCATCCTCCTCGCCTCTTCTTCTCCTCCTCCATCAATCACCACCACCACCCCGCCACTTCCACCTCACCTTTTCCTCCCATTTTTTTCTTTTTTTTTCTCATCCTCCTTCCTCTCACTTCTTCTTCTTCTCTTATTTCTTCCTCATCTTATCTCTTTTATCCAAGCACCACCACCACCACTGTTGGTTGGTGGAGTGGTGGTGGGCTGGCCGAATTGTGTAGCTTCGGTGAAAAGAGAAGATAAGGTGAGGGTGGGTGGTGGTGTTCTTCAGCAAGTCCAAAAAAAAATGGGGTGGTGGTGTCATTCAGTGGAAATGGTGGTGTTATTTAGAAACAACCTTCTTTCATTTGGAATCTTTGTACTAATAATGTAGTGGAAAAAGTAAGTGATAGTCAATTTCTGCTATCCTTTCTCATTGTCCCATCATAAACTCCAACTTCGGTGGGGTGTATTTCTTGAGTTGTGTTTCGTCCATGATATGATTCATGAACGGAGGGACCGTGAGCCTGAACAACACGTCTAGGTTTGTGGCCTTGTTTTGGAGGAGGTTGTGTGAAACGTGCCTGTCGGCTCTGGGCGCTGGGTTTTTATTGGTCGTGCCTCCGCCTCTTGTCCATTGAGAAGTTGTTAGGGCTGCACGACTCTCCTGAACATGCTCTCTAGAACTTTCTGGGAACGAGCCATTCGTTGCTCATGGTCTCCCTTTGCAGGTGGAGGATTTCATTGTTTTAGAGCCTCCAGTGTCTCTGCGATCTGCTGCATCTATGTTGAGAATAGGTCCACCCTCGAGTCTGTTGCGGCCTCCACCGGTGCGGGGGTTTGAGGAGGTTCCTCTTATGGCAGTGGTGGAACTGGCGGTGCTCTGCTGGTTTGAGCTTGGAAGGCTCGACAGCATCTCCATTGTTGTGAGATCTTGTCGTCACCATCTCGCTGATTCTCTAGAAAAGGTGGAACTACATTTCTTGTTGAGGAACTCTGTCGTTCCCCACGGACGCCGCCAAACTGATGTAGTCAATTTTTGTTCTCCTTCCTCGCTGCTTACCTAGACCTGCACAGGTGGCAAACATGAGCCAAGTACCACCGTGTGGTGGCCGATGGCATTCCGATGCTCAAGTTAGATAAGGCTTAGGAGAGGCTTAAAACTGTAAACTGGGTTATATTGCGTACCTCTAGTTCATCGACCTTATCTCCCTTTTATAGTGAAGCAGTCATCGTTCAGCTAGGCTTTTGGTGTTGTAGTTTAGGGAAAGTGATTTTGTTCTGGAGATCCTTTCTGATTAGGAGCTATCCATGTGGGATAGTTTCCCTATACGACTTGTGCTCCTAAATCCGCCGGAGAGATTTTCCTTTATAAATGTTGTCCATGCAAGAAAGTTTCCTTGCTCGACTTATACTCTAATATATGTTTCCTAGCTGGATCAAATGTGTTGTTGGTCTGCCTGTCTTGGGTCGATCTCTCAAATACTTGCCTTAGAAGTCATATGAGTATTGAGCCTGACCGCATGACGCTTGGGCTTAGTGGCTCATTGCAACTTGGACCCGACTGTCTGGATTCTGCCAATGATGGGTTTGCTACTATTTGGGCCTCACTGGATTGAGTGTGCAATTGGGTCTGCTTTGTTCTATTGACGAGATTATCATGACGCATGTACGGTGTTGATCAAAGGATAGTTTGATGTATCATCAGCTACTCCCCCCTAGAGTTAGTGGGTGGTCTTATCGGTCCACTGGGTCATTTAATGAAGCAGCTATGTGATCATGATGATTTAGTCTGAGAGATTTCCTCGAGCGGCGAATTGCCTTAAATGGGCGTGCGCCATTTTGAAAACGGGAAAGGTGGGAGCTCAACTTTCTATATAGATCTCTTGCATGTGGAGTATAACTCCTTTACTCTTTCGAACTCTAAGATTCTGCTTTGCTGTATTGTCTGTTGTGCTTTTGATTTTGCTCAACCTTCGTATTCGAAAGCTTGTACTTTCATGGCGGGCCGGGATCAGTTTTCTGATGAATTGTTCCCCAGGGGTCATAAGTTTTTATGAGAGATTGCTCTCTGAATCTGATCTGGAAGCCTTGCGTAAGACATTCTAGATTCCTGATGATCGGGTGCTCTGCACTCTGGGCATCGATTTGACGCCATTGTACCCTCCTGAGGGGTTTATCTGCCTTCACCGAGGTATGCTGCAATTGGGTGTCCGCTTTCCTGTCATCAAGGAGATCTAGGATTTCCTGGCGTACCTTGGAATTACACCCGCTCAACTTGTGTCGAACGGGTATAAGACTTTGACGCCATTCTAATTAGGGCTAAGGATGTTGGTCTCCAAGTGTCTTCAAGGGCGATGCAATTGCACACTTCCTCTTCGGATAAACGAGCACGTTGTGTGCGTGTTGATGTTGCTGGACTGCTTCGGAAAATTGCCTGATGATTTTAAATCGTGGCAGACGTCTTATTTCATGGCGGACTCCCCATACTTTGAGTTTGCTGGTCGTCCGGTCGAGCATGAATTTAGACCACTGAGTAAGTTGATTCCTTCTCCGGTCTTGCTTGTGTCAATTTCATATTAGATTGACCTATAGTGATTTTTGCAGGGAGATTCTCTACTTCGCCACTTTCTGCTGAAGATAAAACAACTTTGGATATGTTCCACGACATGCCTCGTCTGGAGGTAGAGGATGTAGTCAAGCCTTTTAATGTTGAGCACAACAATCTGTGAGCTTAGTGGCCCGTGGCTTCCACTGTGTATCGGGTGAAGAAGCCAAAGCCTGAAAGTGTGTTTGTTTCGTAGAAGAAGTTTCCCAACCTCAAGGTTCAACTAGGGAAAAATAGATGAGGTACTTCCTTCTCCTGTGCATCGGAAGAGATCTTATGCTTTGTCTAGGTCAGTCCGCAGAAGTTTGGCCTCATCTGAAAGACGTGATCCTGTCAGGCAAAAGCCTGGTAAGACTGTTGTTTTTGAGGGGCGTGAAGCTCAAGTCGTAGTCCTTGTCTCTCTTCCTGACTTGGTGAGAGAATATCTACAAATGGTTGGTGTGGAGGACGTTACGAGGCTGAGCACCAAGCAGGCGGAGTTTATGAGTAGGATGCTGCTGCAAGCGGGCATGGAAGCTTCGAACGTCGTCCTTTTTCAATAAAGAATTTCAAGCTCAGTCTCTTTCTGGATCAAGAAATTGTTGAAGAGTCGTCTGATCATCGGCGTCATGGTGAAGGTTTTTATTTTTGTCCCCCGTATTATGATCCATCTCATTCTTGTCCTCATATTCAACTGACAGCGGGTTCAAGGAATAATTCGCTTCCATTTTTCCCTGAAGCTGGGCCAACACGTGAGAGTGAGCCGACTGTTGTGAGCAAAGGGAAAGTTGTTGATGAAAGCCTTGATGCAGTGAAGACGGCTAAGGGCAGTGCTGGAGTGTTTTTGGCTCCAAATGATCTTCATCCGAATTCACATATCAGTTTGTTTGCTCCAGATGTAATAAGGATGAGCAACCATGCTTGGCATCAGGAATTTGACATCTCCTATGCTGCAAGGAAGTATATCAGTAGGTGGAATGGTTGGCTGGCAAACTGTGCTCCAGAGCCAGTGGAAGAGACGCTAGGAGAGCGTTTAGATAAAGGGCATAAACACCTTGTGTTGGGGATGTTATATCTGAATCAAGTGGCCGCATCTGGAATTGAAGTTGAGGCCGCTCGTGAGAGGGTGTATACCATGGGGCTATTCTTTGCAAACCTGCAGAAGTCATACTCTGATGCTCTTCACGAGATTGAGTCGTTTAGAAAGCAACTTGAAACTTTCTCAGATACGGGAGCGGAATCCATGTCCATTGGTTCGGATGCTCAGAAGGCTCGTTTGGGAGCGCTTGAGTCTGACATGGTGGGGGTAGTGTCTGGGAGGGATCGGTTTGAGAATGAACTCAACCTTGTCCATAGTGACTTGCAACTTGCATGTGATTCTGTTGATGGAATATAGGCTAAATTGCAGGTTCTGCATGCTGAGAGGATTAAGAAGTTTGAGTGGACCGTCCGAAATCAGCACTTGGAGGCTAGTGTTGAGTTTCATGCCGAGAGTGCGCAGATCGTTGGAGAACAGTTCCAGTTGGCGCAGAGTGAGCTGAATATCGCCAGTGATAAGTTGGAAGCTGAGCAGTCCAAGACTGAGATCCTATCGGGCAAGTTGGAGCAACTGAAGCAGGAGCTCGCCAAGTTAAGAGGGCGCGAAAAGAAGCTTCTCAAGGCCCAGGGGACATTTGAAATCAGTAGAGTCGTGCATGGAAGGCTGGAGTTGTTGCATCTGATGGATGAGGAGCACCTCGACTGGGATCTCTCCTATTATAAAGAAATTGCATATGCAGAGTTTGAAGCGACCTCCGATTCATCTGAAGAAGAACGTGGCCCTGATAAAGGGGTCGAGAGGCAGCACCAGTAGATGTGTCTCCTATTTCTTCCCCTGCAAGTCCGGTTATGTTGTATCTGACTCTCCTCTTGATGAGGGGTGAATCATGTACTTAAGTTTGCATATAGTTGTTTTGTTGTCTTCCCCTGCTAAGTCCGGTTCTGTTGTCTTTTTTTGCTTTCCTGCTAGCATATAGTTGTTTTGTATTATTTCAACATTAGTTGTAAGACGAGGAACTTTGCTAGGCTAGGTAGCTTATGTTTGATTCGCTGTTGGGAGCTATGACTTCTTATGTTGCAGTAGTTGGTGAAGTTCTGGTCAGACTCTTTTGTAGAGATCGGGAGTGTGATACACCCTTTGTCTGATGGCTTGGATATGTTGGACCAGCAATTGTTGTCGCTGTTATAAGCGTATTAGTCAGACTGTGGTCCTAGCGCTAGCACCATTGTAAATTATTGGACAATAGTCTTTGCGATTCATCTAGGTCGAGCTTTCAGAACTCTGACCGAACATTTGACTCATCTTTATTTGATATTCGTAGAATAAGCTCAATTGAACCAGGGGTTGTTATTTCCAATTATGACTGACTAAACCGGGGTTAGGTTTCAACGACCATGGTGGTCCCTGGCAAGCCGTCTTCACTAGGCTACATGAGCACTAACTAAGCTCCCACTTTCAAACCCATCTTGATCCGTTTGTGGGGACTAGGAATTGGAACAAGCCAGCAGTTATCATCGTCAGTCGATCTGGCTAAACTTTTGGCGGGGCTTCGATGATCATTGTATGTAGTTGGCCAATGATTCCTGGCAAGCCGTCTTCACCAGGCTACATGAGCACTAGGCCGTTGAAATCCGCACGTAGCGAACTAGGCTTCGAGTAGACCAAAACCATCGTCATCAGTGGCCACTGACTAAGCTTTGGTTGGGGTTCCGCGATCACTCTTTGCGTACAAGTAGTGACCCCAAGCAATCCATTTAATTGGGTGTCGAGACCACTGACTGGACTCCCACTTTCTTTGCCTAAGAATTCGCTATTTGCAGACTATGCTTCGAGCAGACCAGAAGCTATCCTCGTTGATCGTCACTGACTAAGCTTTGGTCGGGTTTGGTTTCTATCGTCCATGTTTGGACAATGATCCCTGGCAAGTCGTCTCGATCATGCATCAAAGCGCTGACTAAGCTACCACTTTCTAAATCGTTGACACCTGTTTAATTTAACAGACTAGGCATTAGAGTTGTCCAAAAGTTGTTGTCATAGATCGAAACCGACTAAGCTTTGGTTAGAATAAGATTTTGGTGCATAAGTCTGACTTGGGTGTCCTAACTTACTTGGCTCGCACATAAAATCCTAGGCGCATAAATCCGACTTGGGGTCCTGACTTACTTGGCTCGCCTATATGTTTTCGGGTGTGTAAGTCTGACTTGGGGATCCTAACTTACTTAACTCGATTGTAAGATTTCGAGCGTATAAGTCTAACTTGGGGGTCCTGACTTACTTAACTCGCCTGTGAGATTTTGGGCGTGTAAGTCTGACTTGGGGGTCCTGATTTACTTAACTCATCTGACTTGGGGGTCTTGACTTACTTAACTCGCCTGTGAGATTCTGGGCGTGTAAGTCTTACTATGGTGTCCTGACTTACTTAACTCGCCTGTGAGATTCTAGGCGTGTAAGTCTGACTTGGGGGTCCTAACTTACTTAACTCGCCTATTAGATTCTGGTGTCAGATCGATTGATCGGACTAATATTAGATTGATCGGCTTTAATGAACAGTGACAGAATAATAGTGGAGCTGATGCCAGGGATACGGCGCATTCTGCGAGACGATTCAGTATCAATTATTCCCCAAATTAATGGAGTTTCTTGCAGGGTCATTAATTCAAAAGATGTAGACTTGTTGCTATTGGAACCGTTGTTTTCCCGATTTTTTTTACGACATTTAATGTTGAAGTAACTGCTTGTTGATGCCTCTTTGTAAACCATTTCACCTATATACGGGTCGGCTATTCTGCGTTCAAGCACTACAATGCAAATAATATAGCATGTTAATCAAATGCATCTTACCAGAGAGTTTGCTTTGGCTTTTCCAAAGGCTGAAAGGAGATATCCTCCACTGGAATCTTCGAATGTTCTGACATTTGTGCCAATGAGTCTAGATAAGACTTGTTTTTTTTTTTGGAAAGCGAGCTAGGGTTTTTGGGATCCCCGAACCTTATATTAATAAAAAAGTTGATAAAGTTTACAATCGCTCATACGTTCACTCATTTCATCATCTACAATACAATAAACTTGCTTCAAAGCTTCAACAAATAACCTAATTAGTTCTAGCTTCACAGTCTCCAGGTTAGGGAGTAACCTTGCAAAGTGTTCTGCTACTAAAGTGGTTGCAAGATTGACCTACCATAACTTTTCTTCCTCGTGATTACCAATCAATCCTTTAAGCACTCTCATGACTTGATTTACACCTAATGTATGAGAAGTCGTCGTAAAGAATCGAAACACAATGAATCATGATATAGAAATCATTGAATGCTAGCACTAATCTAGCATCCCTACAAGGTTCAAATAAGCATTTGCATTCTACCTGTATTATCATCATCAGTTACCTGAATTTAGGATTTGTCTTTTTGCTTCGAGAAGACTTTCGAGGAACATATTCCGTGGGAGGCTGTATTGTGGTAACCTCATGTTCTTCTTCAATAGTGTTTGGCCCCACCTTTGCTGTTTTCGCTTCAAGTATGCTTTTAACTTCGGTGACCAATGCATCCCTGCCTATTCTTGCAATTTCTGAATTCAAAACATTGATGACTTGGGGTGTTAGCCAATCCATGGGCACTGTTGGATTTTTCCCCCTGTCTTCCATCAGTTATCTCTTGTCCTACTTTAGGAAATGTAGAAGCTGGTTTTGAGGTTGCATCAACCTCTTCACTGCATTTTTCCTCACTTTCTTTTATTGCGTCTTGGCCCCTGTTCTCGGTTATCTTTGGGATAGCTACCCTTGGTTCCACGCCTACCAGCTGATTTGTGATGGGAGAAGCAGAGCATATCTGATCAGTGTTGAGCAATTCATGCTCACCATTTTGACACTCCGACTCCGGTTGTTGACACCCCAATGCAGGTTAAAAATGTTGTGCCCCAGACTGTATCCCAGAGACCGTAAGGATTAGCTCATCATCTGCCTGGGGGGCTCGAGGTCCCTCTCTCTGTAATATCTTAATTTGGCTGGTTTCAATACTTGTATTCACATCTTCGAACTCAGGACTTGTCGTCCCCGGGCTGCCTAGATCATCATGATTAGTTGGGTCTCCTTGCTTCAATTTTTCAATCTCACTAGTTGTGTATCCCGCCTCTTGAAGCTCTTCCTCTGTTGTTTCTTGTGCGAATATGTCACTGGCGGTAGCCTTTTCTTTACTAGCCGAAAAATTCTTTGTTTGATTACTCTCATCTTCAACATTATCCCCTGTAAGCATCTCAGACTTGTTCGACAACAATAAATTCACCGGCTCTTTGGCTACTGATTTCTTCGCACCCACTCCCTCCTTGATTTCCTCCCCCATATTATTTTTTGCACCACTCGTACCAACCTCTAATTTTGTAACTTTATTTTTTGAGCCACTGGAACATATTGTTGTTTGACAACTTTAGCTTCCACCTTTTTTTTTTTTCATTCTTCTCTTCGTTTACTACATGGGATGCTTTCACTTTGCCCTTGAGACCTAACTTTTTCTTGCAAAATTCATCCTGATGCCCTAGCAAAGAACAATAATCACAATATTTGAACCCCGGGTATTCAATTTTCTGCCAAAAGCCCCTATTGTTAGCCCTGTCTATCCAAATTCTATTAGGTAGCTTATCCTCAAAGACATCTCCATACAAACACGGGCAGAACCCGGGCGTGATAAACATCGAGTATGATCATCCATGCGCAAAAAACCACCAAAAGAGTTCACAATTGCTTTCAAAAGAGGAGCATGAAATAAATGCAAAGGAAAGTTAGGCAACTCTACCCATAATGGAACCGATATCGGATCTGCTTTCAGACTAAAACCATCGTGCCAGCG
This sequence comes from Berberis vulgaris, assembly GCA_963556465.1. Classification (NCBI taxonomy): domain Eukaryota; kingdom Viridiplantae; phylum Streptophyta; class Magnoliopsida; order Ranunculales; family Berberidaceae; genus Berberis; species Berberis vulgaris. The sequence goes on from OY747128.1 coordinate 74,917,325, forward strand.
AAAAGCTTTGAATCTAACTCCACGAATCAAGAAAGAGTCCCTCGACAATACTCTCTTTGTTTCCGCCTCAGATTGAAGCTGGACTAGAACGTGAGGTTGGTCTAGCAAGCCTAGAGAGAAATCACCTAGAATCCCCCAGGTTCCATGTATCGAATCTCGAATATCTTCCAATATTGGCCTGTAGCTAGAGAACTTCAAAACTATCACGTGTTTTTCCATGAAAGTTTCCCCACGTGTTTCATCAGATGTCGTAAGCCCAATGGCAGGCTCTCCTTCTTTTCGGAATCTAGTTCCTTCAACCTGTGTTTCCTTAACCTCATCAACCAACATTTTCCCAAGTATTTGGGCATAAGAAGGCTTAATAGCCTATTCCGCAGATTCCCTACTCCCCCCATTGGGGGAAAGGAAGAATTGACGGCTAGAGAAGCCGTCATACCACGGTTTACCCTGCCCTAGCCAGGCCTACAGCACCAAGGTATCGATCGATCCTGACAGAGAAGCGGAACAGAGCGACAGCCAGGCAGTGGCGGCGGGAACAGAGCGACGGCCAGGCAGCAGAGCGGCGGCTAGGCAGAGGTATACCCTTCTTGCAGCCAGGCAAAACGGCGGCCGGTCGAGCTAGCGGCTCGGAGTGGACGGCCTAGATAAGACTTGTTGTTGTGCGGTGCCACCTGATTTGGGTGGGTACTGGATTGATCTCATGAGATCTTGTAGTATCTTCTGACATTGCAAAGAAGAATTCCAGACTTCCTCTCGAGGGTCAGGTCTGTCTTCCATCATCCGGTGCTCAAGGACTCTCTCATCCGTTTACTGCTGCCGAGGGCTGATAATCACAGCTAGTTTATAGTTGATGGAAGCATTGGAGGTCTTGACTCTCATCCCTAGGGTGGCACATCTGCCTCACCTCAAGCAGTACGCGCTTGAGAGGTGTCTCCATTTGGCAGTATCATGAAACCTTGACGATTTCGTTACTCTGGAATGTTCTCGTCAGGTTTATGTCACTTCCTTCTATTCCTCTTTATGAGGAAAACTGGCTAGGCGAGGAACTGAGGGAGTGCTCGCAGCCCTCATCGTGTCCTTTGTTTGCCACATCCGAAACCTCTTCCTGGGGTGATTCGATAGAGCAATTAATTGAGCGTGCCCTTTCGTCGTCTGTGGCAGATGTTTTACTCTTTCTATCTTCACTTCTAGAGGCAGATTAGCAAATCAGCGTCTCTGCCCTTGTTTCAGCGGATAGATGCTTGCATCTAACTTAGATACTTGTAGTGTATAAAGTGATGTACTAGTTGGTCGGCAAGCTTTGTAATAACTCTCATTGCAATCAATAAAATCTGTTTTATTTCTGGAATGTGTCTTGTATGAACAATTCTTCCACACTGAAATGAAAAGCAAAAAACAAGACACGAAATCAAAGCAACAAATAATTTAACTCCAAGCGAAGACTAAGTTAATCCAGACTTGAAAGAGGCGCAAATGGTCCTGGCTTGAATTGCGTGGTCCATTTAGCGAAGTTTTTTTTTTGTATAAGCTAACGAAGTTACTGAATAGTGGACTTTGTGCTGGCGCGTAGTTCCTTGCTGATTAACAGGTCTTGGAGTTGGTGCTCGTTTGTTGAGTTATTGTTACTTAGCCCTTTGTTAGTCTGGATTCTCTCGCTAGCTTTGACTTCTATATCTCCGCATAACTGCTCCATGGTTATTCGGGCTCATCCACCTTCATAAAGTAGTCCATTTCTTTTGTCTTGGCCCAATGCCTGACATGTTGGTTATGTGGGCCCGAGCTATAACTGGCAACAGTTCAGCTGCTTCGGGGCTGCAAAATGGCAGTTTCTTGTTGCTGGTTGATCTCTTCGGATAGTCCCTTGAGCATGGTTGGCTGTATATTTTATGCATTGGTGCAAGGTGGATACCACTAGAAATGTAACCAGGGTTTTCCTAGAATGATGTTGTAGGTGGACGGGGCGTCAACTACCATGAATTCTTGGACAAGGTACTTTCATAGTTGTGGCTTTCCTGTCACCACTATTAAATTGATCTTTCCGATGGGGAATCATTTATATCCCCTGAATCCGGCCATAGGGTGGCTGGCGGGTATTAGGTCCTTCTCTTATAGTTGCATATTGCATAATGCACTGAGGAATATGACATTTAGCGAGCTTTCAGTGTCCACCAAAACTTTCTTCACCTCCCACTTAGCGATAAGGACGGAGATGACCAGGGCGACATTGTGAGGAAAATGTATCCCCTGGAGATCCTTCTCAATAAACGCCAATGATGGGATCGAGCTGTGAACTCGTGCATGTTGCACTTGTCATACCTCATACATAGATGGTGTCCGCATCTCAGTCAGTGTCCTTTTACGGGACCTTTTTGACTACTCTCCCTCGGGACCACCTGTGGAGGACGTAAATGACGCCAGGAGCTTCCTTTTCGATCTCATTGACAGCATCCACTTTTTCTTTTGTTCGACCCTGCCTCTTGTTCGAACCTAGGAACTCCTTCAGTTTGCCTTTCCTTATCCAATACTCGACTTCTCCTATGAGGTTTTTGTAATCCTCAGTATCATGTTCTTCTTCCTTGTGGTAGGCGCAGTATTTTTTGTTGTCGCACTTAGCAGGGTCTTATCGCTGCTTAGGCGGCCACTTCAGCTCTTCCCAATACTTGATGGAATCAAGATGTCGGACAGACTAGTGTTGAAAGGGGTGACAGATCTGAACCAGATGTAATTTGAGGACTTGTCCTGCCTGGGGCAGCCCGAGTCAGTCTTGTTGTCTGTGCGCTTCTTCTTATTACTATCGTCCTTTTTCTTTTTCCCATTTTTCCTATCATTCGGGACAGAGGGTTTCTTCTCTGACTCCACCTCTTCCTTGGCGGTCAACATTTCGTCATGAGTGACGTATCTCTAGGCATCTCTGAGTAAGTCCGTCATATTGGCTGGAGGGTTCAGGGTGAGGAAGTCATAGAGTTTGCTTTTTCTCATACCCGAAATGAAAGCCATGATGGCGGTGTCATCACTACAACCGTTGATGAGGGTCGGCTCATCATTAAAATGAGTGACGTACTCCCTTAACGTCTCTTTTTGTTTTGCTTTAGGGTCAGCAGATAATGAGAGCCCTTCTTGAACTGTTGGCTGCCCACGAGGCGTGTAAAAAAAGGCCAATGCCAACGACCGGAATGAATCAATGGATTTCGAATGAAGGTTCTGGAACCACATCAGTGCTGACGTCTTTAGGCTTGCAGGGAATGATCAACACATTATTGCATCAAGCCCTTCTTTGAGCGCCATAACATGCTGGAAGTAACGCAGGTGATCGGTCGGGTTTATTGTCTCGTCATAAAGTTCCAACTTTGGAGGGGTGTATTTCTTGGGCAGCGGTTCATCCATGATATGGTCCATGAACGGAGGGACCGTGAGACTGAACATCACATTTGGGTTTGTGGCCCCATTGCAAAGGGGGTTGTGCTATACGTGTGTGTCAGCTCTGGGCGCTCTATTGGTCATGCCTCCACCTCTTGTCCATTGATAAGTTGTTGGGGCTGCGAGACTCTCCTAAACATGCTCTCTGGAACTTTTTGGAGAACGAGCCTTTCGCTGCTCACGGTCTTCCTTTGCAGGCGGAGGATTTCATTGTTTGAGAGCCTCTAATTTCTATGCGATCTGCTGAATCTTTATTGAGAGTAGGTCCACCCTCGAGTCTGCTGTGGCCGCCATCGGTGTGGTGGTCTGAGGAGGTTCCTCCCGTGGCGATGGTGGAACTGGTGACGCTATGCCGGTTTGAGCGTTCGAAGGCTCAACAACATTTTCATTGTTGTGAGACCTTGTCGTCACCATCTCGTTGATTCTCTGGAAAAGGTGGAACTACAGTTCTTTTTAGGAACTCTGTCATCCCCCACGGACGGTGCCAAACTGATGTAGTCGATTTCTTTCCTTCCTTGCTGCTTACCTAAACCTGCACAGGTAGCAAACGTGAGCGAATGACCACCATGTGGTGGCCGATGGCACTCCGATGCTCAAGTTAGATAAGGCTTAGGAGAGGCTTAAATCTGTAAACTGGGTTATATTGCGCACCTCTAGTTCATCGACCTTATCTCCCTTTTATAGTGAAGGAGTCATCAATCGGCTAGGCCTTTGGTTGGGTAGTTTAGGAAAAGTGATCTTGCTGTGGAGATCCTTTCCTAATTGGGAGATGTCCATGTGGGATAGTTTTCCTACACGACTTGTGCTCTTAGATCTGTAGGAGAGATTTCCCTTTCTGAATGTTTTCCATGCAAGGAAGTTTTTTTGCCCGACTTATACTCTAATATATGTTTCCTAGTTGGATCCAATGTGTTGTTGGTCTGCCTGTCTTGGGTAGATCTCTCAGATACTGGCCTTAGAGGTCTTACGAGTATTGGGTCCAACTTCGTGACGTGTGGGCTTACTAGCTCATTGCAACTCGAACCCGACTGTCTGGATTCTGCCAATGATGGGCTTCCTATTGTTTGGGCGTCGCTGGATTGAGCGGGCAATTGGGCTTGCTTCATTCTGTATGACCCGTGTACGGTGCTGATCAGATGACGGTTTGATGTATCATCAGTAAATATTTTGTTGGCATTTTTTTATTAAAAGTTATTTAATTTGAATTTACAACGATTATTTTTTCTTTTACACAGAGACGCTACATTCTTATATGAAGTTCTCTTATTATAAGGGCACCCAAAGTTAACCTTAAGCTCATCTAAGAAATATGTGAAGTTAAGGGAGGAAAGGACATTGAAGGATAAGGTGTGTTTTTAAGAACATTCTTACAAAAGCGTTAGCCAGAAGCCCTATAAGTAGGTCGGCAATCAAAGATGCTTAAAATAGTGTAATGAGTCTGGGATCCCTAAAAACCTTATTCACCCTTAAAACCGAAGTAGTTTTTTAGATTGAATTTTTGCGAAAGTTTCGAGGAGTTGGGTAAATATTTGTTGCCATCAAAGGAAAAACTTTGTGAAATATGATGAAGATGCAAGGCAATTTTAAAAACTTTATAGACACTAAGACACACAATCACTTTTGAATTCTCATTATAAAGTAGACTAGTGTATTACTTGTGTCGTCGGCACCGCCATACACTTTCCTTAGTGTGTAGTCGTGCTTTTAACATTGCTCAACACTTATCAAATGAAGGATAACGAGATTTTTGGAGTAATACAGGATCTCACCAAAAATTTTCTTGAAAATCACATATCCAATTAATTTATCTAGATTAAATATAACACATACTATTTAATACAAATATTATAGTGATATATATATATATATATATACCAATTTGTTCTCCATTCTATTTAGCTAAATATTTTCTTAAAAAAATTTGTTGGCATAGCCGCATAATAGCCAGGGTTGAAAACCGAACCGACTTTTGTCGGTTTAAAAAATTTCAAACCAAACTGATTTTAAATTTATGTAAACCGTAAACCAAACCGACCGACTAAATTAAACATATTATATTTTTACATAAAATATATGTCAATTACTATATAAATTTAACCGGTTCGCTATTGTCGGTTAAAATCACATAAAAAAACAAACAAACCAACAATATTGGTTTTGAATTTTCTAAAATTGAAATCGAACCTAAACCGAATCAGTTCAGTCGGTTTAATCGGTATAGTCGATTTTTTGCTCAACCCTATTAGTAGCCTATAGTTTCACAACAAATGTTTTCGCCACAAAACCCAAGGGTATAATTTGGATACATTTACGAAAACATCATCTCATCCATGTAACGAATCCTGAAAACCTTCCAAGCATGTCTCATCTAATGAACTCTCTAATTCCAACAATCACATTTCCATACATTCTAATAATAGTCTCTAATTCACATCACAGAAGAATTTGGGTGAGGGCAATTTCAAAAATCCAAAATTTGACGAAATAATGGACGTGACTTGTAAGAGCTAATACAAGTGACAAATGATTTCAAAAATCTTGGGTTCAGACCCAACTAAATACATCTACAAAGCTATATATTATAATAAGTGCGACTTTCCTCAAAATAAATAGCTAATCACAAGTTATCCCAAAACATATGCGTATTGCAATCTCCCCCAAGACGAACGGCCAACGCAAGTTGATTGTGGAATTTTAATGTGCATAAATTTTGTTACCAAAATACCCTTTACAAAATAAATTTTATCTTGAGATATAAATCTAATGGGTAAATAACCTCGGGATTTTTCACATTTGCTCGAAAAAAAAATTTGATGAGTAAAATATAAAATTCGACCTTGAGATACGGAAAATTTCAACAATTATTATTTTTATTCCATCTTCTTCTTCAAAGGGAAGGTGGATATAGGGTAGGGTGGCTGGTGGTAGGAGCTAAATCAGGGAAAGAGTTGGTAGGGAATTTTATTAGGTAGAGAGGGTGCGGTGATGGTCGTGGTTGAACTGAGAGAGGGAGAGTATCCGTCGGTAAGGTGGTGGTGATGACCTACATAGATGTTTCAAGGGGTTGTTTATATGGTTTTTAATAAATGAATGGGTTTGTTTTCTTGATTGAGTACGAATGTGAAGAAAATGGATAGTGGTAGTGGTTGGAGAAAAGAATTGGGTAACTTGCAGAGAGAGGGAAGGGAATGGGATGGGATCCAGCTACCAGGGATAGTGTAGTGGTGACCATGGAGGAGGGGGGAACCTCACCATGCCCCACCTGCAATCCACCTTCACTTCGCCTACCAGAGTGCCCTCCTTGAAGGACTCTCAAATCCACATGAACAATGACAGTGGTGGTTGGCGGGTTCAAAATAGAGGGAGGAGAGGCCGGTGGTAGCGGGAGAGTGGAAGGGGAATCAGAGGGTTCCAGTAACAGGGCGGCGATCAGAAAGATAGATAGGGATATGAAGGGAATTTTATAATATGTGCGAGGGCATTTGCAGAACTTCATAAAATTGACACACTTATGGATTCATTGTTCTTGGAACAGTGAACTTCAATTTTCGTAATAAAAGTAGATAAATATGACAACGCGCTCTACTTGCAGGAACATTCAATATTTATTTTTTAAAATTAATAAGTACATAAAAGATTAACTAAATAAATAAAGATCATTTCAAGTCTAGCTTACTAAATTCCCTCTTAAAAAATTTATGCTATCTTAGCTACTCTTTTTTCTTCTCTACATAAAAACTCACATAATGTATGTTTTGAAACATTATGTGGCGGATATATTCAAACACATAAAGCAAGACATAATTCAAACCAACAAACCAAATAAAATTAGGTCTCAATAAGAAACACACCTTCAGTTCTTAGTACCCAAAGTTCGACCTTTATTGTCGAAGAATTGGTATAGATCAATCGGATTGATATAACGGGTTTCTTCCACAACCACTTCATTTTTTCTATTAACTAAACATTTCACCAAACGAAAAAACCCAGTGAGAAAAAAAAAAACTTTTTGTGCAAGAAAACAAAAAGAGAAGCAACCCAACATACACAGGAAAGATTTTGATGCACTCGTTCGTTTCGACCCCAACATCTGCAAAATATGAGAAAATGAAATTAGAGCAAGTTAGAAAGGGGAAATAAGTTGTGAAGTGAGAAAGTCGAGTTACTCACCTATAGCTGTGAATTTGACTCGTCAACTCTTATTTAGGCCTTCGATTGGATCGTTGGTGGCTTTGCGACCCATTAGAGGTGGTTGTGGATCTCAATGTTTTCGTTGTGTTCGAGGAAGATGAGAACTTTGTCGGAGGAGGAGAGGGTGGAGATGTGGAGGAGAAAGGAGATGGAAATGAGGATTAGGAATTGAGATGAAGCCATGGATTTGGGTTTTTTAGGGAGGGGAGGCAGTGATGGGTTGCGATCAGAGAGAAGGACTGCGATCAAAGAGATGGAGGGAAAGGGATGGGGATATGAGGGAAATTCTGTAATATGAGCGATGACATTTGCGAAACTTCAAAATATTGATACACTATGATTTACTATTCCTGGAACAATGAACTTCAATTCTTGTTACAAAAGTAGATAATCTTCGTGTATTCATTAAAAAAAATGTGGTCCAATTCAAGCCAGATATAAATAAGAATAAACATCACATTATAATAAGTTCCAACTTTTTTAGGTTTCGTCTTAAAATAATTTGCCTCTATATAGTAATAACTATCAATAAGACAAAAAATATATGTAATGTAATAATAAAAAAGTTAAGCAGAAATAAAATAGGCCCTACTAAATAACACCACCACTTATACAAATGGACACCGACATTTATTTTATTTTTGGACCTACTGAAGGACACTACCACTATATACAAAAAAATCATAACCCTAACCCTCATTTCTCCCTTTTTCTTCTCCACAACCGCCACATCCTCCTCCTCTCCTCCCCTACACCTCCTCATCCTCCTCCCCTTGACCCCATCACCTCGCCATCGCCACCTCCTCATCCCCTTCACCCCACCACCTTGCCACTGGCACCTCATCCTCTCCTTCCCTTGACCCTACCACCTCATCCTTCTCTTCCTCTTCCCCTTCACCCCACCACCTCCCCATCGCCACCTCCTTATCATCCTCCCATTGACCCCCACCACCTCTCCTTTTCCTCCCCTTCACCACCACAACCTTGCCACCTCTCCTCTTCCTCCTCCCTTTCACCCCACAACCTCGCCACCGCCACCTCTCCTTGACCACCATCACCTCACCACCTCTCTTCTTCCTCCTCCCCTTCACCACGACCACTTCTCATCCCACCTCCTCCTATCTTCTTCTTATTTTCTATTTTTTTTTCCTTCTTCTCTTTTTTTTTGTTTTTTGCCACGTTTTTTCTCTTTGGCCATCACGGCGATTCTTATGAGTGGGGAACCCACACTTGTCGAAACCTTCGCGAGGGCAAACAAATTTGTTGATGGTGCAGCAAGAACATAGTTACAGCCTCAATTTGTAAAAAGTATGCAAGGTGCACTCAGATCTCTCATATCGATGGTGCAACAATAACACATTTACCGCCTCAGTTGTAAAAAGAATGCAGCAACTGTAAATGTTGATCTTCTTGATAATATATATAGGAATTGTAAATATTGATCTTGTTGATAGCAAATTGTAAATGCTGGTGTCTGATCCGAGATGCCTATATGTTTAGTTTGTAAATATAGGAATTTTGGGATGCTGGTTAGGTAATGCAGTTAGGAATTTTGTGAGTATTAGCAATTTCATTTTCATTACTTATAATATTTCCATGTATAGTATATAAAAACATAACAAAAACACTACCATTTGCATATTCACTTCGCAAAATATTTTATTTTTTCCCATCAAATTCAAAAAATAAAATTCAATGTTTTAATTCTTGCTCAAGACTTGAGCTGCCATAATGAATAAAATAGGGGAGTGGGGGTTTCCCTATCTAAGACCTCTTGAGGATATCAAAATAACACTTGTAACTTCCCTGAAACTTAAGAGTTTATAACCAAACGCAACAGCTCATGCGATCATAATAAGGAAAATTGTTGCGGCTCATGCGACACTGTCCAAAATGCCTACAAAGACTAGGACACAGCGATACGTGCAAGGATAAGATACATCCTTGCAGTGGCCGCTACGTTTTGGGCAAAAACCTGACTCTGTCCATTTTTTAATTTTTTTTATTTGAATCTTTTTTAATTTTTTTAATCTCTATGAGTTTGCTACAATATTGACATATTTGATTTATTGCTAAACCCCACTTTTGACCTTCTCAAGTTAGGGTATTCAAAAGTGGGGTTTAGCATTAAATCAAATATGTCATTACTGTAGCAAAACCATAGGAATTGAAGAAACCCCAAAAATGATTTAAATACAAAAAATCAAAAAAAATGAACAGAGTATGTTTTCTTTCTAAACGTAGCGGTCCATGCGAATTGGACATATATCCTCACATTGACCGCTGCGTTTGGAAAGAATCAGAGTTCGGCTTCTATCCAAACGCAGAGGTCGCTGTGAGGATATTCATTCCAATCGCAACAGTTGATGCGTTTAGACAGAAAACAAACTATATCCATTTTTTTATTTTTTGTGTTTGAATCTTTTTTTTCAATTCCTATGGGTTTGCTACAGTATTGACATATTTGATTTATTGTCAAACTCCACTTTTGAACACCCCAACTTGAGAAGGTGAAAAGTGGGGTTTAGCAATAAATCAAATATGTCAATACTGTAGCAAACCCATAGGAATTGAAAAAATGAAAAAAAAAATTCAAATACAAAATAAAAAAAATGGACAGAGTTAGGTTTTTGCCCAAAATGGACAGAGTTAGGTGCCCAAAATGGACATTAGTAGGTCATGTCTCAATTGCCTCCACTACTATTCTCGTCCTAACCTAGGAACATGGATGTGCATCTGAATCCACAATGGCCATCGATGAATACATTCTGAATGTCCACAACATAATCACAAATCAACAAGGGATTTTGCTTCATAAACATAGTTTTCCACTTCGGCGCCTTCTCTTTTGTCTTAGAAACTCTTTCTTGACTTTTAAGCTTATTTTGTGTCTTCATGTACTCATGACCAGAGGGGTCTCTTTTCGTGGACTTCTCATGCTTAGAATTTTTTTTTTTTAGGTCTCCCCTTTTCCCTTTACAGGTTCAATTGGTTCAATCATGACAACTCAAATCTAACAGATTCCTCTTCAACACCAATTGCTGATTAGGAGTGAATTCAAAGAATTCTTGCTTAACAGCGTCGATCACTGGATATATAAACACATTTGCAGTTACACGAAGAGGTGTTTTGCCAATTTCATCCAATGCTTGTGTAAGATAGACAATGGAAGTTATCCTGTAGGAGTGAAATATTGTGTTGTTTCATGAGCACAAGGAAATCCATGAATGGTTCTCATCACACATCGACACTTAACAGGTCGTTGCCCACAAATTTTGCATCAAACCTAACAATTTCATATAGCATCAAGTCAAGAGCCTTATGTGACACAGACCAATGAAGTTTTCCAAATAAGGAAAGAGTATGCTCTTTCCTGACCCTTGTCAGACTTTTTATGAGAGACACTTTAATATCTACAAGTTGGACTTAAGTCATATCATGCATTTTTGTCCATACATTAAAAAATGTGCCTTGGGAATTCTCCAACATTTTCTTTAACCTGGAGTGTTCGCCTTTTAATGTGACTGGTTGTCCGTTGGCCAAAATGCATGAAACTGTCGGTTCATGCATTCACAAAGAACTCCTTATGCGGATACCAAACAGTCCGCAGATATTCCAAACACTTGGGATGTGATGTCATCTTATCTCAAACTCAACAATGCCCTTGTTTCATTATTGCTCTACAGTTGATATCTACAAATTCAAGAAAGATTTAATAAACTCGTTACATTTTTCATTATTCTCAAAGTGTTCTTTGCAATTCTTTTTGACATTTGTATTTATATGCTACCTGTACAACAACCTCCTTGCTTCTGGAAATACTCGCTCAATGGCTTTGATGAACCCAAGTTTTCTGTCAATCACAAGCACTTTTAGCAAGTTGTTTGGCTCAAACACTCCTAGTAGTTTTTCCAATCCCCAAGTGTACGACTATTCATTTTCAGATGATATAAAACAACAACCAACATTGAAAGTCTTGTAAGTCGACATGATACCTACAACCTCAAATAACGACATCTTGTAACGAACCGTTGGAAAACACTTAGCAAGTAAAATTGACTAGGTATGCAACCATAAAATATTTGTGACTCTATTTTGATCATCTACTGTATATCACTCAATATTACCATTCTCGCTCAACAAGTGTATTGTGGCTTGCAAAGTTGTCATGTCTTTCAGTTGGGGTGTCTTTAGCTGATGAATGGCATTGTAAACAGTCTTCAAATATGACACAAAGTTGTCATGCAATCTCTGCTTCGTTGAGTCGGCTAGCAAAGGAATGTCCATTAAGAGATTTTTTATCATGGATGATCGTGAGTTCCATGGGTCACTTGTAGCTTCCAACGATCGTTACCTTGTGACACCCTCTCAACTGGAATAGGCACTCACACTTCTTTGTACTGGTCGATCGACCAACCTCAAAGTGGAGCCTTCTTTTACGTCTGCTATCAGCGGGTTTCGATTTTGTGATAATCAGAACTATGTTATTTTCCCGACTAATACTTGACACCAAGCTATCAAGGATGACTTCGATGGGAATACCTACAAAAAAATAATGCATACTGACGTTAGGAACACTAATAAACATGTTAATCAATGAATTTATGAAACGTGATTAGAAAATAATGTCATGCCTACAAGAATTAACCTTACCTCTTCCAAAATAAATAAGTCGCCATCATCGACTACATTTTCTAATGCTCGCTCATCATTCGTATCAACATCATCATCCTTCTACATTAAGTAAATAATTTTTTTTATTATAATCATATATTAAAAAAGGTAATGAATAAAATAATTAAGGTAAATGTTACCTCTAAATGGTTGGTATCTTCCAAATATGCTTTAAGTGTCTTTGGATTGTCACGATTATGTGAAGGTATCTCGAAATCTATTAGATCGACGATGGCATTCTACGTACAAAATAACAACAACAATAGCAATCAAACTAACCCTAAAAATAAGCAAGTTTTAGGGTTCAAATATTAACAACTAGCTCAAAAAATAACAATGTTACTTCAAATGCAAACCAAAAAGGAAATTAAAGATGATATTACGATAACCACAACAACAACAAAAAACCTGATGTAGTCATTTTCCGCTCCCTGTTTTGACCTTGACCTCCGAATCTGCTGACATGCACAAGGAAAGCACGTGAGCCACGGACCACCGTTGTGGTGGCTGATGGCACTCCGATGCTAAAGTCAGACAGGGATCTGAGGAAGGTGTAAAGTTGTAAATAGAGAATTTGTAGCGTACCTTAGCTTACCAACCTCATGTCTTATTTATAGTGCAGGAATTTTGGTTCAACCAGGCCATCGATAACGTAGTTTAGGGAAGAAGATCTGAAGATCCTTTTCTAATTAGGAGTCGTGTTGTGGAGGGAAGTTTCCCTATTAGCCATTTGCTCCTAAATACGCAGAAGATAGTTCTCGTTCCGAGAGTATTCTGGAATTTGCTTCCTAGTTGGAAGAGAATAGCTGTTGTAATTGCCTGTCCGAAGCAGATCCTCGAGATACTTACCTTGGCAGGGCTTACGGGTATTGAGATAGTTGTGAGACACGTGGGCTACGCAGGCTGTGAAAATTCGAGTCCGTCTAGTCGATTGCTTTGGGCGGGGTTAGAACCACTTGGGTCGGATTAGTGTTAGGCTAACGCTAGGGCCTGTTATTCATCGAGATCATCATGACACGTGTACGACGTAGAATTGGGTTGGCGTATCTTCAGCTACTCCCCTCGAGTCAGTAGGCCATCACATCGGTTGGCTAAGTCACTTTCTTGAAAAGATACGCCGCTCATGATGATTGAGTCTGAATCGTTGCTTGAGTCGTGCGCTTAATTAATTGAATGTGCGTCGGTTCAGTGGAGAAGAGGTGGGAATCCCATCCCTATTTTGGTCATCCTTTGTGCGGAGGCTAACTCTTCCATTTTCTTGCTTTTAGAGATCTTGCTATGTTCATCTTCTGATTGAAAAGATTGTTCATCTTCTTCTTAGCTCACCAAAATCATCTTGATGACACAACTTTGGCCAAGGGCCTTGAGTTTTTCGAAGATGGGCTGCTTTCTTAATCGAGCCTTGCTGAAATTCGAACGAAGTCCAGGGTCCCTAAGGACATGCCATTATATGCTCTGAAGGATGATCATACACAAAATTTTCAGCCAGCGGGGTTTATCTGTTTGCACCGCGGGATGCTCGAAACTGGAGTCCATTTTCCTAATCTGGATGTGATTTGGGACTTTTTGGACTTCCTTCTGCCCAGTTGGTACCTAATGGGTACAATATTATTCTTCTCATTTTGATTAGGGCAAAGGAAGCTGGCTTGCGTGACTCCGCGGGTGATCCAGTTGTTGACTTATCCTCGATTGAATGGTCACGCTGTCTGTAAAATGACGTCGCCGGCTTGCTTTGAAAATTTGCTTAATGATTTCAAATCCTGGCAAAAGTATTGCTTCTTGGCACCTGCGGATTCAAAGTATTTCCAGTTCAAGAGTCGTCTGCTCGAATGAGAGTTCAAGCCACTTCGTAAGTGTAGCTTTTTCTTCTGATTTCATTGTGTTTGATTGTATGCTAATCATTGCTCGTGTTCCTTTGCAAGACGATTTTTCACGACTCCTCTTACCCTAGAGGAGCGAAACACTATGGAGAAATTTCGCGACTTGCCAACGAAGAATGTGGTGGAGGTCATATGTGTTTCCAACTTTATTCGCAGTGCACTATGGGACAATTGGCATGAGTCCCCCACAATTTACCGATCGTCATGAGTTAAGTCTGAAGGTGGGGAACATTCTAAGAAGAGGAAAATTGTTGGAGTTAAGGCTTTTGTCACGTCTGACACGGAGGGGGCGACCGAGACGCTGACATCTTTTGTGAGTTCGAAAAAGTTCCGTGTTAGAACTGGGTCATCTTCAAAACAATCCGCTCTAGTAAGTAAAGAGCGTGAGCCCGATCAACCCGTCGGGGTGGAGGTCGATGTATCTGGCTAGGAGAGGGACAACCTGTGATTAGCAAGTGTTGAAGATGTATCGAATCTTAGTGTCGCGCATGCGAAATCTCTAAGCAAGTAGTTGATGCTAGCTACAATGGCGGCTTCTACTGGTGTCGATCCGCCCGAAACCATTCTGATAGATGGTTCCTGTGAGGATCTGCCTGAGGTTATGGAATCCAATTGTCTCACTAGTGGGTTGTCCGATAGTGGTCGTGGTGCACAGGCCAAGTTTCTCATAGTCCACATTGTTCCCCGTCTCGCTCCAGGCTGTATCTCAAGGTGTTGAAGGGTCCATTAGACAAATTGTTTCTTTCTCTTCCTCCGGATACTGGGAAGCCGTCTAGCATTAAGGGGTCAACTGTTGGTGACAAAAGAAAGGCTGCGGAAGAGCGCATGGGAGCAGTGGTGACTACAAAGGGTGGTTCTAGCGTAATTCCTCATTCGGGAGAGTTTCATCCGGATGCGCGGATAAGTCTGTTTGCCCCATACCTAGTAAAGATGAGCACTCAGGTCTGGCACCAGGAGGTTGATGTGGACTATACTTCGAAGAAGCATATAAGCAGGCGTCATAGCTGGCTGATCAATCACACTCCAAAACTTGAAGAGGATACGCTAGAAGGGCGTATGGATAAGGGTTTAAAGTACCTTATGCTGGGAATGTCTCACTTGAGCCAAGTGGCCGTTCTTGGGACGGAAGTCGAGGCCGTGAAGGGTGTACACCATGGAGCGTGTCTTCTCGAACATGCAGAGGATATATTCTGACACGATTTTCGAAATTGCGCTACTGAGAAGAGGAGGCTGGAATAGTTATTCGTTGTTGTTGAGGCTTAAAGGGTTCTTCTAGATGCCTTTGAGTCTGACTTAGCACAGGCAGTGTTTGTGAGAAACAGATTCCGACAAGAGTTGGATCTGATCCATCTTGATCTGGAGGTTACGCAAGAAGCTGTAGCTGAGGCGAGTTCTGAACTGTGATCCCTTGCTGAGGAGAATGCCTTGAAGGAGGCTGATTGGGTTGTTCAAAAGTAGATGTTGGAGTCTGTTGTGGAATTTAACGCTTGAGTGGCCAGGAAAGCCGATGACCAGCTTGAACTAGAAAAACATGAGCTCGGTGCTATAAAGGGCGATCTGATTATGGAGCAATATAATGTCGATGCGCTGACTGGCAAGCTGGAACTATTGGAGCGTGAACTTGCTGAGGTGAAAGCGCGTGAGGAAAAACCACTCCAGGAGCAAGGCAAGTGTGAATTATGCTGGGTCGTACATGGTAGATTGGAACTGCTAGCGCTGATGAAGGAAGAGCATCAGGAATGGAACCTCGATCGTTATAAAAAGATGTTTTATGTAGATTTATCAGTGGCTTTTGCGACATTAGATGAAAAGGGTGGTCCGGATCATGATGCTAGGCTGCAGCGCGTACAGATGCAACTCTTGTTCCCTCATCCGTTAAGCTTAGCTCTTATGTTTCTGTACCTTCCCTTGATAAGGAGTAATACTTTGTACAGTTGTACCTTTTTTGTTTTGACTTTTAATGAAAACAGGTTTATCTTGAGTACGTTCTGTATCCGTTTTGTGCTCGTTTTCCCTATTGCACTCTTCCCGTTTTGCCTTGTCATTTTACTTTGGCATTGGATGATTGGGTCAATAGGAAGTTGTGTGGTCTGTCTACTGTTGAGAGTTTGACCGTTTGCATTGCGAGTGACTCGGGGTCACTATTTCTTAGTCATGTCCGATAGTAGGCGTTCCGTGAACGGTTCAAAAGTGGGCTATCCTGCCCAGTTTGGCCCATTTTTAAGGTAGACTGCTGAGGGCTCGTTGCCCATCTGACTGTCGGTCGCGGTTATTGGCATGAGTGAAGTGTGATAGTTGAGCACATGCGTTATTTTTTACCTAGGGCACTTACCTCGAGTCAGGTTTCACAAACTCGAGCTGACATTCAATGTAACAATTGTTCGCTAGTTGAAGAGATGACTTATGGGTCGGCTTGAGCGGCCTTTGCTGGTAATAGAATGTCAGCTCGTGTGAGTCATGGAGATGCTGCTTGAGCTATGATTTATCTTTGTGGCCACTTTTTCGAAGGAGAGCGGTGGTTGCGTGGCGAGCCGTTTAGGGCTCCCACCTTTCGAACCATCAATGTTCGAGCAGAGTGGACTACACGTTCGGGAAGCAAGGATTTGGCGATTATCGTCTGTTGAAGAGCGACAATCACATGGCGAGTCGTCGACATCAGTTCGAGACTGACTAGTCTCCCACTTTTCAAACCATTTACACCCACGCATAGCGGGCTACAAGTTTGAAATGAGGGGGTTCGGCGACCATGCTAAAGAACAATGGTCTCGTGGCCAGCCATCGGAATCAGTTCGAGACTCACTAGGCTCCCACTTTCCAAATCATCTACACCTGTGCGCATCGAGCTACAAATTTGGGAGTTTTCGGCAACCATGGTCTGTAGAAGAGCAGTGGTCTTGTCGCGAGCCATCGTAATCAGTTCAGGACTGACTAGGCTCCCACCTTCTAAACAACCTACGCCTGTGCAGTGAGAGCTACAAGTTCATGGTTGGTAATTCGGCGACCATAGTATATAAAAAAGCAGTTGCGTGGCGAGCCATCAAAATCAGCTCGGGATTGACTAGTCTCCCACCTTTCTAAACCATCTATGCCCGTGCAGTAGGGGCTACAAGTTCAAGGTTGGTAATTCGGCCACCATGGTCTGTAGAAGAGCAGTGGTTCCATGGTGAGCTGTCAGAATCAGTTCAGGACTGACTAGGCTCCCACCTTTTAAACCATCTATGCCAGCACAATGGGGGCTATAAGTTCAGGGTTCGTATTCAGAATCAGTTCGGGACTGAGTAGGCTCCCACCTTTTAAACCATCTACGCCCGCACAATGGGGGCTACAAGTTCAGGGTTCGTAATTCGGCGACAATGGTCTGTAGAAGAATAGTGGTCCCCTCGCGAGCCGTCGAAATCAGTTTGGGGCTGACTAGGCTCGCACCTTCCAGACCATCTACACCTGCACAGTGGGGGCTACAGGTCTAGGCTTTGATCAGAAGTTGTCGTTACCAGTCATCACCAGCTAGGCTTACTTGATCGAGTTTGGTGACTGTTGTCCACGAAAATGGCAGCGGTTTCTGGCGAGTCGTCATCAACAGGCGTGATAGCGCTGATTAGACTCCCACTTCCTAAACCATCGGCATCCGTACTGAGCGGACTAAGTATCGAGATGAACCGAAAGTCGTCGTCGTCAGCCAAGGCTGACTAAGCTTGCCCAGCTAGGTTGAGGCTCCGCCAGTTGCGGGCGTGCAAGCATATATCCATGAGCGGAGTGCATTGTGCGGATGAGTTATGAAGAGACAAGAGTACCTTGAATCACTTGGCGATATGCAGATGTGATCCGTGTGTCAGAGATGACTAGGGTTTCTTATGCTCATGTCAGGTACATGGTAGAATATTGTTTGAATAGTGGGCCGAGCCCATGGGCCTGTAGAGTGAGAGCTAAGGTTTCTTATATGCAATATGCTACGTGTACGGCGTAGATTGCGAGATGGTTGAGTATCGGTTACTCCCCCTAAATTAATGGGGTTTGATGCAACCCCGTTGATTGGACGAACATGGACTTGGGCAATTTCCTAGGGAACCGACGTCTCCTCATTTCCCATACAATATTCAATGCTGACAGTTAATGATGAAGCGCCCGTTTGGTGAACCATTATGTCTATATAATGGTGTTTCTTCATCGTTGTAGGCACTATCTTCTGCAGAGCGTATCTCATGTAATGTTCTTACTTGAAGAAAATGCTTTAGGTTTACCAAAGACTAAAGGGAGATCTCTATTGTTGGAGTCTTAGAATGTTCTAGTATTTGCGCCGATGAGCCACGATGATAATCGCTATTATTTGTGGTCACTTACTCTGGGTGAGCACCTAATCATTTCACTGAGGTCTCTTAATTTTTTCTCATGTTGTAGAAAATAAGTATGAACTCCCTCCCAAGGGATGAGTTTGTCGTTTATGTGCTTGCGCTTCGGTGTTACCTCGTGCCGCTATGCCCGCATGTATGTGGTTCCTACTGCTAGCTTATGGTTGATCAAAGTGTTGGCAGGTGTGTCGATGCTTTTGGGGATGGTATCTCTTAGTCACCTCGAGTATCGCGCATGGGAAAAGTGTCATCGCTTGGCAACACTGTGAAACCTTGACCGCTACGTTGCTTGCGGCCATCTTCATCTGCCCCCTTCTACCTCCATCGCGGGGTCGGAAGTCGTTTGAGGAAGTCTGCAATTCGTTGTAAGGTATGAGTTGTCATTGTCGGGTCAATTTCTGGGGGTGATCTGGCAGAGCAACCGGCTGGTTTGTACTCTCAGTCCATTTTCGCACTTTTGTCCTTGATCTTTAGATATGTTTCTCGAAAGAGTCGTTTAGCAAAGTCTACTTGTGGTACATTTGCTTTCTTCTGGCATCAGACTATTTAAGTCCGTATTTACTTTATGTCACATGAAATTCAGATGCTCGTAGTATGTAGTTTTTTGTATCCGCCTCAGGGCACCTGTTGTTACATCTTTCCAGTAATCAATAGAGTGTATTTGTGTAATTCTTTCATTATTTCTTAAATGATTGAAAATCATATAGGTTTTTAAGAACTAAAACTCTACATTGACTATGGAAAATGGAAATAAACAACTGAAATAGAGTAATTGTTGGCAGATAGAAGTTGACCCGACTCTGAAGTAAATTTGCATGGCCCTTGTTGG
Organism: Berberis vulgaris; assembly: GCA_963556465.1. Taxonomy (NCBI): domain Eukaryota; kingdom Viridiplantae; phylum Streptophyta; class Magnoliopsida; order Ranunculales; family Berberidaceae; genus Berberis; species Berberis vulgaris. The sequence goes on from OY747128.1 coordinate 74,936,662, forward strand.
ATCTTGATACTTTTAGAGCTTCGCTGATGTCATTGAGGCTATTGAAGAGTAAACCTTGCGTTAGAGTTAATTTCTGCACCGACAGAATGTCGGGGTTGTACTCCCGTCTGCATTGACCTATCCATTATGCGGGGTTGAGGAGATGATTGCTCCTGGACCGTTTAATAGCCCCCTTTTTCCGAAACGAGCGACCGATGTTGGGATCTTGTGCGAGTGGAGTGATGCGCCCATAGTCACTAGGTATGGCTCTAGTTCAAATTGTACTGTGGGATCTGGGAACATTCTATTTGTTTCAGTGCAGCATAATAGCAGCCCCGTGTTGTAGGTTGGTCCCCACGTATCGTTCCTTTAGAGCGGTTAGCAGTGTACTTAACACACTGGTGAAGGGTGGAGAGTATTGCTTCCATCTGGTGGAGCCATGGTTTTTCCAAGATAACATTGTAGGTAGATGAAGCGTCTACTACCATGAAGTCTAGAAACATGACTTTTCTGAGTTGTGGCTCTCCTGCCACTATTGCTAACTTTATATCCTCGATCGAAAAACATTTTTCTCCGCTGAATCCGATCAGCAGGTAGTCTGAGGTCATCAGATTCTCCTCATCAAGGTCCATACCGCAGAACACGTTGTAGAACAGGATGTTGAGCGAGTTTATCATATCTACCAGAACTTTTTTTACCTCCCACCTTGCAATGGAGACCGATATGACAATAGTGTCATTGTGCGACATTCAGACTCCTTCAAGGTCCTTGTCTGTAAAGGCTTAGGTGGAAATGGGGCTTTGCACCCTCGAGTAGTAAATGTGCATGTCCTCATCTGCGGGCTGAATCTGCATCTCTAGTATAGTCCGTTTCCGGAACCTATTCGACTAGTCTTCATCCGGTCCGACTCCATGACGGACATAGATTATGCCTAGAGTCTCTTTCTTTATTTCCTTGACCGACTCCCCCTGGTCCTTGGGTCTTTCTAATCGCTTCTCGGAGCCCAAGAATTCCTTCAGCTTTCCCCTACAGATCTAGTACTTGATCTCGTACCTTAGACTCTTGTAGTTGTTGGTGTCGTGACAACCCTCCTTATGGTATGAGCAGTATTAGTAGTTGTCCCACTTGGAGGGGTCTTTGCGCTGCTTCGGGGGCCACTTCAGATCTTCCCAGTTTTTCATGGAATTCAGACGTCCGATAAACTAGAGTTGAGGTGGGTCACGATCCTGGATCCAGCATAGTTGAATGCTTTCTCAAGCCTGGCCCGGCCAAGGTCTGACCTATTGTCATTGCGTTTTCTCTTGCTCATTTCTTCATCCTCGCGTCTCCTTCCCTCCTTCATGTTTTTAGGAGCGGAGTGCTTTTTTATCACCTTCTGTTTCTCTTTTCATAGTTCTCAACTCTTCTAAGGTGATGTATCTCTGGGCGCTCTTGAGGAGCTCTGTCATATCCAAAGGGAGTTCCAAGGTGAAACACTCATAAAGCTTTCCCTCCTTTAGGCCCACGGTAAAATTCGTCACGGCTGTGTCGTCGCTACAACCGTCAATGAATGTCAGCTCATTGTTGAAACGCGTGACGTACTCTCTGAGTGTCTCATTGGATCTCTGCTTCAGGGAGAGTATGTAGTGTGGGCCCTTTTAAAAGTGTTGGCTTCTGACAAACCGCATCAGGAACTCTTTCGCCAACGTCTTGAATGAGTCGATTGACTTTGGCGGGAGGCTATGGAACCATGTCAGTGCAGACTTCTTTAGGCTGGTAGGGAAAGTTCTGTAGATCGCCGAATCAGATCCTTCCTTCAGTGTCATTACATGCTGGTAATGGCGTAGTTGGTCGAACGGATCGGTGGTACCATCGTAGAAGTTGAGCTTTGGAGGCGTAAATTTCTTTGAAAGGGCCTCATTTTTTATACGATCCACGAACGGTGGAACATAGAGACGGTAGAGCACATATGGGTTGTGCGCCCCTCTGTGGAGGGGATTTTGAGGGCCTGCCTCTCTGCCCTGAGAGTCGGTTCTGCGTTGGCCACACCGCCTCCTCTAGTCCAATGAGAACTAGCAGGGGCTTGACTCTCCTGTGCTTGCTCTCTGCCATCTTCCGAGGATGGAAGCCTGTGCTGCTCCTAATATCCATTAGCGGTTGGAGGGTTCTGTTGTACGAGAGCCTCTACCGCTTTGGTGATTTGTTGTATTTGAGACGATAACAAATCTATTATGGGGTTCGTCGTTGTTGTTGCTAGCACGGGGGTGTGAGTCTGTTGTCGTGAGTCACCGGCACCGCCGAGAGTGGCGGTATGGCGCTACTATGAGCGTTTGACGTGTCCTCTTGTTCTCTATTGTTGTGTGATCTAGTGGTCACCATCTCTTTGTATTTTGAAGAAAGATGATGCTAGTGAAAGGTTAGTAACTTTGTCGTCCCCATGGACGACACCAAACTGATGCAGTCATTTTTCGTTCCTTGCTTTGACCTTAACCTGCGATCTTGCACAAGGAACGCACGTGAGCCACGAACCACCATTGTGGTGGCCGATGACACTCCGATGCTAAAGTCAGACAGGGATTTGAGGAAAGTGTAATGTTGTAAACAAAGAATTTGCAGCGTACCTTAGCTTACCAACCTCATGTCTTATTTATAATGTATGAGTTTTGGTTCAACCAGGCCATTGATTGTTTACTTTAGGGAATAAGATTTGTGTGGAGATCCTTTTCTAATTAGGAACTCAATTACAAACGAACCAAATAACAAATAAAAGATCCAAAACTACAAAATCAGATTAGTCAATTTCAAACCAAATTAGAAACAAAAGTTTGTTCCGACTTGCCAAATGCGTTTTGGAATAAAAAATAACGTAGTGACAGTCTTATTTATAAAGATGGTTTCAATGAAAAGAAGATTCCAACAAAAGCAAGACCAATTCAAATGAGTGCATAATTAATTGAATATTGCAAAGAAGAATCAATCTTTTAATTAGTAAGAAACTAATCAGAAAAAACAAATATCCATGGAGCTGCTCAGCTTTCTATGTTCAGAAGGCAGCCGAAATAAAACGTGGAACACTAAGATTAGTCATCAATTACAAATCTTTAAATGATTCACTTCAATGGATTAGATATCCAATCCCAAACAAAAGAGACTTAATCAATAGACTTGTAAAAGCATAAATATTTTCAAAGTTTGATCTCAAATATGTTTTTGACAAATTCAAATAACTTCAGAAGATCGATACAAAACTGCTTTCAATGTACCTTTTGGATATTATGAATGTAATGTGATGCCATTTGGTCTAAAAAATGCTCAATAAGAATTTCAAAACATAATGAATGACATATTCAATCCATACACAAAATCCTCAATTGTCTATATAGATGACATTATAATATTTTAAAAAACAATTGCAGAACACTGAAAAATTTAGGCAAATTCTTTCAAATTGTTAAGAATAATGGATTAGTATTATCATTAACAAAGATACATTTATTCCAAACAAACATTAGGTTCTTTGGTCTTACGATCCATATTGGTACAATCATCAAAATTGATCGATCAATAGCCTTTGCGGACAAATTTTCAGATATAATTAAAGATAAAAATCAATTGCAAAGATTTTTAGGAAGTCTCAATTATGTGCCTAATTTTTACAAGAATCTCAGAATTTTAGTCAAGCCATTATATGTCAGACTTCATAAAAAACCTCTACCATGATCCAATCTTCATACAAAAATTGTTCGTCCAGTCAAATCAACTGTCAAAAGTTTACCTTGTTTAGGTATACCCAATCCAACAGCCTTCAAAATTGTAGAAACGAATGCATCAAACATAGGGTACGGTGATATCTTTAAATAAAGAATTAATGACAAAAAAACAATTGATCCGTTTCCATTATGGTTTTTTTGAACAAAACCCAATCAAATTATTCAAATGTTAAGAAAAAAGATTTTATTAATTGTTTTCTGCATCATGAAATTTCAAGATGATATTTACAATCAATAATTTTTATTACGTATTGATTGTCAATTAGTCAAAGAGATTTTGAAAAAAGATGTTCAAAACTTTGTGTCAAAACAGATTTTTCCCAGATGATAAACACTTACGTCTGTCTTTGATTTACAAATTGAGTTTATAAAAGGCAGCTCAAACTCCCTTCCGAATTTCCTTACCAGAGAACTTTTTCAAGGGAATCCAAAGCCTTAGCCCTTAGAAACTCAACCTTCTCACCCTTCTCTTTCAAGTAAAGAAATTCACTTAATCTGCCTCACAAAGCTCTTTACTCTTTTACGAGCAATCATGAGACAATAAGTCATACCATGACTTCCTCTTCAATGCAAAAGTTCAAATTATGGTCATTTAAAATCAATGAAGATGAACTTCCAAAACTTCCTCCATCATCCTCTGTTGATTCAATCAAAGACTCTTATGCATTAATACTCAAGAATCAAAACAGGTTTAAGCCCCTTCGAACCAACCCTTCAATTTCAAACATAATTCCAAAGCCACCTCCCCAAACTAATCAAACTACAAAACCAAACCAATCTCCTGAGAAGAGCCAATCCTCTCAATATGTCCAAATTCCTACAATTGAACCAATTTGTTTTTTGGAAAATATCATGGTAACCCAAATGACAATCCCTTCGAGATAGCCAATAATCTTCTCCCTAAAAAATTCTCATTCATTTCTGATGACCCTGACAAAATTCGGCTGTTCTATGAGTTTATCCTCGTAGATACAAATTCAATTTTAGTTACACACAACAAAGAAAAAAATGACTCATCCAAGATTACCCACTCAAAGTGTCAAATCTTCAAAGTTCTTTTACCAAAGGAATGTTACTAAAATCCTTTCACACCTAAGCAATTCAGTAAAACTTTCAAGCCTCAATTTAACAATTGTTTTGACTACCAAAAAGCATGGTTTAAAACATTTTTATTTCCAACTCCAAATTGCTCCTATTCATGGTTTTTTTTTGTCTTATCCAAAATTCAAAGTTCAAACTTTTTCTTACTAGTTTTCTCACCGATGGTGGAACCAATATGGTCCAATTCAAGAAATCATTCATCCTCAAGTTCAAGAAGGATTTAAGATTTTCAAAAACAATTTCAAATCACCACAGCCTCAATAGTTTCAAAACCCGCTTTTATGGTTTTTCTCAAAAAATTTCCTAGCATGGATTTGTTGTCGGGATTATGTTACTTCTCCAATACTAGGTACAAGTCTATCAACTCAAGTTCTTCCGTCTGTTTGTCGAAAGTTCAAAGTCAAGTGGTGGACATGTTTTGAATTTTCTAGTATCATAAAGTAAACAATGGATAAATATTTCAAGACTAATAAATCAATCCAATCAAACACAGATGATCTTTCAAATTTAGCAAGACTAAAAGCACAAATTCTGGCAGCCATTTCAACAAAGCAATTTTATGAAACAATTTCTCAAATTTGCTCATCAGATGGCGATGACAACGACAATGATGATGCAGTCTCTCAAGCAAATGACAATGAAAATGATTGCTTTGGCCTCTTTTGGTCTTAGCATCAATAATTACTCCAAAATTTCATCACAAGCAATAAGTCAAAGAACCAAATATCACAATCAATCCAATTTCAAACAAATGAACAAGTCCATTTTCCACCAAACAAGTCTCCATTAATCCAATATCCAACCAATGCCATCATCTTCACCCTATTGTGTCTCAACCATTACCCATACATCAATATCTCATCAAACTCAATAAAACCATCATCCGCCAAATTCAAACCAAGTGTCATTTTCCTCGGACCCACCAATCAATCTCATTCAAACCAAAACTTATTTTTTTCTAAACCATCCAAAGTATGTCATTTTCCTATGACCCACAAGTCAAATCCCACCACCCATTATTAATAAAATGTTCAATTCCATCCACCGAAAGGTAATTCAATAATTTAAAAGCAAGCTCCACTCACCTTCAATAATTTCATATCCTGCCAAAATAATTTCAATCACCCATCAAAGCTACAATCATAGTGTAACTCAATTATCAAGGAATCCAATGCCATTTTAAGACTATAAAAATAAGAAGACTCAAGAGTTCAAGACATTCATCAAAATCACATCTTTCATAACTTCTCTGATCCCGAATCCTTTGTATCTCCTGTTCAAAGCTGTTGTAATTTCAAAGTTGTATTTTCAAGTTTTAAGTTTCATTTTCAAGAATCTTGTAAGTCTTTACAGTTTATTTCAATATCTTGTACTTCTGTCTTATCAATAAATTGCATGTTTTCAATCTTCATGTATCTAGGCTAAATTTTCAATAAGGGATTAAGCATTGCTGTTACTATTGCTCTATCTCAGGCACTTACATAATAAACTATAGATTATCTTTGATAACCTTTGCGACAAGTCTGTAGTCCTGGGTAACTTCTGATATCAAATAGGAGACACTAACATCAAGATTTTGATCAGTTGTGATTTAAAAAATTTAACAATTTTGAAGTGCATGCATGCTTCCTTTATTTGAATCTTTGTATTAATATTCTATGGAAGAAAAAGCAAGTATTTTGTTGGTAAATTTTTATTAAAAGTTATTAAATTTGTATTTACATATATTTTTTTCTTCTTCTACACATAGTCGCTACATTCTTATTTGAAGTTCTCTTATCATAAAGGCACTCATATTTAACATTAAGCTCATCTATGAAATATGCAAAGTTAAGGGAGGCAAGGACATTGAAGGATAATATGTGTTCTTAAGAACATCCCTACAAAACTAGGCGCCAGATGCCCTTTGGTGGGTAGGCAGTCAAAGACGCTTAAAATAGTGTAATGAGTATGAAATATCTTAAAAGCCTGCTCACCCTTGAAATAAAAGTAGTTGTCGATATTGAGTTTCTGAAAAGGTTTTAGAGGAGTTGGGTAGATATTTGATGCCATCAAAGGCAAAACTTTGTGAAATCTAGACTATATAATGCAAGTTCCCCTTAGGAACAATGAATGCGTGCGTCTTCATCCTAATTTTTGGATTGCCCAAAATACCCTTACAATTCTATTATATTTATACGAAAAAAATCAATAGATAGGTGAACAGTGACAAAGTGTAAATTTGTAATTTTAAATGAAATTATACAATTTAAATGAAATTATACACGTGTATAATTTTACCCTCCCAAATTCTGATTATTTACGTTCAAAACCCGTTACTTTCAAATATTGTTAATTATACCTAAACCTCCAACATAATTTATTCAAAGCTCTTTATTATTTGTAAACTATACATAAGTCCTTTAAATTATAAATAATTATTTTATTTGAATTTCAATAATCATTTTTACATATCATTGAAAGATTGTAATAAAAAAAATACTAAATACTTACGTACATAGTGAGCATCAAGACGCTAGCATTATAAATTTTCACACTACAACTGTGTGGGTGGGTGCTTTGATGTTAGATCATTTTCCTTTATTCACACCATTTTTTTTTTTTTAGAGATGATGGATGGTATTTGGCTGGCGCAGGCCCAGCTCCCTAGATTTTTTGCTAAAAACAACAAAGTGGATTATCATCAAATCTCAGTGGGTCCATCCAGCAAGCAAAAGATAAGAATAAACGACGCCCGAATATATCATCTCACAGACAGAGTTAGAGTTGTACCTTGTCATCCCATGACATCATTTCTCTGTCCTAATAATGTAAGAAAACAGACCACCACCCTATTTTCACCCTATTTTCGTCAGTTGCGCTATTCCCACTCCCAAAATATTCCTCTTCAATACCTTCCTCTCTCTTTCGTCTCGAAACATCTCTTCTCCAACTGAAACAAAACGGACCCGGGGGGCTCCTGCGCACAAAGGGCAGGAGGGCGTCCTGCGCATCTATTACAATCGTCGGATCTGAATGGACGGTCCAGATCTATTATTTAACCACACTTGACTCTCTCCCCTCTTTCTTTGCTTTGTCTCTCCAAACCTCAACAACAACAATGGTGAAACCTCCACTTCGCCTCCACCATTGTTAACTCCCCACTGTTTGAAGAAGAACCCATGACGAGGAGATCTCAATTTACCATCTTGATCCGTGGCTACTTTTCCGAGTCAGAGTTTTATAACCCCTCACTCACTCTGTTCTTCATTGGAACCCTTTCAAATCTGATTTATAGATGCAATTTTTCCTTCAAAATGTCTCGATCTACAGCTCTCTAACCTCTACAATGAGATTAAAGAGACCCCTTCATCTCTTTTTCGTTCTAGTGCTTCTCATCGCGAGTGTCACCACTTTGAGCTGCAGAGCTACAGTTCTTCGAAGCTTTGCGCATCTCGAGAATGGGTTTTCAGTGAAACGACGACCACTTTCTTTGAGCTTGGGTTCTCAGTGCTCTTCTTTCCAAAGATTCCCCCAATGTTGATGTTGCCGAAGAGCAAAACACTTGGAAAAGGTAAAGTGAACCTAAAAAGACTAAGAACAAGAACACTTCCCCTGATATGGGCTTGCCTCAGGAGTGGACTTATTGAAAGAGTGGCAGAAAATAAAACAAAAAAATCATCAATAAACATGTTCAGTTTGAAATGTATTTTAGAAACGACAATTGAATATATTTTAGAAAAAAAAAAAAAATCAAATGAATGTGATGTATCAGACAGATGTAATGAAGAAAGCATGAGAGAATAAAATTTAGAACTTTTCATGGAATACGAGACAAGGTAATGAGGTAGTGGTCTTCTTCTTCTTTGTTCTTTCTTTTGTTGTCTTTGCAGGTTTTTGGAGTAAATGCCGCAGTCTATCACTTCACTATGTTGTGTCAAATTCCCTTTTTGTTTGCTTGTATTTCTTTTGGTAGCAATGAAAGGGACTCTGACTCGGAGAAGTAGCCACAGATCGAGATGGTTAAATTGAGATCTCCTCGTCATGGGTTCTTCTTCAAACAGTGGGGAGTGAAGAATGGTGGAGGCGAAATAGAGGTTTCACCATTATTGTTGTTGAGGTTTGGAGAGACAAAGCAGAGAAAGAGTGGAGAGAGTCAAGCGTGGTTAAATAACAGATCTGGACCGTCCATTTAGATCCGACGGTTGTAATAGATGCGCTGGACGCCCTCCCGCCCTTTGTGCGCAGGAGCCCCCCGGGTCCAAACAAAACACCCTGTCCAAGGTGCAAACAACCCTGTCCAGGAATTCGAAACCAGGAATGCTTCCGCAACAACAGCCGACAGCAGCGAAGCAGCAGCCGGAGCAAGTACGTCCGGTGTCGATAATCCAACCATCCTCACCGCGGTACCTCTCATCAACCAAAACGCCGACGTCAGGCGCTAACCGGAAGATCGCGATTGCGGTGGATCTGAGCGACGAGAGCGCCTTCGCGGTGAAGTGGGCGGTGCAGAACTACCTGCGACCAGGGGATGCAGTGATCCTGCTGCACGTGCGTCCCACGAGCGTATTATATGGAGCAGATTGGGGATCGATCGATCTGTCGGTGGAGACGGACGAAGAGTCACAGCAGAAACTGGAGGAGGACTTCGATGCGTTGACGACGACCAAAGCGAACGATCTGGCACAGCCACTGGTGGAGGCCCACATACCGTTTAAGTTGCATATTGTGAAGGATCATGATATGAAAGAGAGGCTGTGTTTGGAGGTGGAGAGGTTGGGGTTGAGTGCTGTGATTATGGGGAGTCGTGGGTTTGGGGCGACTAAGAGGGGGAATAAGGGGAGGTTAGGGAGTGTGAGTGATTATTGTGTGCATCACTGTGTTTGTCCTGTGGTTGTTGTGAGGTTTCCTGAGGAGAAAGAGGGTGGTGTTGGTGGGAGAGGGAGTAAGTTTGTGGCGGAGATGGCCAAGAGGGAGAAGGACGAGGCGGAGCTGCGTCCTGTGCTGGAAGAGGATGTGGAGTTTCATGACGCCTCTGATGGTAATAAAGGTGAGGGGTTTTGATTAATTTTTTATTTTTAGATTTGGGTTTTGTTTGTGATTTTATTGTTAATTGTTGTGAGTGATTGAGGTATTGTATTGAGCTGTTTGGGTTATGCGATTAATGTGTTTCTGGATTGGGAAAATAAATTAATGAGTGGAGTGGGGATTATTGAAGATTGAAAACCTTGTTGTTTTTTGTTAGATTTGGGGAATCTAATGGATTCTTTCTTTCTGTAGTTAGGAACTTGGGGTTCTTGATTGAATTTAAAAAATGATGGTATTGAGCTCTGGGTTTTGTCTGGGTTTTGTTGAACAAGTTCGGTTTGAGTTAGGGTTTTATTGGCTGCAGAACAAAGGCGGAGAAAGATTTCTTGGGCCTTAATTAATCGTTTGTTGTGCTTGAACCTCTTTGTTGGATTGAGTTTCTTTGGGTAATCCTGCTTTTGAGAGTCTTTCCTTGTGATTTTTGAATAGCAAATAAAAAGGTGATAGAAATTATTATATCAAACTGGAAATGAGCTACATACTCTATGGAAAATCATTCTTTACTCAGATATTCGTCATTGTTGTTTATGGGTTTTCATCATTGTTTCAATCGTTTTCTGAACTCATTTCAATAATGCATTAGCTTTTATTGTTTCAATTGTTTTTTGAGTATAGACTTTGGTTTATGGGTTTATGGGTTTTCATCATTGTTTTCCATTTATTTCTTGTTCTTATGAATGTAGGAGAGAGTGGTTGATAAAGGAACTACTTCCAGGCGACATTTTTATGGTATTTTTGCAACCAATAATCATCTTTTAACATACAGAATTTACCTCAGAAATTTTGCTATTTAATTTTTAATTTTTCTAAAATGATTTGTTTGAATGGGGAAAACCCCAATAAATTTGTTGTCTGATGAGACGTACATTTTTTCTGTATAGATGTCCATTTGTCTTTCTCCGTTATCAATTTTTGGACATTCTTATCTCTTATGGTTTTTCTGTGATTGTGATCATCAACATTCTTCTTTACAAGTCGTAATTGCAACATTCACGCCTTTTGCAAAGAAGGAATTTAAATCTTTGTGTAACAACCTCCAATTTTCGGATTTATATTGTTGCCTGGGAACAATCTCTCCTATCTGTACAATGATTCAAATCGATTATATAATTTCACAGATACAAAATTTTTTAGGATGCGTATTAGGTTCTCTTATTTAGGAACAGTTTTACATCAAAAGGCTGTTTTGAGTTCTTCGATGTCTTAAACTTTGATTATTTTTAATGAGACATAAATTTGTTGATGGGAAAGAGGGAGAAGTATACAGTTGAAGTCTGAACGTAGCATGTAAGAGATTTTGCTGCTATGTTAGAGTGGTCCAATTGACTATCCTAAACCTTATGAACTGGAGAATTGCAATTGGTGAGTATCACTTAAATTATCCAACAAGCATGTTATGTGATGTTTCCTCGTTTCGTGTCATCTTTAAAGAAGTTTAAAGTAGAAGTAGAACTAATGTCATCTTTGTCGTTAAATCTAAAGGGAAATAATAAATTGGTGAGTGTCACTTTACGTGGATGATGATGACAAAATCACAAAAAAGTTCACTTCTATCGAGGTGAATACTTATTGATTTCTAAACCATCTTCTATGGCTTATGGATTTAGCCTGTGGAAGGATAATAAAGAAACAGTTTGGGATCCTGATGCTGGCAACATTGACGCTTCTCTTATATTAGTTTAAATTCCTTATGTTTAATTTAAAGAAACTAGGAAAAGGGGCACTTGTGATGCATATGGTTCTTATGCATTAATATGTGAAGTAGTTTGTTAACTAGCACTTGGGATTTGCTACAATATTATAGACAAATGATTGAAGAAACTCATGAAAAGAATTGTGTTGGATTTCTAAGGTGCCTTTGTAGACAAAAAAATAAAATAAAATTCTTGATGGCTTGTTGGCTGGAATGAAGTTGATTTGGAATTGACTTACCATTGCATTGTATGGAGAGTAGGATTGGGGAAAGGTGAAGGAGATGCACAACGGAGCATATTTGGATCCTTAAGCTACTTTTCTCTTTGGGCTTAATATGAATTATACTAGTGTTTGTTTGGTTTAGGTGCAATTGGGGTGGGGCTACTCAATATGTGACTAATGTCTTGCTATTCATTGTACGATACACCATATGATACATACAATATGTATTGCATCAATTATAAAAGATTGATCCCAAAAAGGAAATGGTAGGTTAACTATTTTGTGAAACAATACACCGTCTTTATCGTAAACTTGGATAGGTTCAATTTATGGTTATTGAGATCTTCTAAAAGATCTATACTCACTTGTTCCAAATAATCGAAATGGTCGATGATTAATTGATGTTCTCAAATAGGAAGGATGGTTGGAGGCAGAGTTGGTTTGAGGATTTTTAAGGTAACTTCCATGAAAAGTCTAGGGAGGAAAAGCCTCTATGGAGGAGAGGCCTCCAATCACCATGAAAAGTTTTTCGATGAAGGTGGCATAGGGTTGATTTATATTGATAAAAAACTAAAATTCCCCCTATTTTTATTGGTAATTGGTGTGGAGCCTGCTCCCTATTCATCATGTCTTGAAAAGTATGTATATGGGATATTGAGGAACTGTATTGTTTGCAATGAAGTTTTTGAATCTCGAGATAATCAATCTATTTGAATTGTGGATGCAAGACATTTCCCAATCAGTTGTAACAAAGTTTGCAGCCAATGGGTTTTCCCTAAATCTTTTTCGTTGATACCTTGGTTAGTTGAAGTGTCAAGTTTATTCTCCAGTGGGCAACGGGAAAGGGGTGATTTGGGTATTGGCCTAATATGCTAGTCTATTGGGAAATATGGGTAGAAATAACCAAACTTTAGAGATGTGACTACCATAGTAGACACTAGTCAGTCCTGACAACTTAGCTTGTACGTGGGCATCAAAACAAAACTACGACATTGGAGTACAACAACCATAGCCTTGGGAGCTTGCTTTGAAGATTTCCTTTAATTGCTTTGTAATTTTTGTTTCTTTAATAGGATATAATATCCTTGTTCTTCCAATATCCACAAAAGTTTCAACTTTTTGTTTTGTTTTGTTTTGTTTGAAACATTTAATTTAATACAAAAAAAATGTTAAAAGCCACTAATTAATTGGTATTAAGTAATTTCAAACTGATTTCTATCTAAATTGTTTTTTTATATATTTCGTATGATGAATCCTGTACATATGCAATTGAAAGCCCCCAAACTAGTGGATTCAATTTTCATTGCCGAAGGAAATGATATTTTTGTCTGAATAAATGGTTGTCTAATTGCTTGAACATAAAATCTATGAATAGTAATAATATCCAATCCATGTTCCTTCTCTCCCTTTGTTATACATTTTAAGATCAATCATAATCATCATCAAAGCTCATTCCTGATACTTTCAGGGTCGGCTACACGGATTTTGGTTCTTCGAGTAATGTGATTTTCCCACGTATCCTCGCCTAATCCAAGCTCAATGATGTATTCAATCACCGCTTTCATCCAGTTTTTTCAACTGTCATCCCCTCTGTTTACACTATTAATTTGCCAATCTCGATATTTTCTAATTGGCGCCGTGCTTGGTCTCCTCCGCACGTGACCAAGCCACGTTAAATGCCTTTATCTAATTTTGTCCTCTATGGGCGTTACACCTAGGTATCTCATAATTCTTTCGCTCCTAACTTTATCCTTATGAGTTTTATCATACATCCGTCTTAACACACATTTCTGCTACCACCATCCAATGCATAAGTTGTCCCGTAGTAGCCAACATTTTGAACTGTATAACATGGCCGGTCAAACAATTGTCTTATAGCATTTCCCTTTTAACCTCGTAGGCATTTTTTTATCGCATAATACTCCTGACGTCATTTTCCATTTCGTCCAACCTGCTTTAATCCTATGGTCTACATCTTCTCCAGTAGCTCCATTCTTTTTAATTATAAATCTTAGATATCAAAAAGCCTCATATTCTAGGACCTCCATGCCTTTGATGTCAATTGCATTACTCTTCCCTTGTAATTCACAACCAAAGTTGCACATAAGATATTCTGTCTTTGAACTCTAATTCTAAAACCCTTAACTCTCTAAAGCCTCCCGCCACTATCTAATTTTCGACCTAAACCTTCGCTAGTCTCATCAATTAAGACAATATCTTCTGCGAATAACATACTAAGGTACATCTTCTTGCAGGTGTCTCGTCAACTCATCCATGACCAAAGCAAAGAGGTATGGATTTAAGGCCGACCCTTGATGTAGTCCTGACACTGGGAATTCACTGGACGTCCCGCCTACTCAGCGAACACTAGTTACAGCCCTTTCATACATATCCTTAATGATATCGATATAACATTGAGACACTTTTCTCCTTTCAAGCACCCACCAAATTAACTCCCTGGGGATCCTATCGTAGGCTTTCTCTAGATAAATAAAAATCATATGCAAACTCTTACGTTCCTCTCGATATTTTTGTATAATTTGCCTAAAATCAATCTTATGGTGGAAAATGAATGAAACTACCCCTTCATAGGCGTTTGCTTCAGGTCATAGCATAGAACTACAATTTTTATCCCAATTATCCATACTCATCAAAATCAAAATCTGAGACCATTGTAATGGTTTGAAAAATATAATTTTATCTTTTGACCACAATGGCACTTCCTCTTGAATGAATTTGTGTGCATAGTAGACATCGTGACAGGAAGAAAATATCTCTTCATAAAAGCTCAAAGGGGAATAAGAGATTTAGGCATGGGTGCTTTACTTGAGGTTTTTGGCCAAAAGTGTTCACTAGGTTTAACATTTCGATAATGATGTCATTAGGAATGCTCTTAAGCTCATGTACAGGCAGTGTGCATTCTGATTGTTAAAATCGATCTAAATGCGATATTATGATTTGTTTTTGTTGTGTTTCTTAAAATAAAATGCAAGAAGCCAAGAATACCTGAACACCAATGTTATCCAGTTCTTGTGTTGCCTATTCAACGTGGAAGTGTCTTAGGTTTTTGTTTTCTTGGCACTTGGCGTAGTTCTTCTTTGGTTTCCTAGCAAAGTTATGAGCTAACATATAGTGGGGTTTTAGTCTAATTCGTCTTTCTATAGAGATCAGAAGTATGTCTTCTCCAGGACACATCTGCTACGCCTATAGTTATCTGCCTTACGAGGTGTCCATTTTAGGTGTATGGTCCTGGTTGTAATTCTAGGTTGTCGCTGAAACACTAGTTGCATACTACCAAAGAGCATGCCCCCTGGTTTCCTCTTTGTTCTTTAGTTACATCGTGACACACTAGTTGTATACTACAAAAGAACATGCCTCCCGAGATGAGGCATATCAATATTTTGGCTAATGGTATTTTGATTTTGGATTGAGTCTAGATGGTTGGAAGTTTGTACCCTTTCAAGTGTTATCTGCCTTGCTGGTACGTGCATTAAACATCGAGGTGTAACGAGGAAGCTTTTAGGAAGTTGCCTTGAATACCTTTCAAGGCATGGGATTGTTAAAAGCCCCAAGCTTGAACAAAAAATATTGTATGTTCATCATTTCTTTTTGTGGCATCTAAGTCCTTACTACTTTTACCATGTTTCTTTTGTTGGTTCTTGATATCTAGGCGCTTAAAAAGATAATTGGAGCCATGGCATGGTCCTTTGAATCCCGGTGATCTCCATATGCACTGCCTTTGATCTTTATATGCATTGCCTTTGATCTTTTAGAAAGGCTTATGCCTTTGAAGTGGGTGATTGATCTAAGATAGAAAAATGGAATTGAGATAAACTAGACAAGTATCTGACATGCTCTTTTTTTGTTTTCTTTATGTAAAAAATGACACTTGTCCACATGTTGGTGTTGGACACAAATATGAGGGTGTACCAGTGGTGGACACGCTAAGTTAAAATCCCACCAATCATGTTCCTATTGGGTGTACCAGTTGGTATATACCGTACTGGTTGCCAACTGGTACATACCGGTTGAATTTACTGCTTTTGCTGTTTCTCGAGTGTACCGGCCAGTATATACCGGTTTACTGGATGTAACAACGGGACATGAAGTGTATTGTGTACCATCGACCATTTTTTAAAATTAAAAAAATGTTTTTTTTTTGCTTTTTCCACTTTTGACCCTTAACTTATTCCTTATCTACCCCTTTATGTTGATAACCAAACCATTTCATCTTCTTTAAGAGATCTTTTGAGAGGAAAAAAAAGAAACTATCATGTTGATACCCAAAAACTAAACCCCTGTGTGAGAGATCCACCTTGAACCCCAAGTTCCTAAAGGAAGATATCATGTATAGAAAATCGCCAAAATCCTCATTTATCTCTACACACAAGATGGGGATAAAGGTGATATAAGTTTTTTTTTTTTGTAAAAATAAATGATGGATGGTATTGAATTATTGATAGTTGCTTGTGTATGTTACACAAGTACTACATAAATGAAAGGTTTTTTTTTTACCTATTTGTGTAAATACATCATATTTGTGTCTTTTATATGGTTAAATATAAATATACCATATATATAATTTGTTTTTTCATATATCTTACGGTAGCCATTATGATACAATACATATAACTTAAATTTGGATTTTCGATATACGATACGATAAATGTTTTAACAACTATGCCACCAATACTTGTTATTCCCATCATTACAATATTTGCATTTTCTCTTTATTTGTACAATGTAGATCCATACTGCTAACCGTAATACACTTATTAACATTAGTAAATTGAAAGCTTTAAAGATCTTTAGGATCTAACCATAAATCAAAGTGTCCAGATACGAGTCCAACACAAGACTTATAATTTTTTTTTTATTACATAGGTTTTCTTCAAAACCCCAATGTCAAAGAATACATTGAATTAATTAACTACTAGTTAAAAATGTTTAATGTGTTCTATGTGATCTCTTCTCATCTAGTATGAGGAGGGGGACCATGCATGTCGGTTTGATAGGGAAGTTGGATTTATGGAAGAGTTTCCATTTGTCAAAGATTGGGGCATACTTTTTCGAGAAGTTGGCATATCTCAAATTGGAATTACGAGTTCCCTTTTGAAGTAGCTATTAGGTAGGTGAATCAAACTTTTCTAGACTGTTCGGGTGACAATTATTTTAAAGCACATTTTACATTTATGAAAACGCAATTTTTCGTTTACAATTAACGAAGAAAGGTCTTAGAACTTTAACACACAAAATTAGGAATTTAATCTGGGACTATTGTTATCGCATTCCTAGGTTCGGGCCTCAGCAGTTCCTCTTTGTGAGAAACCTCTTGACATGGTGTTGCCAATATATAAGAACGAAAAGGAAATTGCTCAGAGCGACATTATATGTTAGCATTTCAACTCAGATTCAAAACTTACCCGTAATTAATGGACTTGTTTCAATGGTTTTTTGAATTATTGTTTGGAGTATGCTAGATATGTAGTATCCTCATCTTAAAAACTTATCAAATGTGGTATGCTGAATCAACAATGGCACATTATCAAATAATTCTTTATTTTGTGCGGTTGTTGAATCTCTATTTCTTCTCATTACGCACGAAAGTTTATATCTCTTCCCTTCATAAATTATTATTGTTTAATCAAATTGATTTCGGTTCTCTAGACCTCAATTCTTAAACCTGGGCAAAGCAATTAAGAGTGAAAGATATTTCTTGACTAGTCCAAAGTTGTACTTTATTTTGCTTTCTGTGTGATTTTGGAGAATGGATAGGTTGGGATTGGGTATGGGTTTACTTGGTAAGCAGTGGCGAAATAAGGATTTTAGTTCAGGAGCGGCGAAATGGTAAGGAATTGTTGATCGATAATAGGAGTTATCAGAGGCGAAGCTAAAAAAATTTCTAATCTAGGCTGATAGTTTAAGAACAAATTTCTACTACAGCTACAAGTAAACACAATATATATATATATATATATATATATATATATATATATATATATTCTAATTATTCTTCGTGAACTTAATCTAGTACTGTGTATTTGTACATCTAATAAAAGGTACATTGTATATATCAAACTGAATTGGGTATAATATTTTAAGCCAAATTATACTAAAGTTTTCGATAGTTTAGAAAAGGCAAACAAGTCTAATAACTAGAATATAGATAAAAAAAAATGCAAAATAATTAAGATATAACTCTTTGATAAATTATAAATTTTTTTATTTTTTATTTTTAATCTATTAATATAATTGTATAAAAACGTCGTTTGAATTTTTTTTTTTCAGGGATGGTAATAAATAGGGAGAATAAAAAAAAATTCTCTATTTGTATAGAAAAGTCATTTTTTTTTGGTTTTATTGTATAACATTGTTTTTTGTTTGGGTTTCATACTATTTGTGAACAAATAAGGCTTTAATAAACTATAATTTTTTTCTTTTTAATGTATTCATATAATTGTATAAAAACATCTTATAAATTTTGTTTTTTCAGGAATGGTAACAAATAGAGAGAATAAAAAAAGATCTGTCTATATATAGAAAAAAGTAACAAATAGAGAGAATAAAAAAAACTCTATATATATAGAAAAAAAATTTGATGCTCCAAGTGAGTCGAACTTGGTTCATTTGTAACAAAGCTTTAATGACCACCCACTCTACCAAAGACTCGATATGCACCTTTGAATCAAGTTTTATAATAGGGTATTTGTATATTTGTATTTGAAAAAAAATTCAGAAATGCTAGGTATATACTTTAAAAACTCCATGCCTCAAATAAGCCATATAGAATCAGCTCGATTGTTGGCTAAGATTAGAATTTCGATTTTGATTGTCACACGACTAGTTTGGAAATAATAACTATCGTTACTGGAGAAGATGAACAGCTGTTGATAAAGTGGAAAAGAATATGGTGAATATAAAGGAGAAATTAGTTTATTTGGATTAAGTGAAACATGAGCTTGCTGACCCAGTAGCTCCACATCAGATAAGATAGGAAAATGAGTAAATATGGTGAGGTAAGCAGCATTTTCCTTTGTGATAGTTTGAGCCATCCTGTTGAAGTAAATGGTTGTGTTCTGGTTACCCGTTTAGCCAATTTAATCCATTATGTGGTGTCATTCTTGTCAGCTTAAGCTTAAGGTGGAACTTACAAGCTTTTGGGTCACTGTTGTGTTATTTCCGGTTGGTCAATCCATTTATTAACAGATCTTGGTCATGCTTGTCTCTGGCCTGTTGATCTGCCATGACTTGACTTGAACTGCACCAAGACAAGATTCATGTCCGGGACTATTTCTGGTGCCCGCTTTCCTGTTTTCATGTATGACTCATTCTGATTCAAATAGGATTCCTTTCTATTCACGTTTCCTGATCTAATTGGTGCCTGTCTGCAAAAGTTAATGAGCTTTGCACGTTAAGCTAACTAACTAGACATGGTAGATACTGAAGTCTTGAAAGCGTCAAAGAATCAGGATTAGGCACATTATGTTGTATGAGTCTAAAGAAACCCACCTCACTGTTGATTTGCATGTTTTCCTACTGCTGGTATTGGAAGTTCTTAGTCAATGCCAACTTTGCATCTCTGTTTGTCATCTGCATTAGGGTCTTGCATGAAAACTAATACAGTTTCTGAGTCTTCATTGGTGTTGCAGGAAGATAAAGTGCTGGGTGTGGAACCTGATATTTGAGAATTGACGGTGTTCTTGGCAGGATGGGTAAGTGCCATGAAAATGAGCAGTTGTGTCATCAGTTACCGTCTCACTTGTGCTAGCGCTAGATCCTTATGAACATCCTCTTACATGAATTTAATGTGGATGATGGATGATCACATCTTTTAAGTTCCTTTGGATTCTTGTTGGTCCTTGCGACTTTCTGTTGTTTTTAATCTTGAAAATATTGATGGTTTAAATGTTTAAGTTTTCTTCCATTATGTTAAGAAGTCTTGGGTGCGTTTGTCAATTGTGATGGTTTAGGATCAGAACTTAGTAACTTCGTTCTACTGCATGCATTGTATGGCAGAATCTGAATTCTTATCATCTGCATAATCATAAAACTGGAATCACGATTATAGACGGGGGGATGGTTATTCACTCACCCCTGCATCAGGGTGCTGAATCTAACATTAAAGTCACATCTTGCCCCAACTTGTGCAGTGAAATTGAGTCTTCTCTACCAACACCGATATTCCATTACTATTTATCATGAGCATCAGTATTGTTTTCTTCTCCAGTAACCACCGAGTACTAGTGGTCTAGTGGTAGAATAATACCCTGTTGTTAGACCCCTAGTAATTGAGCATGAGTGGAACGAGTGGACCATGCATAGTAAGGCAAGCTATCCGTTTCATAAGACTTGTTTGTTGACGAGACGACTTGGAACATGAATGATTCACGGGTGTATGTCAATGTCCAAGCCTTGAGATGGCTCATGAACCTCACTACATGCTAGGTTGGACTAGTCGGGGACAAGGACAAGGGCAATGCTTGGTTGTAGCACAACCAGTGCATTTGCACAACCGAGAAAATGATAGACACGAGACTTGCTCATAGCATGGCCAATTCTTCTGGCCAAAAGTTTGGATGTTACATTTGCAACGGACTGCATACGGCTAAAGATTGTACAAAGAAGGACAAGATTGCTGATGATGATGACATGGTTGCAGATCAACCCAAGGTGAACCAATTGCGTCTTTTGAACGCAATCCAAAAGCAAAATACTCCTAATGCTTCAATCCCTGCAAGTCTGAATTCCTTGTTGTATATTCAAACCACAATTAACGGTGTTTCTGTTGAGGCCATGGTGGACACTGGTGTTATGCATTCGGTGATGGCGGAATCATATGTCAAGAAGTTAGGGTTGGAGGTTATTCGAGTTAACAGCCACATAAAGGCTGTAAACTCTGCTGTGAAGCCGATAGGCGGACTGGTTTCTAATGTACCTGTCCAAATCAGTGAATGGAAAGGTATGACAAATTTCTTGATAATTTCATTAGAGAACTTTGATGTAATTATTGGAGTAGATTTCCTGAGACATGTGAAGGCAATGGTAGTGCCTCACTTGAATGGGATGATAATTATGGACCCTAAACAAACTTGCTTTGTCCTTGGACTTGTCGGAGAGAGTTGCAGGAACAAATAAGAATGATGAGAATGCTAGAAATGTTGTAATACTAAAGAATAGGAGTATGATGTCCAGTTTGCAGGTGAAGAAGAGTCTTCGCAAAGGACATATAACATACTTGGCAACTCTGATTGAGATTAAGCCAAGCCTTACGGTGGACGTTCCAGAACATGTTGCAGGAGTATTGGACGAATTCAGGGATGTAATGCCGCCTGAATTGCCCAAGAAACTTTCTCCAAGAAGGAATATAGATCATGAGATCAAATTGGTGCCCGGTGCACGTCCTCCAGCACAGGCTCGTTACCGTATGGCTCCAAAAGAACTAAACGAGATGAAAAAGCAATTGACTGAATTGCTAGACTTAGGGTTTATACAGCCAAGCAAAGCTCCCTTCGGTGCTCCAGTTTTGTTTTAGAAGAAGCAAGACGGATCACTCAGAATGTGTGTGGATTACATGGCGCTCAACAAACTAACAATGAAGAACAAGTACCCAATACCATTAGTGGCAGATTTGTTCGACCGCTGATCCAAGGCAAAGATCTTTACAAAGCTAGATCTTCGTTCAGGTTACTATCAAGTTAGGATAGTCCCTGGTGATGAAGCAAAGACAACAATGGTGGCTCGTTATGGTTCATTCGAATATCTTGTAATGTCGTTTGGGCTGACTAATGCCCTGACTACCTTTTGTAATTTGATGAATAATGTCTTTTTGGATTATATTGATTGTTTTGTAGTAGTTTACTTGGATGATACTGTAATCTATAGTCAAACCATCGAGGAAAATGTTAAGCACCTTCGATTGGTAATGACAAGAATAAGAGAGAATGAACTCTATGTAAAAAAAAGAAAACCGTGAGTTTGCTCAAGAAATAATTAAGTTCCTTGGTCATGTAGTGACTCAAGGAAAAGTGCACATGGATGAGCGCAAGGTGCAGGCTATTGTGGACTGGCTTACTCTGGAAAAGTTGCCAGAAATGAGATCATTCATGGGCTTGGCGAATTACTATCGGTTCATTGAAGGGCATTCGAAGAAAGTGGCTCCTCTTACTAATCTATTGAAGAAGGATAGAACATGGGAATGGACAGAAAAGTGCCAGCCATCCTTTGATCAATTGAAGCAGGCCATTGCTTTGGAACCAGTGCTCAAAGTTCCAAAGTTGATGTCCCCCTTCGAAGTCCACACAGATGCAGCCAATAGAGCTATTGGTGGAGTTCTAGTGCAAGATGGTCACTTGGTTGCCTTCGAGAGCAGGAAATTGAACAATGCGGAACAATGGTACCCAACGCATGATAAAGAAATGCTAGCAGTAGTCCATTGTCTTCGCATTTGGAGACACTACTTGCTGGGAACTCAGTTCATTGTTCAGACTGACAATTTAGCCATAACCTACTTCCAGAGTCAAGAACGGTTGTCGGCAAAGCAGGCTAGGTGACTCGACTTCATGGCAGAGTTTGATGCAACAATTGTGCACAAGCCAGGGAGATTGAACTCTGTACCGGATGCATTCAGTAGGAAAGTGGTAAGCGAGATGGTAATTGCCCTTTCCACAATAGAGTTCGGCTTCTTACCCAGGATACGGGAAGCATTGAAAGAAGACCAGACCTGTGTTCACTTGATCTAGCAAGTGAACGATGGGATCACAAGAAGTTTTTAGCTAGAGGATGACTTACTCCATGCCAAAGGTGATCCCTTGTATGTTCCAAGCAGTGGTGGACTGCGAAGAGAACTACTCAAGGAAATACATGATGTTGTCTGGGTTGGTCATCCAGGAGTTGAGAGAACACACGCCTTGCTGGCTTGTTCTTATTTCTGGCCAAAGATGGAAGATGACATTGAGCTGTATGTCAAGACTTGCCTTGAGTGCCAGTAAGACATAACTGGGAGGAAGAAAGCGGCATGACTATTGCAACCATTGCCCATTCCAGAGAGACCCTGGATTAGTGTCTCAATGGATTTCATTACCGGTTTGCCAAAGTTGGATGGGTTGAGGTTAATCTTCGTGGTGGTTGACCGTTTCAGCAAGTATGCAGTGTTTATTCCAGCACCACATGCTTGTACAACATAAGTAGCAACAAAGTTATTCTTCAAAAACATGGTCAAGCATTGGGGCTTGCCCGAGGATGTGATCAGTGACATAGATGCTCGGTTCACTGGTCGTTTTTGGACAACACTCTTTGGATTGTTGGGATCATAATTGAAGTTCTCCACAACCAACCATCCACAGACAGACGGGCAAACATAACAGATCAATGCATTGCTAGAGGAATACTTACGACACTGTGTGACTGCAAGTCAGAGCAATTGGGTAAAGCTCCTTGATGCGGCTTAGTTTAGTTACAATTTGCACAAGTCTTTTTCAACAAGAATGAGTCCTTTCGAGTTGGCAACAGGCCAACAACCTTTGACACCGTAGGAGGTCACCAAGTCAAAGAATCAGGGTTCATGTCCATCAGCTTACAAGTTTGCAAGAACTAAGTAGGAGATGATGGAAGAAGCAATAGATAGTCTAGAGAAGGTTGTCAAGTGTATAAAAAGTATGTTGATGAACACCGGAGAGACCTAGAGTTCAAAGTGGGTGATCAAGTGTTGTTGAAATTGACTCCCCAAATGTGGAAGAAAATCTACGGCAAAGCGGTGCATAAAGGCCTGATTCCTCAGTATGATGGACCGTTTGAAATTGTAAAGAAAGTTGGTAGAGTAGCTTACAGATTGAAGCTACTCGAGAGGCTGAAAATGCACCCAATTTTCCATGTTAGTTTCCTGAAATCCTTTAACCAAGACTTGCTTGATTCATCTAGGCAGCACATCAAGTGAGCCCCTCCAGTTATCAGAACTCAATATGATAGGCAGGTTGAGAAAATTTTGGACAGGAAAGAGTTGGGATAGAGTAAGAAGAACATACGTGTTTTCTTTTTGGTTAAATGGAAGGGATTGTCGGATAGTGAAAACTCATGGAAGAGGGTCACGGGGTTGTGGCAATTTGAAAAAGAAATTCAGGAATACTTGAAACAGGTTGCCTTGACAGGGCGTCAAGCTCAAATGGGGGAGGTTTGTTAGACCCCTAGTAATGGGCCATGAGTGGACCATGCATAGCAAGGCAGGCTGTGCGTTCCATAAGACTCGCTTGCTGACGAGATGACTTGGAACAAGAATGATGTATGGGTGTATGTCAATGTCCAAGCCTTGAGATGGCTCATGGACCTCACTACATGCTAGGTTAGACTAGTCAGGGACAAAGCCGAGGGCAATGCTTGGTTGCAGCACAACCAATGCATTTGCACAACCAAGAAGAGTGATAGACACCAGACTCGAGACTTGCTCACAACATTGCCAAGGCATGCTTGAGACAGGAGTATGAATTGAAACATAGGCAAACTAGACGCATGTGCTGAGTGCTTGGATGGACCTTGCACTAATGATAGGCATACGGTTCAAGGATCGGTATGCTGAGTGCTTGGATGGACCTTGGACGAATGATAGGCAGACGGTTCAGGGATCGGTATGCTGAGGCATGTGCTGAGTGCTTGGATGGACCTTGCACGAACGATAGGCAGACAGATCAGTGATCAATATGCTGAGGCATGAGCTGAGTGCTTTGATGAACCTTGCACAAATGATAGGCAGACAATTCAGGGATCGGTATGCCAAGGCATGTGCTGAGTGCTTGGATGGACCTTACACGAACGATAGGCAGACGGATCAAGGATCGATATGTTGAGGCATGCTAAGTGCTTTGATGAACCTTGCCCAAATGATAGGCAGACAGATTAGGGATTGGTATGCTGAGGTAACACACTTGGTCTTGACAAATGCATGGACGGATGGACTGTTGTGCATGGATGGATAGACTGTTGCGCATGGATGGATAGACTGCTGGTCTGTGGACGAATGCACATGGCTTGTTCAGGGAACATGCTGCACATGACTTAAGCAATGATGTGTAGAGGCATGCACTGAGCATAGGCTGCAGTTTGGATAGTTATTCATGATTGCATATGTTGGCAGACAGAGATTGGGCAGTTGATGTGGTGAGGATATTTGTTGGGAAGTTGCTAACTAATCGATCCAGGATCAATTGAATGCCGCGGAGTCAGGATAGCTAATGAATGAACCTTGTATTGCTTGTTGACATGTGCTTAGTTATTGCCAGGATTCTTGTAGGCCTACCATATAAAGGCCAAAACCCTGCCCTTGGGAAAGGCATTGGGTTGTGAGTTGTAATCCCTCTTTTGAGAAACAATAAACCAATAAGGGCTTGGCTCGAAATACTTGTGTGTGCTGTGTGCTTGCATAATCTGTTAGATCAGTAAGTGAGGAAGAGGAGAAAGGCTGAGACTAAGTAGAGACTTAGTGCCACATAGGGAAGGAATTGAGCGGAAAATTTAGGCGCAAAAGTGCATTGTGACACCTGCCATGGTATAAACCCAAATTTGATTCTCGGCTGGTGCAAGGTTTAACTTTAGTATTGCATTAGCTTAAAGGATTTTCTCTCTCTTCAGTCACCATGAGAACTGAAGTCTTATTTTTGTTCTTTAATTAATAATCTTCATCATAAAAGCATCAGAATAGATGTATGGTCATTTCCATCTGAAGACATCACAAGCATTGTATTGTGCAGTAGAACAAGTGAAACCATTTGTACTTTTCATCAACCGTAGAAAAAAAATGGTTGCAAGAGTTTTAAGAAAGAAAAAATAAAAAGGGACTACGCATCTAGGGAATAATCAAACCCTGGTTAGTACCGTGGGAGGGTACTATGATACCACTACACCAGATGCACGAGTTGACATGGAAATTGATGATATACTGTTGTCAAAAACAAAAAGACAGAAAAAGGTAAATGAAAAATAGAATAGTGTATACATCTGTATTCTCCAATTTGAGTTCAGCTTACACGATTCAATTTGACCAACATATTATTAGTTTAGAATCAGCTAAGCTACCAAACATTAATGCTATGTTTGGTTCATGGAGCATCAAAGTAAATAGTTCCATGGGTTCCCTAAAATAGAGGGATGTATACTTCGTAGGGGAACCAAAAAATCTATTTCCTCTGATTTTGAAGGAAATGATTCACTTTTGTTACAAAAAAAAGTCACGTGCGTCTCCATTTTCTTGCTTTTTTTTTAAAGTCAAACCAAACATTAGAAATCCACTTAAATTCCTCAAGACCCGGTTATTTCTACGATTTCCAAATTGAAATACCTTTGAACCAAACAAAACCTAAAAGGTAGATGCTCTATTGTGAAAGCATGTTTATTTTACATGTTCAAGTGCTTAAACAAAGAGAGGATCGAACGTCAAACATGATGCGAACTAGGATGAGATGTGGGAGGATGTTTGAAGTTGGGGAATAGTCTCATTACAGAAGACATCAATAGGGATAGCATAAAGTGAGCAACAAAGAAGGATTCGGAGAATCAGTTGATCTTGGTGAGAGCATCTACAGTAAGCTCTTTTAGGATGCATATTTGTTCCTTTTTGTTAGGAGATTGTCAAATTTGACACTTCGCTAACAGAGCGTGTAATGCAACAACACTATCTAAGATGAACTTGTCTAGAGAGCCAGGCCAGGCCCAATACCCTCCATCATTCTAGAGATGTTCATATTGCCCCAATCAAACACAATCACACACAAAAGGCCCCCTGGCGCTGTCCTAGCACTAAGGGCTTGGCTCTCTAGATTTTTTGATCTAAGATAGCATGGGAAACGTTTTGGTTTTCACAACAATGCCAAAACTATTTCTTATCTAATTAAATAGTGCCCTAGTTTGGCAAGGCCAAAATGACATGCTATTATATACAGAAGCGCCAATCCACAAAACAGAATAACATGTTCTTTTTACCTTTTTTGGTGATTTTCTTCATCTATGGCATTGGTTGTGTTAATGGTTCATTAGATATATAGTAATACTACCAAAGGTTATACTTAGTCATCGGAAACAATAAAAGAACACCACTTACATTGTTATCCATGCCAACATAAATCATAAAACATCTCTCAAAACATCAATTAAACAATTGTTTGTATGTTATGACAACTTTACTTCAAATGAAAAAAAAATCAAATACATTGAAGATGGTCCAAAAGTAATACAAATAACTATTTTACTTCAAATTGTTATCCCTGCCACCGCCACCTTTCCTCTTTTCTTCTTCTTCAATCACCACCACCACCATGCTGCCACCACCTCTCCTCATCCTCCCCCTCTTCTTCTTCTTCTCCATCAATCACCATCGCCACCTCTCATCCCACCTCCACCCATTTTCATCTTCTTATTCTCAACCTCCCCCCTCACCTCTTTTTCTTCTCCATTTTTTTTTCTTTTTCTTCTTATTCTCTTCATCCTCCACTTTTTTTCTTTGTTTTTTTTTTTTCTTTTTCTCCAATTTTTTTTCTTCTTATTTTTGCCCTCGCGAAGGTTCTGGAAAGTGGGGAACCTCCACTCGCAAGAAACCTTTGCAAGAGTGAAGAAGAAAAAAATGGGAAACGGAGAAGAGAGGAAAAAAAATTTAAGAAAAAGAAAAACAAAGAGAAAAGTAAAAGAAGAAGAAATCAGAAGGAAAAAAAAAGATAAGAACAAAAAACAAAGATGAAGAGAGGACAAGAAGAAGAGAAAATAAGAGGAAGAGAATGAGAAGAAGAAGAATAATAATAACAAAAAAGAAGAACGAGAACAAAAGAGAAGAGGAAGTGCAGGTGGTGGTGTAGCCAGCGATGATAGGGCATGGTGGCATGGTCGAAAGTTGTGGGGCGAGGTGGTGTTGCTCTTGTGAAGAGAGAAGATAAGGGAAGGTGGTGGTGTCTTTTAGCAGATCACAAAAAAATGGGATGGTGGCGTCCTTCAGCGGAAATGGTGGTGCTATTTAACAATAGCCAATACAAATCCGTTGAAATATGAGGGTGGGAGGTTGGATTTGGAATAACTCTTGTTATATTTACTTTCCACTCACAAATCCTTCAAAATTCACAACTTTAACAAATCCATTAAAATCCACTACTTCTTGAATACCCCCTGATTTTGGTGGACTTTTGAAAAACTTGAATTGAATACCCCTGATTTTGATGGATTTTATAACAATCATTTAAAATCGATATTTGAATACCCCTAGATTTACATGTATTATTTTAAATCCTTAATTGAATACCCCTAAATTTTAATGAATTTTAAAATCATTCACAATCCATTAAAATTCGTAATTGAATACCACCCCCTAATTAAGTGGGTTACAATTTATGCACTGTCAATGCTAAAAGTCACAGTAGGCATTAGGGGTGGGCATCCCATCCCGCGATCCCGATCCCGTCCCGTCCCGTCCCGATTTTTTCGGGTCTTAATGGGATTGAATAATTTCATCCCGATCCCGTCCCGTCCCGTTCTAGAATGGGATGGGATGGGATGAAGATTTTCAATCCCGCCAATCCCGTCCCGTCCCGAGCTATTTTTTTAATATTTATTATTAATATTTTTATTTATTTATTTATTTTTATTCATAGATTATGATGGATACTACTTCAGTTTTGATTACAAAGTTAGTTTATTTCATTTACAGAATAGATTTAGTTATAAATGATATGCAAAGGGTGTTTGAAACAAAATGGCACAGCAGAGAATCATGATGAAGGTAAATGATATGTCTGCGATGCATTCCGCATGATCCAAGCTTCACACTCTAGATGTCCTGCAAGTAGATTGATTCCCAAACATTCCAAGGACCTCAAGATGTAATGACTAACAAAAGACCATGAGTAAGAAAACAGGCCATCACCCACAAACTAATTTTTGTGGTTTAACTAGATTGCTTACTCTAATGAATCCAATTTATTGATTTACTTCTGATGTAAATGCAAATACATAAAAGGTACAGATCGAGCGAATAGTCTCTTCAAAAAAAAAAAGAAGAGCAAATTAGTCATCAAAAGGCGAGCTCATCTCTTGGATCAAGCTATTTATTTGGACTCAGATATGGACTGAGCTGGAGATGGTATTTTGCATTTTGTTTCTTTGGCAGGCCCCAATAGCATTATGGAGTGGGAATTGGGTCTCCTTGAAGACTTTAAAAGAGTGGTTCAGTGAGGGGAGTTTGCTCAAGGCTAAAGGTGAGTAGAAAAGGAGTTTCAGGCATTAAGGAGGCAGCATGGATGTTAGATGGGGATGGGCCAATGTCTGGGCATCAATTTCAGGAATAACGAGCGAAATTTTCCGTAGAAGTTTAAGGGGTTTAGGGAAAGCAACCCCGAGTTATTGATAGGGATGGGCCAATGTCTGGTCCGAGTTATTTTTCACGCTCTTATATGATGATAATCTTCGCGGCAGTCACAGGCAGCACGCTGATCCCGTCCCGTCCCGAACCCGTTTGGGATGGGACGAGGTCGGGATGAGGTTTTTCCCATCCAGTCCCGTCCCGATCCCGTATGAACGGGATGGGATAGGGATGGGTATATCTCGTCCCATCCCGTCCCGTGCCCACCCCTAGTAGGCATTATTTCCATGAAATTATGCATTGTCAATGCTACATTTATAGATCACAAATCCGATAATTAAGCTTGTAGAGAAGGAAACAAATGAAACAATCAAGATATTTTGAATAAATGCAGAGGTTCCTTCCACCGGGCTACAAATGATTTATAAAATTATGGGCTCAGTTCAAGGACTGATTTTGCGGAATTTTACGAAATTTTGCAAAATATTTCATTTTTTGAGATCTCGAAATTTAAAGTGCAGAAATCGTAAGTATATTATTTCGATGAGTTATTTCAAAATATTTCGTGTTTTCTGTAAATTTTGGCATTTTCATATGAAACCCAAAAAGTTCTTAAGAAAATTACATTTTTTTCGTCGAAAGATTTAATCATTTTTTTGTAGATTTTGATATTTTCATTAAAACCCAAAACATTATGAAGAAAATTACATTTATAGAGACACTTGTGTACCTAGGCTTCATTTAATATATTTAATGTATTTATTAGGTTAATTTATTTGTATCTTACTTTTTTGCATATCCATATATATATATATATATATATGGATATGCAAAAAAGTAAGATACAAATAAATCACAATCCTTGGCACAGTTACTGAGAAATATACAACGAATATTGTCTAAAATATTGTTAAAATCAAAAAACGAAATCACAATCCTTGGCTCAGTTACTGAGAAATAAAGAATAATATATCTGTCAAGGTTCAACTAAGGCCTATGGGTCCAGAGCTCCAACAAAATTTTATAAGAAAAGAATCTATGTGAAGGTTGGAAAAACATTTCATAAGTTGTATTTTTAGTGTTGCTTAGTCATATAGGGGGGTTGTTACAATAGGAAAACATCACACTTGTGGGTATACCGTGCACTACTGCACTCACCTTAAGGGAAGGATTATGTTATTGACATAAGGTCCACTTAGTTGATCAATGACATGGGAATACAATTGATTCAAGCTTCTACGTGTTGTCATTCAATGAGAGTTCATTTCAGGGTTTAATTTTGAGTAGGCAACGACTTTTTGACACCACCATTTTTGTTGAAGAACGCCCTTTTTTTATGTGCTGAAGGGCACTACCATTATAAGGAAAAAAAGTTGTCCAAACTTTTCGACCTAAAAAATTTGGAACGCGAGGACACAAACCCAACTCGTACTCACAGCAACATCTCTCTCACAAGCTCGCTGGTACGACGCTAAACACTGGCATACGTCGTTCTCTGTTGACTGTGTCGATTTCTCTCCCTCTCTTCTACTTCTACATCTTCATTTGGAAGGAATTTGGGTGAAGTTTGTGCGTGGAAATGGATGGGTTTAGTGAAAGTGATAATGGTATTGTTGAAGATGATAATGGTGGACTTGAGAGTGACAATTGTAGACGTGGTGGTATGCATTGTGCTCCATTCATAGGAGTAAACGAAAAAAATGAACAATTTCAAGAGGAAGAACAACCTACTCCACTTGAGGTTCACTCTCAAGTCTCAACTTGTTGTAATTCTTGTAATATCATGTTTAATTTCCTCTTTGGTTTATATTTAAAGCCACATTGTTATGATTAGGGTTACTTGTTACTATTTAAACCCTTTTGAGATAGCTACGAGTGATGTTGAGAACCTGAACATACTTCAATGGTATTGGGAAGATACCAACCTTCTAGAGGTAACCATTGCCTTAATCATTTTTCGCCATTGCCTTTATTAATATATGGTTTTAATTATAATTTATTTAATTTACTTAATGTAGAAGGATGATGATGATGATGTTGATGGCAAGGTCGATGCAAATGTTGAGACCGATGAGGAAGGAACATTGGAAGAGATAATTGACAACGACTTATTTCTTATGGAAGAGGCAAGGTTAATTCTTGTGTAATCCTTTTTCACAACTTTATTGATTTTCATAACAAGTTTATTAGTAAACCTAATTTGAGTTTTTTTTTTGTAGGTATTCCCATCGAGGTCGGCCATGATAGCTTGGTGCCAAGGTGTTGGTAGGGAAAATAATACAATTGTCATTATCACTAAATCTGAGTCCACTGATCACAAACGTAAAGGAAAAATCCATTTGGGATGTGAGAAAGGAGGGAAGCCCAAGAAAAACCCAACGCAAAAAAATTGAGCTTCATAATGGTCAATCAAGCGGTACAAAGAAGTGTGAGTGTCCATTTTAGTTGAGAGGGGTGCCACAAGGAAATGATCATTGGAAACTGCAAGTGACATATAGAGGCCACAAACATCCTCGAGCAAAATCTCCTTGTTGGCCATTCCTTTTGTTGAACAAAGCGGAGATCGAATATTTGCATAATATGTCAATGTTGGGTGTAGCCCCTTCATCTTGGTCGGTTTGAAAGAGATGTTTCCCAACAATGTCTCATATTTGAATACGATTTACAATGCCACTAATTACCTAAAGTCACTTAAGATGAAAGGTAGAACGACTTTACAACACACTATGTACTTGTTGAACGAGAATAATTACATTGAGTGACATACTGCGGACGAGGACAATAGAGATAACAAATTTTTTTTGGTGCATCTCGAGTCAATTCAACTAGTGAAGTGTTTCCCATCAGTGATACTTATGGATTGCACTTATAAAATCAACCGTTATCGGATGTCGCTATTTGAGATTGTGGGTGTCACATCAACTGACAAGACTTTCAATTTGGATGTTATTTTATGTCTTACGAGAATGAAGAGTCCTACGCCTAGGCATTGGAAAAACTATTGGAGATTTTCGAACCAGACAACTTGCAACCGAATTTGTTACTGACAGAGAGTTGGGTTTGATCAAAGCCATTAAGCGAAGCTTCCCCATAGCAAGGAGATTGTTGTGTAGGTAGCACATAAATACAAATGTTTAAAAGAATTGCAAACAACACTTTGAGGATAATGATGGATGAAATGAATTTATAAAATCTTTATCTAATTTGTATAGATCAAGTTCAGAGGAAGAATGAAATAAGGGCACTGTTGAGTTCGAAAGAAAATGAGCATCACACCAGAAGTGTTTGAATTATTTGCGGATGATTTGGTATCCGCATAAGAAGTACTTTGTGAATGCACGGACAAACACTTTCATGCATTTTGGCTAATGGACAACTGGTCTCGTTGAAGGAGCACAATCTAAGTTAAAGAAAATGTTGGAAATTCACAAGGCACATTTGTTTAATATATACATAAATGCATGACATGATCCAAGTCCAACTAATAGAGATTGAAGCGTCTTTTCAACAAAGTTTGACGAAGTTAAAAAATGAGCATTGGTCACATTTTTTGGAAAAACTCATGGGTCCGTGTCGCATAAGGCTTTCGATTTGATGATATTGGAAATTCAGAGGTCTATATATGAATTTGTGGGAAATAACCCAAGTGTCGATGTGTGATTCAAACTACTCATGGGTTTCCTTTTGCCTTGTGGTCATGAAATGACACATTATTTTACTTTTACTTAACAACTTCCATTTGCTACCTTAGACATGTATTAGATGCAACTTGGCAAAACACCTATTGATGAAAGTGCATATGTGGTTATAGACCCAGTAGTCAATGCCATTACCAAAGGCTTAATGAATCCACTCCTGATCAGCAGTTAGTGTTGAAGTGAAAGCTTCTAAAATTGAGTTGCCTAGGTTTAACTCTAATGATCGAACCATCCGAACTTGCTCAGGTCAAGGGGAAACCTAAAATGAAGAAATGTCTAAGCATGAAAAATCGACTGAAAGGGACTCATCCAGTCATGAGTACGTCAAGACACAAGAGGAACTGAAAACTCAAGAAAATGTTTCTAAGCCAAACAGAAAATGCAGAAGTGGAAAAGTACTTTATGAAGCAAATTCAGTAGCAGATTCGGGATTATGCACAACATTGAGAATGTACATGCCGATGAGAATTGTTTATTCCGATGCAAAGGAGGTTTCCTGGGTTATGACAAGGAAAATAGTTGGAGACAAATAAGGAATGAGCTACTAATGGAACTAGAAACTAACCACGAGTTGTGGTTTGGATGTGGCACAAGGGTGGGGGGAAGGTGGTCAAGGATGCTTTGACAATTCAGAAGGCACTGTACGCATTACAGACCGAAGTTGGTTGATTGACCTAGATATGCTAGAACTTGCGGCAAACCGTTGTGGGTGTGAGTTTGTGTGTTATGGGAACCAAAGTACTATATGTTTTTCATATGTTCAGCCACCGTCACAGTTGAACAACATATCAATATGTTTCATGGCACACTTTACAATGAGTTCCACTTCGTCTTGCTCGATATGACACCAAAACCACCATTGCCTTGAAAAGTAACTACTTGGCCCTCTCGCATGTTTTCAAAAGCAGTATCATGCAAAAGTTCATTCAATGGCCAGCTCCACATTGGTGACGTAATGGTCAAGAAGTACAATGCGAGTAGTTTTAAGAAGATGAATAAGTTAGAGGAAATCGTTCACATAATGGATTGATTCACGCAAGCACATTTTTTTAATGTATTTGGTAACTATTTTACATAGTAACTTTTTGCACGTTTTGTAGATGACATGTATACGTATACCAACATAGGATGATTCAATTGTTATAGAAATCACCGATTTTATATTTATAGAAAATTTGTACCTTGTGATCATCAAATATCAATAGAATATACTTTACATTTCATTTATTATGTTTCCAACTTATGATGCTATCATTTTATAATTGTTAGTTATAAAAATTGTAATTTCTAATCATCAACTAGACCATATATGGTCATGTTTACAAAGTCGACTGAAAATCAATTAAACATGATAACATTTATCAAAATATCCGAAAAATTGGAGACAAAGTTAACATGGGATAGAAAATGAAACTTAACCTGGTTCTGACACATTTCACACAAAAAATGCGAATATCAACAACAAAATCGCAGCGGACCATGCAATAGAGACCAAAACTACCCAAAAACACACAAATGCGAGTTTGAGAATGAAATTCGTAGGATCCGATGCGTTTGGATAGAAAACCTGACTGCGTCCAATTTTGCAATTTTTGGTTTTTGACTTTTTTTTTTTTTTTTTAGTTTTTCCAATTTGCATGGCTTATATACACTCTTAAACAATTGCATGTATTGCAAAAACACCATTCCGACGATGTCGAGTTAAAATTTGACTTCGAAGGTCCTGAAATATGGATGCTTGGAGACAATGTCCCAAATGTGTTGAGAGTATATAAAGCATAGAAATTGAAAAAAAAAAGTTGCAAAAATGGATAGAGCAAAGTTTTCTATCCAAACGCAACAAATCTTGCGAGTTAGACTACTGGATTTTCAGTATCCCTGCATTTAGATAGAAAGCCCGACTCTATCCAATTTTGGTATGTTTCGCATGATCCGCTGCGATTTTGGATAATATGTCCATATTCAATGTTAAAATAAATCATAATTCATTTCACCAACTAGAAATCATTACATCACCATGACAAAAATTATCAACTAAAATTTCATTCCATAAACTATAAATCATTACATCAACACCTTTTTCAATATACACTCCTTTAACTAACTAAAAACTTAGCACCAAGAACAAAATTGAACAAATAAAAGAATCAAAATTGAACATCACATCTTCTTAGTTTTTTTTTTCTAGGTTGTACTGAAGTGATATTTTTATGCCTTTTTTGGTTCTAGCCTTGCTTCATCCACCACCTATTTCACCACTGTTAACGTTTCCTCTACCAACACCACCATCCCTTCCTTCACCATCACCACCACCACCACCATCCCTTCCTTCACCATCACCACCACCACCACAACCACTAGATCCACCATCACCACCACCCTTTCCCCTACCACCACTCCTTCCTCCACCATCACTACCACTTCCTGCACCATCACCACCACCCCTTCCTCTACCGCCACCTGCATGACCACCACCACTTGGACCACTCTGTTCTTCTAGTTGCTCTTCATCTTTCACAGCCGCAGAAATATTCTTGGTAGATCACCTACTTTCTTTTAGCTCGACAACAACACACCCTTATCAACATTCTTATCTTGGACATTAAAGGCTTCCACCAACTTATGAGCCACATGAATGAGCTTGTTATGCAAGAACACCATTGATCTTAGTCAAAATCAGTGTTCTAAAAAAAGGGTCTAGGCGGCTGGGAGCTGCCCAGTCAGGTTGGGCGGGCTAGGCGGGTTTTAGATTATTATTATTATTATTTATATTTTGAGGTTGAAAAAATAAAAATTAAGACTTTGTTTTTCTTATACACTTTGCATATGTATTTTGGCATTGAATTGGAAACAAATGCAAAATAATTACATTTTGTATTTCAAATGTATGCAAATTTGTTAGATATAAAAAATATTTTCTTAAGGGATGAGTCATCCTAGTCCTCGGTGGTTGGACAAAATGACGGCTAATGTCATGAAACCACTCCAAGTAACCCTCGCTGCAATCTCATGGAAGCTTTACCAATGCACCTTGGTTATCAATTGACACAAGATGATTTTGCCAACTTTCAGCGAACGACAACATATTTCGTGCTTGACAGAGTACTTATAGCCAAATCGACATATATTTCTCATTTTAGCTCGAATGAGACATTTGGAATGACTTGTACCCTTCCCATGTGTCTCATCACTCTATCTGGGTGATAAGGTTCTTCGAGTTTGTGGCATAACAAGCAGCCTTGGAACCATGTGATGCTATAAAAGGGAGTTCTTCGCTTGGATTTCACACGAGGGTTCGAAATGACCTGACGATACAAACATGATGATTATTAAATTATAGAAGAAAAATAAAAAAAAAATAATGGGAAAGACGAGATGAGATCAAACTTGTACTTAAATGAATAAATTTTACATCTTCAGGAGACATGTCATTGAGATACTCCCTAAGAGTCAAGATTTCTTCAGTCACGACCCCGCTAATTTAGAGGCAATCAAACTTAGCCATGGTGGAGACAATCAAATTAATTAGGGGCAATCCCACTTAGTACGCACTATGCTAGCATATAACCAATTGACGATACAAGAACACCAAAGTACCCATCTCGCATGCCAACTTGTAGACATCATTCAGCTTCATCGGCAACTTCAAATATTCAGTTGAAGATAGTCATGCCCAGAATAAATAAAAGTCATCCCTAGCAACTTGTTTTGTTTTTAAGAGAATCAGTTGGACTTGCTTTTCCACAACTATTGTCCTTAATAAACTTCATCTCTAGAAAACCAAGATTATTCTTGACATGCTTTTGTGCTTCATTCTTTTTAATCCCCAGGCTATTCCCCAACATATTCACACATTTCTCTGGCTTCATTTGACTTTTATTTTCACAATAACTGGCTTACCAATGATCAACAACTGAATGACATGATTGACGTCATCGATGGTGATGATTATCTCTAAAAAAAGGAAGGTGAAATGTGTTGGTCTCAGGTTGCCAATGCTCGACGATAGCACAAATAGTCACCCTATCCACATGATCTTTACAATAGTCAATCAAGGGACGTAGACCACTATTAAGCAATTGACATTACTTTTCTCGGCTCTTTACTCAACTTCCAAACTAAAAGATGCTAACATTGAAGTCGACATCTCAATTTGCATTTCCTATATACAACAAGCAATGAGAAAGACTAGTCACTGTCTTAATAATATAAAAATAATAAAATTTACACATTATAAGAATAAAAAAATATTATAATTACCTCGTCACCAGCCCAAATGGATCGAGAAGCATGCCTGTCATAATCGTCTAATATGGAACATCTTTGGGACCCCCAGGAGACAAAACTTTGTCTTGTTCTTCATTTTCATCGGAACCAGGTTCAACAAATATAATTGGTTCCTATTCATTCCGAACCTCTTCCCTAGCCTCCTGATTTCCAATCTCCTCATCCTCATCCCCCTGACCCTTCGCTTGCACACCTTCATGTACAACACCCTCACCAACCACACCACCTTAACTTTGTTATAGGATTAGGAGTCTCGCCGCTTCTTTACTACAATGATCTTTTGATTAGAGATCGTCATTGATTGTCTATTAGCTGGATGATCACCACCACCACCAACCAAAGAAGACGCCACATCTTTGTTAATCTTTACCATACTAAAATTGTAAAAAGTGATACAGTTAAAACTTATATAAATAATTCATTATCTAAATATTTCTTCACAAAATAAAAATTAAATTTATTGCAAAAATTGGGGCATAAATGAGGCATGACAGTTCATAGTTTTGTCCATAACGAGGGAACAATTCTAATTGCACAAAATGAGGGCAAAAATTAGGGTTCAATGGAGATTTAGGGTTCAAGTTATTTGAATTTAGGGGTTTGGTTGAGTGCACAAAATTGATGAAGATGAAGACAAACCACCACAACCACAATTGAACACAAACAAGCAAGGAAGATGAAAATGCATCGATTCTCACAACTTTAATCATGCATAATCGAACCAAAGAGCATCAAATCTCCCCCAAATAGCTCCCAAAAATGGCACACCTAGTTGCACACCAAAATGCCGCTTCACACCTTCATTTTGTATCCAATAGTGAGTACAAAAAGATAGTAATGGGAGAGAGAGTTGAGAGTAGAGTTGTTCATGGGAAGGGAGTGGGAGGGAAGATTCAAATTTGGGGAGAGAGTTGTGCGTCGAAGAGGGAGGGAGAAAAAAATTTGATTTAGGGTTTATATTAGTAGTGTGCTTAATTTAGGAGGTGGTGGTGTCCTTCAAAAAAGGTGGTGGCGTTCTTCATAAAGTAGGAGAGTGATGTTGTCCTTTACCAAACATAAATTCTATATGGCGAGGAAAGGGGCACCCCTTTCCTCGACAATAAGAAAGGTTCTTTACCAAAAGTGGTAGTGTAAAAAAATCGCAGCCTTTTGAGTATCCTAATCCTTGATTATAGATTTCCCCTAGTTGAAGGGACAACAGACATAACATATGTTCCAATATCGATTCTGTGTATCAGTCAAGTCTCCTCAGTCCTAATTTTAGATTGTTCCATTTTGAAGGGACATCAGATAGGCTATGTATTTAGTGTCATGGCAATGTGTTTTAAATAAAATGGACGGCTAGCATAAGCAAATTGATGGACTTGGTTTTAATTTTTTTTAAAACGGTGTAATTGAATGTTACATTTTTTGTACATGATGAAATCAATTGTATTAACTACTATTAAAATGGATAAAGAGATGATTGTGTCATAAATAGAAGGGACTTATACAGTTTTATCCTCTAATATAATCAGTTTGCTCACATTGTGTCTTTTTCTTGAACAATTTCATATCTATATTATGATGAGAAATAAGTATTGTATCCTACGATGACGAAACATTATAGCACCATGCTCCAGACAACATGAGTTGGTATACGCATGGTTGTGCTTCATGGAAGGCTAATCCAAAGGTCCAATAGTACATCACTTTCAAGGTGAGAATGAGCAATAACATTAGTTGATATCTGGATCAGTAATCGCCCCCTAAGTTCCTATTTCTATAGTCTTTTGCACACAAAGTAGACACAATTGCTAACGAGTAAGTTTAGCCAGTCAGATTTGCTAGCTATATTTTTTTGTCAAATTTTGGCTTTTTTATACTTTTTATCCATTTCCTTTAAAACATAATCCACAAACACCATCTATAAAAAGGGTAAAAGTGTAAAAAAACCAAAACTTAACAAAGAAAATAACTAGCAAACCTGACAGATTAGAATTATTGATGGCTAACTTCTATACCAATCGCAGTTGGAACCTATAACCTTAGGCGCAACCTATAAGCTGCGCAAACCCTGCCAATACATTTTCCAGTGTTCGTCTCTCGAAAAACATGCATGCATATAATCTCCATGCTTGCAATAAATTGCAAATATCTGCCCAGCCATTTTAAAAAAACCATGGTATTTTGTTAACACTATCCTACCAATTTTTAACCAATGGGGCATCAGTCTGAATCGAACATTTGATGATGCCCATCTGTTTGCACAATTTCACACCCTCTAACAAATAAACAAAGCCTAAGTTTCCGCCTTGTTATTCGACCCGCTCTCCCAAAAAACATTGCTTGGCTCTTACGCAATCACCACGATCATTCCTGATCACAACGCCTCCCGAAACCCTGTTTTCAAGCGAGGAACGTCTACATTCATCACCACACTGCCCATTAGAGGAAATTGCCAAAAGAGCGTGCGCAACGCTCAACTTCTAATGGGAGATACTAGGAAACCCAGCAGCTGTAGCACTTCCCTGTTATGGAGCCTGTTAAGCATAACAATCAGTCTTTTACTGTTAAACAATAGCAAACAGAAAATCAAGAAGTTGTTAGTCAGTTAGTTAACATATCTGTCAGTATAGTTTAGACAGACTATTAGTCAATAGAATTCTATATATAAGCAATGTACATTGATCATTCAAGTGATGAAATACAATTACAGACTTTAGTATTGGTTATGTTAAGAATTTCAACATGGTATCAAAGCCATTCATGGCTTCAGTTTCTAGTCTACTTCATTTCTAAGATTTCATTTTCATTTCTTCAGTTCTTCAGTGCTGCTGTCATCAGTCATTGTTAATGGCTGATTCATCTTCTTCAAATGCAGCAACTATCAGTAATTCTACAAATACAGAATGGAAACCTGTCATGTTCACTCATGTATTATCTGTCAAACTGAGTGAGAACAATTACTTGTTGTGGAAACAACAAGTATTAGCAACAATCAAAGGACACAAGTTGCAAAGATTCATTGAAAAAGACTCAACTCCACCAAGATACTAGGAAACCCAGCATTGCCAATAGTTCGCAAAATACTTGGTCTATGTAATATTCCAGTTTCAAATAAAACTGAACCTGCATTTTGTTCTTCTTGTTGCTTAGGAAAGATCCATAAATTTCCATTTTCTAGTTCATCAACAATGTATAATTCTCCTTTAGAACTCATTCATACAGACTTATGGGGTCCTGCTTCAACTGTATCATCATCTGGTTACAAATACTACATACATTTCATTGATGCATACAGTAGATTTACCTGGATTTATCTCTTACAGAATAAGTCAGATGCATTTCCTACCTTTCTCAAATTTAAGTCACAAGTAGAGCTTGAGTTTGGACTCCCTATTAAGTGTGTGCA
Source organism: Berberis vulgaris (assembly GCA_963556465.1). Taxonomy (NCBI): domain Eukaryota; kingdom Viridiplantae; phylum Streptophyta; class Magnoliopsida; order Ranunculales; family Berberidaceae; genus Berberis; species Berberis vulgaris. Next base: position 74,977,177 of record OY747128.1, read on the forward strand.
GTCTGATTGGGGAGGTGAATACAGGTCATTCTCAAAATTTTTAGAACAACATGGTGTGCTTCATAGGTTAGCTTGTCCTACAACTCACCAACAAAATGGTGTTGCTGAGAGGAAACACAGACATATCACAGAGTCTGCACTTACACTCCTTGCACATTCTTCTCTTCCTTTGAAGTTTTGGGATGAAGCAGTCAAAACCTCTCTATATCTAATTAACAGGGTACCAACTTTTGTGCTCAATGGTATTTCTCCCTTTGAGTTTCTATATCACAAAGCACCTGATTACAAAACACTTAAGGTGTTTGGGTGTTCTTGCTATCCAAACATCAGACCTTTTAACAACCATAAGCTTCAATATAGGTCAGAAGAGTGTACATTTCTTGGTTACAGTATTCAGCACAAGGGGTTCAAATGTAGGTCACCTAATGGTCGTATATACATTTCTAGAGATGTGGTTTTCAATGAGAATTCCTTTCCTTTTCAAGCATTCAATCCTCACTCTTTCAAACCTGACACTCTTTTTCCTGTTTCTACTTCTGCCTCTATACCACTATCTGAGTCATCTACTGTCAAAGCTGCAAAGCATACTGCTCCATTACTGCAAAATACTGATCAGACTGATAGACATAATGTCTCTAATCCATTGGTTTCTTCCCCTACTCAATCCAGCCAGTTTTCATTGCCTCACTCTGCCTCTTCAAGTCCAGTGGTTTCTAACCAATTACCAGTAGTGCCTAGTACAATTCATCATGTTCATCAGATGGTGACTAGATCAAAATCAGGTATATACAAGCCTAAGGTCTACATGGCCTCAGCAGAACCAACTAGTCTGACTAATGCTTTAACTACACCTCATTGGCTTTCGGCTATGCAAGATGAATATCTGGCTCTACTACGTAATGATACTTGGACTCTGGTAGACTTTCCCCAACATAGGAGTATAGTTGGGTGTAAATGGCTATTCAAGGTGAAGGAAAATTATGATGGGACAATTCAGAGGTATAAAGCTAGACTTGTAGCTCGAGGATTTCAACAGGTTCCAGGATTTGACTATGAAGAAACATTCAGCCCTGTGGTTAAACCTTCCACAATCAGAGTCATACTCACCATTGCTGTCACTTACTCTTGGTTAGTTTTTGAATTGGATGTCGATCAACAATGCATTTCTAAATGGGGATCTACAAGAAGAAGTGTATATGATGCAACCCCCTGGATTTGTTGATCCAAGTCGTCCTACTGCTGTTTGCAGGCTTTCAAAGGCAATTTATGGTCTCAAACAGGCACCTAGAGCATGGTTTGACAAGCTCAGGCACACCCTACTTCAGTTTGGGTTTACAGCAACTAAATCAGACTCTTCTTTGTTCGTTAGACACTCACCATCACCTATATTTTTCTTGGTGTATGTAGATGACATTTTAGTTACAGGTTCAAGTAGGTCAGATATTGCAAAATTGATATCTCAGTTGGAATTCAAGTTGATCACTCAGCAAATGGATTGTTTCTGTCCCAATCCAAGTATATTCAGGATCTTCTTTGTAGGGCTAAAATGCAATTTGCCAATGGGTTGCCTACCCCTATGAGTGGTGGCGAGAAACTGATAGACAGAGGGAGTGATCCAGTACAAGATGTTCAATTGTATAGGAGTATAGTTGGAGCATTACAATATGTCACCATAACTAGACCTGACATTGCATACTCTGTCAATAGAGTATGCCAGTTCATGCAAGCTCCACTTGAGTCTCATTGGCGAGTGGTAAAAAGAATCCTAAGGTATCTGAAGGCTACATCAACATTCGGTCTTCATATTGTTCCTACTACATCATTCAAGTTCACTGGGTATTGTGATGCGGATTGGGCATCTGATCCCACAGACCGACGATCTACTTCTGGGTATTGTGTGTATTTAGGGTCAAATATCATCTCTTGGTCTTCAAAGAAACAAAGCATCGTTTCTAAGAGCAGCACTGAAGCAGAGTACGGAAGCTTAGCCTCAGTCACTGCTGAATTATCTTGGTTGCAGACTCTTCTCTCTGAGTTAAGGATTGGTAGTGCACCTCCTACGGTCTGGTGTGATAACATGAGTGCTGTGCTTCTCAGTGCAAATCCAGTACTTCATTCCAGAACCAAACATATTGAAATAGATCTTTACTTTGTGCGTGAAAAGGTGGCTAGAAAGCTCATCAAAGTGCTTCATATTTCAGCAAAGGACCAGGTTGTTGATATTCTTACAAAAGCTTTAGGTACTTCTAGATTTCTAATGTTACGTGACAAACTAAGTGTTTTTAATGGAACTACACTTAGTTTGCGGGGGAATGTTAAGCATAACAATCAGTCTGTTACTGTTAAACAATAGCAAACAGAAAATCAAGAAGTTGTTAGTCAGTTAGTTAACATATCTGTCAGTATAGTTTAGACAGACTATTAGTCAATAGAATTCTATATATAAGCAATGTACATTGATCATTCAAGTGATGAAATACAATTACAGACTTCAGTATTGGTTATGTTAAGAATTTCAACAGAGCCAAAACTGTATTCACCAATTGCAGCCATCTCCTAACCATAACAATCACAGAAGTGGAATTGCATTCAAAGCCTTCAACCCGCTTGTTCCGCTGCTTCCATATCTCCCAAATAACAAAAATAGGCGTTAGATTGAAGAACGCACCAACCTGGGTCGCACGCCGAAACCAAGCTTTCAGCAAGGTAGGCATTTCAACAGGACGATGCCAATGGACACCAAAAATCGACTCAAAATGCATCCAACTCTGACTGCGAGCTGTCCTTCAACAAACTGATGTTTAATAGATTCAATGTGAGGAACGGAGCAACAATGGCACTGGGACACCAAGCTTATCGCGCATTTATACAGTTCTCCATCAACCAGAATCCCTCGCTTCACAATTTTCCATACTAAGGTGGACATCATTATTGGCAGAAAGGGATGCCAAAGTTTCTGATTGCATATGCTGAGCGGGAGGTGAACTGAGCGTCTGCAGTCGGAAGGCACACACAAGAATCATCCTCATCAATATTATCTTTCAGCCTCGATTTATATAACTCAATTGCAGTTGCCCGAACCTGATCACTAATTAATTCGAACAACCCTTTGTTCACCTCCTGTACAGTTGGCCAGCATCCTTGTTGTATCAGACTCGCAGGTCATTTGAACACCATCAACTGATTCCAATTCTCTTCAAAGGAACTGATGTTACCTCTATTCTCCAAACCGAATTCGCACACATCGTGGGTCTTAAGGCCATCATTTCTTTGACAATCCGGCAAGAACTTTCGGGATTCTGGTAAGAGCCTTTTTTGAAACATATACCGCGCTGAGCGTATTTATCGGAATCGAACTAAGAACATGTTTGATCAAAGCCAGTCTCCCTAAGGCGATAAAAGTTTCGCTTTCCAACCCTCAACCCGTCTCTGTGTTTTAGTAACCAGATCATCAAAAAAGATAATTTTGTATCGCCCTTGGTAGATCGGAACCTCGAGATATTTTAGGGGGGGAGGTCTTGAATTCAAAAGTGCTATACTTTTTAACTACCACTATGGGGCATTCTCTGACAAAACAAATGAACTCTTACATGCGTTAATGCACCCCTGAACTGATGTTTTCCTACCATTTTAGAAATCAAAGTGTCAACCGCGTACAGTAGATGCGTGATCGGCGCACGAGACTTGGGAGTGTAGAAGTATCCAATATCACCTTTGGCAAAGGATCTTGTCAAACCCCTATTGAGAACCTCGGAAGCAATAACAAACAAAAGTGGCGACAAAGGATCACCTTGCCTCAAGCCACGTGAAGATTTAAAATAGTTTTTGTATACCCCTTGCACAAGCACATAAAAGCCGTAGTTAGTAATGTAATTGGAAATTATATGACATATCCGATTGTAAAAACTAAATCTTCTGAGTACCAATAGTAGAAAACCCCATTCCATGCGATCATAAACATTCTCCATGTCAATTTTTAGGATCACATTCCCACCACAAACTTTTTTGCCATTTTTCCTCATTAATTCCTGAGCCAAACCAATATTTTCCACAATGGATCTTCCCTTTATAAAAACACCTTGTTCATGCGAAACAATTTCTGGCAATAAAGAGGCTAACCTATTGCATAAACTAATTGGTTTAAAATCATATAAAATACTTGGAGACTCTATCTTCGGACTTAGTGCCATAAGATTAGTTGAAAAAGTACTAGGGAGGGCACAATCATTGAAAAATTGCTTCGCTGCCTCCCAAACCTAATGTCCAGCAACCCTAGAATAAATCCTCCGAGAACCCATTGACCTGGGAGCACTATTTTTAGGGATATTGAATGATACTGTCGCACTTCCTAAAAAATCGAGGCTTTGACTAGGTCATCACAATGACCAATAGAGAGTTTTGTAGGGATGTAGTCCAATAAAGCCACATCTGAGGGATACCCTGTGAACTTAAGAAAATTTGGAAAAATAAATTAGCTTATTGCAGAATCTCACTAGAGTCATCTATCTGACGCATTCACCTTCCGTTATTTTCTTCTCATCGGACGTTTGCCACCAAAACCACTCTTCTTGCTTCAAAGCCGATTTATATTCACAGCGGTGTTAATTACATGTTGCCTCAACATCCCAAGTTGCATTCGCATGTAGCCTGCTATTATTATTTGCACCCCAACCAATCAACAACATCTTTCCCATTGTTTCATCTCGTCCTCAAGTTGTCACAATCAACTAAAAGCATTACCAAAAAACCTCCTTGTTCCAAATTTTTAATGCCTTGCCAGAGATTTTAGTTTCATATCAATCCTTTCTAGAGGCTACATGTTCCCTAACTCAATATTCCAAATATTATCCACAAGAACAAGAAAAGTAGGATGAATAATCCACGTATGTTGAAAAAGGAATGAGGGCGTATCTGATCTTGCTTATGAAGGTATAGATGCTAGTATGGGAGCATGATTAGAACATGTGCGGTGGAAGTGTTCCACTGTAGTACTTGGTGATGTAGTCAATTTTCACTCCCTGCTTTGACCATGTTCCTGCTGACCTGTTGCTTTGCACAAGTAATGCACGTGAGCCATAGACATTCGTGGGGTGGCTGATGGTACTCCGATGCCAAAGTCAGACAAGGATATGAGAAAGGTGTAATGCTGTAACAAGGATTTTGTAGAGTACCTTAGCTTACCAACCTTATGTCTTATTTATAGTGCAAGGAGTCTTGGTTCAACCAGGCAATCGTAGGCGTAGTTTAGGGAGGAGATCTTTGTGGAAATCCCTATCTAATTAAGAGTCGTGTTGTAGGAGGAAAGTTCCATGTTAGCTCTGCACTCCTAGATACGCGAGAGATAGTTTCCAATCCAAGAGCAATCCATAGAAGGGAGTTTTCCTGTGTGGAAGATACTCTGGTGTTTGCTTCCTAGTTGAAAGCAGAGAGCAGTTGTAGTTGCCCGTCTAAAGCTGATCCTCGAGATACTTGCCTAAAGATGGCTTTTGGATATTGAGGATGGTTGTGAGACGTGTGGGCCTAGCATGCTGTGAGAGTCCGGGTCTGCTTGGCGGACTGAAGTTGAACGGGCTTAGATCCGCTTGGGATGGATCTGTGTTGGGCCGATGCTTGAGCTCGTAAGTCATCGAGATCATCATGACACGTGTTCGGCTTAGGAGTGTGACCGTTTTTATGTATCATCAGCTACTCCCCTCGAGTTAGTGGAACGTCACATCGGTTTGCTAAGTCATCTCTTGAAGGGATGCGGTGCTCATGATGATTGAGTCTGAATCGTTGCTTGAGTCGCACGCTGCATTAATTGGGCGTGCGTTGGTTTGGTTAAAAATAAGCGGGAACCTATCCTCTATATAGGTCGTCCGCGGCGTTGAGGCTAAACCTTTTGTTTCACTTGCTTTTGAAGATATTATTCTGAAAGGTTCGTTCGTCTTCTTCGCTGCTCAAGAAAACCTTCTTGATGATGATGTTCTGGCTAAGGGCCTAGAGTTTTTTGAAGATAGGTTGTTGTTCGAGCCTGGTCTTGTTGAAATCCGCCCAAGGTTTGGAGTTACTAAAGACTTGTCGTTGTACCTTCTGACGGGCGACCAGACGCCGATGTCTCCTCTGGCCTGTTTCATCTACTTGCATCAAGGGATGCTTCAAACTAGAGTGTGTTTCCCGGTTTTGGACGTGATATGGGAGTTCTTGGATTTCTTGGGGATTCCTCCTACTCAATTGGGACCCAATGGATACATGATCATTTTCATGACTCTGCTCAGTGCTAAGGAGGTCGGCGTTACTGAGACCCCGTGGGTGATCCAGTTACTAACCGCTCATCGACTGCAGAGTAATGTTGTTTGCCAGATGAAGTCGTTGAATTGCTTCGTTAACCTGCCAGATGATTTCAAATTCTGGTAGAAGTGTTGCTTTCTGGCCCCTGCTGATTCGAAATATTTCCGGTGCAAGGGTCGTTCGCTTGAGTGACAGTTCGGGCCGCTTCATAAGTTCAACTCATTTCGTGTGACTTTGATGTGCTTGATAGCGGGCTGAGTGATCATTGCTTGTGTTCTTTTGCAAGAAGGTTTCCTACTGCTTCTTTTTTTCTTAGAGAAGCAAACCACCATGGAGACATTCCGCGTCATCGCAAAAAGGGAGGCATTGATATTATAAGAGTTTCCAATTTCGTTCGTAGTGGGTTGTGGAACAACTGGCACATCGCCCCCATTCTGTATCGAGAGTCGCGCATTAAGCTGGAAGATGGGGCCCCTTCCAGGAAAAAGAAGGTTGCAAGGGCCAAGACTCCCATTCTGTCTGATGCTGAGGATCCATCTTTCTAAACCGTCGATGCCCGCGCTAAACAAACTAGGTGTCGGGATGAACTAGAAGCTATCATTATCAGTGTTGGCTAACTGAGCTTGCCCAGTTTAACCAGAGGTTTCGCTTGCTGAGGGTCGTAAGAACCTAGTGGTTCAGGGTGTGGATGAAGTTACCTTAACATAGCGAGTGGTAAAGTTTGTACATCAAAGTTGACTAGGATCCTCGAGTGCTCATGCCAAGCATGCGACAAGGTGTTATTCGAATAACAGGCTGAGCTCGTGGGCCCTCAAAGGAAGGACTAGGGTTTCCTGCGTGGTGTGTTGCGTGTACGACGTAGATCACGCGGTGACACGTGTATGGTGTAGGCTGCGTGATGGTTGAGTATCGGTTACACCCTCTGAATTGATGGGGTTGCGTGCAGCGCCATTAATTGATTGACGTGATCTGCGCAGTTTCCTTGGGAATTGTCGTCTACCATTTTCCCATACGACATTCAATGCTTGGCAGTTAATGCTGGAGTGCCCGTTTGATGAACCACTATATCTATATAATGGTATTTTTCAATCCTTGTAGGCACCATCTTTGCTGAGTTTATTTCCTTTAATATTCTTGTCTTGTCTGAAGAATATGTTTTGGGTTCTCTAAAGGTTGAGGGAAATGCTTTGGGTTTATTTCCATTACTGGAGTTTCCGAAAGTTCTGATGTTTACATTGACCAGGCATGATGATAGTTGTTATGCGTGGTCACCTGTTGTGGGTGGGCACGTAGTTAATCCGCTGAGGTATCGTAATCTCTTCTCATATCACGAAGTAGTGCGTGTACTTTCCCAAGGGAAGGGTTTGTCTTTTATGTGCAGGTGCCTTATCGTTGTTCCTGGATGTTTGATTTTAGAAATAGCATCTGCGTCCCACTTCGTGGTGGTTGCCTCCACTACTTCTTGATTAACACCGTCGCCTCCCTTGCATTGGAAGTCGACATCTGGGTTGAAGGTGGAGTCAGGCATGGTCTGTTGAAGTGGGCCTTTGATTCCCAAATATTCCATTCCCCCTTGCGCGGGAAGGTGTATGCATTCTAAGTTTACTTGATACTTGTCCCAAGTTTGAATTGGGTCTGAGTTTTCCCTGGTACTCATGTTTGTCGATTTTGTACCCTCACAGACCATATTTGAAAGCAGCGTTCCGTGGAGTTTCCCTTCGCTTGCAGGTAGCTCGCCCTGGGCTGTTTGTGTCGCTTATAGGACCAGACAGTCTAAGCAAGTCCTCATTCCATGCTGATTAGATGCCTGCAGTATGTAGTCTTTTGTACCCGCCTCAGTGCGTTCGTGATATGTAGCCTTTTGTATCCGCCTCAAGGTGCTTGTTGTTACATCTTATTTTATTTGTTAAATGATTGTGAATCACATAAGTCTCTTATGAACTCTAAACTCAATATTGACTTAAAGCAAACTAACTGTTGATGGAGATAAACTGATCTTGGCCTCGAAGCGAATTCAGATAGTTTTCGCTGATCATTTAGCTGAAAAGAAAACCTTGTAGAGGAACGAATCTTCACGCCGACGGAATGTCGAGGGGATGTGTTTCCGCTTGCCGTTGCCATTACGACTCGCTGGGCGGGAGAGCTGTTTGCTCTTGTACCGCTCAAAAATGGCGACTCTTCCGTTTTATTGCCTTGCACTGGGTCAGGTTGCTCTTCATGATGTAGCTGAATCTGTGAACAATCTATTTGTTTCAATGCGGCGTAGTGGCAACCTCGTGCCGCAGGTTGGTCTCCACGTATTGTTCCTTCGGAGTGGTTAGCAGTATATTTAACACACTGGTGAAGGGTGGAGACCACTGCTACCATTTGGTGTAGCCACGGTCTTCCCAGGATGAGGTTGTGGGATGATGGTGCATATACCACCATGAAGTTAAGAAATAAGACCTTCTTCAGCCGCGGTTCTCCAGCTACTGTGGCTAATCTTATCTTTCCAATGGGAAAACATTTATCCCTACCGAATATGATCAGCGGGTGCTCTGATGGCACTAGGTATTCCTCCTTGAGGTGCATGCTGCGGAAAACATTGTAGAACAGAACGTTGAGCGAGCTTCCTGTGTTAACGATAGCTCTCTTCACTTCCCACTTTGCGATGGAAACGGATATGACCAAGGTGTCATTGTACCGCGCTCGGACTCCATCGAAGTCCTTGTCCATTAAAGTCAAAGTGGGAATGGGTTCTGAATTTTTGAATAAAAAACGCGTCTGCCTTCATCCGCTGGTCGTGTCCGCATATCCAGCAGAGTTTGCTTGCGGGACTAATGTGACCGGTCTTCATCCAATCCGACTTTATGAAGGACGTATATTATCCCAGAAGTCTCATTCTTTATCTCTTTGACTGACTCCCCCTGTCCTTGGTCTGTTCTGACTGCTTCTCAGACTTCAAGACATCTTTCAATTAGCCCTTGCGGATCCAGTACTCTACTTTATACCTCAGACTTTTGCGGTCATTGGTGTTGTGGCTGCCTTCCTTATGGTACGCACAATACTTGCCGTTGTCCCTTTTGGCAAGGTCTTCGCGTGTCTTCGGAGGCCACTTCAAATCCTCCCAAATTTTCATGGAGTTGATTACATCCGACGGACTAGCATTTAGGGGTATCACGGCTCTGGATTCAACGTAGTTGGATGATTTTTTTGGCTTGGGACGATTAGGATTCAGTCTGTTGCAAGTGTGCTTCCTCTTGCTCCGCTCCTCATCCTCCTGTTTCTTCCCCTTCTTCTTATCCCTAAAAGGTGAGGGCTTTCTGTTGCCTTCGGTTTCCCTCTTAGCAGTCCTTGACTCCTCCAAGATGATGTGTCTCTAGACGCTCATGAGGAGCTCTGCCATGTCCAGAGGGGGCTCCAAGGTGAGGTTCTCGAAGAGCTTCCTCTATTTGAGGCCCGCAGTAAATGTCGTCACAGTTGTATTGTCGCTGCACCCGTCGATGAGGGTCAGCTCATTGTTGAAGTGTGTGACATACTCTCGGAGTGTCTCCTCGGACCTCTTCCTTAGAGAGAGTATGTAGTGTGGGCCTTTTCTAAAACGCTGGCTTCCGACGAAACGTGTCAAGAATTCTTTTGCCAATGTTTTGAAGGAGTCGATTGACTTCGGTGGAAGGCTGTGGAACCACGTCAATGCAAGGTGTTTAAGACTGGTGGGAAAGGTTTTGCACATGACGGATTCAAATCCTTCCTTGAGCGCCATTACGTGTTGGTAATGGCATAGATGATCGAAAGGATCGGTGGTCCCGTCATAGGAATCGAGCTTCGGGGGAGTGAACTTTCTCGGAAGTGCTTCACTCATGATCCAGTCCACAAAAGGGGGCACATAGAGGCGATATAGTACGTCCGGGTCGTGCGCTCCTCTGCGGAGAGGGTTCCTGGGACCAAGCCTCTTTATCCTGGCAGCTAGATCAACGTTAGCCGCCTCTCTTAGTCCAATATGATTTTCGGAATATAAGGTTCGTTTGGCTTTCTTGTGTTTGCTCTCTATCGTCCATTAGAGATGGAGGTCCATGTTGTTCCTTGTCTCCATTAGCAATGGGTGGATTCTGTCGTGTGAGCGCCTCCACCGCCTTGATAACCTGCTGCATTTCAAATGTCAACACCTCGATTTTAGGGTCCGTCGTTGTTGTCGTTGGTGCGGGGTGTGATTAGGCTGCTCGTGCATGGCAGGAACTGGTATAGAGACAGCCGAAACATTGGACGTGTCCCCTAGCTCGTTGTTGCGTGACCGGTGGTCACCATCTTTTTGGGATTTAGTAGGAGATGGTGCTTAGTGTAAAGTTAAGAACTATGTCGTCCCCACGGACGGCGCCAAACTGATGCAGTCAGTTTTCGTTCCCTGCTTTGACCTTGTTCCTGCTGACCTGTTGATCTGAACAAGTAACGCACGTGAGCTATAGACCACCGTGGGGTGGCCGATGGCACTCCGATTCCAAAGTCAGACAGGGATCTGGGGAATGTGTAATGTTGTAACAGGGATTTTGTAGCGTACCTTAGCTTACCAACCTCATGTCTTATTTATAGTGCAAGAAGTCCTGGTTTAACCAGGCCATTGTAGGCGTAGTTTAGGCAAGATATTTTCGTGGATATCCCTCTCTAATTAAGAGTCGTGTTGTAGGAGGGAAGTTCTTTGTTAGCTCTGCACTCCTAGATACGCGGGAGATAATTCACAATCCAAGAGCAATTCGTAGAAGGGAATTTTGTTGTGTGAAAGATACTCTGGTGTATGCTTCCTAGTTGGAAGTAGAAAGCAGCTGTAATTGCCCATCCGAAGTTGATCCTCGAGATACTTGTCTAAAGAGGGCTTACAGGTATTAAGGATGGTTGTGAGACGTTTGAGCCTAGCATGCTATGAGAGTTCGAGTCCGTTTGGCGGACTGAAGTTGAGCTGGCTTAGATCCGCTTGGGCTAGATCTGTGTTGGGTCGATGCTTGAGCCCATAGGTCCTCGAGATCATCATGACATGTGTTCGGCTCAGGAGTGTGATCGTTTTTATGTATCATCACTTGGCATGATAGTTAACGTACCAAAATTTACCAAAACCCTATCTAGTTGAGTCCAAATGCGGTCTCTACCACGCCGATTGTTACACCATGTATGAGATGGACCCGTAAAGCCACATTTAATCAAACCACATGCCACCAAACAATTCTAGAATTCAGTCATGTTTGCCAATGAAGGATCATTGCCATCTACTTTTTCTTGTTTGTTCATAGTAGTATTAAAATCTCCCCCACCATCCAGGAGGAATTGCCAAGGAAAAACTCTCCAAATCATGCCGAAGCCGCCTCCTGCAAGTAAAAGAACACTTCACATATATAAAGGAAACCACAAAGGAGTGACTATTTGCTACGTCCGCAACATCACAATGATTTGCCTGGTCTATGATATACTGAACCGTGACATTCATATTGTTTGCCCAGAAAATCATATTTTCCATCCCACTATTTCACTAGAAACCCGAACCTAGGTAACAGAATTTTATTACCCACTTCTGATTCTATCATGGGTTCGATGACCATCAGGATGCGAACCTTATATTCCAACACTAACTTCCTAAGTCTATTTCAAGTATCCCTATTACCAACTCCCGAGCATCCCAGAACATTAAGTCTTCAATCATTAAATTTATGTGCAAGATTCTGTCTAGTCATGCGACGTTCACCTGCAAGAATGGCGCCTTTGTTAACCTTTTTTTTCCACTTCCCATGTTCTCGCTCCGACTGAGTACCCAATTCTAAATCCCGGATTGCATCGATACATTCATTGTCCTCAAAATCTGACTTAACTTCCTAGGTAGCTTCAAGAATGTTTGCCAAAGATTGAGATGCACTTCCTTCTTCTTATTATGACCTTTCAGTTTTTTCCCACTATTTATCAATCCACTCTGCTCCAGGTCTGATCTGTAACTGGGGGTCTTCATTGTGAATAACTTGGCACTCGATTGGCTGTGGTTACCCTTCATTTGTAAAATCAATTAGGTCCACCTCTAGTCCAATACCATCAGGATTACAGACTGCCATGCTCTAAACACCCTCTAGCTTGCCCCAACCTTGGTTTGCTTTATTTCACAACACCGATTATCCACAATGTGAACAAAATTGTATTATGCCGCTGAACTTTGTTCTAGAACCTCAATAGAGCTCTGTTTTTGCAATTCAACTCCAGCAAGTTGGCAGTCCTCTAAGTCTCTACTGGCTTCTGGGTGCCCATTTCGGCATCAGATGGAACATGCTTAGAAATTAGTGGCGATGTGTCTATAGGTGAGGATGTCGTGCTAGCCTGCTATTGGGAAACACTCTCCGCTTGACCTTCTATCTCGTCTCTGTCTAGATCAATGTAGCTGCAATATCAATGCTTGTATACCCTGCCCGTTTGCATTCCTGTTTGAAAGCTGAAATTAATTGTAGCTTGTTATTCTGCTCCAACTTATGAATTTCCGCCATACCAATGCTTTCCAAAGGCACAGTAGAAGCCTCATCCGAAGGTTCATCTACCAAAGCATTAAATGGATTCGCCTTAATAAGTTTTGCCATATCTATCACATTCTCCGGTTGGGGATGACATCCTTCCTCCTTTGGGAGATCACCTTTAACTGGTTATCCCCTTGAGTTCTTGGCTCCGCTTGGCCCTACACCTTGACCTGCCTCCACATTCTCTATCAGCATGGACCTATAGACATGTTTTATCGCAACCGGCTCTAGGTTTCGCTTCTTTTGTCACCATTGGCTTTCGTTTTTTATTCAAAGCCAATTCATTCCTACAAAAAGATCTGTCATGTCTGATTAAAATGCAAAGATTTGCGGTCCGATCAGAGAAGAAGACGAGTAGAAGAAGTTCGGAAGGAAGAGGGAGACTTCGATCGTTTTCAAATTGGGAGAGGAGAAAGACTTAGGTTTTTGCTTTTATGGGTGGTGTGGAAGAGGGCAACAGTGTGGAGAGAAAGTGCATGGTGTGATAAAGAAAAAATTAGATGACTGGTGTGAGTGAGTGTAATCTGTGGTGTCAAATAATTGATGCCCCCTCAAAAAGTGTATTTTTGGAAAATACTTAAGGCGGAAGAGTGGAATTGAAGAGAGGGAAGAGCCCCAAAGTCAAGAGTTCGGGGGATTATTCCCAAACAAATAAGACCATTTTAATTCGCTTTGGCGCTCATGATGTTAAATTTGTACCATTCAGCTTGTCCTCGTGGTGTGCATTTACTTTTGTAATTGATTTTATTTCTCGTTGGACTTCTTAAGGGCATTTTTGTTATTAAGGCATGGTAAGACATACTCCATCACAATCACATAGTTGAGAAAAATTTTAAAGCTACCATCTCCCATGTCATGTAACTAGCATTTTCTGCCTGCCTCAAATCCATTAAGCTTTGGGCTTTCCATTAAAACATAAAAATCCACTTTAAACCTTGAAGCAAACTGATATTTGATTTTTTACCTCGCCCCTTGGAGATGCTCTTGCATGACTGCATGTGTTCACTCGCCAGCGAGATTCACTAATTTGAACAGTACATGGTATGTTGTAGTACATGGTACCTATATGAATTATGACTTAAGTGTAGCTTCAAATAGTACATGTTCATAGTAACTGTTTGAAGACTTTGTGGCTTCCATCACGAAAGAATAAAGACCAAGGAGAAGCTTGTAGAATTTGAAACAAATTGAGAGCACCTCCAATGCGGTTTTAGACGATGTCATGGTATTTTTAGCTGGCTCTGTTTAATTTTTGCGCTTAGATGGAATTCTTAAACCAAAGAAGGCAAAGCACGCCTTAAGACGTTAGATCTAAAAGATTTCATGAACTTCAAGTGAAATAATCTAGCAAAATTTTTATCAATGTTATAAGAACACAAACAACCCCAAACAGAGAATTTGGTGCTCTAATTATGATAGAAATTAGGATATTTCTTAATATTAGAAATATAAGTATTTTAGTAGTATTAGACAATTCTATTATCTTGTAATAGGGATTCAAATTATGATTCTCATATTTGTCTTTTTTTAGGTTTAAGGTTTGAATTAGAAAATAGGTTAGCTATAAATAAGGCATAAAATGTCGATTGTTAGTTGGTTGATTGAATAAAAGTTATTTGTTATTAGTTTATTTGTTTATCGTTTACTTGGTTATTTCGTTTACTGTAATTTTGTTTATTTGCTAATCTAAATCTATCAATTGGTATCAGTGTTTTATTTTTAAAATTTTCAAAGATACAAGACAAAGAATTTGTGAAGGAGTTGACAGAAGAAAAGAAACTACTCCCCACTGGGACGTTGTCCTTGATGTTCATAGAATTCATGGTAGCAAAGAGGGCCAAATTAGCAGAACGGATGGCCAATTTGGATTGGATTTTCAACAAGGAAGAGGACATGGAACAAACCCAAGCAGTACCACTGCCACTGGCAACACCATCAACGGCGACGCCAAAAGCCAACAGCCTCTCCCCGTTGTCTATTGTCTCCCAGGCGTCAATCGACTCCCAGCCGCCACCCAATCACAAGCCCAGCCGTTGTGTCACAGTGGTCGCCAGCCTTCATTGTCTCCCCGTCGCAGCAGGTTGCAAGCCACCGTGTAGCATCGCCAACTCTTCCCTATTGTCGATCGGCACCACAGTCTGCCACCCACACATTCCTCTCCACTTCAAGTCCTCCATCGGAACCCCTCCCTCATTCCCTTCGCAGCCTAACCACCTCGATTGACCTTCTTTTCCCTCCTCTGGTCTGACCGACATTCCCCTCTAGTCCTCAGGCGTTCCTCACCACCCGTCGCACAGTCTGCCACACCCCTACCCTTAATCGCACAGGTCGATCGCCCCAACAGTCGATCACACTAGACTCATCACCGATCGCAACCCTCTCTCAGCACCTCCACCGACTCCGACCAGCCCACCCTGACTTCGTCCAGATCCACCCTTTCGCCGCCATCCTTGCCACATTCATTCACTCAATACCAAGGAAGCACGGATTCGCGGTAAAACCCTTCGAATCCCCTAAATACGCGAGTCGGATACGGATACGCGTGCGATTCGCGTTCGATACGTATCCGACACGCGGTCAACGTATCAGTCAACGTGACTTGGTCAGGATACGGCTTGACCCGGTCCGGATACGGTCTGGACACGGTCAGGATTCGGTTGCCAATAATTTTTTTTTTTTTTTCAGATCCTGATAAAATCGGACGGTTGAAATCTTCCCAAAGATCGAGCACAGAGATCATCGATCAGAGAGATCAGATCGATCGATCAGGGAGGTCGACCGAGCAGGAAGGGGAGATCGACCGAGCTGGGAGGGGAGATCGATCGATAGGGAAGATCAGGTCGATCGATCGATCGATCGGGGAGATCAGGTCGACCGAGCAGGGAGGGGAGATCAGGGGAGATCAGGGGAGATCGATCGAGGAGATCAGGTCGATCGATCGATCGCTGAGATCAGGTCAACCGAGCAGGGAGGGGAGATCGGGGAGGTCAACCGAGCAGGGAGAGGAGATCGGGGAGATCAGGGGAGACCAGGGGAGATCGATCGAGCGGAGGTGAGTTCGAGCTGCTTCTTCATTCTCCTGCGCCTCTCCCATCTTCAACCTCTTGCGCCTCCAATCGAAATGGCGAGGAAAACAGGGAAATGGCGAGGAAAACAGAAGGGGGGAAGGGAAATTGTTATTATTTATATGGATTAGTTGGGTAGGGTCCAAATTAGGCCCAGCCCATATTAGAATTCATTACCCTAAGGGTCCAAATTCATTAGAATTCATTACCCTAATTCATTACCATATAAAATAAAAACCTTATTTGGACCTTATTGGGACCCTACCCTACCTAATAAAATATAAAAATAAAAATAAGGTTTGACGTGTCGCCGAGTCCCCGAATCCTAGTTTTTTGAAAATTGCCGAGTCGCCGTATCGTATCCGTGTCCGATACGATACCCGTATCCGAGTCCGTGCATCCTAGCTCAATACAGGTCGCCCCCTCCATTCTCTATTAGTTCTAATTGCACTGAAGAAGAAGAATTTTTTTTTAAATTCCCCGTTCTAAAATTTTATTTCAGTTCCTACCAAATTTTTCCTGGAACCCTATGGTTATTTGCCCCCTGCAATTTTCAGTACCACCAAATGCTATAGATCGTGATACTTGTGGTAGGATGGATATATACCACCACGAGGTCTTGATAATCCTGGTTATGGTGCCGCAATTATTCACCACCGCAGGATAGGTCATGTACTGTTGCAGACCAGTGTTGATGATCTAATTTGAATCAATTTGTCTGGCACATTTTGATGACCAATTTGCGCATAGCTTTACCATCCGACAGTGGATCAGTATTCTTATTCGAGTTTATTTTTGGTGTCGAGTTCTTTGGGGTGCCATCGATTACGCAAGTATCATTCTGAGTCGACTTTTACTAGAACACTTCACCATGTGCTCTCTATTGTTGCTAAAGGACGGATTTCTTCAACCTAGTGAGGTTGATAGAATTAGGATATTTATTATATTAGGAATAAGAGTATTTTAGTAATATTAGACAATTCTATTACTCTTATAATAGGGATTTCGATTAGAGTTCTCATATTTGTTTTCCATTAGGTTAGGGTTTGAATTAAAAGGTAGGTAAGCTATAAATAAGGCATAGGCAACCTACTCATAATTGGTTGATTGAATAAAAGTTATTTGTTATTAGTTTATTTCGTTTATAATTACTTCGTTATTTTCATTTACTGCAATTTCGTTTATTTGCTATCCCGAATCTATTAAATTCAAAACCCTTGCTAATCATTTAATGTGTGATTTTGAAAATAACGCATAGGCAATCCTCCAAACTCAGAGAAAGTGTGGAACAAACCACTATGGCTCATACATCCCACACTATTGGAGATGCTCTAAAAGCCTACCATGAACCAAAACCAAGCATATAACCATAGAACACTATCACACAATGGCAGCTGGTTAAACAACCCATTGGACAGTATAGCTTAATTTGATTAACTAAAGCACTTGCCTTAGGTAATTGAGGACTCATCAATCGGAAAACTGAAACTAATTCCTAACTAGCAAAAAGCTTAGGGTTCTATATTGTCAGCACTTTTGCATTCCAAATTCAATTTGTTCAAGTTATAGACACATTTGAATTCAATGTCAGAACCTGAAAGTCATATCTGCTATAAGGGCCAAGGGAAAACAGATTTCTACATTTATCTGATTTTAGCTTCTAACAAGGTCATAGGGAAAGAAAAGAAAAATGGCTCATCTGAAAGGCAAGCATATCAACCTTAATCCAAGAATTCCAGAAGTTCAAATAAACATAATTTCCAACCTAGGTTTTAAACATGTAGCTGAATGTATCTTAAAACATTGCAACAAAAACCTAATTCTCTGATTTACTAGACAAGGCCCCATAAAATGTCTATCTAATCACTAAATAAATAAATAAAACTAAAATGCTCACGTCATGTCCAAAAGCCCGGAGATAGAGAGATGTTTCAAAACATCTCCTCAAGCACCTAAAAGGTTTCCCTCGCTTTGACTCCTATGCATGGAGAGATCAGGTTTCAAACCTAGCAGTTTGTTGCTCCCGTCCATCACGTGATGGCGATGATGAGATTCTTTGGCTGCATTGGGGGGCAGACGCGCATGCCGGTCCTTTGATCGCCTAATTGAGCTTACCGATTGACCTCTAAGAGCATGGCTTGACGAAGTCGATGCTTTTGCACTTGCTGCACCGAGATTTCCTTTTCTGTGGAGCTTATGGTCTGATCTCAGGCCTCGATCGGATTGGTGAGAGGCGACTGAACGACCTTGACGATCAACAATCTCTTTTGAAGAGCTAGCTTTGATTGGAAGCTTGTTGAAGTAAACAAGACGAGGAAGAAGACCTTGTAGAAACTTCCTCAGCTGTTCGTCTCCTACATTTCTCTGGGCTGGGTTTCCTTCCAGGCTTACAGCTTGCAGGGAGCTGTAATTAGCTGCAAGTTGGCCTAGACATTTTGCTGTAGAAATTTTATTGGAGCGCAAATCCAGAATATTGAGTTTGAGGAGTCAGTGGAGACCTTCCACTTCACTAATTTTGTTACTGGCAAGGTAAAGTTCCTTGAGAAATTGTTGGAATATTAAACCCACTACAATTATCCATGGCCTAAAATTTATCATGTACTTATACACGGTAATACCGTGTGAATTTACGACGTAATTGTACGATTGGTACCCACCGATATAGTTGTAGTCCCACAATCCCGCTCTTGCTTCCGCTTGATATATGATTAGATTCGCCTTCTCTAAAAGCTCGAACTTGTAGAGAAGGCGAATCTAATCATATATCAAGCGGAAGCAAGAGCGGGGTCGTGGGACTACAACTATATCGGTGGGTACCAATCGTACAACTACACCGTAAATTCACACGGTATTACTGTGTATAAGTACATGGGCAATTTTAGACCCATGAATAATTGGAATGGGTTTAATATTCCAACAGAGATGAGCATGACGCAAGCCCTTCAAAAATAACAACATAAAAAAGGTTGTTCATACTAGCACAAAGAGCACTTTAGGTTTATGATGTCAAACAACGACTGAAGCATGGCATGCATCTGATCAGGCATGGTATCTCATCTCTTAGTAGGGGTTAACACAATGAGCTTTGTTTAAAGTCCTCAAAAGGTCAAAACTAATGTCACTACAAAAAAAAAAAAAAATTTCAGCAACAGCAACTTACCGTTACTAAGTATAAAAAAAGCGTAGCTAAAAAGAATCAGTAACAGCTCAACGATCGTCGCAATACCGTAGCTATTTGAATCAGCAACGGTAAACTTTTCCGTAGCTAATTGGCAACGGCTAAAAACCATTGCTAAGTTGCAAAAATTCCATCACTAAACGAATTTGAATTCTAAGGTTTTATTTGAGACAACAGCAATAGCGACGGCTTTTAAAATGTTTGAGACGGCTAAGGCTGTCGCAAATTGACAAAATAGAGACGGTTTTTGCCGTGGCTATTTAGCAACGGCCTCAAACCGTTGCTAAGTTAAAAATCAAATCGAAAAAACAGAGACGGCATTTGTCGTGGCTATTTAGCGACGGCTTCAAACCGTTGCTAAGTTGCAAACCAAATTAACAAAACACAGACAACATTTGTCGTGGATATTTAGTGACGGCTTCAAACCGTTGCTAAGTTGCAAATCAATTTAACAAAACAGAGGCGACATTTGCCATGGCTAGTTGGCGACGACTTCAAACCGTTGCTAAGTTGTAAATAAAATTGTCAAAACAGAAACGGCATTTGCCGTTGCTAACACTAACTTGCTGTAGCTAAAAAAATTACTAATGAAAATTCATTTTTTATAATGAAATTAGTTCTTTCTATTAATTTTCAGATTTTTCATTGCCTTTTTTTTGTCATTCAGAAAGAAAACTTTAAACCTGAACACAATTATATTAATTTTCATATAATCAATAACTTGTTCATTACAAAAAATACAATTCCAAACAATTTTATACTCTATCAACCTCAAATTGAAATTATATATATAAATACAATTTCAATTTGAGATGATAACTCACTTAAACTTAAATAACTACATAAATTGATCGTCTATGGGGCATACAACAAAAACGATACACAATTCATGTGATCTTGCACACCATATCGATCATCCCACAAAATGTGTTCTACTTCAAAATTTCATATCTTCCACTTCAAAACCAATATCAATTCAGCAACACCTAAACCTGTAAAATTTGAAAGAGCAGTGCATGAGAAACGTATTGAATGTTTAAGCTATGTAATACAAATCTCATAAAGTTGCACATTCAAATGCATGGGCGGATCTACCCTTTGGCTAAGGGGGTCAATTGCCCCCCTTATCTTTCTGAAAAATCTCACTAAATTACTCATATTTTTTTATATTGCCCCCCTTTAAAAGTTTAGATTGTCCCATTGTGTATACAATCTTGGCTCTTGACTCCACTAAAAATTAAATTATGGATTATTTTAAAATTTTAGGTTCTCCCCTCCCCTCCCCTTTTCTATACAAATCTCTGCTACTGATATGTTCGCGTTTTAGGGTTCGATATAGCCAACTGCTACGAAGTTGAGCGAATTGGGAGTGAAAATATAAGAGGAATGAGATGAAAGGCGGAGTTGAGAGATTACAGAGTGAGAAAGGGTTTGTGAGGGAGAGAAAATATAAGAGAAGGAGAAGAGGAGAGAGTGAGATGGTTGGTGAGGATGGGTTTGTTGGGAGTTAAAAAAGAAAAAAAATCTTCGTTTGGTTCGGAAAACCACGTTCAGGGATAAGTTGGTATTTTCAAACTTTTTTCCCCCCTTTGTCAGCAATCCTGACTCCGCCCCTGTTCAAATGGAGACTCTAAGTTACAACTAAGATGCATTTTTACATTACTAATCAACATCTTATTAGATAGAATAAAATATTCTTTTCTATTTTGAGTTGGCGCATTTGAAGGATCGACAAAGGTAAGCGGAGCATATTAACAAGGTGAAATAAAGAAATTTAAACGCTACAATGCTGAAATTTAAACGCTGAAATGCTGAAATAAACACTGAAATAAATTCAAACAGCATACTGGCATTCCTACTGGCAGCATTCAAATTAGCATACAAATTACATTCCATTCAAATTAGCATTCCATTCAATCAACATACAAATTAGCATACAAATTACATTCCATTCAAATTAGCATTCCATTCCATCAGCATACAAATCAGCATTCCATCAGTATACAAATCAGCACACAAATCAGCATTCAAATTAGCATACAAATCAGCATACAAATTAGCATACTAGCAGTCTAGCAGCATACTGGCATACTACTAGCATACTAGCAGCATATTGGCATACCTACTAGCAGCATACTAGCATACTAGAAAGCACACTAGTCAGTCAGGCAGGCCAACTTGCACTTATCCTTGAGTATACTAGCACACAAGAAAGCATAATAGCAAAGGAACAAACTGACGAAGAAGAACAAACTGACCAACAAACACATCTAAAAACTGCTGAAAATCATACTAGTCAGTCAGCACTAGTATTTTGAGTATGCTAGTCAGTCAGGCAACATTGAAAAAGATGGTAAAGCTAAAACTGGACGCTTAAGTGTATTTCTTGGAATAACTTCAAGCCAAGCAACATTGAAAGCAAGCAACAATGAAAGGTTATCTTAACAGCCAAGAGTCCCAAATGACATTGTTGAACAAGGAAACAACAGTCACTTACTAGTGCAAACACGAGGTGCAATGGGATTGTGGGTCATCGCACACTCTCCATACTTAGATAGCTAGAAATCTAAGTTACTCGCTGACCTTAGAGTTTGTGCCCAAAGATTAGCTTCAAAAAATTTGCAATATAACAAATCCAAATTGAAGAAATCTAAAGCCCAACCTGGAAAGAACATTAGGATGAATCCATCAAAAGGACAAGGGTCAGGGAACATATTGTAACCAACTCAAAAGAGAAGCCATCCCTAGAAAAATTCCAATGCATTCTTTCAGACTTTATAGAAGAAGAAAAAAAAAAAGACATACAGATATGGGGAAAAGGTAATGACATCTTGGTTGGTATAAGCATCAAGGGGTTGAAATCCAGTGTTATAAGAACACAAGCTCTAGGTTTTCGGTTGGTACATTCATAGCTCAAGTAGATGGCATGACTTCACCCCCATCTCTACCTAGTTTAAAGAATAAAAATTCTAACTCAAGATCTGCTGAGGTTATCTTAACAGTACTGTTTGTAGCAAGCAACAATGAGCAAGAAGAACAAACTAGAATTATAATCTAACTACAAGATGAAGGCACACTACTCATGATATGAATGTAAATCAGTAAAGCGATGTCTAAAGTTCATTCAGCTATTAATCACAAACATCAAGAGTTCATTCCTGTGTAAATAAACTGATGTCTAAAGTTCTGATATGTAAACAAACTGATGTCTAAAGTTCATTCCTATGTAAATAAACGGATGTTCATTCCTGTGTAAATAAACTGATGTGTAAACAAACATTGAGAGGGGTTCACTAGATTCAATGGACCTAGGTATTAAACGAAAATGTCTAAAATTTGCCAAACTCATTTCATTAAGAGGCTCGTTAAGTTATATTTGTTTAGGACACTTCACAACAGCTCACAACATGGCGGCCATTTGGTAATGCCCCCCTCCCCCAAAAAAAAAATCCGCAAACGAGGATTGAAGAAATATAGGAGCATCAACAAATCTCAAAATCAAAGAAAATTTTGGGAGATTGGAACTAATAAAATTGCTAGTAATGGATTTGATTTAGTGTGAACTAAGTTGGTGAAACAATTTATAGGGATGTGGATGCTAAGCTACTACATATAGAATTTTATCAAGCACCTAATATGCACAGATTTTGGGATTGTACCTAATATGCACAGAATTTTATCAAGCACCTAATATGCATAGAATTTTATCAAGCACAGAATATGCACTAATATGCACAGAATATGCACTAATATCAAGCACCTAACATGTTATAAACAACATATTTGGTTGGAGGGTTTTGTTTCTAAAGGGTGGTGAATTCCACAGAAGAAGTTGAAATAGATGTAATAATGAGTATATTAGAGAAAGCAGAGTAAGAATTCATAAGCACTCATATTCAACAACTACATAAAATCCAAAAAAGCTAACCTGAAAAGGGTTTTAGTGAGAGCAAGATTGTCGACGAGAACGTGTTAGGCTTGTTGTTAGTTCTGTTCGATCAAACTCTGTCTATGGAAAGAAAGATGATGAGGTTTTTTAGCAAAGGATGATAGAAAATCAGAAAATACCTTCAGCAACAAAAACCCCACCCACCTTGAACCTTGAAGTTGAAGAAGATGAAGAAGGAGATGTTCTTCTTCTCTCTTAGCGGGTGACGCTCTCTCAGCAGGAAGGGTGACGCTATTCTCTGTGGTGTTTTTTCACCCAATATGGCATATACTTGTGGCTTATACTTTTGGGGATTTGGGAGATGAGATATGAAAAAATGGGGTTTCCCAAAGCTATTTCGCGCCCAATTTTTTTTTTTCAAAAAATCCATTAGGGACGACTTATACCGTAGCAACCAATTTGTATTTGTAAACTTTGCGACAACTAAAATGCCGTCGCAAATGTTTTAATTAGCTACGGTTTATTCTGGATTTAGCCACGATTTTTCCGTCACAAGCACAGTTTTTATGTATTGGGGACGACTTATACCGTAGCAACCAATTTTTATTTGTAAATCTTAGCGACAGCTAATATGCCGTCACAAATGTTTTAATTAGCTACTGTTTGTTCTGAATTTAGCCACGGTTTTCCCGTCACAAACACAGTTTTTATGTAATGGGGACGGCTTATACCGTAGCAACTAGTTTTTATTTGTAAAACTTAGCGACAGCTATTATGCCTTCACAAATGCTTTAATTAGCTACGGTTTGTTCTGAATTTAGCCACAATTTTTTCGTCACAAGCATAGTTTTTATGATTATGGTCTTGGTCAGCCACCAAAAGCATTAGTGACTGTATTTTGTCATCGCAAATCTTTTAATTAGAGACGGAATCAGACTACCGACTCTAGTATTTGTAGCTATTGGAGCTTTTGCTAGGAGGTGAGTCAAGTTCGAAGAGTAGTAGGTCTGGAGACCTGAGCCCCAAAGTAGCAGATAATGACATGTAGGTCTTCATTTCAATGGCTCAGGAATTGAAGGATGAAGGAAACAAGCTCTTTCAGAAGCGGGATCATGAAGGAACCATTTTGAAGTATGAGAAGGCCATTAAGCTACTTCCTAAAAAACACATAGATGTGGCACACCTGAGGAGCAACATGGCGGCTTGTTATATGCAGATGGGTGTTGGCGAGTACGCCACGGCAATTAGTGAGTGTAATCTAGCATTAGAAGTTTTTCCAAGGTATAGTAAAGCCCTCTTGAAGAGAGCAAAGTTTTATGAAGCTATGAACAGGTTGGATTTGGCTTATAAAGATGTTGATCTGGTTTTGAATATAGAGTCGAACAATGTCATTGCATTGGAGATTGCAGATTGGGTTAAAAAGGCCCTCGAGAAGAAGGGTATCACGGTGGATGATAATAAAATAACCCCATTCCACTTAATCGAGGGTTAAAAAAGCCCTCCCCTCGGATCCCCTCAAAATGGAAGCCCTCCCCAACAATAGAACAACAGAAGAATGAAGAAGCCAGAAGAAGGAAGGTATGAAGAGATCCGAGGGGAAAGAAGGACTTACATTACTTCACTTCGATTCGATGTCGGTCGAGCAGTCGAGATTCGAGTTGAGTTCACTCTTCTTCACTATGAAGTTGCTGCAAATCGGACAGAGAGTACCACCACGACACCACCGTCCTCTTTTTTCTTCGCCTGAATCCTCCTCCTCCTCTTCTTCATTTCTTCTTCTCCTTCCTTCTTTAGCTCCTTCTCTGATTCTGAAGAGAAACAAAGAAAAGAGCAAAAATTAGGGCTCCTCCTTTAGATTATCCTCATCCTTTGATCACAACAAAAAAAACAGCAAAGATTAGATCATATCACATCCATTGGATTATCCTATAGATTGATACCAAAAGCAAAATTATGGACGGCTAATATACCGTCCCAAATGTTTTTTGTATATATATATATATATATATATATATATATATATATATTTTTTTTTTTTTTTTTTTCAAAAAAATCAATTAGGGACGGCTTATACAGTAGCAACCAATTTTTATTTGTTAAACTTAGCGATAGCTAATAAACCGTGGCTAATGTTTTTTTTTTTTTTTGTGTATATATATATATATATATTTTTTTTTTCAAAAAATCCATTAGGGGCGGCTTATACCGTAGCTATCAATTTTTATTTGTAAAACTTAGCGACAGCTAATATACCATAGCTAAATGTTTTTTTTGTATATATATATATATATTTTTTTCCAAAAAATCCATTAGGGACGGCTTATACCGTAGCTACCAAGTTTTATTTGAAAAACTGAGCGATAGCTAATATACCGTGGCTAAATGTTTTTTTGTATATATATATATATATATATTTTTAAAAAAAATCCATTAGGGACGGCTTATACCCTAGCTACCAATTTTTATTTGTAAAACTTAGCGATAGCTAATATACGTGGCTAAATGGTTTTTTGTATATATATATATATATATATATATTTTAAATCTATTAGGGACGGCTTATACCGTAGCTACCAATTTTTATTTGTAAAACTTAGCGACAGCTAATATACTGTCGCTAAATGTTTTAATTAGCTACAGTTTATTCTGAATTTAGCCACGGTTTTACCGTCACAAGCACATTTTTTATGTAATGGAGACGGCTTATACCGTAGCAACCAGTTTTTATTTGTAAAACTTAGTGACAGCTAATATGTCGTCGCAAATTTTTTAATTAGCTACGGTTTATTCTAAATTTAGCCACGATTTTTCCGTCACAAGCACAATTTTTATGATTATGGTCGCCGTCAACTACCAAAAGAATTAGTGACAATTTTTTGCCGTCGCAAATCTTTTAATTGTCTCTAGTATTTGTAGCTATTGGAGTTTTTTTTTTTTTGTAGTGTGTATACGAATTAGCCATTGCTGCACAAGACTTGCACATGAAACACACATATACACACCAAAAAAATACGCAGAAAAAAAAAAAAAAAAGAGAGAGAAGAGGGAGGAAATACCAAACATTAAATTCAATATATAAATGTGCTGAACAAAGAAATAAAATAGGAACATACCATGACCAGTTCGTAATATCCGATTGTAACGCAGGTCTAGTACACAAAGACGAGTAAGTTCGCAGAGTCCTTCGATGGTAGAGATATATTTTTTGGCCAAATTCAATACATGGAGACCTCTGGGAAGAGCACCAGCAGTTATCCTCACTAGAAAGAAGTTTAAGAGAGCTTATCAGCGACGAAAAAAAATACACTAAGTATACACTATCAATCATCAACATGTCACGAACGATCATTAGAAAGATTGAGTCCTTACCTATCACATTCAAAGATAAATTGAGCACCTTCAGACTAACAAAAGCACTAAGAAATGGGATGACAACCAACCCAAGGTTTGCCAGCTGAGCAGATGTAGATGTAGCAGTCATAGAAGAGATATACTTTTTAGTAGCTTCCATTCACTACGCCAAAACTGCTCATTAATAGCAATTGATGATAGCGTTTTATACTCGTTGCTATGAAAAGCCAATTTTTAACAACATTACAATATTAAAACGCTACCAAAAAGAAGCGGGAGATTAAAAATGATGAAGCCACTCGATTTGTTAGAAATTTTAGAAAACTGCTCCCTTTTACACGACTCTCTTAGGAATATGAGCGACAAAGAGAGGTCGAGGGAGAAGGGAGAGAGAGAGATCCAGGAAGAGAAGTGCAAAGCAAAAGATGCGTGATAATCTTCTGACGAATCAGAACCAAAAATGTGGAGAAGGCTTTCCTCTCAGCTCCAACCATGCCTCCGATCTGCCAGATTCGTCTCATCCAAAACAACCCCAAGGTTTCTCAATGCCCCTTTTTCTTCTTCAGCGACGACCCCGATCACTTCTCACTTGTTCCAGAGAAGTTTATTTGTTGAAGCTGGTAAGGAAATAAGTTCTTTGGGGTTTCAAATCTTTTGATTTGGAAGATTGGGTTGTTTCTTGTTTTTCAAAATGTTGTTATTCTTTTGTAGACATTGTTCTCTCTAAGAAGAAAAAGATTGAAGATGTGATACCCATTCTACTGATCATGAAAATGAGGAACTTGAAGCATGGTTTGCGGTGGGTTTGGTTTATTTTTTTCTCTTTCAATTTTTCAATTTATAATGATTGAAGGCGAGTTTAGGGTCGTTTTAATTGATGGGATTTTGGTTTCTGATATAGGGAAGAGAGAGAGAGGGGTGCAAAGTTGAAAGCAAAATAAGAAGTTTTCCAAGAGGGGAGAGTTGAAAGTTTTCGAAGAGGGGAGAACTGATAACACACAGTGATAATCTTCTAAGGAATCATAACCAAAGATGTGGAGAAAGCTTTCCTCTCATCTCCAAGCATGCCTCCGACCTGCTAGATTCGTCTCCTTCTCATCATCCAAAACAACAACCCCAAGGTTTCTCATTGTCCCTTCTTCTTCAACGATGTCTCAATCTCTTCTAACTTGTTTCGTAGAAGTTTCTCTGCCGAAGCTGGTAAGCAAAACAATGATTTGGGGTTTACATCTGTTGATTGGGTTTGTTTTTTTTTTTTTTTTGGAAATGGTGTTGTTTTTGTTTTATAGGTTTTGTGTTATTTGGTTGATTTTGGTATGATTTGGGGTTTTACAAGCTCTTTTCTCAAAAAAAGTATCTATATCTATGTTTGAGGCTTTGTTCATTTTCTTTTCTTTTTGGATTTTTATTTGCTTAGTTAAACTTTGTAGAGTTAGAATCCACTGTTATTTGGGGTTTTTGTTCTTCATCCATTTGATCCTTAATTTGAGGATGGGGTTTATGGAAGAGGTTGGAGGAAAGCAACTTGATAAATAATCTTTTCAGTATCCAAAACTTTTTGTGCTTGGTAGTGTGTAAAAACAATCAAACAAGGCAGGGGGTTTGAAACATAAAAACTTCAATATTGTTGGTTGTTATGGTAACAGTGTTTGATGTTTTTCATAAATAGATAGTGTTGGTATCCATTTTTTTGGATCATTTTTTTTAATTAATCAGTACTATGACGCATTACAGGGTAGTTGAGAAACACTTACAAACATTTTTTCATCGTGAAAGGAAGAAGGTATGCCTTTGAGAACTCTTTTATTCAAGTGACCTTGATTATTGTTATTGATTGCTCAATAATTTTGTTTATTCTTCTTTTTGAATGGTTAAGATTCCGGACTTGCTAAACTGGTTTGGATAGTGCATATGGTACACATTCTATATAAATGTTACAACAGATGGAGTGAGGCAAGGGCTTGAAAGGTATGAACTTTATATGAAATGGGGTTATGTTGATAATTCCGTTCTTCTTGTTCTAATTGAATTATGCTTATGGTTTTTTGTTATTTAATTGCAGATAAATTATTTATGAGTTAAGGGGATAATTATAAGCTAAACAATAACACTTGAAAAAACGTTATAAATGGTCTACTTACACTAGCATTTCTGAAACACTATAAATAACTTAGTACCTATTATAGCCCCGGCAGACACAACGTTTACTAAAATGCTATGATATCCTACAATAGCGTTTTTGAAACGCTATGAATAAGCATTTGTGGTGTAGTTTTCAGATGAAACGACTTAAAAAAGGGTAAAGAGAACTCATAATGGTGTCCAAAAATGATTGATTATGGACCAATTCTTATAAGTACGTTTTCTCTTTGATTTAGTCAAAATTATTATGGTTGAAAATCAAGTTAATAAGGATTTGAGATTATTTCTAGATTTCCATGGAAGTAAATCAAGCTTATCATTCGAGTATTTCTCAAAATTCAATTTGAACTTTATAAATGCACGTAAGTTTAAGTCAATAATTCAAGTTGGGGTCAAAATGGTGCCATAATTTAAACGAGATGAAAATTTTGTTTTAAAAAACTCATATTAGGATCATGGGTCTGCCTTTAAGTTATTTTAGAAGCCATATTAAATGTTTTAGCATAGGGTGCGAATACTTATGTTAATTTCCTCCTTGCTAAGGAGGATGCTGCTATGCATGGGCGGACCTACTAAGGGGCGAGGGGGGGGCAGCTGCCCCCCTCAATTTTTAAAATATTTTTAGTATATATATATTTTGTCTTAAAAAATCGATTATATAATGTAGAATACAATATGGTAATTGTTTATGAAAATATTCAAACATGTCTTTGTTGGTGTAGTGGTTGGAGGTTTATCAATTTTAGTAAAAGACCTGAGTTCGATACTCTTCGAGTGCATTTATAATCCCTAACAAAAAAATATTTAAAATTAATATCTAAAATAATAACGATAGAATTCAATGAAAATATATATCATTAGCCAACTCGTATAAAATTTGAGCCTCATATAAACTATTTTTTCTTTGAAATTGTATTATGATCATATTAGATTCGCAAATTTCAAAAAAAAATTTAGCTTCACCTAGAACTTATCATAATTATTTTATGATCCTCAATTCTAGACAACCAGGCTTTATAGCCACATTTTTTGTCAGGTTTTAAATTTTTTACATTTCTATCACTTCTATAGATAATGTTTGTGATTGTATTTTAAAGAGAATGGGTAAAGGTGTAAAAATGCTCTAGCCTGGCCAAAAAATGGCTTTAAAGTCTGGCTGCCTAGACAAACTCTTTTGTGATATTAGTTATATATTCTAGTTATTATGTTTGTTTGCTATTTGCTAAGGTTATCAATAGTGACTTTATTTTGGCTTAAAATGGACTACACTTGGATCCAATTTGATATATGCATTGTATTTTTTATAGTTGAATTTTTTTTTATTAGTTACTAGCTTCGGTAAAAAAAATTGGCTTTACCATTAATAACTACTATTATCAACTAATAAGTACTTTCTATTTCGCCTCCCCTCGACTAAAATCCTGGGTCCGCCCCTGCTGCTATGAAATAATGATTACCCTCATCGTGAAACATGGATGTTCGAATCAAGAGAAAACAATACATTGATATTCAAACCAATTCAATTACAAAACATGTTCAATGATATATGACATTATAAAGAGTTTGCACCATTGTGCAAATAAGGACTACAATTGCAGCAACGTAGGATATAATGGATAGAACATAATATAACGCGATAGAATGAGAGCGGGAAATTAAAATAATGAAACCGCCTATATTTAACTTCAAATTTCAGTAAACTCTTCTGTTCTCTTTCGGCAAAGGCACACCAGAGAGATAGAGGGAGAGAGACAGATCCAGGGAGAGAGATCCAGGGTAAGTTCCACCTAGTCTTCTTCTCTCTCTTGTAAAAACTATCTATCTTGTGAAAAGCAAACCCTTACTTTCTTCTTCGCATCTCTTTCTTCTTAAAAAACAACAGATCAGAGTACAGAGATCAATCAATTCGGCCCTGAAAATCCCCTTCAATAATTCTCCGAGATCTGAGGATATAGTTTGAGGTCGAGGAAATAGGAAAGGGAAGTGGTAGATCTGAGGGAGAAGTGGTTGGATCCGCATGGGACTGTGTTCTTCTCTGTTCTTCTTGAAACTCTGTCAGAGTAGGTCAGATCTGTTCTTGAAACTCTGTTAGAGGAGGCCGGATCAGCAAGGGAGTAGCAGATCTCAATTCAACTGCATTCTTCTTTCACGAATCAACACCTCCTCAAACTCCCGCATTCTTCACAGATGGAGCATGGAACTGCAGGAAGACCTAAATTTCCTTCTCAAACAACTTCCATGGTGAGCTCTACCCTATGCTATGTATGAGTTAGCTAGCTTGGTTATTGAGGTCTCCTTTCATCAGTCGAATTCCTGGAGAGCAAAAATAAAATGGGTGATTAACCTTTCAGTCTGGCCTCCAAAGTCATACAAGTGTTTTACCCGAAGGATGCAAAGATGGTAAATTACATGTTGTCTTACATACACTAAAGAGATTGACTAAGAGTATTGATAAAGGTCCCTTCCATTTATCAATCTATTTTTTTATGATAATGAGAATTTGAAGAATCTATTAATTAAGGGATTTATAAGAAAACTTAGATGTTGAACATATAAAAGGATGTTGAACTTAAATGTGTAGGAGGGGAGGAGATGGTAATGGTTGAAAGAAGGATCTGAATCTTATGCTACTCAATGAATGAGAAATTGAGTGCTTACAGCAATTGGAGTAATTTCATTTCGGAATTTCCTGTGGACTGGATGTGTGACGGTACTGAGGAAGAATTGATAAACATGTTCAGATTAAATTTTTTACTGGAATTAAGTATTTAGGGAGGTGCATATCTTCGTAGATTACTAGTGGTTTGGACTTGTTTTTTCTTAAAACAAAAGAATAAACAAATCAACCATTTAAGCAAAAATAGGGAGCTGAAGCTAGCAAGCATGTACTTGTTGACTATTGAGTCTTAACTTTTGTTAAGATAATTATAGTTAAGCCAGTCTCTTGATATTAGGTGATTGTTTGTACTAGAATGATATATGATAGGAGCAGGAAAGATATGAGATTCATGACCAGAGAAAAGCTGCAACTTAGGCTTCATGATCATCTGCAGATTTGATTCCGTTTGGAATTTGTGTGCGTGTTTATTTTGTTATCTTGGTTTGGTTTGATCAATAATATCTAATATGGTTAAGCATTACTTATTTAATAATTCTTATTTGGTTTGATTGCAAATTTCACTACTTTATTTTATTACAAAGAGCTATTTAACAATTCTGCGAGCTCTCGGTTTCCTGCCGTATCTGATAGATATGAGTATGTCTTGGAATTTACAGAGCGTTGAAGAGCTGTCTTGAGGAATTTCAACTACTGTGTGTTTGATGAAGTTGACTCAATTCTTATTGATGAAGCAAGGACTCCATTCATTATCTCAGGGCTTACACAGAAACCAAGTGATAAGTACTATAAAGCTTCAAAAATAGCAGCAACATTTAAGTAAGATTTGCACTACACTGTAAGCAACACAACTATTGTTGAACAATTTTATTTTCTTACAAAGTAGATCTGCATAGTAGTGCAGACTTTATAAAAAGGTTGAAGGCTTAATAATTAGTTAGACACAATGGAAGAGTGTGATAATCAGAAAGAGAATTATCCTATTTAACATGAATATATGTGTTTGTGCTTCTTATATGGACTGCTTTTTCCAAGTTGATGAGAAGCAAAAAAATGTTCTACTAGCGAACAAGGCTATGAGGATGCTGAAGAGTCTTGGATGTAAAGGATTTGTTTGATCCTCGAGAATGTAGTTTTGGATGTAAACGATGTTGAAACGCTATGAATAAGCATCTATGGTGTAGTTAACGCCTGAACTAAACAATATGAATTAATTCATGTGTTTCTTATTGTTGCAGAGAATGTGTAAATCCACAAATCCCACAGGTAGCAGTGATTGGATACTCGGAGAGTTGCAAATTTGCATACTTCAGAAATGAGATGTAGATGGCTAGCCCATCTTCTTGAGGGGACATTCAAATTGCCCAGCATAAAAGAAAATGGAAGATGATGCACTCAAGTGAGAGAAGTTTTTGAAACAATATACTGGCCATACTATAGAAGAGCTTGTATTGGTATCCTTCAAATATGGTACAATGATCTTCTCTGCAAGGATATAGGATGCATTCCCAAAAGACAGAAGGGATTTTTCGCAGAATTGTTTGAACCTTATGGACCTATGGATTACAAAGACCTATCCCATTAGCCTCTTTTAGTTGTTTACTGCTTCAATTGAAATAAATGTAGTCTGATCTTTTAGTTGTGCCTCGCCGTTCATGAAAAATGTTCAAGTGTTTGGCACATTTAGGTTTTTATTTTCTAAAAATAAAACTTATAAGATGTTATAAAAAGTCATTTGATACCACTTGATGAGTGCTATAGAAAAAAAAGGGTCTTGAGAAACGCTATAGAAACTAATACAATAACATTTGTTAAATGCTATGTGAGGGAAGACAATAGCGTTTTAGAAACGCTATTGATAACTATACAATAGCGTTTTTTAAGTGATGTTACAAGCTAAACAATAGCACTTTTTAAACGCTATTATAGGTTTAACCATAGCATTTTTAAAACGCTATTACAAGATAAACAACAACGTTTGAAAAACGCTATAAATGGTCTACTTACAATAGCGTTTCTAAAATGCTATAAATAACTCTGTATCTATTATAGCTCCGGCAGACACAATGTTTTCTAAAACGCTATGATATCCTACAATAGCGTTTTTGAAACACTATGAATAAACATTTGTGGTGTAGTGATTCCATGAGCACTTTTGACATCCAGCTTCATAGCAGATGTAATTCCAGGCACATGCGGCCCTTTCTTTACTTCATCAGTTGAAAAGTATGTAATGCTCGAGTCTTTCAATGACGGGCTGCTGGAGTCAAGATCAATCATGTTGACCCAGTCCTGGATTCTCTTGATTCTAAAGTCTTTGTTTGGCAATCCATGCAAACTTGGGCAGAGAGAATCAGTTTCAGGTATTTTCATCAATTCTACCCCATCCATCCCAGACACTGCTTATTCTTTGGCTGAATTAACAAAGCTGTAAGACTCGTATTCATCAGCAGAAGGATTCTCAAACTTACCATCTATGCTCCCAAATACACTGCAATCTCTTGATTGATCTTCTATTGCGTGAAAACTATCTTCATGACAGTGTAGTTGTTCTCTGCTTTCATATGGTGCATGCAGGTCCTCAGAAGATCTACTATGTGGTAATCCTTGTATTTTAGAGGGTGAATCTTCTTTGGATGTAGTAGGTGAGAAAAATTCCAAGGTAGGCACAGATAGTGATTTGGAAATCATGGGTGGGGTACCAGGTGTGCTGTGGCCAGAGCCATCAGCACGCTCACCAGATAACCGATCACTCGAACTTTCATTCCCTTCTTCTAGCTGCCTCGCTTCGTTGAATATGGAGAACAATTCAGTACGCACCCATTCATCAGTCCCTGGAAAAGATTCATGAACCCAAGATTTTTCATAC
This sequence comes from Berberis vulgaris, assembly GCA_963556465.1. Taxonomy (NCBI): domain Eukaryota; kingdom Viridiplantae; phylum Streptophyta; class Magnoliopsida; order Ranunculales; family Berberidaceae; genus Berberis; species Berberis vulgaris. The sequence continues at coordinate 75,011,073 of OY747128.1, forward strand.
TGGTTATGGAGGTTTATTTCAGGGTTCTTACTGTCAAACGACTGAACTATTGCATCATGGTCTACAGAATAAATATTTCCAGTCATTATGTTCAAGGGAATCATCCAGTGCACTTCCTAGAGACTGACTTTTCCTAACAAATTCTGTCTGATGAACCTCCATATTAGCCATGGGACTTGGATTTCCATGCATTTCGTCAGATCTACAGAAACTCTGTGGAGAAGATGAACAACTAACTTGCTCCAAGATTGTGGTACTAGAGGCCTTGTCAGAAAACCCTTCGAAAACTCTGAAATACTAGGGATGCCAGATGCTTTATTCACCTGATCCTGAGAAAAGTCTTCCAGTGATTTACTAATTGATTCCAGAGACCCTTGAACTTCCTTCTGAACATACCAAAAAACGATTCATCTTCTCTACACCTTTATAAATGAAAATTCAACTGCAATGAAAAGTAACAGTTCTTCTACACATACCTTTGATTTAGGGCAATGGATGTTTGTTTGGAAGCAAAAAAACCTAACCATTGAATGTCAAAATATGTTTCAATAAGTAGTGCACTCATCTATGGTCAGTAGTTCATGAAACTGTCTGATATGCGAACCAACTGTTAGGGAAGTGGGTTTTCCACCAAGCTTCCCGAGTCTTAGCCAAGGATGACATTAGCCATAGTTGAGGGACAGACCCTCCAAAACACGACAGTCTCCAAATGTGGGATGATCTTGATCTCCTTAGAACACAAACTTTTATCAACCCGTTGCAATTTCCCCACACCCACTTGGTGGTGCGAGAAGAGTATGACTTTTTAGTAGCGGCAGAGTGAAGAAATTCTTTGTCAACTAGGAGAACCCAATAGGAAACATAAAGCAGAGATTCACCCCTGCTTCAGAGGGTAAAAAAACTATGAGATTTTAGAACCCAGAAAGAAGTATCACTGGTGCAAATTTTCACTTTGAAGTTCAAAAATCCATCTTAACAGAGAAACAAACTGCAATGCACGAAGACTAGGAAGTATAATTTCAGTAACAATCATTGAAAATGAAATGCAAAAGTTGTTACATAGACTGACTAAGAATGGCATGTCATTGACAAAGGCTGAGATCCATATCTTTAAAATGTCAAAAGATTTTAAAATAAGAATCAAATAACAATCCCTAAAATAAGAAGCCACCAATATCAAAACAACGCAACATTTTGATCACATTTTTTTATCAGAAAATTTAAATCGCTTTCTCTTTACTCTTTGTACCACTAATCACTATCAAATTCTTAGTAAAAACTATTACTATAATAAAAATGTTCAATCAGAAGACACTACAGAACGTAGGTATTTCATTTTGTACAAGGTGTTATTACTTATTTCTAATTTCAATTTACCACACATGTTTGTCACAAACCCAAAATGCATCTAATAAGCAAACTCAACAAGTTTAACAACGCTGATCATCTGGTATGATTGAATATCAAAAAATTCATCAATCCCAATCGATCACTCGATAACCCAAGCAATTCCAATCAATTGGATTGAACCTCACACAAACAATTTAACAAAAAAAAAATCTCACAAACCAAACAATTCCCATACTCAAAAAAATCAATTTCAATCAACCCCATGAGCTCAAATCATCCGAAATCTCATCTTACAATGATCTCCGCATAAAAATAAAAATAAAAACATACCCAAACTTCTAAAAGAGAGAAAGAAAGAACTCACCAAACCTTAGCCAAATTGTAGCAGAGGTTGAGACCCTCCCTCGAAATCTAAGCTGGGGGATCTCAAATCCAAAATCAAATAATACCCTTTCTTTCTCTTTCGTTTATGGTTTCTTCTTTCTTCTTTGCTTCACTTCGACGAAATATACTGAGAGAGAGAGGTAGAAGCCAAAATGCTTGAACCTCTCTTCTGAAACCGCCCGCTTAACCCTACCACAAAATTAATGATTAAGAAATTATTCGACAATCTCTCTATTTATTGAAATGCTTGAACCTCTCTTCTTAAAATCAACTTATTGAAATTACCTCAACAAAAAGAAATCACAATCCTTGTTCCTTTCATCACGTTCTATAAAACAAATGCAAAACGCAATGGTTTTTTTCTTCAAATTAAACCAAATCTTTATTCAATATAAAAAATGATTTACAATTTTTTCGGGGGTGCGTTACGACTTTATCTGAATAAAAACATTTGAAAAATAAAAGAATTAACAATAGAAAAACTAACCACACTGAAAATTTTCATTGCCCTTTAAGACCTTAAGGTCTGCCAAACGCGCAAAAATTTGCCATAAAAACCAGAGTGAAATACAATGCATATACTATTACTTTTATCCAAATAGACCAGCTCCACAATTTTCATGGATCAATCTCTATACTTATTATTACGTTTATTACTTCTAGAGGATTTGCGAGGACTAAGCCTGAAGTCTTTGGTGCAGGCGTTAGAAAAACTCTTAGCAGTCGATTCTCTTGCAATATCTTCACTTGACATACCTAACTTCACCAGTTTGACTTTCATCTTCCTTTTACTACTACGAGCACCATATGAACTTGCTCCCATCTCCACATCCCTAATTAATTATGCTTGAGCCCCAATTATGAGTCAGAACCTGCCTCGTCACTATCTTCACAAGCATTCTCCCAAGTGTTCATGTTTATTTTTTTTTCCTCTTTTTAGCCTGTGCCTCTCCTTGATCAAACTTATTGCTTTATCAAGAATCTCGCCCATACTAATGTTCCCCTCCGAATTCAAAAAAGAACAAAGCAAATCCCGAATACCTTCTTCCTTGGTAGCCATACTAGACACCTCTCCTTCTCCTGCAACTACCCCCTGCTTCATGGTCTCTTAAGCCAAAACCTCTTTACCTGATTGAATCTCAATACCCACTGCATTCTGATTCTGCTCTTTGTCCACCGAAACTCTGCGATCAGTCGATGCATCAACGTCCTTTGCCATCCCATCATCTTGCGCTCCTACAAGATCAACGAGACGCCCTTGCTTCTCGGCTGAAACAATATAGCTAGGTGTAATGACATCTACATCTTTAGCCACGTTAGCAAATTTATTGCTTAGCTTACCCGAAACTATCTCCTCCACACCAGGGCTTGATGTACCCTTTGCATCTGAAGAACTATCACTCTTTCAACACTCCTGACCACCATCACCGGGGACAAAACGATCTGCAATGAGACAAAGTTCTTGGACATTGAATTATCTGGTAAATCAAACTTTTTTTATCTCTCCCTTAAGGCCTGAAACAGAGCTTGAAGCGTCTGTTTTACTGGCTTAAACATATTTCAAAGCCTCTTATTTATTAGCAGATTTTTCTTGCACTAATATAGTCTTCTCCGTTTCACTAATAGTATACCCAGCTTCAAGAAGACCGTCATGGTCATTTTCGACATATTCCTTTCCATTATCGCCAGTCAAACCTGTCTGCCCACCTTGAATAAACTCAACCGAATGGAATTCTTGTTGCTTGCCTAAATCAACTTCTTCCGTAGTAGTAGATTCTACTAATGCCACATATTTGTTTGCCAACTCGATATTCATAGGTTTTTCGCCTAAAGTTTGTTTGCCGCCTTCTCCTTATTTTATTTCTATCCCTTGACCATTTTTTGCCCCATTCGTGCCAATAACATTGTTTGGATCGTTCAATTTTTTAACAATCGGAACGTAAAGTTGTTCATCTCATCTTTTTCCCCTTCTCAATTGGAATACCAGAGTCCTACCTTTCCGACCTAGCTGTCTCCTGCTCCATCCCGATGTCCTATCACTGCACAATATTTAAATCCCTGGTATTCAATCCTTTGCCAGAAGCCCTTTTATTTTCCTATCAATCCAAATTCTTTTAGGGAATTTCTCCGCCAAACTCATCACAATAGATATCCGGGCAGCATTTGGATGCATTAAGTAGGGTTGAAAACCGAACCGACTATTTGATTTTTCGCCCAAACCGAAAACTGAAACGCATATAATCCGTTAGAAAGAATCGAAACCGAATCAGCTTTTGTCATAAACCGAGCCGCACCGAACCGACTCGGTCGATTTTGATTTCGGTTTTTGCAAATTTAAAAAAAAAAAACTGAAAATTAACTGAGAGTTGGACAGAATGGCATCTTCTCATCATTCTCTTACATCGTTAGCCATACCTGCTGGCAACTCCGCCTTCACCAAAAACACCACTAGAAATGCAACAACCTGTAAGTCTTAGCTACTTCTCTTTTCAACTATGAATGTTATGCTTCTCTATATTTTACACACACATGACAAATTCAGAAGTTTTTTCAACCCTACTACAGATAAAGGCCTTGATGCAAGGGAAAAACGACCTGGTCTTCTTCACTTTGTTGTCACCGTTTTTTTTTTTTTTTTCTTAATCGAAGGAAAAAGTAAGCTAGACTTTTCCAATACCCAATTTACTTTTTTTGTCTCAATTGAAGTAAACTTTTTGTCTGGAAAATAAAGAAAACTAGACCTCGTTGTGCCCATGCCCCAATTTACGTTTTTGTGTAAGCCTTGATATGCTTTTTCACCTTTTTCAAAGTCAAAAGTAATCATATGTTTTATATTATATATATGAGTTTTGCTAGGGAGTTAGGGAAAGGAGCGAGGGATGGGTGGACCCATCCTCTTCGAGATGAGCGCATCATTATAGAGATGCGTGTTGTCGCTCATTTCGAGGAGGGATGAGTGTATCACCCATCCCTCGCTCCCTCCCTCGACCCCTAGAATTTCGGTACTTATATAAACCTTAGAGTTAAGCATCTCGTATAATCATCCATGCGTAAGAAATCACCCAAAAAGTCACCTATTGCTTTTAAGATTGTGGGATGTGATTACGCCCAAACAGTACACGCGGTCAATTGCAGTAAAGATTGATGTATCGATCCCACGAGGAAAAGTGATCTACAAAACAAGGTCAAGGAAGAAAAACTACGCGAAACTAAATGTAAGAAATTCTGGCAATTTTAAAATATGAAATTGAATTTAGTTTAATAAAAATCAAGTTTAGAAAAGTCACAAGGTTCCAAGAATCCCTCCTAGATTTCACGTGCCAACTAGTATTGATTCGCTATGATGACTCGATTATGTGTTTCGCATCCCAAACAACATAATCAGAAAAATAGTCTTTAATGCACCAATATATTCTAATATAAATGGATTTTAGATTTCCTTTTTTTTAGAAAGTACAAAGGTTGGTCATATATGATATCTTAAATTTACAATATATCCAAAAACAATAACGTAATAAAAGACAATCACATATAACCAACCTACCGAAATTAATTGATCCTTAAAATTCCACACATAAGAAAAACGTGACTACACTTATATGGAGAAGAAAAAGACAACCACCGGAATAATAATCTACGAAGAAGTTAATGAAATCTTTGTCACTAAATTAACATAAACTTCTATATTAAATAAAAGTGAAAATCATAAACACAATTATTCATCGTGAAAGCATAAAACAAATCAAATACTAATTAAGTGCGTTACATCTAGGAGTTCACCTCTTTGCCTTGCGTGGAGTTTAGTGACACATGGTGAATGTGACGACATCAATAGCGGTGTGGAGCTTCATCGGCATGGCAGCGCGTAGTTTAGATGCACGCCCTGCTGGACAGCGTCTTCATTGTTGTTCTGGACAACGTTTCATGCTGTTTTGGACAGCGTTTCCTGCTGTTCTAGACATCATATCCTCCTGTTCTGCTGCTGCATTTCGGCTGCTGTTGCTACAGTCCCTACTGTCATGCGTACTCTACTTGCTGTTCATGGACATCGTATTACCCTCTCTTCAGTCTTTGGCTGCTGTATTTATGGTCAAGAGAAACACCTTCTTTGTTGTCCCCTATTCTCTTTTCTGTTGCTATATTTATGGTAAAGAAAAGAACCCTTATTGGCAACTCAATTGGAAACCAAATACCTAATACAAATGGAAACCAACTACAAATTGGAAACCCAATACAAAAGGAAACAAAAGGGGTCCATATATAATTGGAAACCAAATATAATTTGAAACCACCCCTTTTGTTTATATTCTTTTCTAGGAAATATGGGTTTGGCTATGTTCATCCATATCAATTCTTTGTTCCATCAAAATTCAAAACTAATTTCCTTTATTTTTTCATTGATTCTCTTAATCTTTGGCTTGAGTGTCTCCCGCTCCACTTTGTCAATTTGTCTATGAATTTCCAAATTCGCCACGCTAATGCACTTTTGTCATTTAAACTCCAAATCCTACAAAATAAAAAAAATAAAATAATTAAACTAAAATACGTTATTCGAAACACTAACAAATATAAATTAGGAGGTATATTATGTAATAATTATGTTAACATCAAATACCCCCAAACCTATATTTTTCTAGTCCTTGAGCAAAACAAAATTAAGAATAGAATCCGAACTCACTTTCATAGGAATCACGGTTGCACTTACCTTAACGTGCAACAAGGCTTTAAACCCCTAGATTACCTCTAGTGGACGAGTTATAGTCTCGTGAGGGTTTTCAGAAATGTTACCCCCAAACATTACTGACTCAATAAAAAAAAATCAGTTTTCTAAAAAAAATAAAATAATGCAAAAACATAGGCATTCTCCTTTATTTTTCTTAGAGTAATTTTCTAACTACTTTAAATTCAAGAAAAAAAACAAACTAAAACTGTCACAATAGTATACCAATAGAGTAGAATAATTTTAATAGTATCTAAATGTTAAATAAATTTCATAATCATTCTCAAATCAAAGTGTGTGTGTGAGAAGCCTTATCAACATAACTCTTCATCTCATAGTAAAGATGTGACGAGATGACCTTTAGAAAGTACGCTTCGATTATAAATCTCTCATGTCACTCAAAAATAAAACACTCAGAGATTGGACACTCAGTTTATATGTGAGGAAAAAGGATAAAAATTATGGAAAATGCAAACGTCTCACATATAATCTTCATGAAAAACGGAATTTTCAAAGAGTGAAATGAATATGATCTCATGTACAAGAATATTGATTACTTTTGAGAATGTTGAATCAAACACCATAGTTCTTGCCTATTCAATCTCCACATCTACTGAACCAACTTTCACTTAAAATCAATTAGGCCTTTACTAGGTTGTAATGGGGCTTGGATTATGACAAACAATAATGGACAAAAAGGATACAAGAGTTTCCTAAGAATGGCTACACCCTTGAATAAACACATAGGGCATTGAAGAACAAATCAATATTGTACACCATTAACTTTTTCTTCATTATTTTCTTCTACAATTTTTTTTACATGTTTTTCCCCGTTTATACAATCAAATACTTTTACTTTGAGGGCGCATGAAATATCTATTTTCAACTCTTTCTATTTGCCCATTCTATAAATATATCTCCCCGTATACATTCTCAGAAAATTGGGTAAGGATAAAATAATATAGGTATTACTCCTTGATTGGAGTAGGTAATGGGAATGAGGTTGACAAAAATAAGGCTATTTAAAGGCTCAAAGGGCTGCAAATGGATATTTATTATTGGGTAGGCTGAAAGGCCAAAAAAAATAGTTTAAAGAAAGAAAAGCTTATATCACTTCATAAGTTCTAGTTAGTACTAGGACATCTCAACTAAATAAAGCAAGAAGTTCTAGTGTAAAAATTCAATTTTTATGTCATTCTTTAAGCAATCAATAAGAAAGTCAAGAATAATGAGATCATCAACGAAATAATGCGGACTCAAGAAAAATCAGAGTGTAATTAATAACCCTCAAGAAATAAAGAATGACTCAAAACTCACAAGGGTTAAGTTTTCACTATTATTCTAAGGGTTTCTAGTTCAATATTTCACTAATCAATTTCTAATCATGTTGACTTGGCTTATAGTGCACGAACAGTCGAGTTGAAAAGTCTCACGAAATACTTTTAACATAAGGATAATATCAAATATCATGTTTTCTACTAATATAACTATGTGACACGTGTTAGTATGTGTTTTCTCAAAAATTAAAGGCAACAAAAATATTCTCTAAAATTAAAAGGACTCAAAAACCTTTTATTTTTTTTAAATTCACCAAGAGTTCAGATTTCTAATGCATTTTCATAAAGATTTTGCACAATTACCGTAATCATCTAAGTATTCAATGGAGATTGAGTAGAACACAAAAAATGACTCGGTTTAATTGTAAAATACGTTTTAAGCTCAAAGATTTTGAAAATTGCACAAAAAATCTAATAAACCACCATCACCCCCTAAACATTGTCCTCAATGTATAAAATAATAATCATGACAAATGAAGGAAAAAGAAAAGATGAGGGTTAGAGTGATATTACCATGGTGAAGCTTTAACAATTTCAAATAGACAATGTCCGCACAGTCACCAAATTATAAAAAAATCATACCAACAGGAGAAACGAACACATGGGATGTGGGGCTCCGAGTGACTCCAGTAGCAACACCTAAAATAACCTGAAACACTAAAAAAAAAAGAATAAAAGCAAAAACCTAAACTAAACTAAAAAAAAAAAAAAAAAAAAAAAAAACCTAAACTAAAGATAGGGTGGAGAACATAAAATAAAGTAGACAGGGGCAACCAGAGAGATCTCTTCTGGCACCTCTACCCGCTCCACATAGTGCTTCAAACGCTGCCCATTTACTCTAAATACTCTCCCATATTTTGGATCTTCAATTTCTATGGAACCATTGGGAAAGACTTGTTTTACCATGAATGGGCCCGTCCATCTCGATCTTAGCTTGCCAGGATGAAGATGAAGTCGTGAGTCATTGAGATAGACTCGGTTATTAGGCTTGAAATGTTTCCTCAGAATTTGCTTATCATGAGTTGTTTTCATCTTTGCCTTGTATATTCAGGAATTGTCATAGGCATCATTCCGCAACTCCTCAATTTCAGCTAACTGAAATTTTCGCTGAATACATGCATCATTGATGTCAAAGTTAGTGCTTTTTACAGCCCAATAAGCGCGATGTTCCAACTCAACAGGTAAATGACAGGATTTTCCATATATAAGCCGATACAGAGACATCCCGAGAATTGTCTTATAAGCGGTACGGTAAGCCCAAAGTGCATCAGGAATGCGCAAGGACCAATCCTTCCTATTCGGATTCACCATCTTTTCCAAGCTTTGTTTCACTTCTCGGTTTGCCAGCCCAGCTTGGCCATTTGTCTGCGGATGGTAGGCATTGGCGACCTTGTGATGAACTCCATACCTGCGCATTAAAGCCTCAAAAGAGCGATTACAGAAATGAATCCCCTGATCACTAATAATGGCTCGTGGTGTACCAAAACGGGATAAAATGTGTTCTTTGATGAACCTGACTAGGGGTGGGCAATGTCGGTTCGGTTCGGTTTTGAGCCCCAAACCGATTTCGAACCGATTTCATTCGGTTTGCCCAAAACCCAAACCGAAATCGAAATTTGTATTTGTAAACCGATAAATTCGGCTGGGCCGAAATTTCAAGCTCAAGCATTTGAAAGACTTTCATTAAAATATGTCCAATTTTTTTATAGACCCAATTTTTAGCCCAAAATTGAAAACTTTGAGAGAAGGGGGTGATTTAGTGCAACAGAGTGTATTGCAATGCATTTGTTGCACTAATCAAGTATTGACACCTACTTGTTATTTAGTTATTTATATATATCTAATTAATCAGTCGGTTCGGTTATAAATCGGTCGGTTCAAAATCGTAAACCGATTTCGAACCGTTTATAATCGGTTCGGTTCGGTTTAAATTATTTTCTTTCTACTCATATTTCGGTTCGGTTACCAAACCGAATTTGAAAACCGGTTTGGTCGGTTAACCGAATTTAAATCGGTTTTTGCCCACCCCTAAACCTGACAACAATGTTGTTGTCATTGTTTCGGCATGCCACAGCCTCTACCCATTTGGACACATAGTCCACTGCAAGCAAAATATACAAATATCCAAAGGAATGTGGAAAAGGTCCCATAAAATCAATCCTCCAACAATCAAATATCTCAATGACTAAGATGGGGTTAAGGGGCATCATGTGTCTCCGGGACAATGCACCTAACTTCTGGCATCTATCACAAGCCAAATGGCATATGCCGAAAAGCATAAGTACCAAAAGGACATGTGAAAGTAGTCTTATCCCGATCCTCTAATGCAATCTCAATTTGATAATATCTTGAATACCCATCTAGAAAGCAATAGAAAAAATGACCAACTACTCGCTCTAAGATTTGGTCTATGAATGGAAGTGGGAAGTAATCCTTGCGGGTGGCAGAATTAAGTTTCCTATAATCAATGCACATGCGCCACCCTGTCACTACCTTAGTAGGAACATACACCCCCTCATCATTAGTCACCACTGTTATTCCAGATTTCTTGGGAACCACTTGAGTTGAATTAACCCACTTGCTATCAGAGATGGGATAAATGATGCTTGCATCTAACAATTTTAAGACTTCATTTTTCACCACCTCTTTCATAGTAGGGTTAAGTCGTATTTGAGGGTCTCTACGGGGGTTAGCTCCTACTTCTAAGTGAATCCTATGGAAACATATTAAGGGGATAATACCTTTGATGTCAGCTATAGTCCAACCTAATGCAGATTTGTGTTCACGTAACATATTAATCAATTCTTCTTCTTGTGAGATATGAAGCACAGAAGAAATAATAACAGGAAAGGTATCACCTGGTCCGAGGAATGCATGTTTAAGTTCCTCAGGCAGTGGAGCTAGGTTAACTTTCAGAGTTTCCACGGTGGATGGTTGTAGTTTCTGTCTTTTCTTTGGAAACTCCTCAAAGCATGGTTGCCATTGTTGTTCTCCTTTATCCTTTAACCCTGAAACAACAGAAATATCAAAAACATTGTCAGGATAAAGTGAACTCTTAGAATCAAAAATAGAAAGGAGGTACTCTAAGGTTTCAGAGTCTGCGCTCAGGAGCGCCTCTTCTGATATCAGCGTGTCTATCATGTAGGTATGATGACACTCATCATCATCACGTGGTTGCTTGCTAATATTGAATATGTTGACCTCCAGAGTCATGTTCCCAAAAGACAGGTTCATTATACCGTTCCTGCAATTGATAAGAGCGTTAGCTGTGGCAAGAAAAGGTCGACCTAAAATAATCGGAACTGTAGACTCCATATTAACTGCAGAATGAGTATCTAAAATAAGAAAGTTGACGGGATAGTAAAACTTATCAATCTGCAGCAAGACATCCTCGACTATTCCTCTTGGCTTCTTAACCGATCTATCGGCCAATTGTAGTACTACGGATGTGGGTTTAATCTCTCCTAGACCCAGTCGCAAGTAAATAAAATATGAAATTAGATTTACACTTGCTCCTAAATCCAACAAGGCTTGGCCGAACTCATGAGTCCCAATCTAGCAGGTGATTGTAGGACACCCTGGATCTTTATACTTGGGTGGTGTCCTCTGCTCAATCACCGCACTTACCTGTTCTGTCAAGAAGGCAATCTTCTTGACATGATGTTTCCTCTTGATAGTGCATAGATCCTTGATGACCCTCGCATAAGTTGGTACCTGTTTAATCACATGCAGCAAAGGGAAGTTAATTTTAACATGTTTCAAGTGTTCTAGAATCTCACCATGCATTTTCGATTTTTTTCCAGTAGGTCGTAGTGCTTGAGGAAAAGGAACTGGAACTGGAATGTTCCTGTTGGGCTCATCCTCAGGGATGCTCTCCTTTGCACTTGGGGAGGTGCCTATAGTCGTGGACGAGCTTGATCCATCTAAAATCTTACCACTCCGAGTAGTGATGGCATTGACCTCTTTGACATTTTGAGAGTCTGAAGTAGAGGTTTGTGTCATAAGTTGGCCCTTCGGATTTGCTTGAGGCTGTGAAGAAAATTGGCCCTGCTATTGTATTGTTAATGAACTTGTCAGCTTGGTTATCTGGCTTTTGATCTCCTTGTTCTCTTCTGCCAACTGTGTCAATGCAGCCTCAAATTTTTGATTAGTTTTACCTTGTGCCTCTATAAATGCATGTAATGTGTCTGATAAGGAACTTCTGTTAGATTGCGCATTGTATGACCTAGGTGGTTGTGCCTGTGAGTGTGTAGGTTGGTCTGCTTCGGACCTCCAGCCTAAGTTAGGGTGATCTCTCCAGCCAAAATTGTAAGTGTTAGAAAATGGTGAGTAAGGCTTCTTGTACATCCCTAAGGTGTTACATTGTTCCTCATAAACCCCTCTCATCTCAGTCAAGGTCGGGCAATCATGTGCTAAGTGTTCAACTCCCCCGCATATAAAACAGGCGTCCTGTAGCTCAACTATGGCAACAGTATGTGTGGGCCTACCATCCTTGGTCTTAAGTGCCTCTAACTTTCTAGTCACTCTATCCAATTGGGCTCTAAGATTGTCCTCTTCCCTAAGTTGATAGACTTCAGTTGGGCGTGTTCTATCCGTGCTCTCAGTATCACTTGGACCAGTCCAAGTATGAGCCTTTTTAGACAGGTCATTCAGGTACTCAATGGCCTCGTCAGGGTCCTTATGCAAAAACTCCCCATTACACATCATCTCAATGAACTGACGCTCTCTACTGGTGAGCCCCTCATAAAAATAACTGACTAAGCGCCAACTCTCATACCCATGGTGTGGACATGTATTCAAGAGATCCTTGAACCTCTCCCATGCTTGATATAATGTCTCGTTATTCTTTTGGGTGAAGGTAGAAATCTGTCTCTTTAGACCGTTGGTTTTGTGGTGAGGAAAGTATTTATTAAAAAATGCTTGGGTCATCTCCTCCCACGAACCTATAGACCTTGGTCGCAAAGAGAATAGCCAACTCTTCACTTTTTCCTTAAGGGAAAAAGGAAAAAACCTTAGTCTAACCGAGTCTACTGCCTCAACTTTGTTGTGGAAAGTGGCCACAACTTCCTCGAATTCCTTAATGTGAACATAAGGATTCTCACTCTCTAGGCCATGAAATGTGGGTAATAATTGTATCATACCCGGCTTAAAATATAGCTTTGGTGTACTTGATGCAAACATGATACATGATGGAGTAGCAGTGCGCGTGGGGTGGAGATAGTCCTTTAGCGACCGAACATGGTCATCTTCGTGATTACTCATGGTGTTAGAATTAGAAGTAGAACTTAATTTGGTCTCAATGTGAATTTGTGGGTGTTCTAAATTTGGGACCCTAATTAGTCTCCCTAAGTGGTCTCTATTCCAACTCACACTCCCCCAATGTCCTTTTTTGTTTCTTGCAACTTTTTTTAAGAAATAAAATAAAAAAATAAAATAAACTTGACCTAAAACCTAAAAATAAAATAAAACAATGAACAAGAAAGATAATACTCGAAACCTCCCTTGTAGAATGACGCTTGTTCCCCGACAACGGTGCCAAAATTTGATTACGCCCAAACAGTACATGTGGTCAATTGCAGTAAAGATTGGGGTGTCGATCCCACGAGGAAAAGTCATCTACAAAACAAGGTCAAGGAAGAAAAACTACGCGAAACTAAATGTAAGAACTTATTGCAATTTTAAAATATGAAATTGAATTTAGTTTAATAAAAATCAAGTTTAGAAAAGTCACAAGGTTCCAAGAATCCCTCCTAGATTTCAAGCGCCAACTAGTATTGATTCACTATGATGACTCGATTACGTGTTTCACATCCCAAACAACATAATCGGAAAAATAGTCTTTAATGCACCAATATATTCTAATGTAAATGGATTTTAGATTTCCCTTTTTCTAGAAAGTACAAAGGTTTGTCATATATGATATCCTAAATTTACGATATATTCGGAGACAATAACGTAATAAACGACAATCACATATAACTAACCTACCGAAATTAATTGATCCTTAAAAATTCCACACATAAGAAAAGCGTGACTAAACTTATATGGAGAAGAAAAAGACAACCACCGGAATAATAATCTACGAAGAAGTTGATGAAATCTTTGTCACTAAAATAACATAAACTCCTATATTAAATAAAAGTGAAAATCATAAACACCATTATTCATCTTGAAAGCATAAAACGAATCAAATACTAATTAAGTGCGTTACATCTAGGAGTTCACCTCTTCACCTTGCGTGGAGTTTAGTGACACATGGAGGTGATGACAGCAATGACGGTGTGGAGCTTCATCGGCTTGGCAGCGCGTAATGGATCAGCGATGCACACCCTGCTGGACAACGTCTTCACTGTTGTTCTGGACAGCGTTTCCTGCTGTTCTGGACAGCGTTTCCTGCTGTTCTAGACAGCGTATCTTCCTGTTTAGCTGCAACATTTTGGCTGCTGTTGCGGCACTCCTTGCTGTCCTGCGCACTCTACTTGTTGTTCCTAGACAACGTATTACCCTCTCTTCAGTCTTTGACTACTGTATTTATGGTCAAGAGAAACACCTTCTTTGCTGTCCCCTATTCTCTTTTCTGTTGCAATATTTATGGTAAAGAGAAGAACCCTTATTGGAACTCAATTGAAAACCAAATACCCAATACAAATGGAAACCAACTACAAATTGGAAACCCAATACAAAAGAAAACAAAAGGGGTCCATATACAATTGGAAACCAAATATAATTGGAAACCACTCCTTTTGTTTAGATTCTTTTCTAGGAAATGTGGGCTTGGCTATGTTCATCCATATCACTTCTTTGTTCCACCAAAATTCAAAACTAATTTCCTTTATTTTTTTCATTGGTTCTCTTAATCTTTGGCTTGAGTGTCTCCCGCTCCACTTCGTCAATTTGTCTATGAATTTTCAAATTCGCCACGCTAATGCACTTTTATCATTTAAACTCCAAATCCTACAAAATACAAAAATAAAATAATTAAACTAAAATACGCTATTTGAAACATTGACAAATATAAATTTGGAGGTATATTATGTAATAATTATGTTAACATCAGGATGGAAAAGGTGCAAAGGAAGATTCGACAACTCCCACCCATAACGGAACCGATACTGGATCTGATTTTAAGCTAAAACCATCATGCCAACGAAACGCCTTAAATCTAACTCCACGAAAAAGGAACGAATCCATTGACAACACTTTCTTCTTTTCCGACTCCGATTGGAGTCTCACCAAAACATGGCACTGATCAAGTATAATCCCATCGAGAATTCGCCCATGATTTATGTATTGAATCACGAATAGCTTCCAATGTAGGTCAGTAACTTGAAAACTTAAGCACTATAACATGTTTTTTCATAAAAGATTCGCCACGTACCTCATCTGTCGCCGTGATGCCAATGGACGGATCACATTCTATTCGAAACTTCGTACCTTCCACCGGCGTATCATTGATTTATTCTACGACAATCTTGCCAAGTATTTGAGCAAAAGAGTGCTTACGCACCTCAAACCGAAACTTCCCCCACTTCCAACCGGGGGAGGAAACTCCTTGGCAGTCGGGGGCCCTGCCATGGAGGACCACGATCGACCTTGAAGAGGTCAAGATCAGATCCTAAACACAACAAGGTAACGAGCAACAACAAGATTCTCCAAACTCTAGCCACTCATCTCTGTTTCTAAACGTAGTGTTTCGTGCTCCAAAAGATGGATTATTAAGTAGGCGGGATACACGTTTTAATCCTTTTCCCATCATTTGGTGATTTGCATCTATAATATCTCCTCTATTAGAAAAAATTATTTTAAAAACAAAAGGATTTTGTAAATTGTGTCACAAACAAATAATAGAACGTTAAATGAGTTTTAGTGAAAACTATTTAGTTAGATGGGAGTTATTGATGGTATTTTGAAAGAGTATTATAGGATGAGGCCCAATTTGAAAATAAGGTGTCTTTTGAGAGACGAATATTAAGTGGGTGTGCCTAGGGTTGACAAACATTTTAATTCAGTTAAGGTCTGCCATACTGATGATACATCAAATAATAATACCATCATCATGATCGTACACGTGGCAAAGATCAATTATTACGAAGACCGAGTATTTTAATTCAGGGCTGACTCGCAAAGCCTAAAAAGGCAAATCCAACCACTCAAGCCCATAAGGGCTCTTTAGAACAGATCATAGTCAGAGGCCCAAATTCAGACTCAAACGAATCTCTCCCTTAAAGATGAGAAACATTACAAAGGAAATGAGTCATGGAGGGAGTTATTCCACCAAGGACGTATCTCCATTAAAAGGATACTGTCACAAATAACATCTCTCCTTGTCAAACCTCACATGCTTAAGTCACGTAGAGAAGTAAAAATGATGATTATATAAGGTAAAGAGAATATTAGACAAATGTATGCAAGTTTAATTGAACTCTGTCAAAATTAAGCTCTCTCCTAAAGATTTACTGACTTAAGCATCGGAGTGCCTTCGGCCATCAAAAAGGTGGTATTTGGAAATCTAACCTTTGTTTTGCAGGTCAGATTTCTAGGAGACCAAAGTTTGGACACATCAGTTTGGCAACGTCCATGAGGAAACAACAGTGGAAAGAGAGTTTGTAGTTTAAAATCTCCTAAGTTCTAATCAGCAACAAAAAAAAAAGTCAGAGCAAATGGAACGATCTACGAACCCTCAATCGGGATTTACGAACAAGAATTCGATATCTAGAGCCTTCCGTACGCACCAGAATGACACAACAAACTTTGACCTTCTCCAAACAGGATGCGAAAGGAGTTCACTTCTTTCATAACGACGTTCTCGTAATTTCAGTACTGATAGCCATATGGGAAATCAAAAGAGTATTAGTAGACACGGGTAGTTGAGCCAACCTTCTGTACCTAACAGCGTTCTGCAAGATCAATTCACTGAGGAAATGCTCATGCCCAACGATCGGAATGGTGAGTTTCTGCGGATAACAATGTCGTCCACTCGGAATGATCAAATTACCAGTTGAAGTGGGAGAACCGGGTAGACAACGAGTCTTATTAACAAACTTCCTTATTGTCGATGCTCCATCCGCATACAACATACTTCTCGGATGGCCTTAGATACGCGAGATGGGTGCAGTGTCCTCCACCATGCATCAATGTCTAAAGTATCATACCGGCAACGACATTGGGATAATTAATGGAGACCAACCAGCTGCATGCAAATGTCACTACGCAACAATTAATGAAAGCTTCGCACAAATAACAATCATTGCAACGACCAGAAGAGCCACTACAACAACCTGATCAAATGGACTCCAACCTCCCAGACGACTATACAACTCCAAATAGTCCAAGAAATCGACCAAATACTGGACAACCAGAAGAAGAAACAACAACAGTCCACATGGACGGTGAAAAGGGAGGCAAAATAGTTCGGATTGGCACAAAAATCCACCCATAACTAGCCCTAAAGCTGATCCAACTGCTAAAAGATAATCAAGACGTTTTTGCCTGGACAATGAAACACATGGTGGGAATCGATCCCTCCATCATTACTCACAGATTTCAAGTCAATTCGGACAAGAAGCCAATCCGACAGAAAAGAAGGCCAGTTGCCCCAGAACGCAACCAAGCAATAAATGAGGAGATGCATCGTTTGATGACTGCATGCATGGTCAAGGAATCTCATTACCCAGGCTGGCTGGCTAACACAACCTTGGTAAAGAAGAATGGCAACTGGAGAATATGTGTAAACTGCACTGATTTGACCAAGGCTTGCCCAAAAGATAATTTATTACTCCCTCGTATAGATCAAATAGTAGATACCACTATCGGACACGAACTCCTGAGCTTCATGGATGCATGCTCTGGCTACAACCAAATACATATGCACCCATCCGACCAAGAAAATACATATTTCATAACAGAAAGAGGTACATACTGTTACCGAGTGATGCCATTCAGGCTGAAGAATGTAGGAGCTACGTACCACCGTCTTGTCAACAGGATGATCAAATAGGCAAAACCATGGAGGTGTGCATTGATGATGTGTTGGTCAAGAGCTTACACAGGAAAAACCATATCAATGACCTCGAACAAGCCTTCTCCCAACACCGAAGATACAAAATGAAGCTGAAATCCGAGAAATGCGCATTTGGAGTAGAATTAGGGAAGTTACTTGGATACATGGTCAATCAAAGAGGAATCGAATCTGATCCAAAATAGATACAAACACTTCTCAACACACAGTCGCCAACTAACATGAAGGGTGTTCAAATTCTCAATGGTAGAATTACAACTTTGAACAGATTCATTTCCAAGTCATCCGACAAATGTCTCCATTTCCTCAAAATTTTGAAAGGAAGCAAAACGTTCAAGTGGAATGAAGAATGCGAAAAAGCTTTTCAAAGCTTGAAGGCGTAGATTGGAAGCACTGAACTGTTGTCAAAACCAAACACAGAAAAAAAAAACATTGTATTTATATTTGTCCATGTCAGGACATGCAGTAAGCTAAGCATTGATACGAGAGGATAAGGGTTTACAAAAGCCCGTATACTATGCTGAAATTAACTAACCGGTTATGGAGAAACTGGTACTCGCCTTGGTCGTATCTTCAAGAAAGCTACGACCATATTTCCAAGCTCATCCCATCATCGTCATAACCAAACAACCACTTCAGTCAATGATGCACAAACCAAAACTATCCGGAAGGATGGTGAAATGGGCAATAGAGCTCGGACAGTTTGACATCATTTACGCTCCTAAAATTGCAATCAAACTCAAGCATTAGCAGACTTCATTGTTGAATTCACGGGTACAATCCTATATAACTCTGATGGCGTAATGTTTGAAAAAGGCAATAAAATTCAGTTTCAAAGCCTCAAATAATGAAACCAAGTATGAAGCAGTTATAGTTGGATTGCAGTTGGCCAAACACTTAGGAGTGAGAGAAATCAACGTCTTCACTGATTCCAAACTGGTGGTTAATAAATTGAATGGTGAATTCCAAGTTAAAGATGCTCGGATGAAAGATTATCACCAAATGACTACTGTGTTGATGGAAAGTTTCCAAGCTGCAACCATTCAACGATGTGCAAGAGCAGAAAACAAAATAGTTGACAAGTTGGCAAGGAAGCATCAAGAGATGAGAAAAAATAATAATCCGCTCGTCACAATACAGGAAAGTTCCATACTAGAAAATCAATCGCAAGAAGCATGTGTAATGGATCAGGAGAACAACTGGACGACTCCAATCTTGGCGTACAAACAAAGTGGAACACTTCCAATGGATAAGATGGAGACCCAGAAACTGCGAAACCGAGCAACATGGTGGTATACAATGATTAATGATAGACTTTACAGGAGGTCTGCCACAGGACCGTTGCTAAGATGTCTTTTACCCGACAATGCCGATAAGTTTTGCGAGAAATTCACCATGGAATATGCGAAAACCACCTAGGAGGAAGAACATTAGCCCACAAAGCCTTAACACTGGGTTACTATTGGCCAACAATGCAAGTGGATGCAAATGAACTCATTCTCATCTCTGACAAATGCCAAAGATTTTCCTCATATACTCACATGCCAGGCCAAAGTCTAATCCCGATGAGCAGTTTATGGCCATTCGCACAATGGGGAATGGACATCGTAGGACCACTTCTAGCTTCTGACAGAAATAAATTCCTCCTTGTAGCAGTGGATTATTTCACTAAATGGATAGAAGTGGAGCCATTATTAAAGATTAGAGAAACTCAAATCGAAAACTTTCTTTGGAATGATATAACATGCAGATTTGGAGTCCCTAGAGTGATTATCATTGACAACGGGAAGCAATTCGAAGGCAAGAAAGTCAAGAAGTTGTGCGAAAACTTAAGTATCAACCAACACTTCTTAGCACCCACCCACCCGCAAGCAAATGGACAAGCCGAAGTGACTAATAGAACAATCCTAGAAGCAATCAAGAAGAAGCTCGAAGCATCAAAAGGATTGTGGATATTCGAATTACCAGGCATCCTTTGGGCTTACAGAACAACGAAAAGAACTCCATCCGGAAAAACACCGTTTGCCTTCGCATACGGATATGATGAAGCAATTGTGCTAGTAGAAATTGTTATGCCAACATTCAAAACCGAAGAATTCGGAGCAAAAAATAACAACGAAGCCCTAAGAGTCAGATTAGATCTCCTCGAAGAAAAGTGAGAATACGCTTTGATCAAAACAACAACTTACTAACAACGGAAGGCGAGCTACTATAACAAAAGAGTAAAATCTAGCACGTTCAATGTCGGAGACTGGGTGCTCAGGAAAATACAACTCAAAACAAAAGAACCAGGCACGGGAAAATTGAATCCGAATTGGGAGGGACCATTCAAAGTGGTAAAAATCAACAGACCAGGAACATATTGGTTGGAGGACATAAATGGTGACCAACTACCACGATCGTGGAATGTAGAGCACTTGAAGAAGTATTATCAATAAAACTGCCAAATTTAAACCTTTCATATTGTATCTGAACTATAAAGCTCAAT
Organism: Berberis vulgaris; assembly: GCA_963556465.1. NCBI lineage: Eukaryota > Viridiplantae > Streptophyta > Magnoliopsida > Ranunculales > Berberidaceae > Berberis > Berberis vulgaris. The sequence continues at coordinate 75,031,370 of OY747128.1, forward strand.
CAGGACGTCAAGTCAGACTAAAAGCCTACTCGTAAAACATTTAGCACGACCAATGTATCGAGCTACAAGTAAAGCTAAAATATATAAAGGTAAGGATAAATAAGTTAGACGAACACATAAAACTTCTAGTTTGATCAACCACGAAGAAAAATTATTAGAGCCTAATTGTATAAGTCAAACTCATCTACAAATCTTTTGTTCGACTAAAATGTACGACCTCGAAGTACGTTTGAAAATATGGACATATAATGTCGGAACCACAAAGCATACTTATACATCGAACAAGTCAAAATTCGATCAAAATGTCAAAAGCAAAAGAATCTAACTCTAGACTAATAAGTTAGACGAAAAGACGTACGGAATACAAATGACAATTATAAATAAAATGAGATTTTCATTGATATCTTTACTTCATTACATCATAAGAAGTTACATATATTGGAAGGGTTAGTAGAAGCATTCAAGAAAAGGCATGAGGAGGAGGTTGAGTATTCGTTCCAACGACATTGGCACTTAATGGCACAGGTTCAGATGGAGGAAGGGATGACTGTTTTGCATCAACCGAATCCAAAATAGATTCCTCATCGTACTTGAAGACTTGATAAGCCAAATCACGATACCTCAACAAATCTAAACCCTTTGACTCCATGAAATCAATAAGGTCAAGACAACCATCGACAACTTTTTTCTAGTATGCCGCTTTTGCAATATTTAATCTACCAGTGACTACCACAAGCTCATTCCTAGTTGACATAAGTTCATCTTCAACAGCGGTGAGCCTCGAGGAAACTGCCGACTTAGCTGTAGCGAGCTCAGCGGTCAACTGTACAACTCGTTCCTCGACAGCCCTCAGACTGGTAGATTGCTCGACAGCAGAGCACACGGCCTCCTTATGACCAACTCTTTCACTAGACAACTCCTTCTAAACAACACTCAACCGATTACGAAGTTTATTCAACTTCGTTTTCGAGGCCTCAAGTTCTGAAGCAAACTTGTTCCGAACAGCCTCTGCTTCCTTCAATGAAGCCCGAGCAGCCTTTCCATGCTCCACACAATGTGCTTTCAGTGGATCAAATTGACGAAGGATGTGAGAAAGCACAAAAGCCTGCCCCACCATCTTCCTTTCAACAAGTGCCACCTGATCACGCGTAGCTTTATAATCTGAACCCATTACACCAGCGTTAGTTGATTAATTCCCTCCATGATTTTCTTAAGACCTTCATCAAGGTGGCTACTAGGCAGATGCACGGGCATTAGAACTCTCTCGACTAATCGCCAGTGCCATTCGACAATGGGATTACACGCGCTATCCTGCACATGAATCTCGGATAACCAGTTGAACTTCCCATCAGATTAGATGCAAATGATTTCAGGGTTAGGCTCCTTGCAACGTACTTGGGGATGAAGAATAATGGATCAGGAATAACTGAAACTCCGACCCCAGATGCCGAATGAACAGTTGGATTGGCAGTAATAACAAAAAGTACTGCTGTTGTCATTCTTTTTAAAAGAAACAGTAGTAGGACGAGCAGGAGAAAAACTTTGATGAGTAGAAGGAGAAACATGCAGCTCCAATGTGCCATCGACAATGGAAGAAGCATCAAAAGACTTAGCAATCCGACCACGGGCGACGACCAGATCATCCAACATGGGGTCAAACTCAAAATCATCTATGGTCTTTGTTGTATTCAGATTATTAGACCGCTCGATAACAAGATGAAACATCTTGTTATCGAGGACACAAGGATTAATACCATAGAACTTGGCAAAATCAGACACGTCATGTGAAGAGATGAGACTCTTCTTGTGATCGTTCAGGATGAAACACCTTTTTTTTCTCCTCTCTAAAACTTGATTTATCTGTTCAGTCTCTCAAGCAACAAGATGAACATCTTCTCCATCACCCTTCCAAGAAGACATCAGACGATGTGGAATCTGATAAGCACCATGAATTGAACCAGCAAGTCGTTTCTTCTTCGGGATATGATCGGAGCTGATCGCCAGTAGCTTCGACGGACTGGCAGGCCTAGGAAGTTTCCTCTTTCTAATGCTAGAACCAGCATCACCAACAATAACAGGAGCATTGAGATCCATAAGCCTCTTAACATAGCTCACTTCCCTATCAATGCTAACATCACCAATGCCAGCTGAAGAAGTATGCTCCCGCCCTCCATCAGAAACAATGATGTTGCCAGCACGAGCAACAGTAACCTCAACAACTTGAGCCTCAGTAAGCGCTGCACGTTCCGCTTCACTCATAGTATACAAGTCACTACGCTCGACAACATCTGTAGCAAGGAAAGCCTCTACTGAGACTTGAGGAAGCTTATTAAACTGATCACAAAACTCTTGCTCCTCCGTAGTCAAGTACATTTCTCTTGGGTTCCTAGAACGACTGCATAATATACCGATTTCGTAACTTGAAGTAGTCAGAATTGATGAACGCATAAAACCAGAACCTCGACCAGCCCCTGTAATCATCTTTAGGTTTACTAAAACAAATAGTAGAATAGAGATAACAAGTATGATTATTGCTTACATTAAACCCCACCACGAAATGTACAACCCTAATATTCATAGGAATCCCAGATAAAACGGTCATTGCCAAGGTGGAAACCATCACCTTCCAGTTGTTAGGACTCACTTGAGCATGAACAGTGCCCAATAAGTTCAAATACTCCCAGTAGATCTCTAGAGCCAAAAGCTTAACACCTGACTGAAACATGCCAGGGTATAATGCATTGTAGCCAGGCCTTGGACGACAAAGACTATCGTCATCTCCAAGCAAGATGATCTCGAGATCGGTCGACAGTGAATAATCATAGCGAGTACTATCCAAAGTCACCTGCGTCACTTGCTTGGGCAAAAATAAAGCCTGACAAGTATCAAGCGGTTCACCACTTAGAATCTTGGGAACAGACATTGCGCAAAGACAAAAATGAAGAAGGAAAGAAAAAAGAGTGACAATGGAAATAAAATAAAGAAATAAATACAGCTCTCACACACCCTTTTTATATGGTTGAACAACGAAATGACCGCTAATGGGGAGATGTGCAAGATACGATGGCTGCACAAAATCCCAAAAATACACCAAAACGAATAGGCGGACGAGATATTCGAGTACCAAACATATCAACAATTGTCAACAGCATTTGAATGCATTGCAATAATGAAGTAGAAAATCAAATCGGCTTAATGTTAATGGTCACGTAAGCATGTCCACTAACTAAGGGGGAGTAGCTAATGATATATAAATAATACCATCATCACGATCGTACACGTGGCAAAGATCACTTACCCACGAGGACCAAGTATTTTAATTCAGGGCTGACTTGCAAAGCCCAAAAAGGCAAATCCAGCCATTCATGCCTAGAAGGGCCCTTTCAAAGCAGATCATAGTCAGAGGCCCAAATCCAGGCCCAAACGAATCTCTCCCTTAAAGAGGAGAAACATTACAAAGGAAATGAGTCATGGTGGGAGTTAATCGTCCAAAGACATATCTACATTAAAGAGGAGACTGTTACAAAGAACGTATCCCCTTGTCAAGCCTCACATGCTTAAGTTACGCAGAGAAATAAAAACGTCCATTATATAAGGTAAAGGGAACATTCGACAAAGGTATGCAAGTTTAATTAAGCTCTGTCTAAATTAAGCTCCCTCCTACAGATTTATTGACTTATGCATTAGAGTGACTTCGGTCACCAAAAAGGTGATCTTTGGAAATCTAACCTTTGTTTTGCAGGTCAGATTTATAGGAGACTAGATTTTGGAGTCATCCATTACATAACCAAACTAATTTTTTTAAAGAGGACTATAAATCTGTTATGGTTCCTGGATATGCCTCATAACTGGCATGCAAAAACGCTATTTTTTTTAATCAAGAGATATAATAAAATGATATAATTTCCTCGCTTTGATTTTTCTTCATTGTAATATACAAGTTGATGGATTTTTGAGAGAAAATAATATATGCTTGAACAAGTAATTTATCAAGACTTGGACCCAAACCGATACTTGATTAATTGGTGCTATACACGAATAATTAGGGTAGGAGCAAAGTAGGACCCATTAGTTCGGGTCAAATCGTCATACCTAGGGGTGCCTTAGCAAATTGAATAATTTTAAGAAAAATAAGGGGAGCAACGAGGATCCGCCATTTAGTTATTGAATTAGGGAGTTGCTACATTAATCAGTTCTAGACTCATTTCCATCACCACATTAATAGACCACGCGACTTGCTATGTTTCTCCACAATTTTGTTTTACTTCTAAACCATATCTAAGCCAAGTGTTTTTTCTCTCTCTACACTCTGTATTTTTATTCATTCGCTCACCCCTATCTTCCCTTACACTACTCTCATTAATTAAGCACTATTTAAGCACTTTAAGGGAGCCATTTCAACTAGTTTTGAACCATTTCAACTAGTTTTGAACCATTTCAAATCATTTCTACATCCAAAGGTTTTATTGTTGTTGTAGTTGATATAAAGAGAAACACTTCACAACAAGAAAAGATGGAATCTAAGGGTGTGTTTGGTTGCATGGAATCGTATGCCATGATAATCCATGAGGGGACCCCTGCATTTTAGGCTAAATTGATATATCACTCCACATTCACCATTTGGTTTTGTGATCAATAGTGGGAGTGGAAGTCCCATGAATATGAGAATCACATGCCTTGGGGGATCAAGGAGTGAGATTCCCATGTTCATGGAACTTTCATTCCCACCATTGATCACAAAATCAAATGGTAGATGTGGAGTGATATATCAATTTAGCCTAAAATGTAGGGCCCCTCATGGATTCCCATGGCATAGGATTCCATGCAACCAAACACACCCTAAGCATTAAATCCGATAACAAATTACACAACTTGAAATGAATAAATAAGTAAATAGTTGAAAATTTTCCTTTTTTGCAAGAAACCTCATGAACCTAAAGCTTAACCTCGCACCCCTAGGAAAGTAACAGGTGAAACATGGTCATGGACTTCGAGGTAAGCTTTAAGTATGGCAGACAATGGATGCATTTGGTTAAATTTTGAAGAAAAAAAATCTAAGATCCAAACACAAGTATAGGGTGTGATATTGTTATGTAAATTCACAAATGCAGGTTGTGAATGGTTGAATCACAAACATGGATGTGAGATTAACTCTCAGTTTCGTAGGCTTAGGAAGACAGACCTACGATATTAAAACTTTTGGCTTTTATATGATAGTCAACCCCCCTCCCCCTTCTATTTTCTTAGTTAAACAACCAATTTGATCATCGTCCTTTGCAAAAACACCATCTCCTTCTTCTTCAACATATCCACTTTTCTCACTAACTCCTCAATTATGCAAAACCCCAACACCAAACTCTTCAAAATGAAGGAGAAAGCGATTGGGGTGAGAAAAATGGAGGGAGAATATTGATCGATTTGGGCCGATGAAACCAAGAAGGAACAATGTCTTGAAGATCCCCAATAATTTTGAGTACATTTTCCCCATTCTCACTCGAAATTAAGTACGAATAAGTGATTATGCTACTTATATGATGGTGGCATCTTGCACAAAAAATTGAATGCAAGAATTAAGCATAAATGACGGATGTACATAACAACTATTCTTTGTAATTTGGAATATGTGTGATGAAAAAGGAAAATAAATCACACACTTGAAGCATGCTCAAATAGTCGATACAAAAACTTTAATTCACCAATTAAGTATCGTATTGAAGGTAAAAGGAAACAAATAAAAAATATCCGCAGGTGGATCTTTTCCCGGGTAGCGTGGGTTGAGTACTTGTGAAATTCAAAGGTGGGAAGAATGATGCTTTGCCCTTTATATTACATTGGATTTAATGTGGAAACATTCAAACATCTTAGGAGGAAGGGCATGTTTTCCCTGACTTTTGAGCTATAAAACAAAGTTTTATAGTCGATCTCTGGTGGCCTTTTAAAGAGATCCATCGTTGTATAAGAATAATATTTTTAGTGGTTCTAAGCAACTATAATATAAATCATGCTTTTATGCTTTAATTTATGCTTATTAATAATGCACCATATCCAGAAGTTCTTACGTACAAAAATATCTTTAGCCAAAAAAAGAACAATTATGTATTTTCTTCAGATTTGTGGAATCAAAGGCATAATCAGCAAGTCGACATATGGACTGCAAAATTTAGACAAGTGTTCAACATTTTGTAAACTCAAATGCGTAATAAGATTTAAACAACTATACAACAAAAACAAAATAAAACTACAAAAAGTAATCAAAGTATAACGTACCAGGATTTGAATGGAATTTGCCACTAAACTGGTTATAAGTGATTTGCCAGAATATTGTGCTATATGTATTGTAGATATAGAAGCTTGATGAGAAAACTAACACGAATTACTTTTGCAATTTTCTTGAGAAATAACAATTTCTCAATAAAGAGTTATCTAAAGTAAAAAAGATGCTTAATAATCAAAGCACCCTAATCTTGAAAGAAAGTTAAGGCTGATGTGTTTAAATTTGTTCTCCTCGAGATTTGACCTACAAAACAGGGTTAGATTGCCAAGGCGAAGGCACTTAGATACTTAAGTCAGTTAACTGCAGAAGAGGATGAACTTGGACAGAGTATAGTTGTATTCTGTATGCATACCTCTTTCATGAATCTATCATTTACCTTATATAATGTGAGTAATTAATTTTGTGCGCGACTTATGCATGGCCGTGATGAATGGAGACGTTTCTCACAATGGTCTCCTCCTTCATTGAGATGTGTCCTTGGGGGAGTGATTCCCGCCATGGCTTGTCTATTTTGTAATGTCTATCTTCTCTAATGAAAGTGGTATGTTGGGCCTGAGGTTTGGGCCTTTAACTTTGTTCACGGTTTATTATTAAATGTCTCTTTGGGCTTTAATGGTCGGTCTTGCCTCTTTGGGCTTTAATGACCGTGCATGTTATCCACATTTAACGTGAGGTGTTTGTTTCTCGTGATGGACGATCTTTGCCACGTGTACAGTCTTGATCAAATGACTATTTGATGTATCATCAGCTACTCTCCCTAGGTAGTGGGTTTTCTTGTGTGGCCTCTAACTCTTCGGTGGTTGGCTTTTTGGGTTCATCATTATTTTTTCTGCACAACATAAAATGCCATCAACAACTATCGATTCAGTTTCTATTCCACTACGCCATTAGTCGGTTCATTTCGGCGTGATTCTGGGGTTTTGTGCAGACATCGTATCATGCACGATTTCCCATTGGTTGTCTTTTCGTTGCCCAGTCCAATAAAAGAGGGCAAATAGTTGTATTATACTCTTTACGCTATCTCCATTTCAGAACTTGTTTGTTCTTATTTTCCTTGTTTTCCTTATTGTCAAAGTTTTTGCCATGGCTCTCAATAGACCTATGAGTGATGATCGTCTAGCTCGTTGTGAGGCCTTTTTTAGCCTAGGCAAGCAACGCAAGGCACTTTGGATTATACTTTTTCGAAATTTTTGTTCCGTTTGACTTGGAGCTTGTGCTGCCAAGAGAAGATGAAAGCCCTGCTCATTCGGGGTCTGGTTACATTGCTCTTTACACTGGGATGTTTAGGGATGGTCTTCATTTTCCAGTTCCAGAGATCTTCTGGGCTTATTTAGATCTGCTTGGTATTCCTCCTGCTCATATGGGGTACTAACAGCTAAAGGGTTATGGTTGGAACTATGGTGAGAACGCTGCAGGTTGGTATTTGTTTGAACAAAAAATCTCCACTCTATGGTGACTTTTAAGATTAACATGAATGGTGTTTGCTTTCTTCATTCACCTTCTTGTTTGGGGTAGTCGAAGGATGATTTCAGGTTCTGGTCGAGGACCTGGTTTTATGCTTCCATGAAGTCTGGATATTTCATGCTTGACAATAGGCCCATTTTGAGGTCGTTTAGGGAACCCAAGAAGTTGACTGATTTGAATTTGACTGGCGTGGATGAATCAATTAAGAAGTAGTTCTTCTCACTTCCTTTTGCACGTCTAGAAGACTTTCTCGAGTTGGAGGTTGTTGACCAGAGTGGCTTGTACAGTCTTAATGCTTTGGAACGGTCTTTGATTTTTTTTTTATAATCATGACTCTGATGTCACTGTTGCTCATGTTGCCTATCCTTTTGGTTCTGATGTGGCAAAGAAAAGTACTACTCCTGCTAGCGTTGATAAGAAAGTGAGATTTGTCGAGAAAGTTACGAATCTCGATGCTCCTATTGGCATCGATGGTGCTGGTCCGACCACCAAGAAGAGGAAGGATCTGAGGCTTGCTAGGCCTGCTAACCCGTCTAAAAGGTGGGTTACGAGTGAGTAGGTTAACTTTGCTAAGCCTTTAAAGTGAAAGAGGACTGTTGGATCGAGTTCTGCTTCGAGGATTGTTCCGACTGCTCGTCCTCTTACTATTTCTGGGAAGAGGCATGGGGATGACTCTCGCTTTGCTGCTCAGGAGGATGAGGAACTAGAGCAGGCTGTAGAGAGAAGTAATGTGGAATTAACCCATCCTCGTGCTTCATTGAGTGAGTACGAGAAGGGCCTTCTTTTCTACTGCTGGCGTGACTGATCTGAGCAAAGTTTCGAATGATGATGCGCATGTCATTTCAAATAAGATGACACATCTTGTGATGGAGCAGTCTCGGAATCCGAATATAAAGTTAACCTTGGACGACTTCGATTATAATCTTGCCTTTGATGAGGTTGATGTTGATCTTTCCTCTACTCCTCCTCGTCTTGTTGATCTTAGATTAAAGGAGTTGTCTGCTTCTCCTCTTTTCTGCCCAAAGTCCGTTCATGTTGTTTTAGACAAGAAAGGGAAAGGTGGTGTTTTTGCCATCATCGATGTTTCGATCGTCAAACATGCAACCAAGGGTCGAACATCTGTCATTCCAGACCCCTCGGTGCTTCATCCGCAAGTTAGTTCAAAGAAGCCTATTCCTGGAGAGATCCGTTCAATTTGGATGGTTTGTTCAACTGGTATTTGGAGTGGAAATGATCTCGAACTTCTTTGAAGGAAGTGGAAGTCGTGAGGGATCAGTACGCTTCTAAGCTTGCTGTTGTAGAAGTTGTAATGAATCGTCTGCGTGATCGATTATTTGCTATTGAGGGTGAGTTGTCTACGGAGAAGGCATTTCTTGACCAAGCGCTAAGTGTTGTTGATTCGCAGTATGCTTGTCGTAAGTCTGCTAAGGAGCGAGTGGAAGAACTTGCTGCAGAGCTTGTTGATGTTATGGAGTAGCTCACTGAGGAGAGAAATTGCAAGGATCAAGCTTCGGAGAAGCTTTCTGAAGTTGAAGAAGAACTTGTGCGGATCAAGCATGAACTTTCTGTATTTACGAAGAAGGCTAAATCTACTGCAGATGCAGTAGAGTGGAGTAACATTGTTACTGACAGGTTCGAAATTATTGGTTATATTGAATTGGGGAAACGGATTTGACATGTCCAAATATTGTGCTATAGCTGATCAAGTCTTTGAGGATGTGTCTACTCTGTCCGAGAATGAGGAAGAAACTGCCCCAATTCCTCTGAGTGATCCTGTTGATGACGGTCGAACATCTTATCTTTTTTTTGGTCATATCATTGATGATAAGGTCTTGTCTCCTCCTATTGATCCTATTAATGAAGTTAAAACTCCATCTTCCCCGACTGATCATGCCATGAATACAAGACTCCATCTCCTCCGGCTGATCCTGTTAGTGTTGAAAGAGTTGTTTCCTCTCCAACTATTCTTCATGTAACCTCTTCTCCGGATGTAATCAATTAGATTATCAATGAATATTCTTATTTTGTTCTTGTGTTTCTTTTCTTACTCGTAATAAGTATTACTTGACATGGGGGTCGTCCCTTTTTTCACAAACGCTATATTCTAGTTTAGACTAGAGGATGTAGTAGATGTTGCTTGTCTTTGACGTCTAGGATTCATAGTTGTTGTAGGCTAACTCATTGGTATAAACTTAAATAATAAATATAAACTGACTAATTTAATACACTCTGTGGTCCGATGTGGTGATCGGACTAGAAGATTTATAATTAAGTCTGTCTCGGATGTCCTAACTAATTTAGTACACCCTGTGGTCCGATATGGGGATCAGACTAGACCATTATAATTAAGTCTGGCTCGGATGTCTTGACTAATTAAATACACTCCGTGGTCCAACATGATGATCAACCAGAAGATAAATAATTTCCTAGTCTAACTTTGATGTCTTAGCTCAATACACTTCGTGGTCCGACGTGGTGATCGGATATGAAGATAGATAACTTCCTAGTCTGACCTTGATGTCCGGAGTAGCTTAATACACTTCGTGATCTGACATGGTGATCAAACCATAAGATAGATAATTTCTTAGTCTGACTTTGATGTCCTGACTAACTTAGATTATTGGAGCCAGAGACGAAAAATGATTGGAATATGACAATTTACTGATAATACCTTTTCAAATGTTCTACATTCTATGGTCTCTTGAGTTGCTCTCCCATTGAATTTTCTAACCAGTATGTTCCTGGTCTATTGATTTTCACCACTTTGTATGGCCCTTCCCGATTTGGGTTCAACTTTTTCGCATCTGGTTCTTTTGTGTTGAGTTGGATCTTTATGAGTACCCAATCACCGATTTTGATAGTGCAGGATTTAACTTTTTTTTTATTGTAGTAGTTGGCCATTCTCTGTTGGTAGGTCGTGACTTTGATTGAAGCTTTTTCCCGTCTTTCTTCGAGAAGATCTAGTCCGACTAGCAGTGCTTCGTTGTTGTCCTCTACTCGTAACTCTTCAGTTCTAAAGGTTGGCATGCTGATTCGGATCTGTACGCTAGGGAAAATGGTGTTTCAACGGTCGGAGGTGTTTTTGTTGTCCTATAGGCCTAGAGATGCCTAGTAATTCAGACACCCATAATAATTTTTATGCTTCATGTTTTTTCTCGATGGTCTTCAGGATCTATCAATTGGTCACTTCTGTTTTTCCGTTAGCTTGTGGATGAGCAAGTGCTGAAAAGTGGTGTTTGATGCTCAAGTTTTTGCATAACTTTTTGACCTTTTTGCCATCGAATTGGGTCCAATTGTCAGTGAAAATTGTTCTAGGGACTCCGAATATGCATATTATCTCCTTCCATAAAAAGTTTTCGATCTGAGCTTCTTCAATCTTTGACAGTGGTTCTACTTCTACCCACTTGGTGAAGTAGTCCAATGCTACAAAGAGTTTCCTGTCGGAGACTAGAAGTGGGCCTACGATATCCATTCCCCATTATGCGAAGCCATAGACTGCTCATCGGGATTAAGTTTTTTCCTAGCATGTGTGTGTACGGATCAAATCATTGGCATTTATCACATAACCTAACTAGTTTATTTGCATTTTGTTGCATTGTTAGCTAGTAGTATCCCCGTGTTAGAGCTTTGTGAGCTAGTGTTCTTCCTCCGAGATGATTCCAACATATGTTGAAATGAATTTTTCGTAGAACATAGTCGGTGTCGCTGGGCAAATGGCATCTTAGCAACGGACTTGTGGTAGACCTCCTATATAGTCTGTCATTTACAGTGTGTTGCTGTATTCCGTAACTTATAGGCCTCCATTTTGTTTGTTGGTAGAGTTTTGTTTTGTATGTACTCAAGGATTGGAGTCATCCAATTATTTACCTGATCTGTTGTACATATTTCATGTGCATGGTTTTGTAGAATTGAGCTTTCTTGTATTGTGATGAGGGGTTTGTCGACCTCTTCAGTACGAGATGTTTCTTTTGCCACGTTGCCTGCTCTATGGTATTCCACTTTTGCGCATCATTGAAGCTTTCGATCAATTTATTCACCTTTTGATGGTATGCTTTCATTCATGCATCTTTCACTTGGAATTTGCTATTCAATTGATTGACCACCAATTTGGAGTAAGTTAAAACGCTGACTTTTTTTATTCTGAGGTGTTTAGCCAGTTGTATTTCGGCTGTTACTGTTTCATACTCGGCTTTATTATTTGAGGCTTTGAAACTGAATTTGATGGCTTCTTCCAAAGTCACTCCCTCCGGGTTGTATAGAGTTATTCCAGCTCCGCTTCCCTTCTCGTTTGATGCCTCGCCACGCAGGATCCATCCTTGAGTATTGATTTCAGCGGTTTCTTGTTCCTTATCGCTGTCCAGTTGATGCTTGCCACCGCCTGTGAATTCTGCAATGAAGTCCGCTAGTGCTTGAACTGGTCGAGCTCTATCGCTCACTTCACCATTCTGCCATACAACTTCTGTTAATGTAGTACAGACCGAAGTGGATGTTCGGCCATGACAGTGATGGAGTGGGTCTGGAAATATGGCTACAACTTTCTGGAAGATAGGACTAGGGCCAATGCTAGTTTCTCCAAGGCTGGATAGTTGCTTTTTGCATCTGCAAATGTCTTGCTGACGTAGGACACTGGTTTTTGTGTTTCATTCTTCTTTCGTATCAATGCAGAGCTAGCAGGTACATGTATAGTGTCTTGCCTGGTTTTGGAAAGCTTGTTTGCATTTCTCACTCCATTTGAACTTTTTTTCCTTTCAAGATCTTGAAAAAGGGAAGGCATTTATCTGATGATTTGGAGATGGACCTGTTTAAGACTACTACCCTACCATTGAGGCTTTGTACACCTTTGATGTTGGTGGGTGATTGCATATTCAGAAGCGTTTATATCTATTTTGGATCAGTTTCGATTCCTCTTTGGTTGACCATGTACCTGAGGAACTTTCCCGATTCTACTCTGAACATACATTTTTTCTGGATTTAGATTCATTTTGTACTTGCGGAGTTGGGAGAAGGCTTGTTGAAGGTCCTTGATGTGATCATCTTTATTTAGGCTTTTGACTAGCATGTCATCAATGTACACCTCCATGGTATTGCAATCTGATTTCTGAACATTCTATTCACTAGAACTTGGTACGTAGCTCCTACGTTCTTTAATCCGAACAACATCACTCGGTAACAATACGTATTTCTTTTTGTTATGAAAAATGTTTTTTCCTATCCGGTGGATGCGTTTGTATATGGTTGTAACCAGAATATGCGCCCATGAAGTTGAGGAGTGCATGTTCGAAGGTGGCATCTACTATTTGATCTATACGTGGAAGTGAAAGTTGTCTTTCAGAAAAACTTTGTTAAGATCTGTGTAATTCACGCATATTCTCCACTTTCCGTTCTTTTTTACCTGAATTGTATTGGCCAGCCAGTTTGGGTAGTGGTATTCCTTGATCATCCATGCGTTCAGTAAACGATGCACCTCATCGTTAATGGCCTAATTATGCTTTGGGGCAAGTTACTATCAGTTCTGTTGGACTGATTTTTTATCTGGGTTGATCGACAATCTGTGAGTGATGACGGAAATGTCAATGCTCACCATGTCCTTTATTGTCCAAGAAAATAGATCCTAGTTATCCTTCTTACGGTTTGCCAGTATTCGGTCGTCCCTTTGGACTGGTTGGAGTTGCGTTATACTCTAGGAAGCCCTCATCCATATGCGGTTGATCAGGCCGCTGTGATGGCTCCCTGGTCTTGACTGTGATTGCTATTTGTTATGAGCCTTTATTCTTGTGTAGTGACATTCAAGCACAGCTGACTAATCTCTTTTGATGACCTCAATGTTATCACTAATGTGATACTTCTGACATTGATGAATGGTAGATGACACTACACCCATTTCATGTAACCGAGGTCTCCCTAGAAGCACATTGTATGTGGACAATGCATCGACAAATATGACTCGTTGTTTGCCTAATACTCCTGCTACTAATGATAATCAAATTAATCCGAGTGGGTGACATTGTTCACCACTGAAACCCACCATAGGTTGATCAATGGGTATAAGTCTTTCCTTGTTGAATTGCATTTTGCGGGCTGTCAGGTACAATATGTGTTTGAGCTACTCGTATGAATGGGCACTCTTCTGACCTTCCATTTAGCTATTGATATTGATATCACCAGGTTATCATTATGGGGGAAATGAACACCTTTTGCATTTTTTTCTGAAAAGGATAGAGTTAGGTGGTCTATTTTGGAGCGCTGAGCAGGGAGGCCCGGGTGGCGAATGATTTGTACTTCGTGTCAACCGAATGGGTTGACTGTTCGTGCCTGACTCTGCCAGACTGCAGCTTCCCGAGAGATCTTGTTTGCCAAAGTCGGACCTGCTATTAATCTAATACCTTTTGGATTGACCGATGTCCTCCCATGATCTGTCATCCCGTCTTCTCTCCTCTTTTTTTTCTGGTTCATTGGGAGGGACCTTTATCGAATTCATTATTCTTCTTGGTTGCCCAAATCTTCTCAAGAATGATGTATTTTTTTAGCACTTTTCAACAAGACTGCAATGCTCTTCGAAGGTTCCAGGTTCAAGAAGTTGTAAAATTGCTCTAAGGTGAAGGTGGTCACAATTGTGTTGTCGCTGCATCCATCAATCATGGTTAGCTCATCAGTGAAATGTGTAACGTACTCCCCGAAAGTGTCATCGGGTTTTTGCTTGACGTGAACAAAATAATGAGAACCCTTTCTGATCCGTTGACTGTTGATGAACCTTGTGATGAAGGTCATTGCCAATGCTTGGAAAGAATCTATCTATCTTGGTGGAAGACTGTTAAACCAATTCATCAGCGTAGATATAATGCTAGCCGAAAACTTTCTACACATGATGAAATCTGTGCTTTCTTTCAGTGCCATCATATGGTGGAAGTGGTACAGATAGTTCGATTGGTCAGTGGTGCCATTGTATGTTTTGAATTTCGATTGGGTGAACTTTTTCGGCAGTGGGGTCTTCATGATTTTTTCGGAGAAGGGTGACACGACCAATTCATAAAGCATATTGGGATCTGTGACTCCAATCCTGAATGAAATTTGTGGGGAAACTCCGCCAGTCTGAGACCCATCACCTTGAGGTTCATTTCCTTCAAAGTTCATTCCCAAAACTCTGTAGGAGCTCCTTGGTTCTCTTGGAGATGGATGGCTGAACTTTGGTGAAGTGGTATTCTGATGGGTTTGACAGGTAGAACGCGTTCTTTAGTAAGCTTCTCGACCATTTTAGCCAGATGAACCATTTGGGCCAAAAGCTGATCCACACGAGGATCTGTCACCATTCCCCTAAAAGTAGGGGCTTGTTGGGCCACCATATCTTGTGGTGGCAATTCGCTACTTTATACAACGGGTTTTCCCAATGTTGGATTTGGGATGTGTCCACTTGGTAATATGAGTTCACCAGCGGAAGGATTGCCTTGGTTGTTGTTAAGCTGAGAGTTTGTTGGGGGTTCCATTTGCATTATATCTTTTTGTTACTGATTCATGCAAAATAAACTACCAACAACTCTGTTTTGATTTTTTTAAGGAAATTGTTTTTCCTCACGGACGACGCCAAACTGATGCGTCAAAATCTGTTTCCCTCGAGATTTGTCCTACAAATTAAGGTTAGATTGCCAAGGACCACCTGTTTGGTGGCCGAAAGCACTCTGATGCTTAAGTCAATTAACTGTAGGAAATGATGAACTTGGACAGAGTAAGTCGTATTGTGTCTGCATATCTCTTTCGTGAATTTCTCCTTTACCTTATATAATATGAGTAATTAACTTTGTGCATGACTTAAGCATGTAGGGCGTGATGAAGGGAGAGATTTCTCACAACAGTTTCCTCCTTAATTGAAATGCGTCATTGGGCTCTGATTCCTGCCATGACTTGTCTCCTTCGTAACGTCTATCTTCTCTAAGGGAAGATGTCCGTTGGGCCTGAGGTATGGGCATTTAACTTAGTTCATGGTCCGTTATTAAATGCCTCTTTGGGCTTTAATGACCGAGCCTATTATCCACATTTAACGTGAGGTGTTTGTTCCTCGTGGTGGATGATCTTTGCCCTAACTAGTAGTTTATTAAAAACTAGGAAGCAAAGCACAAGTCTTCATCAAAGTCTATGCTAAAGCACGTGTTAGCTCCGTAGTTAATCTTAAAAAAATTAATAAAGGTAACCGGCAACAAATACAAGTCCTTTTTAACTCTAATTGACTATCTAGGAAGATTTTCTTTTATACCTTAAGCGACCTTAATCTCCTTTTAAGAGGCGTGTAATATTAACATTTTTCTTGGTTGGATTGTGAACAACCTTCCCTTCACAATTAGTTGTTTTTTTGGGTACCTAAGAGGTATGATTTAATTTATTTACATAAAGATTGTATTACGGTTTTTTTTTTTTTTTTTTTAAGAGTTTGGCCCCTATTAATTTATGTTTAATTGGATTTGACACTTATTTAGAAAACTAATTTAGTTTAACTTTCAAATTGTAACAGACAACTACGTTGACTTGTTCAACTATTTCAAAATATAAAATTACCCTTCACATGAGACAACATGTGCAATGCACATACCAGATCTAAAACATATCTACATTTCATTAAGGGCCATGATTATTTTTGTAGATCCCAAAGTCATCAAATGGTCTTAAACCAAAAACCCCAATCATCCTAGCAGCGCCACCACCACCAGCGTCCCGTGCTTGCAACAGGCATACACATACACCACCGGGGTCCGACTCACCCTGGTCGAGCCACTCAAGATCACTCAAATTTCAAAACAACTCAATAAGCAACAATTGTTTGGATCAGTGTAAACAAAGTTAACCTCTCGGGGTGCTTTTAACTTCTATTCTCTTTGGAATTGTAGTAGTCATTCCTTTCTCCCCCTATTAAATAAGATTAGACGCTTTAGTGGCTTCTACTTTCACTACAAAAAAAATATGCAATAGCTACAAATACTAGGAACGATATTAAAAAACCGTCTCTAATTAAAAGATTTGCGTCGACAAAAAACCGTAACTAATTCATTTAGTAACTGCCGAAACCAAAAATCAGAAAAACTGTGCTTGTGACGGGAAAACCGTGGCTAAATTCAAAATAAACCGTCGCTAATTAAAACATTTGCGATGGCATTTTAGTTGACGCTAAGTTTTACAAATAAATTGTGCTTGTGACGGAAAAACCGTGGCTAAATGCAGAGCAAGGTTGTAGCTAATTAAATCATTTGCAGTAAATTAGTTGTCGCTAAGTTTTACAAATAAAAATTGGTAGCTACGGTATAAGCCGTCCCTAATGGATTTTTTGAAAAAATATATATATATATAAAGAAAAAAATATTTAGCCAGGTATATTAGTTGTCGCTAAGTTAGTGCAACTCATTTGTTTGCAAAGCAATTATCAAGGAAGGATATATGTAGTCTTATCCTAGACAGTTTTATAATTTGTTAAAATTTTTCCTCTATTATTTTATGTTCTCTGAATTTGAACAACCTGTTTTTGCTCATTTTTTGTTTTGTTTCCTCCACTAATTTCTAGGAAGATGTGAAGATAATGAAGAAAATGAATGTGGATACTTACATGTTCTCCGTTTCTTGGTCAAGAATTATACCAAGTGAGTAGTAGCATAAGCATAATTTTGATGTGGATGAATTGCTAATAGGTCAATTTCGGAAAGTTAAAAGTGTCCTTGAAGACTTGGTTACTATTATGAAAAGCCTCAATTTGTACGATTATAAAGTTAAGAACAATAATTAGTTGTGACAATTGTTTTTTGGCTTTAGATGGGAACATATGGTATGGAGTGAACCAAGAAGGCATAAATTATTACAAGATTATGCAGAGGTTTGTTTCAAGGAGTTTGGTGACAGAGTGAAGCATTGGATCACCTTGAACGAACCATGGACCTTTGTGAATTGTGCTTACAACCTGGGGATCCATGCACCTGCTAGTTGTTCAAAATTCATCGAAAACTGTACTGCTGGGGGTTCCGCAACAAATGGCTACTTCAGTAAGGCAGTGTATTTAATCAAAGTTGCTTAGACTACGTTGGACTCCTGATCTTCATATTTATTTTGTTCATGCTGTTGAAAGGCTTGGTGGACATGAAAGTAAGTTTTAGAATTTCTTTCATGAACATCTGCAATATTTTGATATCCATATACATCAAAGTTTCGGTATTTTCACTTAAAAAAAGAAAACATATCAGTCAGACATTAATGGTAGAGAATAAGGGATAAATAAGATTACTAACTCTTTATCATTTTCTTTTTCTTTGATTGTTGCAGAAGCAACTCTCAAATTAGTCCTTCAACTAACGATTGTGAGAGGACTTAGCATTACCCATGTCAAAAACCACTTGCAGGTATAAGAATGGTTTAGAAATTTTTTTCAATCATCTCCTGCATCTTCCCCATATCCTCATTGATATTCTTACCGCCTTTCAGTCATTTGTTTTTTACTATTTCTAACTAGTTGAGGTGCCTTCGTTTTTCTTCAGGCCGAAAGATTGTTTGATTTTTATGAAACTTGCAGACGCTTTGAATTTGGAATGGGATAAAAATTTATTAATAATGAAAAGTTGGTTCGTTTTAAATCTTTTTTGAATGGGAGAAAAAATTTGAATCCGGATTTGGTTTTCCAAAATCCTTTTTGTTGTTTTTTTGTTAAACCTTGATTCAAAATTAGTCAGTTTTAGTCTGTCTTTGATTGTAAATCCATGTAAGTTTTCTGCTTATGTAGCCCCTTGAATCATATATATTTATAATTTCAATTTGAGGTTGACAGAATATAAAGTTGTTTGGGATTGTATTTTTTACTATGGACAAGTTATTGATTATATGAACAAGGTTAATGTATTAGTCATCATTTACGGTGAAAATTAAAATAATTGTTTTCAAGTTTGAAATGTTTCTTCTGAATGCCAAAAAAAAGGCAATGAGAAATCTGAAAATTAATAGAAATGACTAATTACATTAAAAAAATGAATTTTCATTAGTAATTTTTTTAGCTACAGCAAATTAGTATTAGCAATGACAAATGTCGTCTCTAAATTTGAAACTTAGCAACGGTTTGAAGTCGTCGCTAAATTTGCAACTTAGCAATGGTTTCAAGCCGTCACTAAAAGCTTTAGTAATTCATTTACCTATAGCAAATTAAGTATTAGGAACGGCGAATGCCGTCCCTAAATGCGCAACTTAGCAACGGTTTCAAGCCGTTGCTAAATTTGCAACTTAGCAATGGTTTGAAGCCGTCGCTAAATTTCAAACTTAGCAACGGTTTCAAGCCGTTGCTAAAAGCTTTAGTAATTCATTTACCTCTAGCAAATTAAGTATTAGCAACGGCAAATGTCGTCCCTAAATGTGCAACTTAGCAACGGTTTCAAGCTGGTGCTAAATTTGCAACTTAGCAACGGTTTGAAGTCGTCGCTAAATTTCAAACTTAGCAACAACATATTAGCCGTTGCTAAAAGCTTTAGTAATTCATTTAGCTACAAGAAATTAGTATTAGTAACGGCAAATGCCGTCGCTAAATTTTAAACTTAGCAACGACATATTAGCAGTTGTTAAGTTTAACAAATAAAAACTGAAATTGCTACTGTATAAGCCGTCCCTTATTGAAAAATATATATATATATATAGACAAAACAAAATGAAGTTGTGGGCGCGAAGAAATCGCTCCCATCCTTGGGGTTTTTGTGAGAAATTTGGGGTTTTTGTGGGAGAGAAGAAATCGTTGAGTTGTGAGAGAGAAGAAATCGAAGAAAAGAAAACCCATCCTTCTTCATATTCTTCATCTCCGTCTCCTTTCCCCAAATTTTTTTTTCCGCTTTTCGCGGCTCTTCTCTGCGTATTCTTCTTCCTTCAGAGTCAGAGAAGAAAACCCAAAACCCATCATGGATTCAGATCAGGGAAAGCTTTTCATCAGAGGGATTTCATGGGAGACAACAGAGGAGAAGCTCACGGAGCATTTCGGCTACTACATATTGCAATTCAGGTCACATTTCGAAACCCTGACTCTTCTAATTTTAGGGGTATTTTTAGAAGTTTTTCAACTGTTCTAATAATCTTGTTTGAGATTGAATTGTGAAGTGATTATGTTTGAATTACTAATGAGTTTCTTGTTGTTGTTTGATGTTGATGTTGATGCATGAATGTGTACTTACATGTTTGATGGATGGATTGTAGTATAAGATTGAAAAGTTAAGTATTAATTGGGGAATTAGAGCTTAATTGATGTTTCAATGTAGTTGTGATGATGTTTGTTTGTATATGCATGTGGAGGATTTGAGTAATTGGAGTATGAGTTTCTAGATTTGATGAAAGTGCAGATATTTACAAAAGTTGTTTGATTAGAGCCAAACTGATGTTAAATTAGAGGGAAAATTTGAAAACTTGACTAAAACTAATTAATTTTTTTTTATTGATGGGATTTGGATGGGGGAAAGTTTCCATTTTGGGGAATAATGGATGAATTGATACTGAAAAGTTAGGGATTTAGATGTTCTTTGTGTGAATTCCATTGGTTATTATTGAGGCGTGTCAATTGCTTGTTGAGAATTTATGGAAGGATCCCCTTAACCAGGGCAAGACCCTAAGATGTTGATATTGTTATTTTTAATCAGTAGCATCAGTAAACTGAAATATTTGTGTCAATCATCAAGAAATTTCCCGCTTTAGAAATTATCAACTTTGGCGTTGTAGATTTCAGTAAAAATAATCATAATTAAAATTTGTGTTGTTTGCCTAATTCTAAACTATTATTTCTAATTCTCTTTGTCAACTAGGTCTCTTTGGTAGATGCTTCATGGTGTCAATGTCTATAATCCATATTCGTCTAAAGGTACATTACTCAATCCATTAAGTGTCAAAGGCTTCACATTGTAGATTAAAAACAAAGTTTAAATGCGTAAATAATTACTTATATGTTAATATTTGCTTAAACAATTACAGAATGTATTGGGAAATTTGGATCCAGGTTGGTTCTGAATCTATTTATCTGGAAGAGATGCTTCCAAGTGGAAACACAAAACTTAAAAACCCTTTCCTAGTTTAACTAAAGACTCAAAAATTCTTTTATCTTTCTTTTCTATTGCTACTCATAGACTCCATTTCACTAACCTGACCAATGTGGTTAAAATATTTGTCTCAAGTCTCACATGAGCTCTAGTTTTGCTTCCTCATGTGGATTTAATGTGTTGTGCGTGTGCTCGTGAATCTGGATTGTTGTGCTACTGTCTTAGATGGTTTAGATGGTTTCAATGATTTAATAGTAGTTCTTATGAAAGATGATATATATGGAACACACTACAAAAAAAATGTTTAAAAACTACAAATATTCGAGACGGTAGATTGATTCCATCTCTAATTTAAATATTTGCGACGGCAAAATACCGTAACTAATCCTTTTAGTAGCTGCCCAATACCATAATCACAAAAAATGTTTTACAAATAAAAACTGGTAGATGCTATCACAAAACATGTTTTCTGATCATTATATATTTGCAAACAACTATTCCTAGTCATTTTTTTACTCTTTCTAACTAGTTTCAGCATTATTTTAACTGATGAAGTGCCTTCATTTTTTTGCACGCTGGAAGATTGTTTGATTTCTTTGAAACTTGCAGATGCTTTGAATTTGGAAGGGGAGAAAAATTTATTTAGATTGAAAAGGCATGGACATACCAGATTTGTCTTTCCAAAATCCTTTTTGTTGTTTTTTGTTAAACCTTGATTCATAATTGGTCAGTTTTAGTTTGTCATTGATTGTTAATTCATGTATGTTTTCTTCTTATGTAGGCCCCTGAATCATATATATATAATTTCAATTTGAGGTTGATAAAATATAAAGTGGTTTGGGATTGTATTTTTTGTGATTGACAAGTTATTAATTATATGAGCAAGGTTAGCTAATTAAATCATTTGCGACGATATATTAACTGTAGCTAAATTTTAAAAAAACTAGTTGCTACGGTTTATGCCGTCCCTAATTGATTTTTTTGAAAAAAAAAACACATATAAACATAAGCTTCGGGCGCGAAGAAACTAAAAAAATCCGCTGAGAGAAAAAACACAGAAAAACCCGAATCGCTTTGAGCATCTCCTTCTTCTTCTTCATCCAAGCTGAGAGGAATAGCTTTGAGCATCTCCTTCTTCATCCAAGCTGAGAGGAATTAGGGCGCGAATTTGGGTCAGAGCTTTGGAAGAGTATCTCTTTCTTCATCCAAGCTTTGGGCGCGAATTAGGAAGAGCATCTCCTTCTTCATCCAAGCTTTGGGTGCGAATTAGGAAGAGCATCTCCTTCTTCATCTTCTTCAACTTCAAGGTGGGATAAATTTGGGGTTTTTTGTGCTCTATTCAGGGTTCAAGGTGAGTAAAAATCAAATCTCTCACTTAGGTTTATATTGTTGTGCAAATTTTACTTCAGTTGGATTTGATTTGGATTTTTGTTCAACCAATTGATATGATTTGGTTTGTGGTTTCAAGTTGAAACTGAGCGAAACCTAATAATAAACTGGATTTTGGGGAATGTCTCTTATTTATTGTAATGTTGAGTCTATATTTTGGTGATATATGATGTTGACTTCATACATTCATTTTTCTCAGATTTGGCAATCTCTATTTGATGCATCCAATTTACGTAAATTTCATTGATTAATGATTTCAGTTGGTTGATATGGATTAGAATACCGATGCTAGTCTTGCATTTGCTCTAAATCATGGTTTGATTGGAATTTCTTAGACAAAAAGGAGTCACCGTTAGATATTGGGATGTTGCAGTTTAGTGTTGATGGAGCTGATGTGAAAAGTTTGGGTGGCATATAAAACCAACTACTTGTAATTATCACATTTTTCCTTCTAACAATTTCTACTTTCTAGGATATTCATAAATCGTGGTTTATTGCTTTGGTTAGTGTTTTCTGGTTATATTTTTCCTAATATTTGTTGTCCATGAATGAAAATGAGTTTATATTCTAATATTCGGTTGGAGTAATTTGATATGGTGTTGAGCACTAAGCAATATGCTAAGTGAAAAGATCAATAGGATAAGGAGGGAGTTTGTATCATTGTATTTCACTTTTCCTTCGCTGTCATGTGAATTACCACTGACAAGGCAAAGTGTAGGATCCTCAACAGTTAACATCAGCAGAATAGGGAGTAAAGTTCACTTGCTAGCTGTCAATCCATTAATCATCTCATTGTTATCTTCTTATACTGATCATATGCCTTGGTCATGATTATCTAGGTTTAGCTTATCAGGATTTCAATCATCCAGCGTAATTGGTGGAAGGCGTGAAGGAACGGGTGTTCACGTTGCTAACTCATTGGGAACATAATCCAGTAGTGGTTTGTTACAGGTAGTTTCTTAAATTTGACTTGATTGAACTGTGATCTAATCTTTAAAAGCTTCCCAACTCTTTTTATCAGGTATTGTATTCCCTTTTAAAATGTGTTGGTGGTTTGTTATGTCATGAAGTGCTGTGTAGAAATGATTCTGACAAAGTAGAAAACAATTCTACATTCGGAGTTATGCTAACCATTTTAGATATGGCATCCAAAACGGGTTAAATGAATGTATACTGACTTATACAAAACAAAAACGATTCAAAATGAGTACTGATGTTTTAAAACATTAGGGTGTGTCATACTGCCGAATAAGTTGCACAACTTGGAAGTCTAACAAAATTGTTAGAGGCCCCATTTTTGCTCTTCTTACGTATGAATCTACTAGTCATCCCACAGGCATCTAGGCATTGGGAATGGTTTAGAGGACAAACTAGAGGCCTCATTTGTGTGTGAAACTACAGGCACCATTTACCCCCTTTCCTGGTGTGCATGAATTGGAAGTTCTTTTAAGGAAAAACTAGAGGCCTCATTGAAGTACCCCTCAAGAGATTTACTGGAGTTGTCCTAGGTAAGACTCAAGAGTGATCAAGCTTCCGTTTCAAACTTTCAACAACTTCAACCATTTCAACTCCCAAGTACTCAAAACCATTATATATTTGGAAGTGTAAAGGAAGTTAACCAGTATGTATATATATTACATTATCAAGACTATTTCACTGTAATTCCTCTTCAAAGTGACGGATTTCATACATGGGAACTTTCTTGATACATGTGTTGTTGAAGGGCCAACAATCATCTCCACAGTGGTGACTCATTTTTTCTGTCCTCCCGAAATTCCTCTTCTCATGTTGTCTCCAACTATTGTGTCAGCACAAAAGTCTAGCCCCAATAACTGTAAATTTGATGTTTAATTGTTCAATTGTTTCAAATGTTTACATCTAAACTAAACTCTGTATGCACATAGGAATACAAACTTTTGCCTTACCTATCACTATTGTATGGCAAAAGTTGTTGTCGACGTTTTTTCTAGTTTGTTTATTATTCTTTTATAATGTATTTGAATATCCAACAATATGGATAAACACATGATATGGTGGCATGCAGACGATACAATAGTCATTGTTTAGTTTACACGCTTTATAGTTTAGAGCCCTCCCTGCTTATACATTAATCAAGTTCTCTGAATTGGTGTGCAATTCTTGGATGGTTTGCATGTATTAGTGTTATAGAATATCGTTTTATTACATTTTTTTCTTTCTCATAATTAGGTTCATGTGATGAATGCTTGTTTTTTAAGTTTTGGCACATTATGTTTTGTCTTGTAATATATTTTATTATTAATTTTAAAAATGATCTGGATGTAATGTATCTAATTTTCTTATCAAAGGTATTTAATGGAATGATCAAATTCAAATATCAACCACTTGATACTATTAACGAGGCTGTAATGTATCTAATTTTTAAAATGATCTGGCTGTAAATGTATCTAATTTTTAAAATCATGCATTTATGTAGATATTTTTATTTTTTCATAAATGTCAATTAATAAATTCAGCTTGATACTATTATCTAGGCTAAGCTAGATTACAACATGGAAAAAGATTGGATTAAGCATAATCGTCTCAGCACCGAATATCAACTAGGGTTCCGCAACTTCCTTAATGATGCTTTTGAGTTGATGTCATTTGATGGAAAGATAAAATGTCCATGCAAGAGGTGTCGTAATAGGCAATTCCAAGTTCATGACACTGTTCATGAACATCTAATCGTTTCTGGGTGGGATGTTCAGTATGCCTAAGGTATATGGGTATACCACGGTGAATTGGAAGTATTGGATGCAATTGCAGATGAAGAAGATTCATGGGAAGAGGAAGGGGACAATATGGAAGGTATGTTACATGACACATTTGGTCAATCGCCAATTATGGGTGAACAAGAAGACATCTACCATGAACCTAATGAAGGGGCTAGGTCATTTTACAAATTAGTTGAGGAAGCTGAGCAAGAGCTATACCCTGGTTGCAAGAACTTCAATAAGTTGTTCTGCCTTGTCCACTTGTTTCACTTAAAGTGTCTAAATTATTGGACCAACAAATCTGTAACTCAACTACTCAAATTTCTTAAAAAGCTGCCCCCCCTTGGTGAATGCTTGCCTGATTTGTTCTACAAGGCAAAAAAATTGTGAATGATCTTGGCCTTGGTTATAACAAGATTGATGCTTGTCCCAATGACCGTATTTTGTATTGAAATGAATTTGCGGAAGCAGTATCATGTTCTGTATGCCACTTATCAAGGTGGAAACAAGTAGATGATGGGTCTAATGTACTTACTAGTAAGAGACGTGGGGTAGCTGCTAAGACAATGTGGCATTTCCCACTTATTCCAAGGTTACAGAGGCTATTTATGTCAGCTAAGACAACATCAAGCATGCGTTGGCATGTAGACTCACGAGCACGTGACAATATCCTAAGGCATCTTGCTGATTCTATGGCCTGGCGACATCTCGACAATCAATTCCCAGACTTTGCTGTTGATGGTCGAAGTGTGAGGCTAGGATTGGAAAGTGATGGCTTTAACCCATTTGGAACTCTTAGTATTGCCCACAACACGTGGTTAGTTGTCTTAATTCCATATAATCTACCGCCATGGATGTGTATGAAGCAACCTTTCTTTATGATGTCATTGCTTATTTCTGGACCTCATGCTCCAGGCAATGATATTGATGTATATCTACAGCCATTGATTGATGAGTTGAAGGAATTATGGGACGTTGGGCGTCTAACATACGATGCATCAATGGACAATTAATGACTTTCCTGCATATGCAAACTTGTCTGGGTGGAGCACAAAAGGCAAGTATGCATGCCCCACTTGCAATGTGGAGACATCACGTCAGTATCTGAAAAATTCTCAAAAATTTTGTTATATGGGTCATCGTCGCTTTCTAGCTTAGACTCGTAGATATAGACATCAAGTAGAACCATTTAATGGCAAGATTGAATTACGATCTCCTCCCCCTAACTTGACTGGGCAACAATTGCTAGCCGAGGCAAGTAAGGTGACAATAACGTTTGGGAAGCACCATGCACAAGTAATTGGCTCTAAGCGCAAAAGGGATGGTGAAGGAGTAATAGGGTGGAAGAAGAAAAATATTTTCTTTTCATTGCCTTATTGGGAACATCTCTTAATACGTCACAACCTTGATGTGATGCATATCGAGAAGAACATTTGCGAGAGTTTAGTTGGAACACTACTAAACATGGAAGGGAAAACCAAGGACACGTTGAATGCCCGCTTGGACCTGCAAGAACGGGACATTAGGCATGCTTTGCATCCAGAAACTACTTCTAGTAAGGTTCATTTACCTAAGGCATGTTACTCCTTGACTACGGAAGAGAAAAAGCTATTCTGCACAGTGCTCTCCAAGGTGAAAGTGCCAGATGGCTATTCGAGTAACTTATCACGATGTGTTCGTGTGAAAAGAACGTCAAATATTAGGATTGAAGAGTCATGATTGCCATATATTAATGCAACAGCTACTGCCAATAGCAATTCGCAAAGCTCTTCCCAAAGAAGTCAGTGCAGTTTTGATAGAGCTAAGTACGTATTTTCGTGAATTGTGCTCCAAAACTGGGACAGTTAATTGCTATGGGTAGTTAGAAAGTCATATACCTCTAGTACTTTGTCATCTTGAGAGGATCTCCCCCCCCTCCCGCTTTCTTTGATATCATGGTTCACTTGGCAAGTGAGGCTAAAATGGCAGGACCTGTTCACTATCACTGGATGTATATTATTGAGAGGTAAATCCCCAAACCATGTGTCATAATGTTCAGTAATATGTATTAAAATAACTACTAATATATAATGTCAAATTATATCTCCTAGGTACCTTCACACATTGAAGTCATATGTGCGCAATCGAAGTCGTCCTGAGGGATCAATTGCTGAAGGATACCTAGCAGAAGAATGCTTGACATTTTGTTCAAGATATTTGAATGATGTCGAGACAAGGTCTAACCGGTCAGTGCGAAATGATGATAATTATGTGCAAGCACCACGAGCCTTCCTCAACATTTTCTCATCGCTCGGGCGTGGCATTGGGAAGGCAGAGTTTATGAATATTGATGAAGATACGTGGGTACTAATGCATAGATGGGTGTTATTTAACACATCTGAAAATAATTTGATGTTGCTTTTTGAACTTATATTTTTTTCTATGCATGAATATGTGCAATCTTGAATGTTATACAAGGTTAATACAAGCTAGATATGAAGCGTCCAACTCAAAGAGGACAATTGCATTCTCGAAAATCCACCTTTTTAGAGCATGCTTCTATTTCACAAGCTCTATCAAGTCATGAAAGGTCACATCATGTGTCTCAACTATCTCATACAAATAGTGTAGTCCCTAAGACTATTAGTCCCTCTATTGCTAGAGAGGGCCAACCTCTATCTGATGATCAACAAGACTCTGGTTACCATGATATCAATGAAATGGAACAACAATTAGAGAGAAGTGCGGATGGAAGTCAATCTAGAAGGCATAGGGAGGCAGCTGTACGTATAGGTAATGTTTGCTGACTTATCGCAACTTTATAATTTTTTATTCCAGAAATGACAGAGTTTGAGCCAATCGAAGTTATTTGTAATATTCATGTTATCTAGCTTATTTAACTTTGATGCTACTGGAATTGCAGCACGACGATATAAGAAACGCAGGGGTACTCATCAATATGATGTCCCAAATCAGACAGAATTGATTGTGGTGAAATACAATGCCTTTGGACAGCCTATCGGCAAGACTGCGGTAAAAGTATCAACAGAAATAGGTATTATCGCACGGGATGGAAGTAAGGTGCCTATTTTACCTTGCAAATGGCCGGAAATTTCACAAAATGTAAAGGAAACAATTTGGAAGATCATTTTGGTAATAGTCACCAAGTTCAATAATTTACGATAGAGCTAATTTTTGCAAAAATTATCTCTATATTACTTAATATACCTTGATACTTATTGGAATCCTACAATTTTGTCGCAGACAAAGTTCTCATTCGAAAACTGTACGGAGAAAACTAAGGTCTTTGTCTATCTTGAGCAGTGGTTTTGTTTATAATTTGATCATTAGTGTTTTTATATATCGTCATGTTATTATATTATACTCTAAAAAACTTGCTTTTAAAATTTGATAGAGATGGGTCCAAAATAAAGCTAGAGACTGTTGGAAACAATGGAAGCACTATTTGTTCATGGAATATCATAGTTATGATCGACCAATTGAGCAACAATATGAGCACACTGATGATGGGGTGGATAAGGCCCAGTGGCAGAAGCTTGTAGCTATTGGAGGAGTGAAAATTTTAAGGTGCATATGTTAAGTATTGTAGTGTTACTAGTAGGATAATTCATTTGGTTGAAAGGAAATGTAACTCTGAATTTGTATTTGCATGTAGAAAGTCAGTGCACAAAATAAAGCAAATCGCGCCCAGTTGAAGACAATTCATCGATGTGGAACCATGTCATTTGCACGTAAATGGGAGGAAGAGGTAGCATTTTTTTTTCCAATGATTGCGATATAAAATGTATGTTATGTGCCATGCAACTCATATAATTTGTATTATTCCAGAGAGAATAGAACCCAAATGGACAAGAACCAGATCGTATGCACATGTTCTACGTAACATACACCTTATCTGATGGATTATTCCCTCAACCTGAAGCAGCTAGGAGATATGTATGTTATATTCTATGGAATAAAATGAATGTACTTAGTTAATGTGCTGTTAAATTGTTGTTAGCCGTCATGATCTGTCTATTTGATCATTTATAGTTTATGGCTATGCACATCTCTTTTGCTACAGGCGCAAACGGAGCAACTAACGCGGCCAACAAATGGCGAGGAGGGAATGAATAGGGAGGAGGCGTTTACAGATGTGATGGGGGAGGATGGACATGGGAGGGCAAAGATGTATGGTGTTGGCGTCACTCCAAAAATGCTCCGCAATGAAGATTGCCAACATCATTAGCAAATGAATGAGGTCGATAAGAAAATGGCGGATGAAGCACATTCCAAAGTACGTGAACTAGAGGAATCACATGAGCGTACTAAGCAAGAGTTGATTGCAGCTCATGAACAGACAAAACAAGAATTGATTGCTACCAAAAATAAGATAGCAACCACTGAAGCAAATATGGAGACAATTAATCAGAAGGTAGAGTCTATATCCATTGATCTTGAGGCAATTAGAGCATTCAAGACAAGCATCCAACCTCTAATGGGATCCGCGACGCAGCCAAGCGGGGTGAGTAATTAAACTTAACCATACACACCTAAATACATGAAACTAATCCTATATTGTTTTTTTTTTGTTAAACTTAGGCAAGCTATTTGTTGCTAATCCTATACAATAATTAAACTTAACCAAGCTATATATGAAACTAATCCTATATAGTAATTAAACTTAGCCAAATTTTGTTTGCTGCTAGTTTGTTTGCTGCCATTTTTTGTTTGCTGCCTGTTTATTGTAGCATATGGAAAGTCAATTGGCTTTGACTGCGGTTTCGAACAATATCCAACATCTAAGATACTTGAAGGCACAATACTTAAATAAAGATCCCTTGCTTCTGAATTTCAAAGAAGGCATAACCGATTTAAGTAGTTGTCAGCTAAACAATATGAAGTTTTTTTTTTTTTTTTGAAAATTGAGCAGGGGTTATTTGGGATCCCCAAACCACTAAATAAATTGATTACATTCTGCTGTATTTTTTCCTTATTCTATCTTAAAATACAATTTTTTTCAAGTCCTCAGGAAATGAACTAGGCGTAAATTCTACACAACCTGAATTAGGATTAAATTTGGGTAGGAAGTCCGCATCCCTACTTGTTTCTCGATAAGCATGCTTGCATGTGAAATCCTCTAGCTTAGTCAAACCAACCATTATTTGCCTCACTGTGTGTCTAAGGTCCCAAGACACAAGGGTACTAGTAGTAAGATTAGCAAGCACATTTGTAGAGTCTGTACTGATCTCTAAGCGCTTGACATCATAGGATTCTGCAAGTTTCAGTCCTGTTAGTACTCCCTGCAGCTCGTGCTTGATAACTGAATGGCCAGTGGTACCGCCCGCACATGCAGCAATTGCTTCTCCTTGATCATCTCATAGGATAGCACCATAGCCCCCTTTAGTGCCACTCAGAGTGCCATCTCCTCGCAGTGAGCCATCCGTATTGATCTTGTGCCACCCCATAATAGGTTTCTTCCAAGAGCATAGCTTAGGACTGCTGTTAATAAGTTGTAAGTCAATGCGCAAGCGGTCCATCAGCTCTCTGTTTTGATTTGTATCCTCTGTTTTCCATTCACCAATGCTGAACTTAAGTCTAATTTCAGCATATATGCGTTTCGCAAAGCTCAAGGCTAGTGCTATATTTCTGCTAAAAAAGACGCCTGTTACGCTCAGACCAGAGGTGATAGACAGTTGCATTTAATGTGACTTTTTTAATGGTCACTGCTGCTCCATTACCACGAAAATTCTGTAAGCACCTTAGTACTTCATCCTCCCAACTCTGGATTTGTTTAGAGTAACAAAGATATCGAAGCATTTTACTCCAAACAAGGCTAGAATAGGTGCACAAGAAGAAAAGGTGTGACTCGATCAGTTTCAGTTTTGTGACCACACAGAGGACACAGGTCATTATGAGCCTTGCTCAAATCCTTCAATTTCTTCAAGGCTTCATCGAGCATCATTTTGTCCCTAAAGCAGCTTTGGATATCTTTTGAAAGGCCTTGTCAAAACAATATATGAGTAGTTGATGATCAATGTAGTCCTTCTCTGCTTCAATGGCCAACCTCAGTTTCCCCATGTAGCTCATCATCGATACCATAAGACTCTGCACCAATACAAGCTGAGTTATACAAAGGAAAGCAGCTAAAACAGCTTGTTTTCATCTTCAGTTAAGAAACCTTTACCTGAGGGCTATTCACCACGACAAAGTACATTCCTTTACACGGAATATTCCCAATGGTTATTTTCTGAACAGGCCCAATCACAATGGTTATTGCCATACTTGTGTTCCTCAGTGTCTTATAAATGTAGCGTGATGTAGTCTGTAGGATCAAAATAATTATAGTCAGAAAGTTCTTTCTGTTACCAACTGAAAGAGTGTAAAAAAATAGCAAGTGAATATAATGAAGCAACTAACCTCGGGACCTCTAAATTTTCTCACTGCCTATAGTAACCTACCAGTAAGATAGATAGCTAGTGATCTTTTCTTCCTTTTGATCATCTTTCTTGTCTTTGAAACAAATTTGAGAGGATCTTCAATTTTTGGGTCAATGGAATTGGGAATTGATACATGCTTGATGGCAAATTGTTTTCCCCATGCAGATTTTCCCTTTGGTTTCAGCATCTCTTATACTGTAAGATACTCATTTATTCCTCTCGTGTTTAGCAACACTAATGAAGTCGATTTTGTATGGTTGGAATCCTTGCTTACGCTTTGCATATACAGCCGTAGTCCATAAAATATCGTACCAACCACAATGTCATTCACTGTCTGTTTTTAGCATTTCCACTACTTGCATTGGGTTTTCCTCTGTGTTAGATACGGGGGAAGATAGACCTGGCTCGACTGCTACTTCAGCATCTGACTCCTCATTATCAATCTGATCCAGCACCATGTACCTTGAACCCTTGGGTTGTATGCTAGGTATTTATATCTCCTTCTGAGTAGGATCTGTATTAGTGCTGGCTGCTATTGTGTTAAGTGCAGCCTGGACTGGTAGCTGTTGTTCGGTCTGGCTGCATTTGCAGGTTTCTTCTTGCCTGGAACAACCTCGGTGCATGGAATGGCTTATGTGATGCAATTAGGAGGTTTGCAGTTTGCAATTGGAGATTGCAAATAGGTTGCAAGGTTAGGTGTTTCAGTCTTCACAGGTTGATGGTCATAACAGTGGGGCTGGATGGATTGGCCAGCGAGTTTGTGCGGCCTGGACTGGTGATGCGGTAAGTTATGGAGCTGCCGAGTGCTCAGAATTGTGTGTGTGCAGGGTGGAGAGCATCGGTTTTCAGGCTTCTTTGCGGAAGCTTGTTATTTGCTCATGGCCACTGGGACACTACACCAAATTGGCATATTTGTAACAACTTAAAAAATAGTAACACTTTTGAGCTATTACAATCCACCAAACAATTTCAAGTCAAAACTAAATTTAGTCAACAAAATGAAAATAACTACAAAAAAAAAAATGATACAATAAATTAGATCACCATGAATAGCATCACTTGTAAGCCCATACTATTTGTGGTGATACAATTATTGAATCACTTTGTTTGTGAAAATGTGTAAAATTGCTTTGTGGATTGTTATAGTTCAAAAGTGTTACTGTTTTTTGGATTGTTACAAAAATGCCAATTTGGTGTATTGGGATGTTCCTAGTTTGCTAGTGTTTGCTAGCACACTGGACTGTGGTGCTTGTTGCAATTGTGCGGGCAAGTCTTGTGACTGCAAGTTGCAAATTTTATAAGTTGCAACTTGCTAGGTCTTGGGCGAATGCGCTGGAGCATTGTGACAGAGCACTCTAGTAGGGCAGATCCCCTACAGGTTCGCATGTATGGAGCTGTTATTATTGGCATTATTGGATTGCTGGTTGCCCTTTTTATGCGAAGTGATGAAGATGGAGGTTGCAGGAGCGAAGTGCTGGTGCTGCATGCTCTGTTTTGACAGTTTCAAAACAGAGTACAGGTTGATTGTTTTTGTTTTGGTTGTGATGTTTTAATAATAATAATAATAATAATAATAATAATAATAATAATAATAATAAATAAATAGATCAAACTATTCTAATTAAATGCAATGCAATTTTAGATGATAAATTTTTTTAACTTGTATTGATTTTGTATTAACTTCTGGGATTGGGTGCGTGCTTGTCCTAAAACATGCAGCCTGGAACTAAACCTAATTCTCATTATGTCTCATGGGGAAAGCTCCTTTCACAAACAGTTGTCAGGACTACAGAAATACATTCAAACAACACAGCTCATATAATACTAAAATAGGTTAAATCACATTATCATGACTCGCCAATTTCTTAAAATCAAATGAATCAATTACAACAGATGAAGTTCATAGTATCAATAGAACCAATGAACAAAAATTAGCAACCGTCATAGACTCTACTAACTCTGAAAACTTTACCAGTTTATCTCAATTACACAGAAAACAAGTAGCAAGCTATCCATATATTTTACTTGGACAACATGATTTGCAGCATACATGGGCGGATCTATGTGTTAGGTAAGGGGGGCAATTTTAATTTTTTTTTTCTAAGTTACTCATATTTTTTACATTGTTTTCTTTAAAATTTTATATTCCCCCCTTTATGAAATCTTGACTTCTAACTCCACTAAAAATTAAAACAACAAATATATATTTTTTAAACTCCACCCTCACCAATCCCAATCCCACTCAATTTCTCTATTTTTTTAATATCTTTTTTTTTAATTCCCACCCACCCTCTCTCTTTCTTTCTCTTTTTTTAATCTCTCCCTCACTCTCTTAATTTCTACCAACTCATTTTAATTCATTCACCCCCTACACACGCTGAGAGCAACAAAGAAACCAGAAAAGAGGTACCATACATGGTGGGTTTGCTTCCCATGTGATCATATTCATATTAAAATTTTTAATTGGGTTTGAGACCGGCTGAGGAAAATTTACATCATCATTGGTTTTCTTTTGTTTTGTTAAAAAATAAAGAAAAAAAGAAATAGGATTATCTTACCTCAGACTCAGCTAGCATATGGTGGTAAGAGTGATAAAAGATTAGTTAACACATTCGATTAATTGGGTTGGTTGGGATCTGATATGTTTTGCTTTCTCTCTGATCTTTCAAAATTAAAAATAATCATTTGGGTTTGGGGCAGTTGGAAAAACACGATGGTCGTAGGTCGATTCAGCTAACCTTTTGTTTGTATGCTTCACATGAGCTAGCTAAAAAAGAGAAGACTTTTTCTCTATACACACATCTATTTCCCTTCCGGGAAGACAGACAAGAATAAGAAGACAAAAAAGAGTGGATTGGTTGTGTAAGTGTTATCCTCGGAGGCTCTGACTCAGGAGCGAGTTTCAAAGAAGAAGAGACAGACGGACAGATAAAGCAGGAGGAGAAGATGAAGGAGGATTCCAAAAATAAAATTGTTGTCCGACAAATTCACTTGAATCCATCATGTCCAGTCAAGCTACTGCTGCTACTAC
The DNA here is from genome assembly GCA_963556465.1 of Berberis vulgaris. NCBI lineage: Eukaryota > Viridiplantae > Streptophyta > Magnoliopsida > Ranunculales > Berberidaceae > Berberis > Berberis vulgaris. The sequence continues at coordinate 75,065,701 of OY747128.1, forward strand.
TCTTTGGACTTGGACTATACAGTCCTGCTACCTCAAAGCCAGAAAGAAAGCAGAAGTTTGCTCCTCGCCAACTCTCATCTTATACCACTATGTCTGCTTCTGTTTTCTTCAAGTAAAAAAGGAAGCTCTTAATTAGCTAGCTACAATTGAATTAATCATGCCATGTATATTGTTTGTATGGTTGAATTAATCATCATTTTTTCACGATCACATCATGTCACCCTGATTGCAAAATATAATTGTAAAAATCCAATTTTTTAGTATTTTCGTAAATAGTTATGTAGTGTTTGCCCTCCTTTTATCTGCAAACCTGGCTCCGCCCTTGATCATGCCCTTGATCATACAGTCTGCATAAATCATAGGCGATTTTTTGTAAATCATATATTTATCCAGTTTATCAGACGGATAAATCATATATAAGCCGTCTGATTTATCCAGTATGATTTTTTATATATAAACAGACTGTATGCAGTTTATCAGTCCGTATATCCAGTTTATATATAAACAGTTTATTTATAAACAGACTGTATAAAGGAGGAGGGTTGGTGTTAGGCTTGTGATAGCCAACCGTAAAAAACCCATCACATCCCTTTTCATGGATATTGGTTCAAAAAGATTAATGCAGAAGGATAGGGCGTCCCCCGCTATAAGCGACGCGCTGCACCTACGCTCGGGTGTCGTGACAAATGAGCAAGGCGCGCTGCAGCGGCGCCCGGCTGTAGTGTTAAATAGGCAAGGGTTCTCGCACCTTTCTGGACGGGGGCGAGTAAAGAAGCTAGTCCAGGTTAGAGCTAGAGATAGAATGATTAGATTAGCCTCTTGGAACATAGGAACCTTGACGGGAAAGACAATAGAATTAGTGGATGTCCTGCGTAGGAGGAAAGTAAACATAGTTTGTCTTCAAGAGACAAAATGGAAGGGGAACAAGGCTAAAGATTTAGGAGGAGGGTTCAAACTCTTCTATTCTGGTAAAGATGACACTAGGAACGGGGTGGGAATAGTGGTAGATAAAGTTTTTAAGGATGCAGTAGTCGACGTTAGGAGGTTTGGGGATAGAATCATAAGTATTAAATTAGCTTTAGAACTAGAGATAGTGCATGTTATTAGTGTGTATGCACCCCAAGTGGGTTTGGACGAGGAGACTAAGAAGGATTTTTGGGATTCTTTAGAGGAGTTAGTTCTTGGAATTCCCTCTTTCGATAGGGTTTTCCTAGGCGGAGATTTGAATAGGGTTTTTCTAGGCGGGGATTTGAATGGCCATGTCGGTAAGGATAGAGTTGGGTATGAGAGGGTACATGGAGGTCAAGGCTTTGGGGATCGAAACACTGCGGGGATTTCTATTCTAGATTTTGCTTTAGCTCAGGATTTTGGGATCGTAAATACTTTTTATAAGAAGAGGGAAGATCACTTGGTGACCTTTGCGAGTGGGCGTAATAGAAGTCAAATTGATTATTTTCTTGTGAAGAGACACGATTTAGGTAGGTGTAAAAATTGTAAGGTTATACCAGGAGAGTGACATCCCAACATAGGCTGTTAGTTCTCGATTTTTGTCTTAAGAGTAGGGGTCGTATTGCTATAGAACATGTTAGACCGAGAATTAAGTGGTGGACCTTACAGGGAGATGTGTGCCAATGATTTAGAAAGAGGATTTTGGGTGGCCAGTCAGTTTCAGAGGGTGGGGAGAATCTAGAACCAAAGGATAGGACTAGTAGCGCAGATCTTTTTGAACATTTGGCAAACCGAATAAGAAGATGTGCGAAGGAAGAGTTAGGACAGGCCAAAAGAGGAGGTTTTTATGGTAAGGAGACATGGTGGTGGAACGCGGATGTGCAACAAACCATTGCGGAAAAGAAAAGATGCTTTAAGGCGTGGCAAAAAGATAGGTGCCTAGAGTCTTATGAGCTTTATAAGCAGGCTAAGAAGTTGAGTAGTAGAGCAGTAGGGGAAGCTAAGAAGAGAGCGTATGATGCTCTTTATAATAGGCTAGGTACGAAGGAAGGGGAGAATGATATTTTCAAGATAGCGAAGGCTAGAGAACGAAAAACTAGGGACTTGAGTCATGTTAAGTGTGTTAAGCATGAGGATGGAAGAGTCTTAATGCAGGATAAAACTATTTTAGATAGATGGAAGGATTACTTTTGGAACCTACTCAATGGAACACATGTAGGGGAGTTAAACTTGGAGGGGTATGCTTCACAGGAAGGGAGAGATCGCGTGTTCCATCGCAGAGTTAGTGCCACAGAAGTGAGAGAAGCTTTAAAAAGAATGAAGACAGGGAAGGCCGTTGGACCGGATGATATACCAATTGAAGCATGGAAATGTCTGGGAGAAGTTGAGATTCAATGGCTAACTAAGCTCTTTAATAGGATTTTGGAAACTAGAAAAATGCCAGATTCATGGAGGCATAGCATTGTGGTACCAATTTATAAGAACAAAGGGGATATCCAGAATTGCTCGAATTATAGAGGGATAAAGCTTATGAGTCATACGATGAAACTTTGGGAGAGGGTTATAGAACAAAGACTTAGGAGTTTAACCACGATTTCGGAGAATCAATTTGGATTTATGCCAGGTAGGTCTACTACGGAGGCCATCTTCCTGCTTAGGCAAACTGTAGAAAAATATCGAGAGGCACGTAAGAGTTTGCATATGGTTTTTATTGATCTGGAGAAAGCATATGATAGGGTCCCCAGGGAGTTAATTTGGTGGGTGCTTGAAAGGAAGAAAGTGTCTCAATGTTATGTCGATATCATTAAGGATATGTATGAAGGGGTTGTAACAAGTGTTCGCTCAGTAGGTGGGATGTCTAGTGAATTTCCAGTGACAGTAGGACTACATCAAGGGTCGGCGTTAAGTCCATATCTCTTTGCTTTGGTCATGGATGAGCTGACGAGACATCTGCAAGAAGATGTATCTTGGTGCATGTTATTTGCAGATGATATTGTCTTAATGGATGAGACTAGTGCAGGTTTAGGTCAAAAATTAGTTAAGTGGCGAGAGACTTTAGAAAGTAAAGGTTTTAGAATTAGCCGTTCGAAGACGGAGTATCTAGTGTGCAACTTTGGGTGTGAACCAAGAGGGAGAAGTAATGCAATTGAGATCGAAGGTGTCGAGGTCCCGGAGTGTGAGGCTTTTCGATATCTAGGGTCTATAATTCAAAAGAATGGGGCTATTGGAGCAGATGTAGACCACAGGATTAAAGCTGGTTGGTTGAAATGGCGAATGGCGTCAGGAGTATTATGCGATAGAAGGATGCCTGCAAGGCTAAAAGGGAAATGCTATAAGACAATTGTTCGACCAGCCATGCTATACGGTTCAGAATGTTGGGCTACTACGGGACAACATACGCATAGGATGACAGTAGCAGAAATGCGTATGTTAAGGTGGATGTGTGGTAAAATTCGTAAGGATAAAATTAGAAATGAAAGAATTAGGAGATACTTAGGTGTAGCGCCCATAGAGGAAAAAATTAGAGAAAGACGTTTAACTTGGTTTGGTCATGTCCGGAGGAGACCAAGCACGGCGCCAATTAGAAAATGTTTAGATTGGCAAGTTAATGGAGAGTGTAGACGGAGGGGACGACCGTTGAAAACTTGGATGAAGACGGTGAATGAAGATATAATTGAGCTTGAATTAGGTGAGGAAATGTGGGAAGATCGCATTGCTTGGAGAACCAAAATCCATGTAGCCGACCCCGAAAATCTCGGGAATGGGCTTTGATGATGATGATGACTGTATGCAGTCTGATCATATCTCAACAGTGTTTATATATAAACTGGATATATGATCAGATGGTTTATCTAGACTCGATAAATATATGATTTATGCATATATAAACGGGATAAATCATATATATTTATCCAGTTTATCAGTCCGTATAGATAAACTGGATAAATCAGACGGTTATTATTGTAAATCTAGACGGTTTTTTTGGACCAGCTGCAGTAGATTGGTGCTTCAAGGCGAAATTGCATGTGTGAGTTCCATGCATTGAAAAGCTGTCTATTTGCAGCTGAGTCAATTACTTCCTTTTCAATGACTGCTAATTTTAGGCGTATTTTTTCATATATGCGAGATGCTAATTCAGCAGCTATAATGTGGGTGATTTGGTGCACTCGTCTGTTCCGTTCTGCCCATATATGATATATTGTGGCATTGATATATGATAAAGTGATATATTGTGGCATTGATATATATGTGGCATTGATATATAAGTAGAATGAATGAATGAATGAGACAATAACATACATAGTAAGTGGAGACAGTGCCAGCTGAGTTGCCAGACACAAGCTTCAGCTGCATATCAATCCTTCCAAAAAGATATTCTGTCTTGGACTTGAACCCTGACCCAGACGCCTTGTCCAGTGACAGGATGAGCATTTGACCTCCGTTTAGTATCTTGGCACGATGATCACCCCATGTGAGATCAAAGTCTTGATAGAAATTAGCAGCGACGCAAGTAGTAGAGAAAACAACAAGAATACTGAAAAATCAGAATTTGTAGACATATTGATGGACTTGTATAGAATGATGCGTGTGAGGAAGGATCACCCAATTGTTACTTATATATAGGGAGAAGAGAAGGTGATATGGATGAATGGTGGGATGGAAGGATAAACGTGATCAGTACTGACCAAGGAAGCTACTTGTGTGCAGCTGTCATATATGTATGGTCTTTTAGCTAATTCAAAGCAGACCAGCTGATGAGTTTGTTATTTCATTTGTAATTTATGCAGACGGATGGGATGGTGCCATGGGGTAGGGCTTTATATTTTTCGTAATTTCCTTCCTTTCGGTTTCTTTATATGGTAGATAAGTTTGTTTGTTTTATATATAATTAGAAGTAAAGAAAAATAAGTTTATAATCCATGGAAACATGTCATCATTCATCCACCCAATAGTTGGTCGTCCTTTACCAAAACTATGGACCATGTATTTTTCCAAGAAAGAAATGGTTGGCCATATATAAGTTCTGTTGCAGAGTGCTCTGTTTCTGTTGCAGAGTGTGGCGATTCTGTTTCTTTTTTAATTCAGGTCGTTGTTTGGTGCGTGTGGCGATTCTGTTTCCGTTTGCATTCTGTTTCTTTTTGCATTCAGGACTTACGTTGTTGGAGAGTTATGCTGTATTCCTGGTTTTTTATACATGCCGTGGTCTGCTGAAAGATGCTGCGTTCCTGGTTTTTTATATATGGATGTTTACTGATCAATAAATTGTTATGATGAGTAAATTGTTATGATGGATGTTTACTGATCAGTAAATTGTTATGATCAATCATATTAATATTACATCCATCTCCACATAGAAGTGTTGGAAAAGAAGGCTATCTGATAGGCAGAGGTTGACTATAAACTTCATCTCTCTCTGGACCTCCGAGAGTTTTTTCCAGAGCTGAATTGCACGTGCACTTCTGCCAGAGCAGAATCACGTGTGTACTTGGTGTATAACCTCAGCAGTATCTTCCATCAAAACCCCAAATCGGCAATGAATATGTCCTTTAGACTTTGCTTCAAATGGCCAAACACTCACAAATTGTTATGATCAGTAAAGCTGGAGCGGGGCTGGCAGGCTGCGGCTTGTCTTTGCAAATTGTTATGATGACATTTTGCAAACTGTGCTTGTAAAGTCTGTTTGCAAGTTGCAGATTGAGCATGCAAGTTGTTATCCAATTCGCAAGTTGCCATTTGCAAGTTTGTTATGCTTATAGGATGCAAGTTGTTATTGGTGCAAGTTGCAGGTTGGGTCAAGTTGATCAAGTTGCTTGCTTGCAAATGGTTCTTGGGTAGAAAATGCAAGTTATTTGGCTAAGGTCTTGTTTCCTCACCTATTTGTTTGTTTATGAGGTCTAGGTGATTTTGGCCTAGTCCTAGAATAAGGTCTTTTATCGATAATTCTTTCCATGCGAGTGTGTTTTTTTTTTTCAACTTGATATCATTCCTAGACACCATGACATTAGTTGATTGTCTTATCAACTTGAATCTTTTTCATTTAGTCAATATCATGTCTTGTATTGTGCATGACTATATGTTTTACTTGTAATCCAACACGCAATCCTAGTGAAATTCTAGTGGCCATCTTGTTGAAGTTGGTGTCAGTTGCTTCAGGAAGTTGGTGTTAGAGGCTTATGAAATTCTAGTGGCCATCCTAGTGAAATTCTAGTTGATTGTTGAATTATGAGCTTTAGATAAGCAAATAATAACATAACTTTCCTGCTCAACTTGGTTGAACATTCTGCCAACTTATTCATTGTTTTCTGCTTATTAATTGAACATAAGCTTATTGATTGTTTTCTGCTTATTGATTGTTTTTTGCTTATTGATTGAACATAACTTTCTTGCTCAACTTGGTTGAACATTTTGCCAACTTATTTATTGGTTGAACATAAGCTTTAGATAAGCATATTGATTGTTTTCTGCTCAACTTGGTTGAACATTCTGCCATAATTCTGATATGCAATATAATTACTTTCTCTGCTCAACTTGAATGCTGCTAGTATACTTGAATGCTTGAATGTTGCTAGTATGCTGTTAATATGCTTGAATGCCAGTATGCTGCTAGTAGGTATGCCAGTATGCTCTTAGTATGCTAGTAGTATGCCAGTGTGCTGCTAGTATGCTTGAATGCCAATATGCTGCTAGTATCTTGCCAGTATGCTTGAATGCCAGTATGCTGCCAATATGTTGCTAGTAGGAATGCCAGTATGTTGCTAATAGGAATGCTAGTTTGAATGCTAATTTGAATGCTGCTTGAATGCCAGTATGCTGTTTGAATTTATTTCAGCGTTTCAACATTTATTTCTGTGTTTATTTCAGCGTTTAAGCATTTATTTCAGCATTTCAGCGTTTAAATTTCAGCATTGTAGTGTTTAAATTTATTTATTTCACCTTGTTAATATGTTCCTCTTACCTTTGTCGATCCTTCAAATGCGCAAACTCAAAATAGAAAAGAATATTTTATTCTATCTAATAAGATGTTGATTAGTGATGTAAAAAGACATCTTAGTTGTAACTTAGAGTGTCCATTTGAATGTACAACTTTATGAGATTTGTATTACATAGCTTAAGCATTCAATACGTTTCTCATGTACTGCTCTTTCAAATTTTACAGGTTTTGGTGCTGCTAAATTGATATTGGTTTTGAAGTGGAAGCTATGAAAATTTGAAGTAGAACACATTTTGTCGGATGATCGATATAGTGTGGAAGATCACATGAATTGTTATATGTATTGTTTTTGTTGTATGTCTCATAGACGATCACTATGATTTATTTAGTTATTTAAGTTTAAGTGAGTTATATCTCAAATTGAAATTGTATATATATAATTTCAATTTGAAGTTGTTTGGGATTGTATTTTTTGTAATGGACAAGTTATTGATGTGTTCAGGTTTGAAATGTTTCTTCTGAATGACAAAAAAAGGCAATAAGAAATCTGAAAATTAATAAAAAGAACAAATTTCATTATAAAAAATGAATTTTCATTAGTAATTTTTTTAGCTATAGTAACTTAGTGTTAGCAACGGCAAATACCGTGGCTGTTTTGTCAATAGGATTTGCAACTTAGCGACGGCTTTGATGTCGTCGCTAAATAGCCATGGCAAATACTGTCACAAATTTGTCAATTTGATTTGCAGCTTAGCGACGGCTTCGGAGCCGTCGCTAAATAGTCACGGCAAATATCGTGGCTATTTTGTCAATTTTATTTCCAACTTAGCGACGGCCTCAATGCATACCGCGGCTGTTTTGTCAATTTTATTTGCAACTTAGCGACGACAAATACCGTGGCTGTTTTGTCAATTGGATTTGCAACTTAGCGACGGCTTCAATGTCGTCGCTAAATAGCCACGACAAATACCGTCTCTATTTTTTATTTTGCGACAACCTTAGCCGTCTCAAACATTTTAAAAACTGTCGCCATTGCTTCTGTCTCAAACATTTTAAACAGCTTTAGCGACGGAGTTTTTTGACTTAGCGACAGTTTTTAGCCGTTGCCAATTAGCTACGGAAAAGTTTACCGTTGCTGATTCAAATAGCTACAGTATTGCGACGGTCGTTGCTGATTCATTTTAGCTACGGTTTTTTGATAATTAGCAACGGTAAAACGCCTTTGCTGAATTTACTTTTTTTTTGTAGTGTTTGTTTATGTCTACACCAATTTAACCACCAGAAACAAAAAAATTTGCTAGACAAAAATGCATTGTCCGAGCTTTTCTATTTTTATCCAAAGTGATCTTACTGATGACCGAAACACCACAGTTCCTTGTAAGTTTGGCAGCTCAATACACACAAAACATATCAATTAAACAATGTATGATTTGCAAGAAACATGATAACCAATGCTATATCATAAAGGGTGTACACAGCCAAAGAGAGTTGAGTTGTGCGTGGTTTTGATCTTTAATGGAGGAAGGAGGTGCGATCGGATTTATGAGAAAGAGATGAGGGAGCAGCGGTTGTTGTGGTGAGGGTTGGCGTGCGATTGAGAGGGGTTGTGGCTGATTTTGAGCAGGAGGGGATGACGATGTTGCGTACGGCGGTGTATACTGCGAGGGAAACAAATAGGTTGATTTTTGAACAAGAGAGATGGGACGATTGCGTTGGTTGTGTTATCCTTTGCGATTTGCTGTTTTTGTCCGGTGAGTTTTCTTCATTCTCCTTTATACATTTTTTTTTTCAAATTAATCTCTGAATTAGGATGAGTTTTTTGTATGAAACAAGTCCATGTTCAGTCAATCGTGCATACCTTTCCATTTGAGTAAGATGTTATCACCTTCATTTGCCATCTCACACTTAGGACTAGAAGGTGGGTTATGGTTTCTGCAGAGATTGTTTAGATGTCTGTTTTCAACCCTTCTAAACGTCGAGGGAATGAGCGAGGAAAGAAAGTGAGGGATGGGTGCTCCCATCCCTCCCCCTCGAGATTAGCGACGACGCACATCTCAAGGGGAATGGGTGGTTACACCCATCCCTCGCCCATTCCCTCGACGTTTAGAAAAACTAGTATATTTTGCTAAATATTGACAGTGGGAACTGTGAATATAGACAAGGCCAAATGTTTTTAAGACTGTTTTTCTTTCTGACACAAATTGGGAGTTTCTCTATTGGTCAACAACTTTTGTGTGTAAGGGAATAGGGGATTTAGGAAAGACATTGTGAGTATATTGAAATTGAAATTCGAATGGTTGGGAGGTTGTCTAGTCTTTGTGGTTGTTTTTCCTTGTCATTTTGTTTGGGTTCAATGTTCCTATGTGGATTATCTAGAGAATTGAACTTAAAAATATATAAAAGAAAATGAAGAAAACTTGGAAAGGTGTTTGCCAGTTTGGTACAGGTAGTTGGGTGCTTGCAATTAAGTGGGCTGACAAGGTGTAGACATTGACTTTCAACATTGGAGAAATATTATGATACTAGGTTTAGTGCTTAAACTGCCAACATCATGGTGAACCAATTATTTATCGTTTTGGTTGATTTGCAATTTAGTGCTGGTTTTGAGGTCATTTCTTTTGTTTATTTTTCTTTGTAGAACTCTTTTCTATGTTACCCTGTAGAGCTTCTTCATCATAGAACGAGAAATCCTCGTACACGCATGTTGATTTTTCACAATCAATAAGTAGAAACTGATGCGCCTAAAAATCGTGACCTGCAAACCAATTGTTAGACTGCTAAGGACCACATTTTTGGTGGACGAAGGCAATCCAATGCTTAAATCAGTAACTCTGTTGGAAGAAAGATGTAAATCTGGACAAAACTTAGTTAAAGTTGCATATCTGTGTCGAATGTCCTCTTCACCTTATATAATGGCCGTAGTTAACTTTCTACGTGACTTAAGCATGTGAGGCACAACAGATGTAGATGTTTCTTGTAACAGTCTCCTCTTTAATGAAAATGCGTTCGGAGAGGCGTAACTCCCTCCACGGCTATTTTTTGGTGCAATGTTCATCTTCTTTATGAGAAAACTCGTGTTGGGCCTAGACTTGGGCTTTGATTCTTTTGGGCTTGTATTCAGGCCCTGTTCATGTTTCCTCATTGGCGGGCCTCGTTCAAGCATCTGTAGTTGGCTTTATTCTTCTTGGGCTTTACAAGCTGGCCTAATAGATTAGGCACTATATTCTCGTAATGGGTCTCTATGCCACGTGTACGATCGTGATGATTAGTCTATTTTGATGTATCATCAGCTACACCCCCCTTAGTTAGTGGGTCTGTTCATGTATCCACTAACTGGTGTGACAATTTTGCTTTTAATTGCTGCATTACGACACATTTAGTTCTCTTGTTATCTATTGTTGCTATTGTCTCTCTTGTGTTCCATCTGCCTGTTCATTTTGGCGCAATTTCTAGGATTTTGTGCGGCTGTCATACCTTGCACGTTCTCCCAATAGCGGTCATTTAATTGTCCGTCCCTATAAAAGAAAAAGTTCGTGTATGCCCTGCTTCCTTCTGCACTTCCTCATTTTCTGATCGTTAACCCTTTGATAACTTGCATTCATTCTGTAGTCATGTCTAACTTAAAAGTTTTGGGCGGCGATGCTCTTGATGCTTGCAAAGCTTTCTTTAGGCCCAAACAGGCAATACATGTGACTCTGTACAACATTCGTCACGATTACTTGTTGCCAACTGATCTTGAAATTGTTCTTCCCGAAGAGAGCGACTGTGATACCCTTCTTTTGCGGATCTGAGGGGAAGGGTGAGGGTGAGGGAGAAGCCTAAGAACCCATGGATGCCAAGAGGGTTGGCAAGCTACAAAGGGGAAATTATAATCCCACATCACCTGGATGTGGGATGGTGATGTGCTATATATGTACAAGTTTGAATCTACAAAGTACTATGCGTTTTATAGCCTTGCAGGCCTTGGGCCTAAAGCGGACAATATAGTAATTTGTGGATCGAGTCGTAACATAATGGTATCGGAGCCTGATCCAATTGAAAGTGTGCCAATGAGGACGTTGGCCCACAAGGGGGTGGACTGTGATACCCTTGTGTGGGCGGATCTGAGAGGGAGGGTGAGGGAGAAGGCTAAGAGCAATGACTTTCAAGAGGGTTGGCAAGCTACAAATGGGAGATCATAGTCCCACATCGTCTAGGTGCGGGATGATGATGTGCTATATATGTACGAGCATGGATCTACAAAGTACTATGTGTTTTAAAGTCGTGCGGGCCTTGGGCCCAAAGTGGACAATATAGTACTTTGTGGATCGGATCGTGATAGCGACAATCCTTGTCGTCCTAAGCATGGGTACATTGTTTTGTATCCTGGTATGTTCCACTTTGGTTTCATGCTTTCGGCTCCTACTATTTCTGGGAATACTTGGATTTGGTTGGTATTGCTTCGGTTCACTGGTCCTTAATGGTTGGAAAATAATAATTTCAACCTTAGCGAGGGCTGCCTTGGCTTGTATCCCTATGAATGTCAGGGTTTTGCATTCTCTGGTAGGGTTTAGTGTGAACCCCAATCACACTTGTCGCATGCGTTCTCCTCCTTGTTTTGAGGATCTGCTAGAGGAGTATGCGTGCTGGTCGAGGTCCTGGTTCAATGCATCTCTTTCTTCCAATCACTTTAGGTTCCACGGGAATCAAATTCTGCGATCATTCCGAGAGCCTAAGACGGTTGAGTTGTCACTGTCTTTGGAAGATCAGGAGTTCTGCAGTCAATTTTGCGACCTTCACCGAGTATTAGTGAAAGATTTCCTCATTGCGAATGACATTATTCGTGGTGGTTTGCTTTAACCAGGTGGAACAGGTTTCACTTTAGAGGTTACTGTTGCGCGTGCTAGTAATGTAGGAGACACTGCTTTGGTCTCTGCTAGAGGCCCTAGGAATATTGGTTCAGTTGTTAAGAAAAAGAAAGTTCTTAGGCCTCCTAGTCTCTCCAAGATGTCGGCTGTCAGTTCTAACCACGTCTCCATAAGGAAAAGTTTGCTTCCTCCGTCCTTGACTCTGCTAGGACCCTCTCTCATCTTGTTTATCTCCAGAAAGGAGGTCATGGTTGGGGGGATGATTTTTCTGCCTGCGAGGATGAGGAGGTAATCGAGTTCTCGAGATAAGTAAGAAGGAAGTTTATCAACCTCTGGATAACCATGAGAAGAAACTTGTTGCTTTTTATGGCTTGCCGGACCTTGCTGACCTTCTGATTGATGATCCGTGTGTTATTGAGAACAAAATGCTTCAGCTAGGTGTTTGGCTGTTGAAGAATCCGAATGGTACTAAGATCTTGGATGATTTCAAGTACGATCCGTCAGTAGAGGATTAAGTTGCTGCCCGAGCTCGAGATTTCAAGCTCACTGTTTCTTCTGTTGTGGCTGGGACTTTAGGATCACCTACTGTTCCTTCTGCGTCTTGCCCCGCTTCTACTATCCTTGGTGAGACCTTCTAGCCTTCCGAGGTTGATGTGCAAGACAGTGCTCGCAACCTCATTGGCAGCTGTTACGGGTGGTTCGCCAATAGAGCCCATATGCCCATGCGACAACCACGTCGTCATATTGATGATGGCCTCCAGCATCTTATGGAGGGGATGATGCATCTTACTTATGCGGCCGTGATAGGGTCGGATTGTAAGGCGTCTCGTGACTAGGCTGCGCATGTCGAGCGAAAATTATCAGGACGTTCTAGTCCTTTCCCATGTTTTTCGTCGATTGGATCTGTTGAAGGCTCAGTGCACGGAGCATGAAAGGGCTGCGGATTCTACGTGGGTGTTGTGGAGGGAATTCGAGGCTACGCGTTATGCGTTTGCTTCTGACCTCGAGACATTTGAGGTTGAATTGGGCAAGTTGCGTTCCCGTTTGGATGTTGCTGAGAAGGAACTATCCGACCGTAAGGCTGAACGCGATGAGGTTGTTCATTCTGCCGAAGAATAATCTACCAAGCTCAAGTTTTCTACTGTTCGCACCGCTCAGTTGAATTTTGAGTTTGTAGAGACCAAATCAACAGTCTCTACTAAACTTGCGGATATTGACAGAGAGTTAGCGTCAACCCGAGCTGAGCTATCAATTGTTACTGAGAACTTGAAGGCAATGGAGGCTGCAGATTTTAAAAGAGTGGTCAAGGGTCGCCATGATTTCCTAGAGACGCAAGGTTTGGACATGTCCCCATACCGTTGCTTAGCTGAGCAGAAATTTGATGATGTCGAGGAAGTTGCTCCGAATTCAATGGGTGATCTGGATGTCGATGAGCCTTCTGATTCTATGCTGCCTGGAGACACTACCCACGATGCTAATTCTCATTCTTAGTTGTTGTTGTTTTTTTTTTCCTGTAATCTCCTTTTTTAGAAGATAATTGGAAATTTTTTATTTTGCATTTTTGTGTCCTGTATGCCTAGCTTGTTAACTTTTATTTATGACATTTCTAGGCGATTTCCGACATGTTTGTTTGGATTTTTATGGATGGTTTTGATGCTCGATGTTCTAGTCGTATAGAAGCTATAGTTTACGAGATCCTGTTTCACATTCAGATTACGATGTCGCACATTACATTCAACATAAAAGTCTGGCTCTTATGTCCTGGTATTTTATTAATTCGTAATTGATCAGGGCAGAAGTTATTGTTTTATGTTTGACTCTTTCCTCCAGTACATGTATTTGTTTTTGTTCGATACTCTAGCTGTGCTGAGTACTTTCACGAGTTGGTTATTTAATCTGACTTTTGTCCTGATTAAATTTTTGTGGTTTCGAAATTGAGAGCAAAAGACTTTATTGATAATATCTTTTCAAGTGCTCTACATTCCACGGCCGAGGTATCATTTCGCCCTCTTTGCCTTCCAACTAGTATGTTTCTGTTTTGTTGATTTTTGTTACCCTGTATGGTCCTTCCCAATTCAAGTTCAACTTACCCGCGCCAGGCTCTTTCATGTTTAGCTTGAATTTTCATAACACCCAGTCTTTGACGTTAAAAGTTTGGATTCACACCTTCTTGTTATAATACCCTTCCATGCGTTGTTGGAAGGCTGTTGTTTTAATGGAGGCTGCCTCTCGCTTATCTTCGAGGAGATCCAGCTCGACTCTTAACGCTTCGGCATTGTCCTCAACGCGACATTCTTCGGTTTGGAATGTTGGCATTCCGATCTCCACGGGTATCATTGCTTCTGCCCCGTATGTGAGGGGAAAATGTGTTTTTCCTGTCGGAGTTCATTTTGTTGTTCTGTATGCCCAAAGGATGCTATGTAACTCGGATGTCCATACCCTATTTGCTACCATGAGTCTTCTTTTGATGCTTCCAAGATCGTCCTGTTAGTGATCTCGGCTTGTCTGTTTGCTTGCAGATGTGCTGGCACGGAGAAATGTTGCTAGATATTCAGATTCTAAGATAACTCCCTAACCATTTTGCCTTCAAATTGCCTTTCATTATCTGTAACGATTACTCTTGGGATCCCGAATCTGCATATGATGTCTTTCCAAAGAAATTTCTAGACTTGTGCTTCCCCTATCTTTGTGAGGGGCTCTACTTCTACCCATTTGGTGAAGTAGTCTACTGCGACGAGGAGAAACTTTTTTTATCAGACGTTGGGAGTGTTCCTATGATGTCCATTCCCCATTGTGCGAACGGCTAGGGGTTGCTCATTGGGATCAAAATTTGTCTCGGCATGAGAGCGTATGGGGCGAATCTTTGGCACTTATCACAATTATGAACTAGCTTTTGAGCATCCGCTTGCATTGTTGGCCAATAATAACCTAATATGAGAGCTTTGTGGGCCAATGTTCTTCCTTCTGGATGATTTTCGGATGTGCCGTGGTGTATTTCTTGCAGGACGTGTTCGACATCTTCTGGTGCAAGGCACCTCAGTAATGGGCTTGTGGCAAACCTCCTGTACAGTTGTCAGTTTTCTAGCTTCCATCTTACCTGTTGGGAGTTCTCCGTTTAATATATATGCCAGGATTGGAGTTGTCCAGTTGGTTTCGTGGATTACGACGCATGCTTCTTCCAATTGATTTTCGAGTATGGAGCTTCGTTGTGTCATGACAAGTGGTTTGTCATTATCCTTCATTGTTGAGGCTTCTTTTGCTAGTTCGTCGGCTCTTTTGTTCACTGCTCGCGCGCATCGTTGAATGGTAGCATTTCGAAAGATTTCTATTAGTTCTGTGGTTTTCTAGTGATAGGCTTTCATTCAGGTGTCTTTTACTTGGAACCCGCCGTTTAGTTGATTGACCACCAGCATGGAATCAGTAAAGTCACTAATGTCTTTTATTCCCAGGTGTTTTTCTAATTGTAGTTCAGCTATCACAACTTCATATTCTGCTTTATTATTGGAGACTCTAAAATTGAATTTTATCACCTTTTCTAATGCGGTGCCTTCCGAGTTGTACAAGACTAGTCTAGCTCCGATTCGTGCCTTGTTGGACGCCCCATTATAGCGGTGGATCCATCATTCGGGGATTGGTTTGGGCTGTTCTGTTCTGTTTTCCTTATCCTCAGTTGGTTGTTGTTTCTTGTGAACTCGGCGATGAAATCTGCTAATGCCTAAGCTTTGATAGCGGTTATGGGGGCATAGTTGATGTCAAATTGTCCAAGTTCTATCGTCCACTTTACCATTCTCCCCGACAGATCCGGTTTGTGTAATACCGACCGAAGCGATTGTTCGGTCATGACCGTGATTGGGTATGCTTGGAAGTAAGGTCGCAATTTTCTTGATGACAAGATTGGAGCGAGCACCAGTTTTTTCTAGGGCCGGATAGTTTATCTTTGCATTTGCAAGTTTTTACTAATGTAGTATACTAGTTTTTGCACGTCCTTATCTTTTTGTATCAGAACTAAACTTACCACGTGGTTGGAAATAGATAGATACAGATAAAGTGTTTATCTTGTGTTCGGTTTTGTTAGTAGCTTCGTGCTTCCCATGCATGTCTTAAGGCTTTGAAAGTCTCTCTCGCATTTATCATTCCACTCGAATGTCTTGTTCCCATTCAAGATTTTGAAGAATAGCAGACACTTGTCTGATGATCTGGAGATAAATCTGTTCATAGTTGCTATCCTTCCGTTAAGACTTTGAACACTTTTTTATATTTGTCGGCGATTGCATGTTGAGAAGCGCTTGTATCTGCTTTGGATCGATTTCAATTCCTTGTTGGTTGACCATGTACCGAGGAACTTCCCTGACTCCATTCCAAAGGTGCATTTCACAAGGTTCAGCTTCGTCTTATACTTTCGAAGCTGGGAAAAAGCCTGTTTGAAATCCGCGATGTGGTTTGTTCTGCGTGAGCTTTTTGATGAGCATATCGTCGATGTAAACCTTCATTGTTTTACCGATCTGATCTTTAAACATCTTGTTTACTAGCCATTGATATGTTGCTCTCGCATTCTTTAATCCGAACGACATTACTTGATAACAGTATGTACCCCTTTCCGTTATGAAAGAGATTTTTTCTTGTTCGAGAGGGTACATTTGTATCTGATTATATCCGGAGTACGCATCCATGAAACTCAACATTTCGTGTCTGGCAATTGCATCCACTATTTGATATTTTCGTGGAAGTAGAATGTTGTCTTTGGGGCATGCTTTATTTAGATCGGTGTAATCCATGCACACCCTCCATTTTTCGTTTTTCTTCTTTACTAGTACCGTGTTCGCCAACCAATCCGGGTAATGAGCTTCTCTTATCATTCCTGCACCGAACAGTCAATGCACTTATTCGTTTATCGCTCGATTACGCTCCGGGGCCACCAGTCTTTTTTTTTTGTCAAACTGGTTCTTATCTGGATTCACTTGTAATTTGTGGGAGATGATGGATGGTTCTATTCCCACCATGTTCTTCATCGTCCATGCAAAACATTTTGGTTATCTCTCAGCATCTGAATCGGTTCCTAGGCGAGTTCAGGAATTTTTGTGCCGATTCGAACTGCCTTTTTCTGCTTTGTTGTCTAAGTAGACCTCGACCATTTCTTCTTCTGGTTGCCTAGTGTTAGGTCGATCTAGCGGACTTGTTGGAGCCGTATTGTCGTCCGGAGGGTACAAATTCGTTTCATCAAGCTGCTGTAAAGGTTCTTCCAGCCACTGCAGTAATTGCTATTTATGGGGAGTCTTTATTGCTTCAAAATGACACTCCGGGGCCGCTGGTTGGTCTCATTTTATCCTTCCAATACATTGTCGGTAAGGTACTTCAAACATTGGTCCATAGTGGAAGAGACTGGGCCCATCTTGTGTATCCACGGTCTGCCGAGTAGCATGTTGTACGCAGCAGAAGCGTCGACGACGAGAAAGTCTATAATTAATACTCGCTGCTTTCCCAGTTCTCCCGCTTCGTCTGGTAGTTGAATCATTCCCAGTGGGTGACATTGTTCCCCACTACAACCTACCATGGATTGATCGCTTGGTGAGGGCATCTCAGTGGTGAACAACATCCTTTGGAAAGCTGTTAGGTATAAGAGGTTGGCCGAGCTGCCGATGTCGATTAATACTCTTGATTCCCCATTTAGCTATCATGACCGAGATTACCAAAGCATCATTTTGTGGGAAATTAACCCCATCAACACTTTCGTTTGAGAAGGTTAGAGTCCTTTGCATTGTTTTTACACGTTCTGCGGATGGTTCTTGGAATCTGATCTTTGTACATAAGTTTCTAACTATACGCTTTCAAAATCGATTGGATTGCTCATTTTTCCCGCCCGAGCCGTGCAAGACACTAGACTGTTTCCTTTGCTTGCTCCTTCATAATGATTGTTTCACGCTCGAGTTTGACAAATTCCTTGAGTCGTTCTTCTCTGATATGATGTTCAATCTCATCCTTCAGACAACGACAATCTTTGGTATCGTGGCCGTAACGTTGTGGAAGAGGCAGTGTCTACTCTTGTTCCATTTTTTCAGATCTCTTCTCATCTTTGCCGACCATTTGACATCTTCTCTTCTTGCCATAGGTTCAAGGATGTCTCTCCAACTCGCTATCAGAGTCGAGAATGTTCTCCCGTATTTGGGCTTTTTCAATTGTAGATTTTTACACGACCCTTGATTGCACTTGGAACTATTGTTAGTCCGATGTCTCTTAAGCTGGGTGATTTCTTTTCGAAAGATGTTGTCGTTCAGGTCTCGGATGATCCTGTCTACCATCTCGATCATGTGGTTCATCTGGGCCATAAGCATTTCTACTCGGGGATCTGAGGGGATTCCCCATGATGTCAAAGATGTCTGAACCGTTACTTATTGGAACACTTTTCCAGTAGGTATGGTTGTTTCGATGGTTGTCATTGGATTAGTATTGGGCAATACGTCGTATCATTCACTGCCAGATTGGAGATTTGTGGAGTATTTCATTGATCTTCTATAGGGTTGTGTGAGTTTTGTTAATGTGAATCTTATTTTTCAAAAGAAACTCGTCATTCCCCAAGGACGCGCGCCAAACTGATGCGTCCAAAAATCGTTCTCTTGTGAGTTTGACCTGCAAAATAATTGTTAGACTGCCACTGACCACATTTATGGTGGCCGAAGGCACTCCGATGCTTAAGTCAATAACTTTGTTGGAATAAGGATGTAAATCATGACAAAGCTCAGCTAAAGTTGCATACCTGTGTCGAATGTCCTCTTTACCTTTTATAATGGTTGTAGTTAACTCTTTGCGTGACTTAAGCATTTGAGGCGCAACAGAAGGAGGTGTTTCTTGTAACAGTCTCTTCCTTAATAGAAATGCATTCGGGGAGGCATAACTCCCTCTATGGCTATTTTTTATTGCAACATTCTTCTTCTTTATGAGAGAACTCGTGTTGGGCCTGGACTCGGGCTTTGATTTGTTTGGGCCTGGATTTAAGCCTTGTTCACGTTTCCTCATTGACAGGCCTCGTTTTGTCCTATGTAGTTGGCTTTATTCTTCTTGGGCTTTACGAGCTGGACCAATAGATTGGGTGTTGTATTCTCGTGATGGGTCTCTATGCCACGTGTACAATTGAGATGATCGGTCTATTTTGATGTATCATCAAAAACTTTTCAACATTTTTGTTCTTCCAGAACCTTTAGTTGAAACATCAGGTTTGATATTTTTGTGAATATAGGTCTTGATTACTGAATA
Source organism: Berberis vulgaris (assembly GCA_963556465.1). NCBI lineage: Eukaryota > Viridiplantae > Streptophyta > Magnoliopsida > Ranunculales > Berberidaceae > Berberis > Berberis vulgaris. The sequence continues at coordinate 75,084,676 of OY747128.1, forward strand.
GAGGTATGTTATGTTATATCTTTGATATGCATTTGATATAGTGTATGTGATAACATCACTTAATTGCAAAATTTCCATGGAGTCTAGTTTTGTCATTACTATTTATATTTAAATTGTGTATAAATGTAACCGAGGTTTAACTAAGGGGTTAAGGGTTTGATTTATGGGTTATGGATTAGGATAGTTTTGACGTGGGAGCATGAGGAAATGGTAGTAAGAAGTTATGACATTTTCGATTGTTGTTCGACAAAAATTCATGTCATTTTATGTCATTGTGATCAGTTACTTGTTGTTTTGATATCCATTTTTATGTAATGGTATTAATGTGGTAATGTACAATAATGAGAATTTGAGTATGGGTTCACATATATGTTGGCTTTTATATGTTAACAATGTTATAAAGTAACAATATGTTATTTGATGGATTGTATTAGACTCAATAAGGAGCTACTATTGAAAGTATGATTTCCCCATACTCATAGCACTATGAATTCCTATTTTGATGGGTTTGATCGCCGTTTTGTTATAGAGCATGGTTTATGAAAATGTTACGTTTCCTCGAAGGAATAGGTTGCTTTATTTATTAATGACAAAGTGCCATTGTGAAAGAAAATTGAGATATCACAATAAATGATACATTATCGATAAACTGTGATTCCTTAAACTTTAATCAACTATAATTGTATCACTTAGAACTACCACATCTCTTATGTTTATGTTTTCTCTCTCCTATAGAGAAAGTAAGTAACCTTCGGGTTGGGTCTTGCGAAGTAGGGCACATCTTTCTTATAAAGAAACTAACTAACCTTCGGCTTGGGTCTTGCAGAAAGGGTGTGGTTTTGAAATGCCTAAAATAGGCTTGATATTTGTTCGTAAAAATTGTGATGTGACTTATGCACATTAATAGCCCAAGAGTGATTTTTTATTACTCATATAATTAGGAGTATCTGGTGATGCATGTTTGTATGTGATGTGTCTCCACTTAGACATGAATGATAGAGAAGTTCTTCTTTATATGAAAGAGGCATACGGGCAAATATGTTCGTCAAGGAGATGGTGTGAATGTGGTATCGTCTAAGTGATCAATTTTGTTAAAAATGAATAATATAATTAAGCCAAATAATGTATGAACACAGTTGTTTTAATTGACAAAATGCCAACTATTTGAGAAGTTATATTCATTTCGTTTCTAACCATTTTCATGCAGGATGACAAGTCTACTAACATTACAGCAGGTCTGCCATGGTTAACCATTACAGAATAAGTACATATAAATAAATATTTATTTTAATAATGATAATAACGAATTAGGATGACATTATTGCCTCGTTGATGAACTAAATTCTTTGAACTGAGATTTTTTTGCATGACACATTGGCCTCTTTGAGGACCTACCTGTCTGTGTGGTTATTCATTGTTTGTGTTTAATTTTTATGTTATCACTTGTTAATGTATTGATTTTGGGATTAAGATTACTCATACTAACTTAATTGCTGACCCAAGTGAGCTTTTGCTTCTTGGGTACGTTCTTATTGGAACATAGCAAATTAGCTTGTCCCTGGTTTAGAGATTATTGAGCAGCGCTACTGGAGTTTCTTTAGTGGGGTGAACCTCGTCAAAGAGTTTTCTTGTTAGAGTTTTCTTTTGTTTATTTCAATTTTTAAATTATGTCATAGTTGCTAAATGTTCTTCCGTTATAGAATTTTTTACGTCCCGAATTTTGGGGAAAACAGTAATCCGACGTGGAATTAAGGATTTTTGTTTTCTCGAAAATCGAGATGTGACACAGACTGAATAGGGAACAAAATTTAAAATGTTAGATTGTTCTCTTCACCAAATATATGTGAATCGATAGAGGAATTAAAGAAAACAATTGCTTTCCTTCAAGAGAATTATGGCAAACTCAGATGGACTATGGACTGGAAGTCGTTTTCCTTCAACTTTTTCACATTCGCACCTGTAAGTTCGAAGGTCTTTGATTGTGGTTGCTACGACGAATGTTGATTCACCGTCAAAGATGTACAAAGGCGTAAGAGAAAAAAATGGTGTATAAGATTTATAAATTGTGAATGCGCAGTCGAAAAAAATGTGTTTTATTGAATCTAGTGGTTCATAGTATACTGCTTCTGCCACCGTTTGAGATAGAAAGGCAATTGATGGATGGATAGAAGAAAGCCTTTATTGATTAATACAACCATACTCTGAACATGGAAGAAGTAATTCAATAATTGTAGGAGGAATGAAGAACAAAAGGTGATCTTTTGAATCGACTTTTTAAATACCGATGATGTGACATCAAACAATCACTCAATCACAGTCATACACGTGGCATAGACTAACCCTAGCACATAAAACGCTTCAACGTAGACTCACGCAGACCCATGCATAAACTATTGTTCAGCCAGTAAGTTATGCGCCCAGGCCCAAGACATGCCAGCCCCAAAGACACGGGTCTTAGGGCTTAGCCTAGGACAATAAGGCCCGAACAACGAATTTCATAGTTGTCACAGACTCGAGATCCACTCGCACGAAAACAATAGGGATGGCAATGGGGCGGATGTTGAAAAATTTGTCCCCTGCTCGCCAGACCGTTTATTTTTTATTTAAAAACCATCACCTCTCCGGCATGGATTGGCAGATATCCGCCCCGCCCCGCTTATTCGTTTGTCTGGTGGATAATGGTTCCCCACCCCGATCCACCTTTGCCACCAACATTGCTACGATCCCTTGCCATTTGTCTAGTCTTTCCGCAGTTATAACCAAGGATTGTGATTTTAGTTTTCGAGTTAATTTCAGTCTCTTGATTTTAAGAAATATTTTGATGAATAAAAAAACGTAAAATTTTTGAGTATACATGAAATAAATACAATGAATTTCAAGGGTATATGAAATATGTGATAAAAATAAGATGCAAGTAAAAAAATTTGTTAAACACATTAAATGAAGCCTAAATACCAAGAAATGAAAGAAACATGAAATCAATATAATTAGAAATTTATGGGTGGTTTCAAAAATCAGTATACAATTAGAAGAAAACGATAATTAGAAAATCAGGGAAATGGGTTCAAAAATAAATAAATAATTAGAAGAAATGATAATTAGAAAAAAAAAACCTCAAAATTTATGAAAAAACTCTGATTTTTTTTGAAAAAATGTAACTTTTGGTAGTTGATTTTTTATTTTTACGAAATTTACAAAAATCTCGAAATGTTTTGAAAAAACCTTTGAAAAAATGTAAAATTACATTTCGCCATTTCTTTTCGGAATTCAAAAAAAAAATTTATCAACGAGATTTCGCAACTCATTCCATTGTTATAACAAGCCCCGCCTCCGGTGCCTCCACTAGTCCAGCCTCCCCTACTTCCACCACCATTACAAGTACAGTCCTTGGAGAAGTTTCCAGCTTCATCACAGTTGAAGTACTTTCCGCCCCGACTTCCTCCAGTGGGGCGATCCCTAGCCAAAGGCTACACTGCCTTTCCGCTGGATGTTTCAGCGAAGCCATTCAATTTTTTCCATTACATTACATTATGATTAAGGCCACCCACAGACTACTCTCTAAACCTCTTGTTCTTCTTCTTTTTCTCTCATCCATCTGCACTTCCAGCAGCAACAACAACAACAAAACACATCGAATTTGACGATCTGAGGAACTATACTTTGCAATTGAGACCCGATCGAAGCTGAGACGAGTTGGAAGTAATTCGAATTTGGGAATAAAATGGAGACGACAAGTTGGATGTGTTAGAAGTTATGTTCGATGATCTGAGGATGGGGTGAGGAGTTTTGCTCCATGATCTGAGGATGGGTGTGGAGTTATGCTCAATCGATTTGATCGATCTCTGATCCTTTGGAAGGACTTGGTTTCCTTAGCAGTCTTCTCTGCCTTCTTTGGAAGAACTAGGTTAATGTATGGCAGGACTCCTCCATTGAGCATGGTCACACTAGAGAGTAGATTTCTTAGCTCCTCATCATTCATCACAGGGCATGGCCTAGGACAAGAAGGCCCGAACAACAAATCTCATAGATGTCACAAGCCTGAGATCCACTTGCATGAAATAGTTCTAGCACAATCAAGCATTGGGTTTTAAATAGAGCCACGTGTCGAAGAATTCAGTCATGCACGGGTAAGATCTTATGCGAGATCTCCTCCCACCATCACGCCCTCGATCACAAGGACACTTGGGAGGAACAATCGCTATAAAAATCGATAAAATGAGGATGAAATGTACGCATACACATTGAAATTTACACACATTCTTCACTCTTCCTTGAATTGATATCTGACTGATCAAAGTGCCTTTGGCCACTACAAATTTGGTCCCTAGCTTAATTGCTGCTCATTATTGCAGGTTAGATATCATCGAATCAACAAGGATAGATATGAACACTTCAGTTTGGCGTTGTCCGTGGGGAAGACGACAATAAGTTTTTCTGGAAACAAACATACAAAGTTCGTTCTAAGCTAAATAGAGCGTCGAGAAATGGTCACTAGCACCAGAACTTGAGCACTCAACAATGCCGAACCAGACAACCATCTGGCTAGATAAGCCCCCCCCCCCAGGGTCGAATCGATCAAACCGAGGGGCAGAACATTGAGGCCACCACGACTAATCCTCGCAAAGACCAGATCCTATTTCATATGGATCATCTAATGCGGGTGGTGGAGAGACTCGCTCAAGATTGATCGCAGTTTGCACGAAGGCCGCAGTTTGCACGAAGGCTGCGGATTTTTTGGGAGATCCAAAACTAAAGAGGTCGCCTAAGATGGCATTCAGAAAAGTGAATGCCTCCCCAAGGAGGATCAAAGAAATGGTTGGCATGAGAGCCTAAGGGATGACAAAGATCACGGGGACCGCGCCCAAAAAACAAATTGTACCACGGTCAAGAACCTACCCCGACTGGGGCAACCAATCTGAACGTCTTGTACGACCTCATGGTCCCTCTGTTCTCGAAGGAGATCATGAGCACCCCACTTCCAAAAACTTTTGTCTCGCCAAAGCTCGAGTTCTATAACGGAACATCATATTCGTCGGACCATTTGCGCCGTTACCATCATGTGATGGCGCTCAAAGAAAGTTCAGAGGTCATCCTATGCCAAACTTTTCGCACTAGTCTGAAGAAGGTTAGGCTGATTTGGTTCCAAAGCCTCCAGCCAATATCTATCGGCTCGTTTCAGGTCTTGGTGAAGGCGTTTATCAGAAGGTTTGTCGGGAGCCAGCAAATTAGAAAATGGAAAACTTCCTACTGAGTCTCAAACTGAAACAGGGCAAGACACTAAAAAAGTATTGCACTCGTTTCAACGAGGAGCTGACCCTGATCGAGTGTTGCAATGACGACACGTTGGTAATCACTTTCACTTTCACTTCTGGCCTCCGAGGAAGTCAGTTCTGCAACTTTCTTACTCTGAAACTCTCGAGGAATATGGCAGACTTGCTGAAAAGTGTGCAAGAATACATCACTCAGAGGAGATGCTAGCCGCCAACTAAGAAAATGAAAATGAGGCCAAGCAGGCCCCCAAGGCCTAGGATAGGGGGAGGAAAAAAATGTGTGAAGAGGAGGACAAGTCCAAAAATGAGGATGAACGAAAATAAGACCGGGTCCGACAAAAACAAACCCGACAAGGACACCAAGTATGTCGGCGCAAGGTTCATTGAGTTTACTCCACTCAACTCTAGCTTGGCCAAATCCATTTCCGCCATGAAAAACTAGGAGGATATCAAGTGGCGCACCAAGATCAAAGGTGATCCTTCAAGACGTGATAAGAGCAAATATTGTGCATATCACAAGGATCACGACCACATCACCCAGGACTCCCAAAGTCTGAAGAACATGATAGAGTACTGGGTTTGAAGGGGAAGACTCACATAATTCGTAAATTCTTACGAGAAACGTCCCAAGAGAAAGAAAAAGCGGTTCCACAGAGGCCGAAGAAAAGGTTGCACACATCATCTATGTTTTGCACAACACACACAACAGGCTGAAAAATCTAACCGGTCGAGGAAACGGGCAATCCGAGAGTTGCAGACAAGCTCCCATAGCAAAGACCGCCCAGTCCAACATGCCTGGGTTAAACACCTAACAGCGAACCTGACATTCATCGAGTAGGACATGCAAGGGGTCTACTCCCCCCACAGCGACGCCCTGGTTATCAGGATTACCGATGAGACATCAAACAGTTACTCAATCACAACCATACCCAAGGCATGGGCTAACCATAAAACCTAAGAGGCTTCAACGCAGTCCCAATCAGACCCATGCGCCAGACTACTGTTTAGCCCTTAAGTTAGGCGCCCAGGCCTAAGACACACAAGCCCCAGGAGCGTAGGTCTTAGGGTTTGGCCCAAGACAATAAGGCCCGAATAGTGGATCACAGAGCTATCACAGGCCCGAGATCCACTCGCATGAAATCAACTCCAACGAATCAAGCATTGGGTCCTAAGCAGAGCCAAGTGTTGAAGAACTCAGCCATGAGCATGTAAGATCTTATGTGATATCTTCTCCCTCTATCATGCCCTTGATCGCATGGATAGTGGGGAGGGAAGGCTTGTTATAAGAGTCGGTAAAATAAGAAAGATAAGTACACGCATATATAGACAAGTATACACACTGCAGTTTTACATTCATTCTTCAATTTTTCTCGAACCGGTATCTGACTTAAGCATCGGAGTGCCTTCAGCCACCATAACAGTGATCATGAGCTGAATCGCTGCTCATTTTTGCTGGTTAGATATCATCGGGATTGGCAAGGACAGATCTGAATGCATCAGTTTGGCGTCGTCCATGGGGAAGACAAAAATAAGTTTTCCCTGAGACGAACATACCAAGTTCTCTCTAAACTAAGCAGAGCATCGTGAAATGGTCACTTGCACCAGATCTCGAGTTGAGCCAGACAAAGCTCTAGCCGATGAAGCCCAGCCACCAAGCTAGATCAATCCGATCGAAAAGGCTGAACGACTGCAAGGCTTAGTAGCAGAGGCGACCACGACTGCCCTCAACATGAGTCTGATCCTGCTCCACCTATACCATTTAATGGGGGTGGTGGAAAACTTGACTCGAGAACGACAACAATGATCTGAGGCCAACCGAGATCCGATAAGACCTCAAATCCAAGTGCACGCTTGGGAGGATAAAACTCCCCAAAAGATTAGAGAGCCTACCGAGAAGGAAGCCCAGGAGAGGTTCACGGGGACCACACCCCGGAGATTAACAAGACCATGGCCGAGAACTCGTTCCAACTAGGGGCGTCCAACCCTGGTGTCCCAGTCCCTCCATTCTCAGAAGATATCATGAATGTCCCTCTTCATAAGAAAATGGTCCCACCGAAGCTCGACTTTTATGACGGAACATCAAATCCGTCCGACCACTTTGGCATTACCACCACGTGATGGCACTTACGAAAAGTTTAGAGGTCGTCCCATGACAAACATTTCCCACCAGCTTGAAGAAGGTTGCACTAACCTAGTTCCACAGTCTCCAACCCTGGTCATCAGGTCATTGTAGGACTTGGCAAAGGCGTTCATCACAAAATTCGTCGGTACCCAACGGATCAGGAAAGGGTATCACTATCTCTGAGCCTCCGACAGAAGCAGGTCGAAACCCTGAGGGAGTACATCACTCGTTTCAACGAAGAGCTGACCTTGATCGACAGGTGCAGCGACGGCATATTAGTCACTACTTTCAACTCCAACCTCCGAGGAGGTTAGTTTTACAACTACCTCACCTTGGAGCCCTCAACAAACATGGCAGGATTGTTGAGGAGCTCCCAAAAGTACATCATCTTGGAAGAAATGTTGGCTGCCAGGAACGGAGGAAGCGAGCCAAACCACTATAGCAAAGCCAATGGCAGGGATAAAAAGGGTCAGTTTTAAGTGAAAACGAGGCGAGAACTAGAGCGAGCTTAGCCAGGAAAAATTGTTCAAGCCTGGTTGCTCCATGTACCCCATTGTACCCTGCTCAACTCTAGTCTGCCCGACATTTTGTCCACAATGGAAAAATGGGCAGACATCTAGTGGTTGTCAAAACTCAAAACAAGAACAATCACTGTTCTTATCATAAGGATACTGGCCATGACACTAAATATTGTAGAAGCCTCAGAGATGAGATCCAATATTGGATCTAGAGAGGACGACTGAAGAAGTTCATCGACCTTGAGGACATGCATCCTCAAGGCGAGAGAACGACATAGGAAGCGAGAGAACATGACTCCCAACATTATTGTTCGTCCACGTGACAAATGAGGAGAGTTAGTACTCGAATCACTCACTGAAGAAATCGGTTTGGGAGCTGGGGGTCAGATCATACTACTAGCACCAACTCGTACAACATGTATGGGAGGGACGGAGGCCCTGAGCTTAACATTCACAGAATGGGACTGAAGGGTGTCCACTATTCACACAACGATGTCGTAGTCATCTCGTTAGGGATAGGGAACTAAGAAGTAAAAAAAAATCACTGGTTGACACTGGCAGCTTCGTCAAAGTATTGTTCCTAGACACATTCTTGTAATGCAACTGATAGGAGGAGAGCTGACACCTTCAAATTCGGCCTTGTTTGGCTTCAATGGAGAAAGCTATTACCCGATCAGTAAAATCACACGTAGTCGTAGGGTAGCTGGACTTGTAGAGGATCCTGATGATAGAATTATCAATCATAGACGCCCACTCTGAGTACAACGTAATCTTGGGCCGACCTTGGTTATACCACATGGAAGTAATCGTCTCCACCCAGCATCAGTGCCTCAAGTACTCCTTAGATGGCGAGGTAGGGACAATAAGAAGAGACTAGACTATCGCTCGGGAATGTCACTGCACCTCAGCCAGGGGGTCGGATAATGGAGCACAGAGGCTCGAGCAACAGGATCTGGACGAGGAAACACTGAATCCAGATAGAGAAGACCCACCTCAACCTTCAAACCTCGAACCTCCATCCAGCCTGAAGGAAAGAGCGAACGCTGGACTATCGGATGAAGAAGTCATAACAGTACACCTGGACAACCCAGCTTACACGAAAGTGGTCCAGATAGCCTCTAACTTTGAAAAAGCAATGGTAGATCATCTAGCAACGCTTTGAAAAGAGAATCAGGACGTCTTCGCTCCGACAATGAAAGACATGGTGGGCAACGATCCCACCATAATCACACACAGACTGGTAGTCAATCCTGACTTGAAGTCAGTCCAACAGAAAAAAGGCCAGTAGCGCCTTAGCGCAACCAGACCATCAATGAAGAAGTGCAAAGACTTCTAAACTTTTGCATGATAAGGGAGTCTCGCTACTCGAAATGGTTGGCGAACACGATTCTTCTGAAAAAGAACCAAAAGTGGAGGGTCTATATAGACTACACCGACCTTAACAAACTCGCAGAAATGCACTTTTGAGGTGTAATCAAGGAAATTCCTTGGCCACGGTCAACAAAAGAGGGATAGAGGCTAAACCAAAGCAGATTCATGTTCTTCTCGACTTGAGACACCAACAAACATTAGAGAAGTTCACAGACTAGGAGGGTGGCAACCCTAAATAGGTTCATATGTAAGTCTTTAGATAGATGTCTCCATTTTTTAAAAATTCTAATGGAGAACAAAGAATTTAAATTGGGAGAGCAGTGTGAGCAGATCTTCCAAGACTTGAAGGCGTACATGGAAAGCATGAAGCTGCTCTTAAGGTGAGATGATCTACCTATACCTCTCAGTTTAAGATAATGTTGTCAGCTCAGCTCTAGTACGAGAAGAAAAAGGGAAGCAGAAGCCCGTCTGTTACATCACCAAAATGTTCGATGGGGCAGATGCTTTCCAGATTGGCTTTGGCACTAGTGACTTCCTGAAGAAAGCTAAGACTCTACTTCCAAGCTCACTCGATAACAGTCCTGACTGAGTACCCACTCCAGTTTGTATTGCACAAGCTAGCGCTGTCTGGAAGAATGGTTAGTGGATCTGGGATAGTTTGACATCCATTACGCTCCGATAACAACCACCGAGGCATAAGCATTGGCAGACTTCATCGCCGAGTTCACTGGGACAGGAGAACCCAGACTGAAAGACCATCAAGGGGACGAGAACCCTGAGCCACCCCCCACAGGGCTTGATCTTGCGATGCGATGGGTCATCCAACATGAAGAGCTACGGACCGGGGATCGTCTTATACACCAAGAAGGTGTCACCCTCAGAAAGGCTATCAAATTCGACTTCCACACTTCAAACATCGAAGAGGGGTACAAAGCCTTCATAGCCGGGCAAAAGCTAGCTAGAGGAATCAGAGTAGAAGAACCCACGGTGTTCAGCGACTCCCAATTGGTGGTCAATTAGGTGAGCGGTGAATTCGATATCAAAGAACACAAATGATGGCTTACAACGAAGAGCAATAAATGCCAAACGGTGGTTCAAGAGGATACTACTCCGCTGTTACTCAAGGGCAGACAACAAGGAAGCCAACGACTTGTCGGAAAGGTCTCATTCGCACAAAATGACTTCGAAATACTCATAGAGTTCCAGCAGAAGTCGGCCCTAGAAGAAGAAGGTATTCCCAAAACTCTCTTCACTGATGTGAAGGCCAACTGGATGAGCCCCCGATCAACTACATAAAAGATGGAGCCTTTCCAGCGCATAAGCTAGAGGCCAACAAACAGAAAAACAGAGTGGTACGGTACATTCTCCTAAACGACAGGTTGTGCAAGAGATCCACGATTGGCCCTCTACTCAGATGCATGTTCCCCATGGAGGCAAACCAAGTCCTACTTGAAATCCATGAAGGAGTCTACGGGAACCACCTCGGAGGAAAGATATTGGCTCATAAAGCACTCACACTGCGGTATTATATGTCGATAAGTGTTAGAGGTGTGCCCCGTACAGACATATGCCTGCAAATAACTTGGTTCCAATGATCAGCCCTTTGCCCTTAACCCACTGAGGGATGGACATCATGGGACCATTCCTCACTTTCAAAAAAAGAAAGTTCCTCTTTGTGGCAGTCGACTATTTCACCAAATGGGTGGAAGTGGAGCCCCTCTCTAAGATAGGAGATAATCAGATCAAGAACTTTCGGTGGAAATCTATCATCTGCAGATTTGGAATACAGAAAATCTTGGTCAGCAACAATGAGACCCAGTTCGAGGGTGGAAAAGTCAAGCATCTTTGTATCCAACTGGGCTCATCCATCATTTTTTCGCGTCGGATCACCCCAAGCCAATGGGCAAGCAGAAGTCACCAACCGAACTATCCTGGAAGCTATTAAGAGGAAACTCAATGCAGCCAAAAGGCTCTGGGTCTCTAAACTTCTAGGCATCCTCTGGGCATACCAAGTCACAAAGAGGACTCCGACTGGAAAGGCACCATTTGCGCTTGCATATGGGTCTTAGGCAATGGTTCCAGTAGAACTAGCAATACATACGTTCAGAGCGGAGGATTTTAGGATGGAGGACAATGATAAAGCTCTGAGAGTCAGCTTAGACTTACTCGAAGAGTGGAAAGACAGGGCTTCCGTCAAAATTGCAGCCTATCAATAAAAAATGGCACATCACTACAACAAGAGGGCCAGACCTCGAGAATTCAAAGTCGGCGATTGAGTACTGAGGAAGACCCAGCCGAACACAAGAGACCCAAAAGAGGGCAAGTTAAGCCTGAACTGGGAAGGTCACTACACGGTGACTATGATCAAAAGGCCAAGAACCTATTGGCTAAAGTACCTTGATGGAGAGCATCTTAAAAGATCGTGAAATGTAGAACACTTGAAGAAGTATTATCAGTAAAGGTACTCTCTTTAAATATATATATTTCATGTAACTCCATGCCCGGGTACAATCCTAGTCCGACTACTAGACCACGATGGCACCCATGCAGACCGAACTTAGTCCATGGGCGGCTCACTGCAAGCAGACGAGTCTTGTCCATGGATGACTTACTGCTTCAAAGATAGCCTAGTCCGACCTCAAGAACACAATGTCACAATTGCGGGACGAACCTGGTTTATTGACAATCCATCGCAAGTGGCGAGCCCAGCCTTCGGACAGCTCGCCGCTCTAAAAGGAACTTAGTCTCATTACAGGAACGAAAATGGTGAACAAGCAACCAAGCATAGTCTTTTTCATGATGACAACTGCTTGACACATAAGTGACCTAGTCTGTTCTAGAGCCAAGGAACTCCAGCATGGACCAGACCTAGTTCGTGGACAGTTCACCACAAGCGAGCAAGTCCAGTCTCCGGACGACTCACCGTTCTCTAAGGAACCTTATCTGAATACGGAGACTACAATGGTGCATAAGCGACCAAGCCTAGTCCTTTTTAGGTGACGACGACTTGATGCATAAGTGACCTAGTCTACCTCAGAGCCAAGAAACTCTAGTGCAGATCGAACGCAGTCCATGGACAGTCCACCGCAAGCGGGTGAGTCCAGTTTCCGTATGACTGACTGTTATTTATGGAACCTTGTCTGAATACAAGGACCACAATGGCGCACAAACGACCAAGCCTAGTCCTTTTCAGGACGACAATGGCTTGACGCATAAATGACCTAGTCTGCCTCAAAGCCAAGGAATTCTATTGCGAAACAAACCCATTCCATGGACAATCCACCGCAAGCTGGTGAGTCAAGTCTTCGGACAACTCACCGCTCTATATGGAACCTGATCTAAATACGAGGACCACAATGGCACACAGGAAGCCAAGCCTAGTCCTTTTCAGGACAATAACAACTTGTCGCAAAAGTGACTTAGTCCCTTTCAGAGCTAAGGATCTCTTGCATAGGCTGAACCCAGTCCATGGGCAGTTTACCACAAACGGGCAAATCTCGTCCATAGAAAACTCATCGCCCTAGAGATAGCCTAGTCCTCCTCAGGAACTAAGGCAACACACATCCTAACAAGTCCATTTCTCAACAACTCAACACATTCAATTGTTCCAGTCCATACAGACCATGGCAACACTCTAACCACAAAGACTCAACTAAACAATGAGTCAAGGTATGGTCTACTCCATTGTCACTCAAGTTCTCTACAGATCTAAGTAGTATTACTTCAACAAGCTAGCCTACTCAGAAAGCGGGCAACCCACAAGACACGACCAGCCTACACGAAGATCATTCTTCAGTGACTTCGCTATCATTGGTAAATCAGATTATTTCGCCCAAAGAGCTACACAGACTGAATCAGAACCATACATGTCTTCTTCAGAGACGGGTCAGTCTAGTTCCTGCTCAGAGTTAAAACTATCTCTTTTTTTACAGTCCATAAAATTTATTCGCACAAGCAAACATGATTCACAATCATTCAGAGCATATAAGGAAAGCGAATTCAGAAAAACAAACTTTATTTCTCGTAAAAAAGTTGTTAGAAAGCCTGACCAACTGGCTAGTATAAAATTTTACACACTATAACTATCTGAGCATTGGTGCAAAGCAAGCGCGGGTAAGAATCCATCCAAACACACGTCGAGGCTTTGCTCCATCAATCTGCCTTCAGCAGAGAACTTGGAAGTAAGGCAAAAAGGAACAACCACCCAAAGTTGGCTTCTGGTGTTATCTCCCAAAAACAGTAGTGGAAGGCAACACGGGAGCAACAAAAGATGGAAGACAAACTTGGCCCGTAAAGGAAAGTCTGTACTTCTTCTATGCAATATAAGAAGGAATTAGAAGGTTTTATGGAACCACTAGAAGCTCACTCAAACCCGGTGGCTTCCCCCAATAATAGATCTTGTTAAGACTTGTCACTGTAAATGTCAGAACATTTAGAGACTCCACCAATGGAGATCCTCTTTAATCCTCTGGAGAGGTCAAAACACATTCTCTGGAAAGGTACATCTAAGGAACATGCTCTACAATGCTCATGGAAATGCCTTACCCTATGAGAACCAGACTATACATAGTTACGATGGTTCATAGACAAAGGTCACCCAACAGCCGAATCAACATTAAATGCTACACGGATAATGTGGGGGTGACGGTTCTAAGTACAATTGCACCAATCCACATTAATTGGGGTGTAGCTGACGATACATCAAATAGTCACTCAATCACAGTTGTACATGTGGCATGGGCTAACCCTAGCACATAAAAGGCTTCAGCGCAGTCTCAAGCTAACCCATGTGCGAGACTACTATTCAACCTGTAAGTTAGGCACCCAAGCCCAAGACACGCCAACCCTAGTGGCAAGGGTCTTAGGGTTTGGGTCAGGACAATAAGGCCCGACTAGTGAATCTCAGAGTTGTTACAAACTCGAGATCCACTCGCACAAAATCAGTTCTAGCCCAATCAAGCATTGGGTCCACAACAAAGCCAAATGTCGAAGAACTCAGCCATGCACATGTAAGATCTTATATGTGAGATCTCCTCCCTCCATCACGCCCTCGATCACAGGGAAAGTTGTGGAGGGAAAGTTCGCTATAAGGCTTGGTGAAATGTGGAAGAAAGGTACAACTCATAAACACTAATATACACACTGCAATTTTACATTCAGTATTCACTATTTCTAGAACCGGTATCTAACTTAAGTATTGGAGTGCCTTTCGCCACCACAATCATGGTCTTGGGCTTAACCGCCGCTCATTTTTGCAGGTTAGAAATCATCGAGATTGGCGAGAACATATCTGAACGCATCAATTACCATATCAAAATGGGGCGTCAAAAGATCGCTCGTAGACAGAAGGCGCTCAGCTAATATCTTGTTCCAGGAAACATTCTGCAGGATGCAATTGAGAAAAAAGGAACTAAAGTCGGACAACCAGGTGATGGTTGGTTTCAATGGAGCCCGAAGTTACTTAGTCAAGAGCATCAACCTACCCGTAAAAACAGGGGAACCAGTGAAACTCCTCATGACGGAGTTCATCGTGGTGGACGCCCCCTCCGAACACAATTTAATCGTGGGAAGACCTTGGCTCCACCAGATGGGGATAATGTCTCAACACGACACCAATGCCTCAAACACCCTATCAATGGACAGACATGAACTATCAAAAGACATCCATTTTCCGCCAGAGAATGCCATTACGTGGCAACAACGCTGTCGGATAAGTTACCGTTATCTGCTCAAGTCCCCCAAAAGATAAATGGACCAACAAGCTCATGGTTTACTGGTAAAGAGCAACGAGGGTAGCATGTATCCCTTTTGAAGCAAATCAATAAAAGTAATCTCTTTAAAAATGATTCTACTCCATCCTTAACTCTTTTTATAGAGGAAGACCCGATCCTTATACAAGGGCAAAAATGGCACACAAGCAGCCGAGCTTAGCCATGTTGAAGGCAATTATTGTTCGCCGCATAAGTGACATAGTCCGCCAAATGAGCAGAGGTATGATACGACAGGTCGAGCCGAGTCCCTAGACACTCATTGCCCAACAAAGCTTGATCCTAGCACGAGGACTAAAATGGCACACACGGCCAAGCCTAATCCTATTTGGGATGATGACAACTTGTTGCACACGTGGCCTAGTCCGCCTCAGAAGCCAAGGCAGCGCAAATGCAATTTGGACCCAATCTATGGACAGTCCATTGCAACCGGGAAACCCAATCCCAAGGCAGTTCTCTGCAAGTGGGCCAGTCAATTCCTTGGACGAGTCACCATTCCCAAGATAACCTAGTTTGACTACAGGGACCGCAATGGAAAACAAATGGCCGAACCTAGTCCAACTGAAGAAAAAAACAGCTCGTCATACAAGTGACCTAGTCCACCAAGGAGCCAAGGTACGAAACATCGAATCAAGCCTAGTCCATAGACAGCTCACCACTCGAATAAAGTCTAGCCTAGACAGGCGTAACAAACACTTTTTAGTGCATGTCCTTTCAAGGACCGAGCCAGAGGAATAAAAAAATCTAGCCTTTTCGGGTAAAAATGGTTCTTCAGCATCTCAACTCTTGTTAATGATTGAGGCGTATTATGAAATCTAACTCGGATAGATGATAGAAGAATTCCTCTCATCTCAAGCCTTCTTAAGGATTGAGTAAGATATGCATAGGAGCCAAGCCTGTTCATGCAAAGAAGGTCCCTCCGCAACCTAACTCCTGTTCAAGATTGGGGTAAAAATAGAAGGTCTAGCCTTGATGGGCAGAGACTATTTCTTCTCAGCTCAAGACCTTTCAAGGGTTGACCCTAATAAATGAAGGGAGTCTAGCCTATTTGGGCAAAGACAACTCCTCAACAACCTAATTCCTATCCAAGAGTGGGGCGTATTATGGGAGCCCAGTCCAGAAAGGTAGTGGCGACTCCACTTCAATTCAGAGTCCTCCTCGAGACAGACAAGGTTGCTGGTAAATAGTATTGAACTTCAGTATATAACAAGAAATGGTTTACCAGGAAACCTAATTTTACAAAGGTCAGAGACCAATAAGGAGGTGAAGTCTTTAGCATGAGAATAGCTTCTATGCATAATCAACTACTAAAGGTTATAATAATTACATCACCAAGGGAACACGACTCGCACAAACAAAGGTGACTATCCTACAGCTTAACTCTCACAGCAGATTAAGTTATTACTTTTGATAGAATATGCTCAGACAAACAAAGAAAATGCTTGAGTCCAGAACAATCCCCACTTCAGGTAGAGGTGGATATATCCACCTACTCAACATAAACTAAACAAGAATTGGAAACAGAAAGTACGACAACTACAAAGAAAAACAAAGGGAAATTTTTTTTATTTATAAATTTTTTCTTTCGTTACATAAATCGTTCATTCGACGAAAATAGAGTCAGAAGAAGCTTCATGGGCATCACAGTCTGAAGCAGGCTTTGGGACATCAGGATGGGCAATCCTCTCCGCGACACCTAGACTGGCTTCAGGGCCACCTCACATACTAGAGGAAGAATTATCCACCTCCTCAAACCAAGCATAAGCAAGAGAGGTAAACGGAGAGATCCCAATCCTATGGTGCCCTTGGATATAATATAGCAGATCCAGTCTCCCATCAGCAACATCACAAACCCGAGCTTTATCAGCAACCTCGCAAATCTCTCTCTAGCTTCGCATTTTGCCTCAGAGCTATTCAACTCCCTAGTTGCCTTAGCTAGGCTCTCCTCAAAGACCATCTACTTGTGAGCCACCTCATTGTGACGAGCATTCTCGGAGTCAGGCTCTTGGACGAGCTCAGAAAGTTGTGCTTGAAGGGCCTCCTAAAGCCCCCTTAGGTGAACTGCCTTAGCGCACTCATTGACTAATGCACCCTGAGAGTCACTAGCAGACTTCTCAACGTTCGACAGATGCTTAGTGAACACAACATGCTCATCTATCGCCTAATCTCGTTGTTCTCAAGCATCCTTCAGTTCAGACAACAACTCAGCTCAAGCAACCTGGGCCTCTTCAAGACTCCCTTGGATCCCTTTCAGTTGGTATTCCGAGGACGACTGAATAGCTAGAGCATTGGTGATACCCCTCCAGGCCTCAGCCAGCTGGGCCTCTAGATCAACTCGAGTTTCCAACTGCTCGGTCATCGAGTCCACCCCCTTACAGGGATCAGCAAGCTGGGCATCTTTGTCAGTGAACTTCATCTCCATGGCAAAAAGCCTATCCCGTACAGACTCTGCCTCAGTAAGTGCCATGCCAACATAGGTCAGGTGGGTCATCCCTGAATTAGAAAAAAAGGCATGAGTACAAATAATAAAGCACAAGGAAAAAGCTAAGTGGCAAAACAATCGAGTTTCCATCTTACTAGCATCAGAAGCTGCTACTCGCAAGTAATATACGCCTCCGCAACCGCCTTCTCCAATGGTAGCTGGTTAGCCAACCAAGAGAATTTCCTCTTCATCAGGTCAATAGTAATAGCTCTGTGATCAACCTCAGTATACACCAGGGCATGGGAACTAACCCTGGCCTCAGTGTAAAGATCCCTGAGACTAGGGGCCAATCTAATAACTTCCCCCGCACCTCCTAGGGGAGAGGATTCATCAACCTGATTCCCCTTAATAGCAGCAGCAGATGGAAGCTCAGACAAAACTCCAACTCCCGGACCCATGGAAGAGTCACGAGTAGTGTTCTCATAAACAGACTGTCCCTCCGCAATAGATGGGTCAGGAGCAGAAACCTCTGACGACGATCGCTCTATTTCCATCTTAGATAGAGTTAGGACCTCGACGACTCCTCATTAATAGTCAAGTCCATAACGTCTCTCAACTAACTCTAGGGAGCAGCAGGAGGAGGAGTGGACCCCAGCTTGAGACTTTTAGAGCGACGAGGGGGGAGTAAGCAATCCCTCCAAGGCTTTCTTCTCCGAAGGGCTAGGCATCTTTGACACCTTCTTTTGAGACCCAGATGCTGGCGCCTCGGCGCCTGAAGAAGAACCGACAGGAACGGCTAGGGCACGCCCCAATTTACCGGCCTCGCCAGAAAATAATCCACTCCGCCTAATATTATCTAGATGAATAACTTCCAAAATAGGTATCGGTGACATAACAAGAAAGTCAACTTTCATTTCTCCACTTCGAAAGAGTGGGTTGCAGAATCGGGCACCCTTAATCAGAGACAATGAATGAGTCAGACACTAACAAATATTAACAGAAAATCAAAAAGAATTTATGGAGGTCCACAAAGCAGCGGATGGCCTGCAAACCATCAAAGGAGAAGTACTCAGAATTCGCAGAGGCAAAAAAGTAGTACATCTGCCAATCCTTTGGATCCTGAAATTGGCTAGCAGACAATGTGGCCTCCATACCCAACTGACGCCATGGTTTTTTTCATCCTGATGGAAGCCAGAGTATGAAGAACACTCGTCGACATATGGATTTTGGCTTTCTTCACCCTAATTAGAATACCAACCAGTACGCCCCGCCCGCTCGGCATCATCCGAGTCGGGGCAATGCTCAAATCATACAAGTAGCGCCAGATGACGCTAGGAACAGGGAAGCGCAGACTAGCCTTGAACACGACCTTGTACAAGTAGATGCGCCCCTCCAATGGAATAGAGTAATAGTCCATTTCTGTTAGAAGTGATACTCCCAGATTACTGGGGAGTCTGTATTGCCTATAGAGGGCAGCCATGTCCTCCTCAGACAACAATGACTTTCTAAATAAGTTTAAGCTTCCGTGATGCCTCTATCGCGAGAAATTAAGCTGTTCAGACATGATTGAATAAAAACGCAAGCTAAACAAGGCTGAAAAAACACAGTACGGAACGAAGAGAAGCTCTGAGAAGGTAAATGTGAAAACTCCCCCCAAAAACCTGCTTATATAGGTTTGGCGCGAAGGAGACAAATTTACCTAACAGTTGCACAAACATTTAATGCGATGCGACAGCTAAAAAGACAATATGCCATCATGGCATACCACGAAACCCCACACTGTCAGTTAGTGGCCCAGCACACACACCCACTAACTAGTGAGGGGTAGCAGATGAAATAACAATAGTCACTCAATCACAACCGTACATGTGGCATGGACTAACCTTGGCACGTAAAAGGCTTTAGCGCAGACCCACGCGTACCCAGGTACAAACTATTGTTCAGATCGTAAGTAAGGCGCCTAAGCCCAAGACACGCAAGCCCTAGAGGCACGGGTAAGGGCATGACCTAGAATAATAAGCTCGAATAATGAATCTCAGAGCTGTCACAGACCCGACATCCACTCGCACGAAATCAGCTCTCGCCAATCAAACATTGGGTCCTAAATAGAGCCAAGTGTCGAAGAGCTCAGTCATGCACATGTAAGATCTTATGTGTGATCTTCTTCTTCCATCATGCCAATGATCGCAGGGACAGTTGGGGAGGGAACACTAACTATAAGAATCGGTGAAAGGAGAAAAAAGGTACGCATACACAGTAAAAATACATCAAAATAGATCGATATCGTGGCCATACACATGGCAGAGAACATCCATCACGAGGATCTGGCGCCCCATCTACTGGGCCAGCTCGTAAAGCCCAAAAAGGTTAAAACCGATCATAGAGGCCCAAACAAGGCCTACTTTAAGAAGACATAATCGAAGCCCAAATTTAGGTCCGACACGTGTTCTCTCATAAAAAAAACATTGCATAAAAAATAGTCGTGCATGGAGTTACACCTCCACGGACTCGTCTCCATGAAAGAGAAGACTGTTACGAGAAACATCTCCTTCCATTGCGCCTCACTTGAATAAGTCACACAGAGAATTAACAGCGACCACTATAAAGGGTAAAGGGAATATTCGACAAAGGTATGCAACTTTTAACTGAGTTTTTTCCAGATTTACTTCCTTCTTCAAACAAAGTTGATGACTTAAGCATCGGAGTGCCTTTGGCCACCAAAAAGGTGTTCTTTGGCAGTCTTTGTTTGTAGGTCAAACTCTCAGGAAAACAAGATTTGGACGCATCAGTTTGGCGTTGTTCGTGGGGAACGACGAGTTTCCTTTCTAAAAAGAAAATTCACAGTGACGAAGTTCACCGAAATCTGATTAACGATTAAGAAATTATCAAAGTCAATGTAACACTATACAAATCCTCAATCTGGTGAAGAACAATATGACATGTCTCATAATATCAACCTAGCGACAACCGTCGAACCAATTGCACCGAAAAGAAGGGAGCTTCAACAAGTAACGATTCAGAAATTTATGACATCTTGGAGAATCCCCTCGGACTCTAGTGTAGAGATGCTCATGGCTCAGATGAACCACGTGATCAAAATGGTGGATAGACTCATCCAAGACCTGGTGGGCAACAAACCTCAAGAAGAAAGCAGCCAGCTTAAAAGACATCTGATCAATAACATGTGCGAATTTAACCAACGAAAGTTTGGAAGACTGCAACCGAAGAAGC
Organism: Berberis vulgaris; assembly: GCA_963556465.1. Taxonomy (NCBI): domain Eukaryota; kingdom Viridiplantae; phylum Streptophyta; class Magnoliopsida; order Ranunculales; family Berberidaceae; genus Berberis; species Berberis vulgaris. Next base: position 75,105,378 of record OY747128.1, read on the forward strand.
CCAAATGTGAACCAGTAGAAAAATCATTCACGACCTTAATAACGAGTTGAGGCGAGGTCCCTAAAGCTATAGTAGGAAGGGAAGACGTCAAATGGCCATAAAAAATGAGAATAGATCCAGAAAGACAAAACAAAAGCAAACATTGTTCCTTCCACAATGACTACGGCCACGATACCGAAGATTGTCGTAGCCTGATGGATGAGATGGAACGCCATGTCAGCGAATGATGACTCGGAGAATTCATTAAGCTGAGAAAGCCCGAGGATGAAATAATCACATCGGGGGAACGACCAAAAGAGACAATATACGTCTTGCATGGTGCAGTTGGAGAAAATGAGCAATCCAACCGATCCCGAAAGCGAGTAGTTAGATACCTGTGAGCAAAGATCAGATACCAAGAGCCGTCAGCACAACGCACAAAGATGATGTAAAAGACTCTGACCTTCTCCTACGAAGATGCAGAAGGGGTTAATTTCCAATGATGCCTTAGTAATCTCGGTCATGATAGCCAGGTGGGAAATAAATAGGGTGTTGGTTGACACGGATAGCTCAGCCAACCTCTTATACTTGACGGCTTTTCGAATGATGTAGTTCACTAAGGAGATGCTCTCACCTAGCGAATCAACCAAAGGTGGGTTTCAGCGGGGAACAATGTCGTCCATTGGGGATGATTCAGCTACTGGTCGAAGCAGGAGAACCAGGAAAGCAACGAGTGTTATTCATAGACTTCCTTGTCATTGATGCTTCTTTTGTGTATAACATGCTACTCGGGAGACCCTGGATACACAAAATGGGGGCAGACTTATCAACTATGCATCAATGTTTAAAGTACCGTATCGACAATGGTATCGAAAGAATCAAAGGAAATCAACCAGTGGCTTGTGAGTGTCATTTCACAATGATAAAGACTCCCCACACAACAATTACTGCAACGACCGGTTGAAATTTTTTAAACAACCTGGTCATACAAATTCTAATTTTTTGGACAATAATATGGCTCCAACCCGCCTATGTGATCAACCTAACACCGGACAGTTGAAAGAAGAAATGATCGTAGTTTACATAGACAACAAAGTGAAAAAAGCAGTCTTGATTGGCACAAAGATTCATCCTGAGCTCGCCAAGGAACTGATCCAACTGCTGAAAGATAACCAAGATGTTTTTGCATGGAAAATAAAGGACATGGTAGTTATAAACTTGTCCATCATTTCTCACAAATTACAAGTGAATCCAGACAAAGTCGGTTCGACAAAAAAGAAGGTCGGTGGCTCCAGAACGTAATCAGGCGATAAACGAGGAAGTCCACCGCCTACTTAATGCAGGGATGATAAGAAAAGCTCACTACCTGGACTGGTTTGCAAACATGCTAATAAAGAAAAAAAATGACAAATGAAGGGTATGCGTTGACTAAACCGATCTGAATAAGACCTACCCAAAAAACATTTTCCCACTTCAACGAATATACCAGAAAGTGGATGCAACCGCTGGACACGAACTGTTAAACTTTATGGATGCATACTTTGGGTATAATCATATACAAATGTACCTTCCCGACCAAGAAAAAAATCTTTTATAACGAAAAGGGGTACATACTATTATTGGGTAACGCCATTCGCATTAAAGAACGCGGGAGCAATGTACCAACGGCTGGTGAACAAAATGTTCAAAGATCAAATTGGTAAAATGATGGAGGTTTACATTGACGATATGCTTCTCCCAACTGCGAAAGTATAAGATGCAACAAAATCCAGAGAAGTGCACATTTGGAGTAGAATCAAGAAAATTCATCGGGTACATGGTCAATCAAAGAGGAATTCAGGCCGATCCAAAGCAGATACATGAGTTTCTAAACATGCAGTCGCCAATGAACATAAAAGGTGTACAAAGTCTTAATGGAAGAATAACACCCTTGAATAGATTCATCTCTAAATCCTTGGACAAATGTCTGCATTTATTCATAATTTTGAAGGGTAACAAGACATTCGAATGGAATGTGAAATGCGAGAAAGCTTTTCAAAGTCTAAAAGCATATATGAGGAGCACAAAGCTACTAACGAAACCAAACACGGGGGAAGCATTGTATCTATATCTATTTGTGTCCAACCACGCGGTAAGCTCAACGCTAGTACGGGAAGAAAAAGGCACGCAAAAACCAATATACTACATCAGCAAAACACTTGCGGATTCGTAGATCAATTATCCAGCCCTAGAGAAATCGGCGCTCGCCCTGATCGTGTCTTCATGAAAATTACGACCGTACTTCCAAGCGCATCCAATCACGATTATGACCGAACAACAGCTTCAGTCGGTATTGCACAAACCAGATCTATTAGGGAGAATGGTGAAATGGGCAATAGAACTTGAGCAATTTGATATTAGCTATGCCCCCAGAATTGTTATCAAAGCTCAGGCATTGGCGGATTTCATCGCCGAATTCACAGGAAGCAACAACCAACAGACAAAAAATAAGAGCGAAGGAAAACAATCCAAACCAATCACCGATGGATGGATCCTCCGCTGTGACGGAGCATCCAATGAGGCGGGAAGCGGAGCTGGATTAGTCTTATACAACTCAGAAGGCGTCACATTGGAGAAAGCAATAAAATTAAACTTTAAAGCCTCAAACAACAAAGCCGAGTATGAAGCTGCGATAGCCGGACTACTGTTAGCAAAACACTTAGGAACAAAAGACATCAGTGTCTTTGCTGATTCCAAACTGGTGGTTAATCAACAAAACGACGAGTTTCAAGTCAAAGACACCCGAATGAAGGCCTACTACCAAAAAACCATTGAACCAATAAAAGGCTTCCAGAATGCGATCATTCAACGGTGTTCAAAGATGGATAACATAAGAGCCGATGAACTAGCAAAGGAAGCATCGACAAGTAAGGAAAAGGATAATCCACTTGTCATGGTGCAAGGAAGCTCCATACTTGAAAACCAGGTGGAAGAAGCATTCGCCACAGATCAAGAGAACAACTGGACAACTCCAATCCTGGCATATATATCAAACGGAGAACTCCTAGCAAATAAGATGGAAGCCAGAAAAGTATGAAATTGTGCGACACGATACACAATGATCAATAACAGACTCTACAGAAGATCTGCCACGAACCCGTTGCTAAGGTGCTTTTCACCACAAGATGTTGAATATGTTCTGCGAGAGATCCACCACGGAACATGCGGAAATCACCAAGGGTGAAGAACGTTGGCCCATAAAACACTCACGCTAGGTTACTACTAGCCAACGATACAAGCAAATGCTCAAAAACTCGCACATGCAACAAATGCCAAAGATTTGCACCGTACACTCACATGCTGGGACAGAACCTGGTCCTGATGAGTAGCCCCTTTCCATTCACACAATGGGGAATGGACATCGTAGGACCACTCCCCGCGTCCGACAAAGATGTTTCTCCTCATAGCAGTAGACTACTTCACTAAGTGGGTAGAAGTATAGCCCCTCGCGAAAATAGGAGAAACCCAAGTCGAGAAGTTTCTTTGGAAAGACATAATATGCAGATTCAGTATCCCAAGAGTAATTGTCGCTGACAAATATGGGAAACAATTCGAAGGCAAAAAGGTCAGAGTTATGTGAAAACCTGAATATCCAGCAACACTTCTCTACACCCGCCCATCCATAGGCAAACGAACAAGCCGAGGTCACCAACAGGACAATCTTGGAAGCAATCAAAAGAAAGCTCGAGGCAACAAAAGGATTTTGGACATCCGAGTTGCGTGGCGTCCTTTGGGCATACAAAACAACAAAATGAACTCCGATGGGGAAAACCCCTTTCACCCTCGCATACAGATCCGAAGCAATGACAACCGTGGAAATCGGTGTGCCGACATTCCGAACCAAAGAATTTTGCACTAAGGATAACATCGAGACACTAAGAGTCGGGCTAGACCTCTCCGAGGAAAAGTGAAAAGCAGCCTTTATCAAAACAACAACCTACCAACAGTGTATGGCCGCATATTACAACAAAAGGGTGAGAATCCGCACTTTTGACATTGGCGACTGGGTTCTTCTAAAAGTCTAGCTCAACACAAAGGAACCTAGCTTGGGCAAGATAGACCCAAATTGGGAAGGACCATACAGAGTAATAAAGATCAAAAGACCAAGAACATACTAGTTGGAAAACAAGGAGGAGGAAAAGCCACCTCGACCATGGAATGTAGAACACTTAAAAAGATATTATCAATAAGCTTTTTCGCTCAATCTTCCATCTCAAATTCAAAATGACAAAAATTCAGTCAAGACAAGAAAGTCAGATAAAACGTAACTTGTGAAAATACTCAGCACGGCTAGAGTATCGAGCAAAAACAAATATATGTACTAGACGAACGAATCGACATAAAAATAAAACTCTTGGCCTTATCAACCACGAAGTATTAAAGTATCAAGACATATGAGCCGAACTTTTTCTCATCGATAATAATGTACGACATCGTAATACAGATATAGAATTGGATTCTGTAAAAAGAGCTTCTACACGACTAGTATGTCGAACATTGAAGCTGATGATACACCAAAACGACCCCTCTTCTACACCGTACACATGTCATGATGATCTCGAGAAATAATAAGCCCAAGCATCAGCCCAACACTGATTCGACCTAAGCGGTTTCAAGTTCGCACAATGCAGTCTGCCAGACGGACCCAATTCATTATAGCCTGCGAAGCCCACACGTCTCACAGCTTTCCCCAATACCCGTAAGCCCAACTAAGGCAAGTATCTCGGGGATCAGCTTCAAAAAGGCAAGACATCAACACTTTGCTTCCAACTAGGAAGCAAATACTAAAGTATACGTCACACATGAAAATTTATATCCATGGACAACATTCATATTTGGAACTATCTCTCACGTATCCAGGAGCACAAATCTAATAGGGAATCTTCACTTCACAACACAACTCCTAATTAGATAAAGATCTCCACGAAGATATTCTTCCCTAAACTATGTCAATGATGGCCTGGTCAAACCAAAACTCTAGCACTATAAATAAGACATGAGATTGGAAAGCTAAGGTACACTACAAATTCCTTGTTTACAACATTACGCCTTCCTCAGATCCCTGTCTAACTTTAGCATCGACCACCATGATATTGGTGTGTGGCTCACGTGCGTTCCTTGTGCAGGTCAGCAAGTTGACAGGTCAAGGTCAAAGCAGGGAGCAAAAATCAACTGCATCAGTTTGGCGTCATGTGTGGGGACGACAAAGTTCTTATCCAATCACTAACATCATCTCTCTTAAGAATACAAGAAGATGGTAATCATTAGATCATGCAACAATGGAGAACAAGGGGACACGACAAACACTCAGATTGGCGCTATACCACCGCTCCCAACGGTGCCGGTGACACACGAGCAGCGGGCTCACACCCTCGTGCCAGCAACCGCAATGATAGACTTAGGATAAAATTGTTGTCGTCACAAATACAATAGATCGCTAAAGTAGTGGAGGCTCTCATACAATAGAATCCTCCACTTGCCAATGGAGATCAGGAGCAGCAGAAACCCTAATCTCTTGAAAATAACAAAGAGCAGGCACCAGAGAGTCAAGCCCCTGCTAGTTCTCATTGGACTAGGGGTGGCAGCGCGAACCTGACCTTCAGGGTAGACAGGTTCACTCCGCATCACCCCCCCCCCCCCCCGTTGAGGGTCTCATGACCTAGACGTGTTATACCGCCTCTCTATTCCACCGTTCATGGACCGCATCATGAACGGGGCTCTTCCAAATAAGTTCACCCCTCCAAAGCTCGATTTCTATGATGAGACCAGCCACCCATTCGATTACTTGTGCCATTATCTAATGGCGCTCAATCAAGGTTTTGAGTCGGTGATGTGCAGAATGTTCCCTAGCAGCCTAAAGAAGTCAGCACTGACATGGTTCCATAGCCTCCCGCCCAAGTCGATCAACTCATTAAAGACACGACCCAAAGAATTCTGACGTGCTTTGTCGGAAGCCAGCGAATCAAGAAAGGCCGACACTACGTAGTCTCTCTAAGGCAGAAATCTAACGAAATGCTAAAAAAGTATGTCACGCGCTTCAATGACGAGTTGACGCTCATTGATGGTTGCAGCGATGACACAACCGTGACGGCTTTTACCATTGGCCTAAGAGAGGGAAAGTTTTACAACTTCTTCACCTTGGAACCCCCTAGATATGGCAGAACTCTTAAAAGGCACCCCAGATGCACATCACTCTAGAAGAGATGAGAATAGCAAAGAAGGAAACTGAAGTAGAGAAGAAACCCTCCGTTTATTGGGACAAAAAAAGGGGAAAAATGGGAAGACGAATAAAGGAACTAGCAAAAACGCAACAACAACAGATCGAACCATGGCTGAGTCGGGCCAAATAAAGCTTCCAACTACAGTTGATCCAGATCCATGACCCCCCTCAATTCTAGCTTATCGGACGTCCTTAATTACATGAAAAACTGGGAAGATCTGAAGTGGCCCCCAAAGCAGTGCGAAGACCCCTCCAAACGTGACAATAATTATTGCTCATACCACAAGGAGGGTGGCCATGACACCAACGACTACAAGAGACTAAGGTATGAGATCGAATACTGGATTCGCAAGGGCAAGCTAAAAGAATTCCCGGGTTCAGAGAAATGACAGGACTGAATCAGGGAGAAGGGGGAGGCAGTCAAAGATATTAAGAAGGAGACTCCGAGCATAATATATGTCCTTCACGGAGTCGAAGCAGAAGAAGACCAGTCAAACAGGTCCCTCAAACGGACCCTACTAGAGATGAGGACACAGCCCGCAAACGAGGACAAACACATATACTACTCGATGATGCAGAGCCCCATCCTCACCGTGACCTTCACAGACAAGGACCTCGAAGGCGTCCGCGCACCGCACAATGACGCTATTGTCATTCGGTCTATATCGCAAGGTGGGAGGTGAAGAGGGCCCTGGTAGACACAAAATCTCCCTCAACGTCCTATTCTACAATGTGTTCCACAGTATGGACCTCAAGGAGGAGAACTTGACATCCTCCGATTACCCGCTGATTGGATTTAGTGGAGAGAAGTGTTTTTCGATCAGGAAGATAAGATTAATAGTGGTGACAGGAGAGCCGCAACTAAGAAAGGTCTTGTTCTTGGACTTCATGGTTGTAGACACACTGTCTACCTATAACCTCATCCTGGGAAGACCATATTTTCGGGGACCAACCAACGACACGAGGCTACCATTATGCTACACTGAAGCATATAGAATGTTCCCAGATCCAACTAGAGCCCACAGGGCAAGTTGAACAGAAGCCAGACCCAGTAACTGTGGAAAAGTCACTCCACCAACACGGAGACAAAATCCCATTAGTGGTGGCTCAACTTAGCAGTGGAAAACATTCAAGCATTACAAGAGCAATCCGCCCTTCAATTTAACAAAGCGGTGAGGTAGTTGCAGACGGGAGCACAACCCCACGACTATAAGTGGGCACAAAAGGAAACTCCCATGCAAGGTTTACTTTTCAGTAACAACAACGGCGTCAGCGAAACTTGATAGTTTGCTGAAGGTACTAACTATCCAAGCAAGGGCCATGCGAACTCACTTTAGGGATGGCTCGACCTCTCTCCGCCAACAGTCAGTCTATACACTTGTTTAGTTTTATTTCCATAGTAAATCTAGAGTTTTAATTCTTAGGAGCTCGACTTGCAATCATTTAAGAAATAAAAGAGAATTACGCAAACACACTCTATTGATTACTGAAAAGATGAAACAATGATCGCCCAGAGGCGGGTACAAAAGACTACAAACTACAAGCATCTGAATCCGTTGCGACATATAGTAAAAACTCACTTAAACAGTCCGACTCCAGAAGCAGACTCAGAAGCGACAACAGAGTACCCAAAGTAGACTTTGCCCAACGATTTCTCCAAATAAGATTTTCCACAAGCAATAGCAGGATGAAATAGCACATTCAATTCAACGCCTCTACGGACACACCCCTAAAATATGGCCTAAGATGGTACAAAATCAGCAACCGGATGCCTCGCGAAATGCCAGCCGAAGCTACGACCAAATCACATGTTCGATCCGCTCAACCAGACGAACTTGGGACAAGTATCAGGTTGAAACACATCAAGTGCACCCTCTCGTTGAGGGATGGGAGGGGCATCTAGGAGTAAATGACCCACTCAGACAGGCCATGTCCAACTCTACACCGCCCCGCAATCCCGAACTCCAACAGAGCACGACACAACGGAGCTAGCTGGGAATGGAAGAAAGCAACTACTCTAAGGTTGGTTGCTAGTATTATTTCCGAAACTAGGTGATTCGAAGCAACGATAGGGCACCAACACATAAACGACAGACTCATCCCTTGGAAGGAAGTATGCACTTTTTCAACGCAATACGAGAATTTATAAGGTCTCAACGAACCAATTGGGTGCTCACTCGGAGCAGGTGACCTCGCATAACAACAAGTCTTATCATGACTCATCGGCGCAAATGTTAGAACATTTGAAGACTCTAGCGTTGGAGATTTCCCTTCGCCCTTTAGAAAACCCAAAGCATATTCTTTGAGTAAGAGCATCTGAAAAGGTGCTCTGTAGAAAACAATGCATACAACGATGAAGGAACACCATTATATCGACGTAGTGGTTCACCAAACAGGCGCTTCAACATTAACTATCAACATTGAATACCGTATGGGAAACGAGGAAATGACGGTTCTCAAGGATGCCGCACAGGACCACGTCCATCCAATTAATGATGCTGCACACAATCCCATTAGTTGGGGGAGTAACCAATACTCAATTGTCTTGCGATCTACATTGTACTCGTGTCACCATGCCATCTTAGTTGTACACATAGTGTCTTGATCCTATGAAATGCCCTAGCTTTTCTTCTATGGTCCCATGGGATCAGCCCATTATTCAAGCGATATTCTACCACATGCCCGACCTAACCAGGAAAGCTTAGTCAATTTTGACTGATGACGACAGCTTCTGGTTCATCCCGACGCCTAGTTCACCCTGTGCGGATGTCGATGGCTTAAGAAGTGGTAGTATAATCAGTGTTCTTACGCTCGGTGACGACAACTCGCCAGGGACCGTCGCCCCCTTCCCGGACAATGATCGTCGAACCCAATCAGGTAAGCCTAGCCAGTGATGTCTGACAATGACAACTTATGGTCAAAGCCCAGACTTGTAGCCCGCTGCGCGCGGGAGCAGATGGTTTGGGAGGTGGGAGCCTAGTCAGTTCCGACTGATGTCGAGGGTTCGCCAGGGGACTACTACTCTTCTACAGACCATGGTCACCGAATTAACAACTCCCAGGCTTGTAGCCCACTCCACACGTGTGTAGATGGTTTGGAAGGTGGGAGCCTAGTTAGTCTCGAACTGATGTCGAGGCTTGCCACGGGACCACTGTTCTTCTACATACCGTGGTCGCCGAAAAATCCCAAATTTTTAGCTCGATGTGCATGGGTGTAGATGATTTGGAAGGTGAGAGCATAGTCAGTCTCGAACTGATGCCGATGGCTTGCCATGGGACTACTACTCTTCTACAAACTATTATCGCCGAACCCCTTGTCTTAAACTTGTAGCCCGCTCCATGCGGGTGTAGATGGTTTAGAAGGTGGTAGCCTAGTCAGTCCCAAACTGATGTCGACAGCTCCCTACTGGATCATCGCTCTCCAACAGAGCATGATTGTCGAATCCTCACATCCCAAACCTGTAATCCGCTCTGCGTGGGTATAGTGGTTCGGAAGGTAGGAGCCCAGTCAGCCCAATTTGATGTCAATGGCTCACCATGCAACCACTGCTTCCTCTCAAGATAGTGGTCGCCAAAATAAATTATAGCTTAAGCAGCGTCTTTACGCTCACACAGCCTGACATTCTATTATCAGCATTGGCCACTCGAGCCAAATAAAAAATCAACCCGCTAACACGCGGAAAAATGCTACATGCGATGTTAGCCTGAGCTCACGAAACCTGACTCAGGACAAATGATGTAGCTCAAATACAACGCACATGCTAGGCTACCACAGTTCACTCATGCGAGCAACAACAACCAACGATCAGATACGCAACTTAAGTCTCCAATGGCTTACCTTGAGGATGAGCTACGGTCTGGGTAGCATAACCCAGTGCCAAACCATCTGCAGAACGCCCACTACTGGATGCAACTGAGCGATAGTGACTCTGAGACCTCAAAGAAGAACAGGTCAGAATCATTCGCGACATAAATGTTCAAACTCTCAACAACAGACAGATCACTCGACTTCTTGCTAACCCAACCAGACCTGTGTCAAAGTAAAACGACAAGGCAAAATGGAAAGCGCGCAGCAAGGAGACCGAACACAATGCGAGTACAAAACATACTCAAAATAAACATGTTTTCATTAATAGTTGAAACAAAAAAGTGCAAGTGTACAAAGTCTACTCCTCATCAGGAGCGGGTACAGATACGAGAGAACTAAGTTTACAAGGGAGGGAACATGAGTTGCGTCTTTATGCGCCTCAATCTAAGCGCCATGATTCGGATCGCCCTCTTCTTCTGATGACACATAGAACACTCTAAAGTTTGCGTAAGACTTTTCATAATAAGCTGGCCCCCATTCCGGATGCTCTTCATTCATCAGCGCTAGCAGTTCTAATCCCCCATGCATGACTCAGCGGAATTCACACTTGCCTTGCGCCTTGAGAAGTTCTTCCTTGCGCACGTTTGCTTTAGCAAGTTCACGCTCCAACAGCTCCAGCTTGCCGGTCAGTGCATCAACATGAGACTACTCCATAGCCAAACTACTCTTAACTTAGCTGAGCTCATGTTGCTCCACACGAAGCTGGTTTCCAGCTTCCCGAGCATTGAATTGCTCGACCTCTAACTGTTGTCTCTGAGCAACCCATTTAGCCTTCATGGTGTTCTCCTCAGCAAAAGACCGCAACTCATAGCGCATCTTAGCCGCAGCTACCTGCTCAACTTCCAGATCACGGCGGACGAAGTCCAACTTTTGCCTGAATTTGTCCCTCACGGACACCGCCTCTGCTAGATCAAACTCAAGGGTTTTCAGACGAACCCTCTGAGTATCAATAACAACGACTGACTGTTCTAGCCTCTCATCAATCTGCTTCCTCAGCAACTAAATCTCGAAAAGTGCACCAGAATACAACTTCTACATAGTCGAGAAGACACGCTCCATGGTGTACACCCTCTCATAGGTCGCTTCAATTTTCGTCCCAGCAACGGCCACGTGACTCAAATGGGACATCCCTAGCATAAGGTGTTTCAAACCCTTATCCATATGCCCTTCCAGCGTATCCTCCTCGGTCTTCGGAATGTGGTCCATCTGTCAATTGTAGCGCTTGCTTATGTGTTTCCTCAAAGCATAGTCAACGTAAACTTCCTGGTGCTAGGCCTGGTTGCAGATTTTCACTACGTCCGAAGCAAACAAACTTATATGTGCATCTGATTGGAGCTCTCTCGGATGTGGGATCATGTCGGCACCACCCTTTGTAGTCACCACCGCACCTAGGCCCTCATTCACGACATTCCCTTTGTCACCAACAGCCGACCTTTTATTGCGAGACGACTCAGCGGAATCCAAAGGAAGAGAAGGACGCAAATTGTCCAACGGACCCTCCATCACCTTGATATGCGGCCTGGAACAAGATGAGGAACAATGCGAACTACAAGAGGGATGGTTCGCGCTATCGCATCCACTGAGACGATCCACCAGCGGTACGATTGAACTCTGGGACCTCAGGCGAGTCATCATCAGAACCTTCCAATAAAGCGGTTCTGGATTGGTCAGCACCAGTAGAAGCCGCCATAGCAGCCAACATCAACTTCTCGTTCAAAGCTTCAGCCTGCTCGAAACTCAGCTTCGACGCATTGTCAACCCTTGCTAATCGCAGGTGGTCCTTCTCCTAGCCAGATACTCCGGCCTTCTCCATGGCAGGATAATCAGGTTTATGCTCCTCCCTCACTGGAACAGACCGTTTGGGAGTCGGCTCTGCCCTAGCACACAAATGAGCCTTAACTTTAGAAGCCATCCATGTCAAACAAGGAAGGAGCCTAAACTTTAGAAGCCTTCCTCTTCCTAAAAAGGGTTCCACCTTCAGACTTAACCTTCGGCATTCAGTAAAGAGTGGAGGCCACGTGCCAGTTGGCCCATAATCCACTGCAGCTGAAGTTAGTAGGACATATAATGTCCTCCACATTCATCCGCAGCATGTCGCGGAATGCCTTCATAGTGGGGAACCTCCCTACAAAGAAACACATGTGATGATCAGCATACAATCAGCGCAACAAAATCAAAACATGAAGTTATACTTATGAAATGGCATGAACTCCTACTCAAGTGAACAACCCTTAAACTTGAAGTACTTCAAATTCGAAGGGGACAAGAAGCAGTATTTTTGCAGAACTTGCAGTCATCTGACAACTTCCAAAAGTAAGCCGACGACGTGATCATGCAAATGGCGTGATCATTCAGCCGAGGAAAAGTCAACAACTCGATCATTTGTGGAGTCACGCAGACGCCAACATCCTTCGCTATGGTCAAAATCTGATGGATAATCCTTTACCCATTGGGTACAAACTGGGCAGGAGGGATTCCAAGGAAATTCAAGAAGCCCTAGATCTCGTCAAGAACAGGAAAATGGACTCCAATTTGAATGGCAAGTCCTAAGGAACCCCGAACATCTTTCGAATTTCAGCTAGGCCCAATTCAGAAACTGACTTATCTTCAAAGAACTAGAGACCCTTGGCTAGAAGCTCATCATCAATATAGTTTTTGCGAGCCATGAAAAAGGTGAACAAACTTTCAATCAAAAGACGAACATAGTAGAATCTCTAAAGCAAAGAAATGGAAGAGTCAATCTCTGCGGAAAGGGAGATCTAAATAGAGATTGGTTTTCCGCCTCTTATCCACTTAATCGATGCACACTTAATTAATGAAGCACGCGGCTCAAGCAACAATTTAGACTCAATCCTCATGAGCGGCATATCTTTTCAAGAAGTGACTTAGTGAACCGATGCGATGGCCCACAAATTCGGGGGAGCAACTGATGATACACCAAAATAGCCTTTCTTCTATATTGTACAAGTGTCATGATGATCACGGGAAATAATCGGCCCAAGCGTCAACCCAACACTGATCTGACCCAAGCGGTTTCAAGCCTGCACAATGCAGTTCGCTAGTCGGACCCAAATCACTAAAGCCTGCGAAGTCCACACGTCTCACAGCTATCCTCTATACCCTTAAGCTCTACTAAGGCAAGTATCTCGGGGATCAGCTTCGGAAAGCCAAGACAGCAACACTTTGCTTCCAACTAGCAAGCAAATACAAGAGTATACGTCGCACAACTTAAGTTTTATCCATGGACAACATTCTGATTGAGAACTATCTCCCGCGTATCTAGGAGCACAAGTCTAACAGGGAAACGTTCCTTTACAACACAACTCCTAATTAGATAAGGATTTCCATGAAGATCTTCTGCCCTAAACTACGCCACCAATGGCCTGGTCAAACCAGAACTCCAACACTCTAAATAAGAGGTTAGTAAGCTAAGGTACGCTACAGATTCCATGTTTACAGCATTACGCCTTCCTCAAATCCCTGTCTGACTTTAGCAACGGAGTGTCATCGGCCACCACAACGGTGGTCCATAGCTCACGTGCGTTCCTTGTGTAAGTTAGCAGGTTGACAAGTCAAGGTCAAAATAAGACATGTGTCATGATAATCTTGAGGAACTACAGCCTCAAGCATCAGCCCAAAACTGATCCAGCCCAAGCAGTTCTAAGCTCACCCAACAGCGGTCCGCCAGGCAGACTCGAACTCTCACAGCATGCTAGGCCCACACGTCTCATAGCTATCCTCAATACCTGTAAGCCCTATTCAGACAAGTATCTCGAGGAATAGCTTCGGACGGGCAACTATAGTTGCTCTCTACTTCCAACTAAGAAGCAAACACCAGAGTATCTTCCACACAGGAAAACTCCCTTCTACGGATTGCTCTTGGATTGAGAACTATCTCCCACGTATCTAGGAGCATGGAGTTAGCAAGGAACTTCCCTCCTACGGCACAACTCCTAATTATGGAGGGATTTCCACGAAGATTTCCTTCCTAAACTACGCTTACGATGGCCTGGTAGAACAAGAACTCCTTGCACTATAAATAAGACATGAGGTTGGTAAGCTAAGGTACGCTACAAATTCCATGTTACAACATTACATCTTCCTCAGAGCCCTATCTGATTTTAGCACCGAAGTGTCATCGGCCACCCCACGGTGGTCAGTGGCTCACGTGCGTTACTTGTGCAGGTAAGCGGAATTAGGTCAAAGCAGATAGCGAAAAAGGACTACATCAGTTTGGCGCCGTCCGTGGGGATGACATAGTTCATAATCTTACACTAACCGTCGTCTCCTATCAAAACCAGAGAGATGGTGACTCCAGGTCACGCAACAACGGAGAACCAGAGGACACATCCAACGCTCAAGTTGTCCCTATACTGCCTCATTCAGCAGTTTCTTTTGTGCACGGGCAGCCAACTCACGTTCCCACGCAAATGACAGTAACCATGGGCCCTAAAATCGACGTGTTGGCCTATCTGATACAGTAGATTGCCAAGGTGGTGGAGACTCTTATGCAACAGAATCCACCACCTGCTAACGGAGACTAGGAGCAGCACGAACCTCCCCGCCTCTAGAAGATGATAGGGAGCAAGCACACGAGAGCCAACCTCTCCCTATTTTTCACTAGACTAAGGGAGGCTACGCGGCTAACACCGTGCTTACCGCCAGGACGGAGAGGCACGACCCTAGGAACCCCCTCCAGAGATGGGCGCATGACCCGAACGTACTATGTCGTCTTTCTGTCCCACCCTTTATGGACCGGATAATGAACGAGGCCCTTCCAAGGAAGTTCACTCCCCCGAAGCTCGACTCCTACGGCGAGACCACCGATCCTTTCGATCATCTGCGCCATTACTAGCATGTAATGGCCCTGAAAGAAGGATCTAAGTCCATCATGTGCAGAACCTTTCCCCCCATTCTAAAAAGCTCTGCGCTGACATGGTTCCACAACCTTCTACAAAAGTCAATCGACTCCTTAAAAACACTGGCGAAGGAAATCCTGACACTTTTCATCGGATGCCAACGTTTCAGAATAAGCTCGCACTACATACTCTCTCTAAGACAGAGATCCGGCGAGACACTTCGAGAGTATGTCACGAGTTGACCCTCATCGACGGGTGCAACGACGATACAACCGTGAAGGCCTTCACTGCAGGCCTCAGAGAAGGAAAGCTACTCGAGGACCTCACCTTGGATCCCCCTCTGGACATGGCGGAGCTCCTCAAGAGCGTCCAAAGACACATCACCTTGGAGGGATCAAGGACCGCTAAAAGGAAAATCCAAGGTGAAAGTAAGCCCTCCTCTCTTAGGGACAAGAAGGAGGGAAATAATCGTGAGAACAAGAAACGGAGCAAAAGGAAGCGCAGCGACAACAGGTCCGACCCTGGTTGGCCTAGGCCGGAAAAAACGTCCAACTACATTGGATCCAGCGCAGTGACACCCCTAAGTGTTAGCCTGTCAAACGTACTTAACTCCATGAAAAGCTGGGAGGAACTGAAGTGGCCCCCAAAGACACTAGGAGACCCCTCCAAGCGTGACAACGGAAAATACTATGCGTACCACAAGGAGGGCGGTCACAACACAACGACTACAAGAGTCTGAGGTATGAAGTTGAGTACTGGATCCATAAAAGTAAACTGAAAGAGTTCCTGAAGTCTGAGAAACCAACGGAATAAACAAGGACAGGGGGACTCAGTAAAAGAAATAGAGAAGGTGACTCCAAGGATAATCTATGTCCTTCATGGAGTCGGACCGAATGAAAACCAGTCATACAGGTTCTGCAAGCGAACACTACTGGATATGAAGACACAATCAGCGGGTGAGGACAGGCACATCTGCCACTCACAGGTTCAAAACCCCATTCCCACTTTGACTTTCACTGAGAGGGACCTTGATGGAGTCTGAGCGCCGCGAAACGACGCCTTGATCATCTTTGTTTTCATCGCAAAGTGGGAAGTGAAAAGTGCTCTGGTTGACACAAGAAGTTCACTTAACGTTCTATTCTACAACGCGTTCCGCAGCATGGACCTCAAAGAGAAAAACCTGACGTCTTCAGAACACTCGCTGATCGAATTCAGCGGGGAGAAATGCTTCCCTATCGGAAAGATAATGTTGGCTACGATAGTAGGAGAGTCGTAGCTCAGGATGGTGGTAGACGCACCATCATCCTACAATCTCATCCTGGGAAGACCTTGGCTCCACCAGATAGAAGTAGTGGTCTCCAACCTTCACCATTGTGTTAAGTATACTGCTAACCACTCCGAATGAACCATACATGGAAACCAACCTACGACATGAGGCTGCCACTACGCCGCACTGAAATAGATAGAGTGCTCCCATATTCAACTACATCATGCAGAACAGCCTGACCCAGTGCAAGGCCAAAAGACGGTCTAGACATCACTTTCAAGCGGTACAGAAGCAACAAGCACTTCCGCCCAGCGAGTTGAAAAGGCCATAGCAAGTGGGAATGCATCCCCCCGACATTTAATTGGCGTGGAGATCCACCGCTCTGCAAGGTTCACTCTTCAGTAACCTATGTAATGCCTCGACAGTCCGCCGAATGATCCGCGAGAGCAACCTGAATCCACTTCAAGGCCAAGATCAATTTCTATCTGTCAATGGTTAGTTTGCTTTAAGTTGTTTGTTTCCCTTTCCATAGTCAACATTGAGTTTAAGAAATAAAGGAAGAATTACGAAAAACAAACTTTGTTGATTATAGGAAAGATGTAACAACAAGCACCTTGAGGCAGATACAAAAGGCTACATATTGCGAATGCCCTGATACAAAATACTACATATTACGAATGCACTGAGGCAGATACAAAATACTACATACTGCAGGCATCTGATCAACATGGAGTAAGGATTTGCTTAAGTTGTCCGACCACTTAAGCAACGCGAATAGTCCAGGGCAAGCTACCCACGAGTGAAAGAACGCTCCATCAAATGCCACCATCAAATATGGTATGTGGGGGTACAAAATCGGCAACTGGGAGTCCCGCGACGAGCCACTACCAGATACAGCCAACTCACACGCTCAATTCATCGGAACGGTGAACCCGGGACAAGTATCAGGTCAACACAGGTAAGGTGCACTTTTCGGCTGCGGGGATGAGAGAGACATCCAGGAGTCAATGGTCCAATCCATGGATCATGTCCAACTTCTCTTCATCTCGAGATTCTGAATTCCAGCTCAAAGTCAGACGATGGGGTTAATCGAGAAGTAACGGAGACGGCCACCACGGAGTAGGACACAGATGTTATCTCTGAAATCAAACATTTAAGAACAACGATAAGGCACCTACACATAAAGAACAGACTCTTCCTTTGGGAGGAAATCCGTACTACTTCTCCGCAATATGAGAAGAAATTACGAGACCTCAGCGGATCAACTACGTGCCCACCCATATTGGTGACCACGCATAACATCAACTATCTTTGTGCCTGATCAGCGCAAATGTCAGAACATTCAGAGACTCCAGATACGGAGATTCAACTTCATCCTTTGGAAACCCCAAAGCATCTTCTTCAAGCAAGGACATTACAGAAAATAAGTTTTGCAAAAAATAGTGCCTACAACGATTAGAAAACGCCATTATATAGATATGATGGTTCACCAAGCGGGCACTCAAGCATTAATTGCCAAGCATTGAATACCGTACAGGAATCTGGAAGATGACAGTTCCCAAGAAAATTGCGCAGACCACGTCAACCGATTAATGGCACTACACGCAACCCCATCAATTAAGGGGGAGTAATCGATACTCAACCATCACGCAACCTATGTTGTACGCGTGTCACCGCGCAATCTACTTCATACACACAACGCACCATGCAGAGACCCTAGCCCTTTTTCTACTGGCCCATGGGCTCAGCTTATTATTTAGACAGCACTCTGTCACATGCTTGGCACGAGCACTAGAGATCCTAGTCAACCATGACATATGGATTATACTTACAGATCACAAGTTGATTTAAGGTACTTTCATCCACTCCATGCGACATGCAGAGGGATTAGGTTCGCACGCCCCTAGCAGGCGAAACCTCTATTCAAACCAGGCAAGCTTAGTCAGCCAAGACTAATAACGATGGCTTTTGGTTCATCCCGGCACCTAGTCCGCTTAGCACAGGCATCGACGGTTTAGGAAGTGGGAGTCTAACCAGCGCTATCAGACCTGGTGATGAAAACTCGCCAGGGATCATTGTCCCCACTACGAGGGTGTAGATAATCTAGAAGGTGGGTGCCTAGTCAATTCCGAACTGATTCAGATGACTCGCCACGGGACCACTGTTTTTCAAAATGGCTGCCAAATCACCAAACTTGGACTTGTAGCCCACGCTGCGAGGGTGTAGATAGTCTAGAAGGTGGGAACCCAGTAAGCCGCGACCTGATTCCGACAGTTTGCCACGAGACCACTGCTTTTCAGCGTGACCGCTGAACAGTCCCAAATTTGTAGCTTGGTGCACTCAGGTGTAGATAATTTGGATGGTGGGAGCCTAGTCAGTCCTGAATTGATTTTGATGGCTTGCCATGGGACAACTGCTTTTTAGTCTGCTCGCCAAACGTCTCTCAAATTCATAGCCCCCACCGCACGGGGAGGGTGTAGATTGTTCGAAAGGTGGGAACCTAGTCAGTCCTGAACTGATTTCGACGGTTTGCCACGGGGCCACTACTTTTCAGCCTGGTCGCCAAACATTTACTCGCCGAATCTATAGTCTGCTCTGCTCGGACATAAATGATTTGGAAGGTGGGAGCCAAGTCAGTCCCGAACTAATTTCGACGGCTTGCCACGGGACCACTACTCTTCAGCCTGGTCGCAAAACTTTACTCCCTGAACCTGTAGCCCACATGACTCGGACATTAACAATTTGAAAGGTGGGGACCTCAAGCAACTCGCCACACGACCTCCGCTTCCCTTCAAAACAACGAACGTGAACATGAATCTAGCTGAGTCAGCGTCTTCATGCTCAAATGGACAGACATTCTAATGTTAAGCGAAGGCCACTCGTACCGATAAATGACTGTACGATCAGTGCCCAGATAAAAGCAACTTAGGATGCCAACCCGAGCTTGAACCGCCTGACTCGACACGAAAGCTCTGACACGCATGCTCGGCCATCACAACTCGCTCACAACAGCAGCTACAGCTGACCGGTCAGACAAGCAAGGTAACCCTCAATCAACTTACCTTGGGGACAGGGCACAGCTAGGATGACTCAACCCCCAGCTAAATTGTTCGTAACATGCCCACTACCGGACATGACTACACCATAATGACCCCGAGTCATTCATAGCACAAAATAGTCAAGATAGATTAGTCAATTTCCTATTGATTCAACCAGGCTGTGTCAAAGCAAGACGACAAGGCGAAACGAAAAACATGGAATAGAAATAACAAGTATGGAACGGATAAAACTATTTTCATTAATGATCAAAGACAAAAAGAGTACAAGCACATAAAGTTCATTCCTTATTAGGAGAGGGTACAGAAATGGAAGAGTTAAGCCTAGTGAAAAGACCAGAAGTTGCGTCCACACACGCCGCAGCCTGGACATCAGGGCTCAAGCTGTCTTCCTTGGTCGATGACGTCGAGGTAACAGACAGGTCCACATACGACATCTTTTTATAATGGCTGAGATCCCGCTTCGGATGCTCCTTCTTCATCAGCGCCAACTTTTCCAGCCGTCCATGTACAACCCAATGGAACTCGCGTTTGCTGTGTTCCTGGATAAGTTCTTCCTCCTGCACCTTTGCATCAACAAGTTCATGCTCCAGTAGTTCCAACTTGCTGGTCAGCGCGTCGACCTGAGACTGCTTTATGGCCAGACTGCTATTCATGGCACTAAGTTCATGCTGCCCCAATTCGAGCTAGTCCTCGGCCTTACGCACGTATCGATCATGGAACTCCACATCGGATTCAAACTGTTGCTTCTCAGCAGCCCAGTCGACTTTTTCGAAGCACTCTCTTCAGCGAAAGACAACAATTCAGAACTCGCCTTAGTCGCAACTTCTTGCGCAACCTCGACTTCCCGGTGGATACGGCTCAACTCCTGCCTAAGTCCGTCCTTTTTGGACACCGCCTCTATCAGATCATGCTCAAGGTTCTTCAGACGAGCCCGCTGAGCCTCAGCTACCACGGTTGATCGATCCAACCACTTCTCTTCGGCCTGCTTCTTAAGCCGCTCAATTTTATGTAGTGCATTAGAATATCAATACACCCTTCCAACGAATCCTCCTTGGGTTTTGGAGTGCGGTCCATCAGCCAGCTGTGACACCTGCTTATATGCTAATAAGAGCATAATTATGCTATTTTAGTACCATATTTCTATATATAGTTTTAGTTATTTCTTGTAAATTATGGTACTAATTGTTACTTTCGTTTGTGTGTAGTTTTCCAATAACAAGATTCCACACAAAGAAGAAAACAAGTATAAAAATGGACGATACCTTGCTTTGAGAAAAATCCATCCAGCAACAGCCTCCTACGCATCCATCCATAACCTACTCCTCGCAATCACAACCGCCATCATCTCCTCTTCACAACAACAACCACGATCCTCCTCGCAAGAACCAACCTAGTCACAGACCATTGCCATCTCCATCAGACCACCGTCGAGCATCATTACCATAGTCTCGTCGTCTCTTTTTGTTTGTCACAATCAAATCCTCCGTTCTCCATCTCGCCGGTTCATCTTCTTTTTCCATTGATCATCGCCAATCAGAAACCCCCTCATCGCAATCTTGCAGCCACAGATCGCCATCACCGTCCATCTCTCGACATCTCAACTTTATCAACGTTTGTTCTCTCTCACACATCTATCTTCCTCGCACCAGTCGAAAAAGATCATGAGTGAGGAAGAACAGAGATAATGAGTGAAAAAGATCGTGTGAGGAAGGAGGAGAGAAATTTATTTTTCTTCAGTATGTTATTCGCACCCCAACACTTATCTTTCTACCACCACACACAGGCGACAACGTTTCATCTCTTAACTCTTTTTCTTCTTTCGCTTGATCATTGATTATGGATTACTGTTTGAAAATAATTAATATGTCCAGCTAAACTCCTCTTAGTTAGGGGTGGATTCGAAGCCCCGAACATGTGCTTTATAAATTAATTGAATTTAATCTTCCATGCTATTAGTGATTGTGCTTTGCTTAACTGTTTTATAGAACTTTTCTTTGTATGTTTGTTAAGGTGGCCAACTTAGTAAGCATGCTAGGATCTGGGGCTAGAGTATAGGAGAGTTTCACCGAATTGTTATAATTTTGTACTCATAAGTAGTAAATACCAAGGAACGTTGGTAAGGTTAAGTAAAAACCTAAGTAAGAACAAGATGTTGATCATACTTGTAATTGCCTAGTCAGTGTTCATATTTTCCACAAAACTTAATGATCTTAGATTGTTATCTAACTTGCGATTCCTGATTAGATAGTATGATAAGAATAGTTTGAAAGCGTCGCTTAGTTTAATTCAACGAACTTGGGAAAATAATAAAATTAATGCAGTGTTGATCACGGTTAATCTTGAGCATTATCCCTCACGAGTTAGCAAGTGATTATTGAAGATTGATTTATGAGCATATGTTTGGTGTGTAGAGATAAACCCTTAGCTATTTTCTCATCATTGCCATCCCTTTAAATTTTATTATCTTTACAGTAAATTTCGTAGTTATTTTTATAGTATAATTCAGAAAATTTAATCCTCCATTATTTACTTAATTAGGTTGTTAGTTGTCTTTTAGTTATTATTAGTATTAATTGACAAGCCCTCTAATCCCCGGTCCAGAACGATCCCTACTTATTCTATACTACAATCACAAAGCAGGGTATTAACTTGTGTGCTACTAAAATAGCGCATCAATTTTTGGCGCCGTTGCCGAGATTAGTAAAATTGTTAATTACTTCATTAGTTTTTTTATTAATTTTAATTTTTCTTTTTTATTAATTTTTTTTTTCTTTTTTGTCTTTATCTCAGGTGCCATGCGCAATAGGAGATCCGGTGAAAACTTATTATAATATGATCTGGAGTCTGACAAAACTTATTATGAGTTCATTTTTGGAGCATGACGTGGAGGTCTGCATGAGGATTGATTGGAGATACCGTCAGGCTGCACGACGTTAAAACCAGCGTTTCTTGGGAGGCAACCTAATCAGATTTGCTTTCTCTATCCCTTTATTTTATTTTCATTATTTTTGTTTGTTAGTAGTTTGTTTTTCCTCTTTTAAATCTTTCATTACATGTGCTATAATATATTAACATTGAGGACAATGTTAGGTTTAAGTGTGGGGGGAACAACGTTGTTTTTATTTTTTTAAAACAATTAATAAAAAGTGTCCGTCCATAAAAAAAATGTTGGTTTTTGTTTTCTTTGTAGGTATTAGTGTCATTAAAAAAAAAAGTATAGTTGTTTTGAGTCTTAAAATATTTTCCAACACAATGATGAGATTTGGTTTTTAATTGCATGACTTTAAGGTTTATAAGCATGAGTTAAGATCTAATATTATTCTTTGGTTAATGCTTAATCATGATTATCATATGCAAATTCATATGTAATCAACTGAGTAATTGGTATTCGTATCATGCTTAATTGAAGTTAATTCATTGTAACCCATATGTGAGTTTTGAGCCTATTGTTCCTTTGAGTTTGAGAGTTTTTAGCTAGGTCATCTATTATTTCATTTGTCAATAATAACTCGTTGCATGATTTCAATTTTGTTTGCTTTGGTTGCTACTTTGATTGCTTTCATAATTAAGGATTAAACACTATAACTTGAATTAATTTCGTTTAAAGCATTATATTGAATTGCATAACATGCTTGACATGATAAAGGCACCTAGTTTTCACTATTGCCAAATAAGCCCGATCCATGATATATTTCCTTTAGGTTAACCCATTGAGCTTGTTATTAAGCCTTTTGTTTCGTTACCCTCATTTTCTATCCCTAACCTAATCAAAAGAGTGAAACATAATTTGATTTACAGATACTTTATTGTGGTTCAAGGTACGTTGAAAAACAAGTATGGGGGAAGACCCTTATAGTAGACAGTTCAAGAAGAAATAGTTGCCAAAAAAAAAAAAAAGGTACAAGACTACAAAAGAGATACAGGCACTTGTCTATATTCATTCAGTATTTCAATACCATACAGATAGTTCAGTTCTTTTCATTCAATAGATACAAAATAATGGCTGAAACTCTTTATTATCAGTGGGTCACCTCTTCATTTTCCTACTTATGTCTTGAACCATATGATTCTTTGCTAGTGTGTCTAATCTTATTGCATGTTTTCAACATTTCTTTATACCCTTTGAAAATTCCCTATCCGTTCTTTCTCTTCCTTTGATCCCTTGGCCCCATTACAATCTAAATTAAGACCTTTTGATTGAGTGTGGCTTGCAATGTCACGTTGTCGAGATTCGAATGAGGTATGAGCATATGGTGTCACTAGTTCTTGCATTCAAGTAATAGCATTCCTTCCATGAGATCATATATCTGAAAAGAAAAAATAAATAAAAAAAGTCAGAAAAATGTCTCTCTTTCTTGTTATATCATATGTGATCTATTTGTTTCCCTTTTACATCAATCCTCTCACATATAACTAGAATAGGAAGAGTGATTTACCAAACAATCAGTGAAAAAAAAATAGTGCATCCAGTGAGATTTTTGGGTTAATTCTTCTTGGCACACGCTTGAGTTTCGCAGTCACTTGGATTGATTTAATTGTGAATTTTTATATCATTTCTATGAACGTGTATTAATTTTTGAATGATGTGGATTTTATCCTGTGCTTACAAAGAATCTTAACATGTCATGATCCGTTAAAAATCTCTGAGACAAATAATGGAAAGTATAGATTGAGTCATTTGATTGTTTTATTTTTGTTTCTTGGATTTGCTCGAGGACTAGCAAAAGATAAGTGTGGGGGAATTTGATAGGAGCATAATTATGCTATTTTAGTGCCATATTTCTATACATAATTTTAGTTATTTCTTGTTAATTATGGTACTAATTGTTATTTTCGTGTTTGTGTAGGTTTCCAATAACAAGATTTCACACAAAAAAGGAAACCACACAAAGAAGAAAACAAGTATAAAAAGGGACGATACCTTGCTTTGAGAGAAATCCATCCAGCAACAGCCTCCTATGCATCCATCCATAACCTCCTCCTCGCAATCACAGCCGCCAACACCTCCTCTTCTGAACAACAACCACGATCCTCCTCGCAAGAACCAACCTAGTCACAGACCATTGCCATCTCCATCAGATCACTGTCGAGCATCATCACCACAGTCTCGCCGTCTCTTTCTATTTGTCGCAATCAGATCCTTTGTTTTCCATCTCGCTTGTTCATGTCCTTCTTCCTTTGTTCATCGCAATCTCGCGGCCACAGATTTCCATCACCGTCCATCTCTCGACATCTCAACTTTATCAACGCTTGTTCTCTCTCACACAATCTGTCTTCCCCGCGCCAGTCGAAACCCCTTTGGCACAAGAAGCGGACCGCACAACAAGAACAGAGATCATGAGTGAAAAGATCGCGTGAGGAAGGAGGAGAGAAATTTATTTCTCTTCAATCTTCTATTCGCACCCCAACACCTCTCTCTACCACCACACACATACGACAATGTTTCATCTCTTAACTCTTTTTCTTATTTCGCTAGATTATTGATTATGGATTACTATTTGAAAATAATTAATATGTCTAGCTAAACTCCTCTTAGTTAGGGGTGGATTCGAAGCCCCGAACATGTGTTTTATAAATTAATTGAATTTAATTTTTCTTGCTATTAGTAATTGTGCTTTGCTTAACTGCTTTATAGAGAATTTTTCTTTGTATGTTTGTTAAGGTGGTCCACTTAGTAAGCATGCTAGGATCTGGGGCGAGAGTATATGAGAGTTTCACCTAATTGTTATAATTTTGTACTCATAAGTAGTAAATACCAAGGAACGTTGGTAAGGTTAAATAAAAACCTAGGTAAGAACAAGATGTTGATCATACTTGTAATTTCCTAGTCAGTGTTCATAGTTTCCACAAAACTTAATGATCTTAGATTGTTATCTAACTTGTGATTCCTGGTTAGATAGTATGATAAGAATAGTTTGAAAGCGATGCTTAGTTTAATTCAACGAACTTGGAAAAATAATAAGATTAATGCAGTGTTGATCACTGTTAATCTTGAGCATTGTCTCTCACGAGTTAGCAAGTGATTATTGAAGATTAATTTATGAGCATATGTTTGGTGTGTGGAGATAAACCCTTAGCTATTTTCTCATCTTTGCCATCCCTTTAGTTTTATTATTTTTACAGTAAATTTCGTAGTTATTTTCATAGTTTAATTTAGAAAATTCAATCCCCTATTATTTACTTAATTAGGGTTTTAGTTGTCTTTTAGTTATTGTTAGTGTTAATTGACAAGCCCTCTAATCCCCGATCCAAAACGATCCCTACTTATTCTATACTACAATCACAAAGCAGGGTATTAAGTTGTGAGCTACTAAAATAGCGCATCATATGATTCCTCGAAGCATACTCTACGTCCACCTCTTGGTGCCAGATCGGAGAACTCAGCTTCACCAAGTCCGGTGCAAACAGGCTTATCTGTGCACGAGGATGAAGCTTTCCCTTATTGGGAACTACGCCGGTGCCGCCCTTCACGGTTTCCTCCATCCTCATGCTCTCCTCCGTGGCCTTTCCCTTGTCAACAGTAGCAACCCCTTTTTTGCGAGATGACTCAATAGAATTCGGAGGGAGAGAAAGCAGTGATGTATCCAAATGACCCTCCAACATCTCCAGATGAGGCCTAGAGCGAGACGGCGAGCAATGCGGACTGCAAGAGACACGGTCGGTACCACAGCCACTATCGGGCGAAACAACTATGGGGCAATCATATTCTACCACCTCAGGCAAATCCTCACAAGCGCCTTCTGCCAGAGTTGCATCACTCGAATCAGCACCAGCGGAAGCAACCATTGCAACCCGCACAAGATGATCATTCAGAGCCTCGACATGCGCGTCACTAGGGTTCAACCAGTCTACAACTCCAGCCAAACGCAGGTAATCCTTCTCCAAGTCGAAAACATTAGTCTCCGCCTCAACATGTCTAGCAGCCTCGCACTCCACCTTCAACGGAGCAGGTCGTGCCAAAGATGACCAAGTTCTAGCGCGAGACCTCTTCCTCACAAAGGAGGCAAGAGTCTCAGACGGCTCCTCCACATCAGACAGAACATAAGCTTTGGACACAGTAGCCTTCCTTCTTCTGGAAGGGTCCCCATCATCCAACTTAATGTGTGACTCTCGATACAGAGTGGGGGCGACGTGCCAGTTGTCCCATAGCCCACTACGGATGAAGTTGGAAACCCTTATGACATCGATCGTCTTTCTTTTTGACAGGACATGAAACTTCTCCATGGTGTTTTCCTCTTCTAAGGTAGAAGGAATAGTGGGGAACCTTCCTGCAGAAAAATGCAACCGACGGTTAAACGACCCACTATCAAGCACATCAAAGTCACAAAAAAAAAATGAACTTACGAAGCGACCTGAACTGTTGCATTGAAAGTACTTCGAATCCGCAGGGGTCAAGAAGCAGTACTTATGCCAGAACTTGAAATCATCAGGTAGCTTAACAAAGCAATTCGGTGACTTCATCTTACAAACAACCTTACTTTTTAGCCGAGGAGAGGTCAGCAACTGAGTCACCCGCGGAGTCACGCTAACGTCGACCTCCATAACACTGAACAAAGTCATGAGGATGATCCTATTTCCATTGGGCCCCAACTGAGCCGAAGGAATCCCTAAGAAGTCCAAGAACTCCCAGATCACATCACGAACTGAAAACACACTCCAAATTAAAGCATACCGCGGTGTGAACATATAAAGCCAGCCGGAGGTGATATCGGCATTTGGTCACCCATCAGGCGATACAACGGCAGGTCTTCAGGGATCACAAACTTCGTACGAATTTCGGCGAAACATGGTTCAAACAACAACCTGTCTTCGAAAAACTCAAGGCCCTCGGCTAAGACAGCCTTATCAAGAAGGTTTTCTTGAGCCATGCGGAAGATGAACAATCTTTTCTAATCATAGCGGTAGCTTCAAAAGCAAGGAAAGTAGAAGAATCAAACTCTACATAGCGGATGACCTAAATAGAGGTTGGTTTCCTGCCTCTTTTCCGCTGAAACAATGCACATTTAATTAATGCAGTGCGTGGCTCAAGCAACGAATCAGACTCAATCATCATGAGCGGCGCATCCCTTCAAGAGATGACTTAGCGAACCAATGTGACGGCCCACTAACTCGGGGGGAGTAGTTGATGATACATAAAAATGATCACACCCCAGAGTCGTACACGTGTCATGATAATGTCGAGGAACTACGGCCTCACGCGTCAGCTCAATACTGATCCAGCCCAAGCGATTCTAAGCCCGCCCAACTGCGGTCCGCCAGGCGGACCCGAATTCTTAAGTATGTTAGGCCCACACGTCTCACAACTATCCTCAAAACCCGGAAGCCCCTTTCAGGCAAGTATCTCGAGGATCAGCTTCGGACGGGCAACTACAGTTGTTCTCTGCTTCCAACTTGGAAGCAAACACCAAAGTATCTTCCACACAGGGAAACTCCCTTCTACGGATTGCTCTTGTATTGGGAACTATCTCTCGCGTATCTAGGAGCACAAAGCTAACAGGGAACTTCCCTCCTACATCACGACTCTTAATTAGGGAGGGATCTCCACGAAGATCTCTTTCCTAAACTACGCCTACGATGGCCCGGTAGAACCATAACTCCTTGCACTATAAATAAGACATGAGGTTGGTAAGCTAAGGTGCGCTACAAATTTCCTGTTACAGAATTACACCTTCTTCAAAGCCCTGTCTGACTTTAGCATCGGAGTGTCATCGGCCACCCCACGGTGGTTTGTGGCTCACGTGCGTTACTTGTGCAGGTCAACAGGTCAGCGGGATTAGGTCAAAACAGAGAGCGAAAAAAGATTGCATCACCTTCCATAAGGTGTTGAAAGCCCTCATCGATATGACGATGTGGCGAACGTACAGTCATTAGACCCTTACTAGCCAACCGCTCATTAAAGCCGTCAATGAGGTTGCGAGCGTTGTCCTGCGCATCAATCTCGGAAGGCCAACAGAACTCCCAGGGCGCAGCCAAAATAGGACGAGAAGCGGAGGGAATAGCAGGCGATCCCGAGGTCTCGGCAACATCAGGAGAAACGGGGAATTTGAAGCCCCGAGCTCGAGTAACAACTCGATCCTCCAATGTTGGATCGTACTCGAAGTCATCCAAGGTCTTAGTACCCTTTGGATTCTCAAACTGCCAAAGACCAAGCTAAAGCACTTTGTTTTCAATAATGCGAGAGTCATCAATTATCAGGCCAACGAAAACTGGCAAACCATACAAAGCAACAAGACTTTTTCACAGTCATCTAAAGGACAAGAAACGTTGGAGGAAAATGAGCCCTAGCAACATCAAGAACCAATGTGGCGAGTGATATTCACGTAATTATTACATAATATATCCCTTAATTTATATATGTTAGTGTTTCGATTATTATAATTTATAATAATTATTTCGTTTTCATGTCTTGGCAGGAATTTGAGCGTTAACGATGAAATGATATTAAGGCGACAATTTAAGGAATGACAATTGGTCGATTCTAGTGGTGGTAAAAAGCAGAGAGTCACATATCTAAACCTAACCCTAGTAAACCTAGATCCACCTAATTTAACCTAAGCCCAAATCCAAAAATGCTAACCTAAAAACCCAAGCCCAAGATAATAGAACCCTATTTAGCTCCCCTCATCTTAGAGAAAGTCTCTCCTTTTCTACGTTCTGTTTCCCCTCCTCTCTCTTCCAGCCACCACATCAATCCACCCTGCCGGCAATCCTCGCTCGATAGGAGAGCCGGCAGTGCGATAATCCCGCCATCACCACCTCACCTCGCCACCGACCAACACCGCCACCACCGTGCGAACACCGCCACCACCACGAAACAGGGGAGTGACAACCCTGTTTCGCGTCAGAGCCTCCTCCATCACCGTCCATGTCCCTCTCCCTGTCCCCATCCCTCACGGCCACCATCACAAGGCGAACAGAACAGATTCAACCGCCGCGACAGAGCCACCACAACCACGCCCGAAACAGAGCCGCATCGCGTTTCTGTTCCGCCTCGCCGCCCCTGTTTCTCCCCTCTTTCGGCCCTCCTTCCTGTTTCCCTCTCTATTTCTCACTGTCTCTCTCTTTTCGCCGTCAGCTGCAACGCCAGCAGCCACCGCTAGAATCGAACAGCAGCAAGCTCCTCGCAACAGAACTTCACCGCGCCACCTGGAAACACGCCGGACATTCCCACCGTCTTCCCATCCGCCATCCAACGTCCTGACGCACACCTGCACGCCCTGAGCATCATCGGATTCTCCGGTCTCTCTCGCAACAGCGCTCTGCGCGTTTCCCGCCTGCGTTCCCGCCTCCTCTCTATTCAAATCGGGAGAGAGTTATTTGCACCCCCGAGTTCTCTAAGAGCCACCACAGTGCCATTAGCAGGTCTTTTCTCGGGATTCGCGTCCGTGCAGAGATGACTTCCAACTCCATTGATGCTGTGACCACCGCTACCATGGATAGCTAAACCCTTCGCCAAGGCTACGATGAAACCACGGGATTTCCTAGAGTTTGTGTATTTAAATTTATTATTTTCTTTATGCTTGAACGTTAAACGCATTTGATTTCTGATTTTCAATAATTTGCTTTCACCGATTATATCCTGATTAATTATCTAGACTAGTCGGTAGTTAGAAGTACCCTTTGTTGAAATTCAAATTTTGATTTAATCAATTAATCTGAATCTGTGATTGTGTGTGCCGTAAGAAGACACGCAATGCTAGGGGTTTAGGATTAGTTAAAATAAACCTGTGATTGTGTGTGTCGTAAGAAGACACGCAATGCTAAGGGTTTATACCTTTGCTGAAATCAATTGCGAACTTAGATTAATCTTTAGGTTAGTCATGTTAATTCTTGAAAATAATATTTTTGATTACACAAATATCAAAGAACCTGTGGTAGAGTCAATGCCTTGGTTTCCCTTCTCATATTCTTTAAAACTTTTTATTTTGTTTTTAATTTGATTTTTAGTTTAGATATTTTAATTGCTGTAACCCCATTTAAATTAGTTTAAATAAACTCTGAAATTTAATTGCAACCACAGTCCTTGTGGGATCGACCTGTACTTGCCCTTGTCTACCAGTTAGACACTGTGCACTTGCAGTTATTAAAATTAGGTTAAATTAACCTATTTATTTAGGTTAGTTAAATCTGCATCAAGTTTTTGGCGCCGTTGCCAGGGACTGTAACGGTGTAATTGAATTTAAGAGTTTATTTTCACTATTTGTAGTTTAGATTAAAAAAAAAAAAAAAATTAGTTCAGATATAGATTGCTTTTGCTTTTAGGATAGGCTTGATTTTATTTTTTTATTATTTCTTTTAAGTCTTAGAAGTTTTGATACTTGTTTTTGTTTTTTTGTTTTTTTTTTGCAGGTATTAACAGGTAGGAAGCATATATTACAGGTTGCATATAAAAAATTAAAAAAAAAATACAAAAAAAAAAAAAAAAAAAAAAAAGCACAGGGTTTGAATTGTTTACAGGTTGCTATCGCGTGGACACTCTCAGAAGTTGGCGAGCCGTCAGGTGGACGGTGCTTTTGATCGACGTCAACTAGACTTCTACCCGGCGTCGCAAGTAACCCAAGAGAGGTTCACGCCGGAGGTAACTTCTTCCCACCGCATCTGCACGCGGTTTCTGAGTGGATTACTGTGTGTTTTGCTTGTTTTGTTTTTAGCTAGAATTGCATGCAAATTTGAATAGATTGAGGATATTTCTGATGCTGTAAAATTCCGTGCTCTCTCCCGCGGATAGGTTAATCACCATCTATTTTAGGGTTAGGGACCTAAGCCCTCACTATTAAAATTTGTAGCAAGATAAATTAGGACAAGACGCTCATAGGACCTCTCTTTTGAAATTTGAAAGTTTAAAGTAGTCAAGTGAAGGAACATATCCAATCTTGGAATAGTTCTGAAACTGGCATTACACTTTAAGCTGAAGGTAGAAAAGGAGGTAGGAGCAATTAGATTTCAGGATATTTTTGATGCTGGGAAACTCTGTGCTCTCTCCCGCGGATAGGCTAATTAAAATGGATTTCAGCCCTTGATTAGTAACAAACATAGGTAATAAAAAGGAGTGCTTGTAGGGATTACCAGACGTTACAGCCTCTACCTAGTAAATTAATTTCTCACGAGATTAATTTGCTTCGTAGAAACCTCAAATTTTCGTGGGGCTATAACTATCAGCTGCGCAGTACCCGAAGGCAATCTGAATGATTGTATTGCTAGGTACTTATCTAGGGTCGTTTTCCATTCATCTTGCTTGCGCATCATATAGGTCCTGATTAGGTTTTCCCATTTTTATTTTTTTTAGAGTTAGGTTATCTTCATATAGAGGTTAGGCTTGCATTAAAAAAAAAAAAAAAAAAAATGAACCTCAATAATTATCCATCTCGCAGGAATGCATTTAATGCCATGCGACAACCTGATTATGCTCCATATTCAGATTATTACAACTCAGGTTCCGCATATTATCCTGACTTCCTCTCCCCTTCTAATGAGGATAAAGACTTTAAGGATTACTTCTCCCCTTCTACCTCGAAGCTTGAAACAGCTCTTATGACGCTGAATCAGAAATTAGATGCACTTATGAATTTGACTCAAACCCTACCTCCCAGTAATGTTTCATTTGAGGGTTGTGTTGCATGTTCGAGTCCTAGTCATTCTACAGCTGATTGTGATTTGCAATATGATTATCCTGAATATTTTGCTGAGCAAATTCATTCTTTTAATGCTAATTGGCGACCTGGTTATAATTCAAAGATCAACTATTACAGCCCTGATTTCGCCAATAATCAAAATCTCTCTTGGGCTCATCACTCACACCAAGGAGGACATATTTTCTCTCAGGCTCCTCAATACCCTAATCATGTTATGCCACACCATAACCAAGTTCCTCCATCCAACACATCAAGTTTAGAGGAAACGATTAATCAGTATTTGCAGCGCTCAGCAAGTATAATTGATCAAAATTCTAAGGACATATCTGAGTTGATAGCCACGACTCAAAGACTTGAGATAGTTGTGGATCATATTACTGAGGCAGTATCTGAAAGTGAGTTAGGAACAGTTCCTAGTCACTCTGTTCAAAATTCAGAGGGTCAATTCATAACTGGTAACACATTGGAATCCGAGTCAGATGATGTTTTTGTGGATAATGTGATTGAAACTACTTTGCTTCCTGACCCATTCCCTTCCCCACATTTTCATGAAGACCCACTCGACATATGTCTTCCTAGTGACTCATGCATAGAATCAAACTGTGAACAGTCTTTAGAGTCTCCCCTTGACTGTTTTCATGATACACATGACCATTTAGAGGCTTGTTTGACTCATTCTAGTTTGGACTTTGATGTTGATGATTCCATTAGGGAAGTCAATGATTTGTTTGACTCAGTCCCCATTGTGGATCTTAGTTATAAATGGAAGTCTAAAGTGGAGTCTCTTCCACTCAGTGAGTCAAAACTAGTCCCATCAGTTGAGTCACCTGAGCTTGACCTTAAACAATTACCTGACACCCTCAGGTATGCGTTTTCAGGTACTGATGATACTTTGCCTATTATTATTTCATCTATATTGACTTCAAAACAGGTTGTCCCAAAGAAGTTGGGAGATATATTTAATGAGAGACTACATGCCATAGGTAGTGCTAATTCTAGGTTTGGGGGTGTTGTTGCGTCGTCTAACTCATCATCTTGGTGTAATCCATTTTGTTACGATGAACCTGTACCACCCGACATATTTATAGGCATACCACTTTCCATCCCTTTCATATTGACTGATGCTACCTATATGGATCCATTATTGATAAGAGATGATTTCAATTTTCACCATCCTGATGTGGAAATTATCCAATCTTCGGATTTGGAACCAGACTTAGGATGTTCCATTTTAGGAGTAAGGGATGCTTCTTTGTTGTATATCACTACTTGCGACCTATTCATGTTTAAGATCCCTATTGACTTCCAAGGAATGCGAACTTCTTTACAATTTCTATATGATTTTAGATGGTGTCCTTGCAACTTTTGGGATGTGCTAGTATATCTTGTGTCGCATGTGGTTGCTATTTTTGAGTGGACCGATCCTCAACTTTTCAGGTTGTTGGTATACGATTCCTTCACCCTTTTGAGGTGAATGTTCCCTATGTTCTTCCTCGTCACTTCATGATATATCACTCATGAGGGAGAATATATGTCGGGCTGACGACGTTAAACCAAGCGCTCCTAGGAGGCAGCCTAGCTTCAGTTGTGTCATGATGGTTAGTCTGGATTGATTTTCGAGTTCTTTCTAGTTGCATTCCACTCATACTCGTTAGCTCCGTAACAATTTTGACTTACAACTGATACATGTAATTTTTTTTTATTTTTTTTAATTTTTATTTTTTATAATTTTTTCATTTGAGTCCTGTATTGTTTTTATCAATTTATCATGATGAGTCCACAGTTCTTATGTCTCTGAGCGTTCATTGGTGGAAGATTTCGTCGAAATTGGTAAAAACTTTCCCATGGTAATATCCCTTTAACTCTCATTTTTTCTTTTTCCTGCATTTGTCATGATCATCATTTTATACATTGAGGACAATGTTTGGTTTAGGTTTGGGGGTGAGGTTTATGAGTTTTTTCTGTATTTTTTCAAAAATTTGGAACTAAAATTTATTTCACAATTTACTATTGTATTCTACTCAATCTCCATTGAATACATAGTTAATTATGATTGTGTGACAAATTTTCACTTTGAAAATGCAGTCAAAATCTAAGTTTCTTTCCAATGAAGAGGATGTGCTTTCAAGTATGCCTGAAATTTTGAGAAATACATGCTTTCGCTTGTCACCTTTATATATCAACAGGAAAACATATGGTTTGATATAATCCTTAAGTTAGGTCTATTTCATGAGATTTTTTTCAACTCGATTACTTTTTGCACTATAAGCCATATTAGCATGATTTGAAGTTGATGAGTGAGATATGAGCTAGAAAACCTTAGAATAATAGTGGAGACTTAACCCGTGAAAGTTTTGAGCCATTCATTTCTTTCTGAGTGTTAGATAAATATACTCTAATTTTTCTTGAGTTCGCATTAAGTCGTTGATGATCTCATTATTCTCATTTTTCTTATCAATTGCCTTGAGAATGACATTAAAATTAAATTATTGCACTAGAACTTTTTAGTTTATTTAGTTGAGATGTCATAATACCAACCTGAACTTAAGAAATGATGTAGGCAAGTTTTTCTTAAACCTTTTCTAGCCTTTTTACTTACCCACTCATTAGTTCCCTTTTGAAGCCCTTTGAGCCGTTGATAGCATTTTATTTGTTAACCCCTTATCAATACCCAATTTATCTAAGAATGTATATGGATGAATGTTAGTTGGAAATGGGCAATTAGAAAGAGCAGAGTCAAATATACCATGAGTCCTCAGTGTTGAAACATTATATTGAGTAGAAGAGGAAAAGCATGTAGTTGAAAAAAAAAAAAAAAAAAAAAAAGAAAAGCGATGTCAATGAAAAAAAAAATTGAAGAAAGTAATTGATGGTTAGAACATTGATTTACTCTTCATAGCCCTTGTGTTAGTTTAATGGGTGTATACATTCTTAGAGATTTTTTGTATATTTTTTTGCATTCTTTGTTAGCCATTACCTAAGCCCCATTACAACCTATTAAAGTCCTAGTTGATCTTAAGAGATGGTTAGTTTCGTAGATGTGGAGATTAAATAAATAAGAACTATGGTGTATGATTTAACATTCTCAAAAGTAATTGATATTCCTGTCCATGAGATCATATTCATTCCATTCTTGAAAAGTTCGTTCTTCATATTACTATATGTGAGATGATTGTTTTCCATTATTTACTCTTTTCCTCACATATAAACTGAGTGAAATATCAAATCTCTGAGTGTTTCATTGTGAGTGACATGAGAGGTTTGAAGTCAAAACAAACTTTCTAAAGGAGATTTAGTAATTGTTTTACTCAGAAATAAAAAGTTGTGTTGATAAGGCCATGCACACACACACTTCGAGTTGGGAATAATTGATGAAATTTATTTTACCTTTGGGTATTATTAAATTGTTGTGAGACTCTTTGATATATTATTGTGAGACTGTTAGCTATTTTCAGAATTTTTTTGGCAATTAAATTCTTACTCTGAGGATAATAGATTGAGTTACCATGTTTTGGAAATTTATGAGTCATAATGTTTGTGGGTAACATTTCTGGAAACCCTCACGAGACTATAACTCGTCCACTAGAGGTAATCTAGGGGTTTAAAGCCTTGTTGCACGTTTAAGGTAAGTGCAACCGATGATTCCTGCGAAAGTGAGTTAAAATTTTATTTTTATTGTTTTGCTCGAGGACTAGCAAAATATAAGTTTGGGGGTATTTGATATTCGCGTAATTATTACATAATATATCCCTTAATTTATATATGTTAGTGTTTCGATTATTATAATTTATAATAATTATTTCGTTTTCATGTCTTGGCAGGAATTTGAGCGTTAACGATGAAATGATATTAAGGCGACAATTTAAGGAATGACAATTGGTCGATTCTAGTGGTGGTAAAAAGCAGAGAGTCACATATCTAAACCTAACCCTAGTAAACCTAGATCCACCTAATTTAACCTAAGCCCAAATCCAAAAATGCTAACCTAAAAACCCAAGCCCAAGATAATAGAACCCTATTTAGCTCCCCTCATCTTAGAGAAAGTCTCTCCTTTTCTACGTTCTGTTTCCCCTCCTCTCTCTTCCAACCACCACATCAATCCACCCTGCCGGCAATCCTCGCTCGATAGGAGAGCCGGCAGTGCGATAATCCCGCCATCACCACCTCACCTCGCCACCGTCCAACACCGCCACCACCACGAAACAGGGGAGTGACAACCCTGTTTCACGTCAGAGCCTCCTCCATCACCGTCCCTGTCCCTCTCCCTGTCCCCATCCCTCACGGCCACCATCACAAGGCGAACAGAACAGATTCAACCGCCGCGACAGAGCCACCACAACCACGCCGCGAAACAGAGCCGCATCGCGTTTCTGTTCCGCCTCGCCGCCCCTGTTTCTCCCCTTTTTCGGCCATCCTTCCTGTTTCCCTCTCTATTTCTCACTGTCTCTCTCTTTTCGCCGTCAGCTGCAACGCTAGCAGCCACCGCTAGAATCGAACAGCAGCAAGCTCCTCGCAACAGAACTTCTCCGCGCCACCTGGAAACACGCCGGACATTCCCACCGTCTTTCCATCCGCCATCCAACGTCCTGACGCACACCTGCACGCCCTGAGCATCACCGGATTCTCCGGTCTCTCTCGCAACAGCGCTCTGCGCGTTTCCCGCCTGCGTTCCCGCCTCCTCTCTATTCAAATCGGGAGAGAAAGGTGAGGGAAGTTATTTGCACCCCTGAGTTCTCTAAGAGCCACCACAGTGCCATTAGCAGGTCTTTTCTCGGGATTCGCGTCCGTGCAGAGATGACTTCCACCTCCATTGATGCTGTGACCACCGCTACCATGGATAGCTAAACCCTTCGCCAAGGCTACGATGAAACCACGGGATTCCCTAGAGTTTGTGTATTTAAATTTATTATTTTCTTTATGCTTGAACGTTAAACGCATTTGATTTCTGATTTTCAAAAATTTGTTTTCACCGATTATATCCTGATTAATTATCTAGACTAGTCGGTAGTTAGAAGTACCCTTTGTTGAAATTCAAAGTTTGCTTTAATCAATTAATCTGAATCTGTGATTGTGTGTGCCGTAAGAAGACACACAATGCTAGGGGTTTAAGATTAGTTAAAATAAACCTGTGATTGTGTGTGCCGTAAGAAGACACGCAATGCTAGGGGTTTATACCTTTGCTGAAATCAATTGCGAACTTAGATTAATCTTTAGGTTAGTCATGTTAATTCTTGAAAATAATATTTTTGATTACACAAATATCAAAGAACCTGTGGTAGAGTAAATGCCTTGGTTTCCCTTCTCATATTCTTTAAAACTTTTTATTTTGTTTTTAATTTGATTTTTAGTTTAGATATTTTAATTGTTGTAACCCCATTTAAATTAGTTTAAATAAACTCTGAAATTTAATTGCAACCACAGTCCTTGTGGGATCGACATGTACTTGCCCTTGTCTACCAGTTAGACACTGTGCACTTGCAGTTATTAAAATTAGGTTAAATTAACCTATTTATTTAGGTTAGTTAAATCTGCATCAGCGAGCTTTTTCTTCTTCAAAACACGGCCATAACTAATAGCAAACATCATAGAAGGCCTGGGAACTTTCCT
Source organism: Berberis vulgaris (assembly GCA_963556465.1). Lineage (NCBI taxonomy): Eukaryota > Viridiplantae > Streptophyta > Magnoliopsida > Ranunculales > Berberidaceae > Berberis > Berberis vulgaris. The sequence continues at coordinate 75,142,907 of OY747128.1, forward strand.
TTTCCTAACAATCGAGCCAGGTACTCCCAGAACCTCTGATAGCAATAGAAGCAATTCGAGCTACAGACTCATCAACAAAACCCTCTTTGCGGCTAACATCCACATTACCAACAAATGCAATAGTCATCTCCAAGGCACGACCAACAATAGGCTCCGCGCAACCCGCCTCACCCGACAAACACAAGCCACTATGGATAATGGCATCCATAGTAAGGAAATCTTCCACCGAGACTTGGGGAAGATTGCAAAACTGACTACAGAACTCATGTTCTTACAACGATAGCGACAACTCGACTCTCTTAGGCTCTCAAAATGACAGTAAAATCTGATTTCCACGCAACCTAAAATAATTGGAAGCAAGGGACGCATAAACCAGGACCTCGGCCAACCCCCATACTCCTCTCGCATGCCCTTGAAATAAGACAGAGAGCGAAGACAACAAGTGCAATTAGCATTTACACTAAACACCACTAAGGAATGCAAAACTCTAGCATTCATAGGGATACAGGATGCGGTAGCCCTTGCTAAGGTTGCAATCATTACTTTCCAACCATTAGGAACCAGTTGGGCGAGGGCGAAGCCCGCCAAGTCTAGGTACTCCCACACGATCGCAGTAGTCGGAAGCCTAAAGCCGAAATGGAACATACCAAGGTACAAAGCGATATACCCATGCATTGGACGACAAGGACTATCGCCCTCTTCGGGGGGAATGATTTCCAGATTGGTCGAAAACGAATAATCATGATGGATGCTATCCAAAGTCGCATGCGTCGCCCACTTAGGCGAAAAGAAAGCTTCACAAGCATCAATAACGTCGCCATTCGAACCCTGAAGCGAGACATGATCGCAAAGCAAACACGAGAAATCAAGGAATCAACAATTGGAAATTGAAGAGGTGCAAAAAAGAGTAAACTCGTATTCAACTTCTTCTTTTAGAATGACGAGCAGCGAAGGTCCACTCTTGGGAGAACGTGCAAGATATGACAGTCACATGAAATCCCAGAAATTGCACTAAAACGAGAAGGTAGACGAAACCTTGGAGAGACAACAGCAGCAACAGATAGTAAGAGCACTAAATGTGCCATAATGTTTAAATTGAAAACCAAACTGCCACACAGTTAGTGGATATATGAACATACCCACTAAGGGGGAGTAGCTTATGATACATCAAAACAGACCGACATCGCGGCATACACGTGGCCGAAAACATCCATCACAAGGATCTGGCGCCCCATCTACTGGGCCAGCTTGTAAAGCCCAAGAAGGTTAAAACCGATCATAGATGCCCAAACAAGGCCCACTATAAGAAGACATAATCGAAGCCCAAATCCAGGCCTGACAAGAGTTCTCTCATAAAGAAGAGGAACATTGTATACAAAAAAGTCATTGAGGGAATTACGCCTTGACGGACTCGTCTCCATAAAAGAAGAGACTGTTACAAGAAACATTTCCTTCTGTTGTGCCTGACATGCTTAAGTCACACAGAGAATTAACCATGACCACTATAAAAAGGTAAAGGAAACATTCGACAAATGTATGCAACTTTAATTGAGTTTTTTCCAAATTTACTTCCTTTTTAAAACAGAGTTGCTGACTTAAGCATCGGAGTGCCTTCGGCCACCAAAAAGGTGTTCTTTGGCAGTCTAACATCTGTTTTGTAGGTCAAACTCTCAGGAGGACGAGATTTGGGCGCATCACACACTACAATTTACATACAGTCTTCATTCTTCTTTGAATCTGACTTAAGCATCAGAGTGCCTTTGGCCACCACAACGGTGGTCCTTGGCATAACCGTTGTTCATTTTGCAGGTTCGATATCATCAGGATCTATAAGGACATATTTGAATGCATCACAAACCAAAGTGATTATTAAACAGTGTGGGAGACTAATCTATTACCAAATCGCAATAACACAATTTTAAAAAGACCTGTGTGTGAACCCCGTCGATTTTTAACAATCCAAATCGAAGAAGAAGACCTACCTATTGTTTCTAACAAAATAAACAATGTGATCTAGGTTATGCACAGAAAACAAAGTCTGGCACCTCTAAGGAACCCAAACCTGTGTATGAAGAAAATCAACGATTGCAACCATTTAAAAATTCTTAATGAAGATAGACTTCCTGAACAATTGAACGACTTCCTAAAGTCTAAGAAGTAGCCAAAACAGACCAAAGACAGGGGGAGTCGGTAAAAAGATAGAAAAGGAGACTCCTGGGATAATATATGTCCTTCATGGAGTTGAACCAAATGAAGACCAGTCGCACAGGTCGGGCAAGCGAACTCTGCTGGATATGCGGACACAACCCGCGGATGAAGACAGACGAGTTTTCTATTTGAAAATTTAGAACCCCATTCCCACTTTGACTTTCACAGACAAGGACCTCGATGGAGTCCGAGCACCGCACAACGACGCCTTGGTCATCTCCGTTTCCATCGCAAAGTGGGAAGTGAATAGAGCTCTCGTTGACACAGGAAGCTCGCTCAACGTTTTGTTCTACAATGCTTTCAGCAGCATGGACCCCAAGGAGGAAAACCTAGTGTCATCAGAGTGCCCGCAGATCGGATCAGCGAGGAGAAATGGTTTCCCATCAAAAAGATAAGATTAACCACGGTAGCTAGAGAACCGCGGCTGAAGAAGGTCCTATTTCTGGACTTCATGGTGGTAGACGCACCGTCGTCATACAACCTCATCCTGGGAAGATCGTGGCTACACCAAATGGAAGTGGTGGTCTCCACCCTTCACCAGTGTGTTAAGTATAATGCTAACAACTCAGAAGGGACAATACGTGGAAACCAACCTACAACACGAGACTGCCACCATGCCGCACTGAATCAGATAGAGTGCTCCCAGATTCAGCTACATCATGCAGAGCAGCCTGACCCAGTGCAAGGCCTAAAGGCGAAAGAGACACCATTTTCGAGCGGTACAGGAGCAGTCAACTCTCCCGCCCAGCGAGTCATAATGGCAATGGCAAGCATGAACACATACCCCCGACATTCCATCGATGCAAAAATTCGTCCCTCTGCAAGGTTTTCTCTTCAGTGACCTATGTAACTCCTCGACAGTTCGCTAAATGATCTGCGAAAGCTATCCAAATTCGTTTCGAGGCCAAGGTCAATTTATCTCCATCAACAATTAGTTTGTTTTAAGTTGTTTCTTTCCCTTCCGTAGTCAATATTGAGTTTAGAGTTCTTAAGAGACTTATGTGATTATTGGAAAGATGTAACAACAAACACCTTGAGGCGGATACAAAAGGCTACAAACTACGAACGCCCTGAGGCGGATACAAAAGCCTACATACTATGAACGCCTTGAGGCGAGTATAAAAGACTACATACTACATGCATCTGATCAGCATGGAGTGAGGACTTGCTCAGACTGTCTGGTCCCGTAAGTGACACCAATAGTCTAGGGCGAACTACCTGCAAACAGAGGGACGCTCCACGGAACGCCGCCTTCAAATATGGTCTGCGGGGATACAAAATCGACAACCAGAAGTATCTACGAAGACTCAGATCCAATTTCCACATTTTGCGAACTTGGGACAAGTATCAGGTAAACTCGAAATGTATACGCCTTCCCGCAAAAGGGGGAATGGAATATTTGGGAATCAAAGGCCCATTTCAACAGGCCATACCTAACTCCACCTTCAACTTGGATGCCGACTTCCAGCGCAAGGCACCTGCACATAAAAGACAAACCCTTCCCTTGGGAAAGTACCCACACTACTTCTCCGTGGTATGAGAAAAGATTACGAGACCTCAGCGAATTAACTACGTGCCCACCCACAGCAAGTGACCATGCATAACAGGAACTATCACCATGCCTGGTCGAGGTAAACATCAAAACTTTCGAAAACTCCAGTGATGGAGATCCAACTTAAGCATTTGGAAAACCCAAAGCATTTCCCTCAACCTTTGGAAAACCCAAACCATCTTCTCCAGACAAAAACATTACAGGAAATAAATTAAACAAAATATGGTACCTACAACAATTGAAAAACACCATTATATAGACATAATGGTTCACCAAACAGGCACTCCAGCATTAACTGTCAAGCATTGAATGTCGTATGGGAAAATGGAAGATGACGATTCCCAAGGAAACTGTGCAGATCGCGTCAATCAATTGAGGGGGAGTAATCAATATACTCAAATGCCACACAACTTACGCCATACACGTGTTACCGCGCGATCTACGCCATACACGTAACGTACCACGCAAGAAACCCTAGGCCCTTCATCTTCAGGCCCATGGGCTCAGCCTGTTATCTGAACAACACCTTGTCGCATGATTGGCACAAGCACTCGAGGATCCTAATCAACTTTGACGTTCAGACTTTACCAGTCGTTGAGTTAATGTAACTTCGTCTACATCCTGAACCACTAGGTTCGCTCGCCCCTTAGCGGGCGAAACCTTTAGTCAACCCGGGCAAGCTTAGTCAGTTAACACTGATGACAATAGCTTCTGGTTCACCCCGACACCTTGTCTGCTTAGTAAAGGCATCGATGATTTAGGAAATGGGAGTTTAATCAGCGTTGCCACGCCTGGTGATGATGACTTTCCAGGGATCACTGCCCCATTCGCAGTCAATGTTCGTAAAACCTAATCAGGTAAGCCTAGTTAGTCACGACTAGCAACGAAAGCTTCTGATCAAAACCTGAACAAGTAGCCCCCACTGCGAGGGTGTAGATAGTTCGGAAGGTGGGAGCCAAGTCAATCCTGGACTGATTCCATGGGCTCGCCACGGGACCACTGCTTTTTAGCGTGGCCGCCAAATCAACAAACCTAGACTTGTAGCCCGCGCTGCGAGGGTGTAGATAGTCTAGAAGGAGGGAACTTAGTCAGCCACGACCTAATTTCGACAGTTTGCCATGGGACCACTGCTTTTCAACATGGCTGCCGAACCCTCCCAAATTTGTTGTTTGGTGCACTCAGGTGTAGATAATTTGGATTTTGGAAGCCTAGTTAGTCCCGAACTGATTCCGATGGCTCGCCACCGAGCCACTGCTCTTCAGCGTGGCCGCCAAACCCCTCTCGAACACGTAGCCCCCACTAAGCGGGGAGGGTGTCAACGGTTCGAAAGGTGGAAGCCTAGTCAGTCCCAAACTAATTTCGACGGCTTGCCACAGGACCATTGCTCTTCAGCATGGTTGCCAAACCTTTATTCCCCGAATTTGTTGACCGCTTTCGATCATAAATGATTCGGAAGGTGGAAGTCTAGTCAGTCCTTAACTGATTCCGACGGCTTGCCACAAGACTACTGCTCTTCAGCTTGGTCCAAATCTATCGACTGTTCCACTCATTCATAAACGATTCGGAAGGTGGGAATCTCAAACAGCTCTCCAGATGACCTCCACTCTCCCTCAGGACTGCGGATGCAAATATGAGCTTAGCTAAGTCAGCGCTCAAACGGATTGACATTCTAACATTAGAAAAAATGTCAGTCGTGCTGATACAATGAGAGTACAACCGGTGCCCAGATGAAAGCTAGTTAGGATGCCAACCTGATCTTACGGGGCATGAATCGGTGTGAACACTCTGACACGTATTTTCGGCCACCACTGTGGCAACAATTACAGCCGACTAGTCAGACAAGCAAGAAAAAACTCAAACAACTTACTTATGGGACTGGACACAACTCAAGTGACTCAACCCTCAGTTTAACTGTTCGCAACATGCCCGCTATCAGACATAACTACGCAGCAATGACCCCGAGTCATTCACAATACAAAGCGGTCAAGCTCTATGCCGCAGACAGACCAAACAACGTTCTATTGATTCAACCAGCCTATGCCAAAGTAAGATGAAAATCCAAAACAAAAAATATACAATAGAGACACCAAGTATGAAACAAAAAATACTGTTTTCATTAATGGCCAAGACAAAAAGTGTACAAACACACAAAGTTTGCTCCTAATCAAGAGAATGTACAGAAACAAAATAGTTAAGCCTAGAAGGAACAGGGGCAGAAGTTGCATTTGTACGCACTTCAGCCTGGACGTTATTGATCGAACTGTCCTCATCGCCCGACGACTCAGAGGTAACAGACAAGTCCACATATGACATCTTCTTGTAACGGCTAAGATCCCACTCCGAATGCTCCTCTTTCATCAGCGCCAACAGCTCCAACCGGCCATGAACAACCCAGCGGAACTCACATTTGCCTTGTTCCTGGAGAAGCTCTTATTCTCGCACCTTTGCATCAATAAGGCCACGCTTCAGTAGCTCCAACTTGCCAGTTAGCGCATCAACTTGAGACGGCTCTGTGGCCAGACTGCTCTTCACAGCACCGAGTTGATGTCATCCCAATTCTAGTTGGTCTTCGGCCTTCCTCGCTTCTCGAGCATAAAACTCCACATCAAATTCCAACTGTTGCTTTTCAGCAGCCTAGTCAGCTTCCTTCGAAACACTCTCCTCAGCAAAAGATTGCAGCTCAAAATGCGCCTTAGCCGCAGCTTCCTGCACAACCTCGACCTTTAGGTGGAGTCGTCTCAACTCATGCTTAATTTTGTCCCTCTCGGACACCGCCTCGGTCAGATTCCGCTCAAGGTCCTCCAGACGAGCCCTCTGAGCCTCAGTAGTCGCAGTTGATTGGAGCGCATCAAAATACAGTGTCTACACGTGCGAGAAGACACGATCAAATGTATATACCCTCTTGCGAGCCACCTCTACTTCCGTCCCAGCAATGGTCACGTGTCTCATATGAGACATACCAAGCATAAGATACTTCAAACCCTTGTCCATGTGCTCTTCTAGGTGTATCCTCCTCGGGTTTTGGAGCGTCGTCCATCAGCTAACTGTGACGCCTGCTTATATGTTTCCTCGAAGCATACTCAACATCCACCTCTTGGAGCCAGACATGTAAGCTCATCTTCACCAAGTCCGGTGTGAACAGACTTATTCGTGCATCAGGATGAAACTTCCTCTAATCAAGAACTATTCCACCGCCGCCCTTTACTATCGCCACCGTCCTCAAGCTCTCCTTCGTGGCTTTTTCCTTGTCAAGAGCATCTGACCCTTTATTGCGAGACGACCCAACAGGATTCGGAGGCAAAGGAGGGTCCAAAGTATCCAAATGACCTTCCAACAATTCTAGATGTGGCCTAGAACAAGACGGTGAGCAATGCCGACTATAGGAGACACAGCCAGTACCATGACCACTTTTAGGGGAGTCAACAGTGGGGTGATCAGATTTCACAACCTCAGGCGAATCTGATACAAAACCCTCTACCAAAGTGACCCCACGCGAATCAGCGCCAGCAGAAGCGACCATTGCGACCCGCACCAAACGGTCATTCAGAGCCTCAACCTGCGCGTCACTAAGATTTGACCCATCACTAACTCCGACCAACAGCAGATAATCTTTTTCCAAGCCAAGAACATTAGTCTCCGCCTCAACAAGCCTAACGCGAGGCTTTCTCCTCACTAAGGAAGCAAGCGTTTTAGATGGATCCTCCGCATCAGACAGAACGAGAGTCTTGGCCCTGGCAGCCTTCCTCTTCCTTGAACGGGCCCCTTTTTCCAGCTTAATGCGCGACTCTCGGTACAGAGTGGGGGCAATGTCCCAGTATTCTCACAACCTACTACGAACGAAATTATAAACTCTTATGATATCAACTGCCTCCCTTTTTTCCATGACGCGGAATGCCTCCATGGTGGTTTGCTCCTCTACGGTAAGAGGATTGATGGGAAACCTTCCTGCAAAATAACACAAGCAATGATCACTTAGCCCGCTATCAAGCACATCAAAGTCACTGGAAAGGTGTTGAACTTACGAAGCAGTCTGAACTGTCACTCAAGCGAACAACCTTTGTACCGAAAGTACTTCGAATTCGCGGGAGCCAATAAGCAGTATTTTTGCCAGAACTTGAAATCATCAGGCAGATTATCGAAGCAACTCGGTGACTTCTTCGTGCAAATAGCATTGTTTCACAGTCAATGACCGGTCAGCAAGTGGATCACCCACGAAGTCACACTAACGCCAGCCTCATTAGCACATAGTAGAATCATGATAATGATCCTGTATCCATTGGGTCCCAACTGAGTCGGAGGGATCCCCAAGAACTCCCAAATCACGTCCAGAACTAGGAAACACACTCCAGTTTGAAGGATTCCTCGATGCAAACATATGAAACCGTTCGGGGGCGACATTGGCGTCTGGTCTCCCGTTAGAAGGTACATTGGCAAGTCTTCAAGAACTCCATACCTTGCACGAATTTCATCGAGACCAGGCTCGGATAGTAGCCTGTCTTAAAAAAACTTTAGGCCCTTAGCCAAAATAACATCATCAAGAAGGTTTTGTTGAGCCATGAAGAAGACGAACGAACATTTCAGAACAATATCTTCAAAAACAAGTGAAGCAGAAAGGTCAGCCTCAACACTGCTGATGACCTACATAGAGGACAAGTTCCCGCCAAACCAACACATGCCGAATTAATGCAGCATGTGGCTCAAGCAACGATTCAGACTCAATCATCATGATTGTCGCATCCCTTCAAGAGATAACTTAGCAAACCGATGTGACAGCCCACTAACTCGAGAGAAGTAGCTGATGATACATAAAAATGGTCACACTCCTGAGTGAACATGTGTCATGATGATTTCGAAGAACTACGGACTCAAGCATCAGCCCAACACAGATCCAACCTAAGTGGATCTAAGCCCACTCAACTTCAGTCCGCCAAGCGGACCCGGACTCTCATAACATGCTAGGCCCACACGTCTCACAACTATCCACGATACCTATAAGTCATCTTCAAACAAGTATCTCAATGATCAGCTTCGGACGGGCAACTACGACTGCTATTTGCTTCTAACTAGGAAGCAAATACCGAAGTATCTTCCACACAAGAAAACTCTTTTCTACGGATTGCTCTTAGATTGGGAACTCTCTCCCACGTATCTAGGAGTGCAGAGCTAACAGGGAACTTCCCTTCTACAGCGCGACTCTAAATTAGATAGGGATCTTCACGAAGATCTCCTCCCTAAACTACGCATATGATGGTCTGGTTAAACCAGGACTCCTTGCACTATAAATAAGACATGAGGTTGGTAAGCTAAGGTACGCTACAAAATTTCTGTTACAGTATTACATCTTCCTCAGATCCCTGTCTGACTTTAGCATCAGAGTGTCATCGACTACCCCACGGTGGTCTGTGGCTCACATGCGTTACTTGCGCAGGTCAGCAAGAACAGGGTCAAAGCAGAGAGCGAAAATTGACTACATCATATACTATTGCTAGAAGAATATAAACTACTGTTGTGGTTGAAAGAAATAGAAATTTAAACTATACTAGGAAAAATAAATTAAACTATTGCTATGGTTGAAAGATGTTCAAATTTAAACAATGGCTATGCTTGAAAGAAAAATATTGAAAATAATGCTTGAAATTTTTTTTGAGAATGCTTGAAACTATGCCCTAAAATTGGAAGAAGAGGTGTGTGTTATGAAGAGTGTGTGTTATGAAGAGTATGTGTAGGAACCATATAGTATAGTATTTATAGAGATGGGAGGGTAGAGCAATCAAATTGCTCAAAATGTGGCCGTTCTGGTAAAATCATAGTGCTCAGGCAGAAATATGGTGGTTCTGTGCTCTGACAGAAGAGCACTACTACAGCGCACCGGGGGTTAACCTGGTGCAACCCTCCACCATCCATTTTGCCTCGAGATAGGTTCTACACCTATCTCGAGGCACAATGGACGGTGGGGGTTAGCACCAGGCTAATTCCCGGTGCACTAAAGAATTTTCGCTGACAGAAATATGATTGTTCTAACCAAGATTGATTGATGGCTAAATCAAATTGCTAAAAAGATGGCCGATCTGACCAAATCAATCTCACAACGTCTATATGCCACGCTGGAGCTCCATGGTCTTAGCATGAGCGTCATATTAAAAAAAGTAGAGCATTCGAGAGTGAATGCCCGAATAATCGAGTAACCCATCTAACAACCAAAGAAAGGTCTATTGGGTGACGTTTGAATGTATCTTTGATACATGCTCAACCTGTAACCCATCTAACCACCCAAAAATGCCTCTTCGAGATGCTCTTAGTGCAATTGTTTCACCAGGAAAATGGGTCATTGTCGTCCCATCTAAACCACAAAACACTCAAATTAGGGAAAAGACATGTTTCACCCAAATTAGGGAAAATGGGTCATTGTTTCACCCAAATTGTTTCTCTAACAAAAGACAAGTCCCTTAACTTTACTTCCATAAACAAACCGCATATACGAGAAATTAGGGAAGAACATGGAGAGCTCTTCCATTAAATATCTTCACTAATTCACCTAACAAAAATGGACAAGTGTTGCTTTCCATCTCTTAACTATAGTCCATTACTATTAGAATTATTTTTTTCTATGGCCACCAATTCTCACTAACAGAGGCCCAGCGAAATCCCCTTGGCTAGTAACCAAAAAACTCAGAATAATATTTTTCTTCTTTTATGCATCACGTCTGTTGTCACTGTAACCCATGAATCCAAAATAAATGAAGAGTTAAGAGTGGAGACCGCATTGATATCCCATCCACCTCTTCAGCTATTGAAATTAAAGAAAAAGATGTGTAAATTTTGAATTCCATTACACTTGTTGAAAAATTTAGTTTGAATTTAAAAAAAAAAATGGTTTCTTAATTTTTGAAACTCTCCCTATATTGTTTAGTTCTATATCTTCTATGTAATTCACTGTGGATGAGTTAATAAGGATAGTATTTGGTTTTGGGCTTGGACCTCAAGGGGTACCCACTTTAGTGAAGGAGGTAAGAGTTAGACCAATGTTGGTCCACTCCACACGGGCGCCTCCGCCGCCGGTTGAGCCGAGTCGGGTCGTCGGGTCTGATAGAGATGAAACCTTTCTTTTTGATGAAATTTTATTTGCAAAATAAAATAAAATAAAATATCTTTATTTGCTGCAGAGAACAAGACTGATTCAAAGAAGACCCAGTCTTTTCTCCCAACGTTCCCCATGTTTTTCCCTGAATCTCTCAGTGATTTCCGCCGCCTTTTAAGGCACATTTTCTCTCTGAAAAGATTTCCTACGAGCCTATAAATATTTGTTCTTCTCTGAGTTAAAAGATATATCAAAAGCATCTATTGTTCTCTTCAATTCTCAGAGAGTTTTAGTTTTGTAAAAACATCAATAGTTTCCAGAGTTTCTATTTCGGAGTTTTGTTTTTTGTAAACAGTTCATATTTCAGAGAGTGTTTTTATTCATTGTTTTTTCGTGATTCTGAGCAAAAGAAAGTAAAGGGTGAATAGATTTTTGTTCGTCAACAGTGCACGTGATTGAACGAGATAGATACAGAATTTTGGGTTGTTTTATCCTGGGGACGACGGGCCTACCAGACTGCTTGCACAAACTTGGGCAGAGCCGCGAAACGTCTTAAAGAGAGCAATCTAGTCTGCAACTCAACCCAAGAAAAATCAGTAACTTCGTTCCTGTTTTAATTTGCAGCACTTATATATCCTAGAATTTTAAGACGATACATATCTGTCATGTCTACTACTACTGAACTTGCTGCTAAGGACCTCAACAGACCCTTTCGTTTTGAGGGTCAACACTTTAAAAGATGGACACAAAAAATGTTGTTTTTCTTAACTACGCAAAAAGTTGCTTATATCTGTAATGCTGAGAAACCCGAATTGCGTGTTGAACCTGATGAAACCCGCACTAATGAACTATTTATTGCTGGATAGAAAATGACTTTTTCTGTAAGAATTTTATTCTGAATGGTCTGACTGATGACAAATCTGAGAAAACCCAATCCCACGAGCTACAGAAAATTGCTCATGAAATCATATATGAATGCATGACCTTAGATGAGCAATTTCAAGTAGCTGTTGTGATAGATAAATTGCTCCCTAGCTGAAAACACTTTAAGAATGCACTTAGGCATAAAACTAAAGAGTTCTCTCTAGAAAGTCTGATTACCTGACTTCGGATTGAATAGGAAACTCGGAAACAAGATCAGAAAGATGAAATTCTGATTATTCCTAACCCGAAGAAATCCACCCCTGTGGCTATGAAACCCGGTGGAAATACTATGAAAAGTTAAAGTCACGATAAAAATCGAAAAAAATCAGAATTGGAACTATCAGAACCGCAACAACTAGAACCGCAACCAACAGAATCAGAATCCTCCACGAAATCAGAATGGACAAAAACACCCCTCAAGAAATGAATAAGCACAGTTCCTATGTTATACCTGTAACAGGCTAGAGCATATGGCCAGGAACTACTAGATTGGATCTCGTCCTGCTCCGCAGGCGAACCTAACCGAAGACCAACTTATTGCCATGGTCTCTGAGATCAACTTTGTTGGTGGATCTGAGGGATGGTGGGCTGACACTGGTGCTTCTAGAAAGGTCTGCTTTGATCGAGAAATGTTCAAGTCCTATTCTGAAGTTGAGGATAAGAAAGTGTTGTTGGGTGATTTTCACTCTGCTATCGTTGTTGGAACTGGCGAACTAAAGTTGAAGTTTTCCTCTGGAAAGACCGTCATCCTTAACGATGTCTTGCATACTCCAGAGATGATGAACTTAGTTTCTGGTTACCTTCTGAACAAGGCTGTGTTTCCTCAAATAATAGAGGTCGATTTGTATACCATCACTAAGAACAATGTATTTGTGGGGAAAGGGTATGCCACTGATGGTATGTTTAAATTGAATGTTGATGCTAACAAAATTTCTAGTTCTGCTTACATGTTGTATTCTTTTAATACTTGGCAAGCTAGACTCTGTCATGTTAATAAGCGAATAATTAAAAACATAAATAACTTAGAACTAATTCCAAAATTGTCCTTAAATAATTTTGAAAAATGCAACTTTGTAGCCAAGCTAAAATAACCAAAACACCACATAAATTTGTTGTTAGAGAATTTGAACCCTTAGATTTAATACATTCTGATATATGTGAATTTGATGGAGTTTTGACTAGAAATGTAAAACGTTATTTTATTACGTTTATTGATAATTGCCCCGATTATATCTTCGTCTACCTGATGAAAAATAAGAGTGAAGCATTTGACATGTTCAAAATATTTTTAACTTAAGTTGAAAATCAGTTTAATATAAAGATAAAGATGCTTAGGAGTGATAAAGGCACTGAATACGACGACAGTAATTTCATAGAGTTTTATAATTCTCAAGGAATTATTCATGAAAAAACTTCATCGTACTCTCCTGATATGAATGGCAAAGATGAAAGCAAAAATAGAACTCTTACTGAGTCAGTAGTTGTCATTCTACTTAACGCCGGTGCTGCATCACACTGGTGGGGAAAGATTATTTTGACGGTCTGTTATTTGCTAAATAGAGTACATAAATCGAAAAGTAAAACTTCTCCTTATGAGATTTTGAAAAATAGACAACCAAACTTGTCATACTTCAAAATTTGGGGTTGTTTAGCTTATGTTAGAATTACTGATCCTAAAAGGAACAAGCTTGCCAGTAGGGCATATGAGTGTGTATTCATAGGATATGTCGTTAACAGTAAAGCCTATAGATTCTATAACCTTAGTGATCTTGTTATCATAGAATCGAACGATGTTGATTTCTATGAACATAGATTTCCTTTTATCTCGAGGAATAGTGAGGGTACACCCTCTAATAACGTGCCTATGAACATGACGAATGAAAATGATAAAGCAACGGAATCTGAGCCTAGGAAAAGTAAACGGAACCGAACTTCTAAAAATTATGGGCCCGATTTCTATACATTTACAGTAGAGGAGGATCCCCTTAACTTTTAAGAAGTTTTATCTTCTATAGATGCCAACTTTTGGGAAGATACTATTGATGATGAAATGGACTCTCTTAAGTCTAATAGAACCTAGCATTTAGTTGACTTGCCACCAGGTTGCAAGACAATAGGTTGTAAGTGGGTATTTAAGAAGAAATTGAAACCCAATGGAAATGTTGAAAAGTTTAAGGCTCGTCTTGTAGCCAAAGGGTTTAGACAGAGAGAAAATGTTGACTTCTTTGATACATATTTTTCTGTTACTAGAATTATATCTATTCGAGTGCTAATTTCTCTTCCTGCAATACACGATCTTGTATTGCACCAAATGCATGTAAAGACTGTTTTTCTTAATTGTGATTTAGAAGAAGAAATTTACATGGACCAACCTGAAGGTTTTGTAATTTCACGGCAAGAGAATAAAGTTTGCAAACTAGATAAATCTATTTACAGTTTGAAACAAGCTCCAAAATAATGGCATGAAAAATTTGATAATCTTATTATCTCACATGAATTTAAAGTGAACGAAAGTGACAAATGCATTTATTATAAATCTGAAAATGGCATTTGCACTATTATATGTCTATATGTGGATGATTTTCTTATCTTTGGTTCTAATATTCATGTCGTGAATAAAGTGAAATCTTTATAGCGTGCGAACTTTGATATGAAAGACCTTGGATAGGCGAGTGTAATCCTTGGTATTAAGATTACTAGGTCTGAAAAGGGAATTTCTTTTGATCAATCACACTATATTGAGAAGATCCTAAAGAAATATGATTACTCTGACTGTAAACATGCATGTACTCCTATTGATCCCAGTGTAGAGTTGTTCAAGAACACCGGTAATAGTGTTAGACAATCTGAGTATGCGAGCATCATTGGTAGCCTACGATATGCTACCGATTGCACTAGGCCCGACATAGCTTATGTTGTGGGACTACTATGCAGATTTACCAGTAGACCTAGTATAAAACATTGGCATGCTATTTAAAGGGTCATGAGGTATCTAAAGAGGACTAAGAACCTCGGATTACACTAATAGACGTTTCCCGTTGTCCTTCAATAATATAGCGATGCTGATTGGAACACCCTCTCAGATGATTCCAAAGCCACCAGTGGCTATATTTTTAGTATAGCTGGTGGATCTATTTCTTATAAATTAAAGAAACAGACTAATTTGGCACAGTCTACGATGGAATCAAAGATGATAGCACTAGTCATGGCTAGTGAGGAAGCAGGTTGGTTAAGAAACCTGCTAGCAGAGATCTCTCTATGGGAAAGACTGATACCAGCTGTCTTTATCCCTTGCGATAGTACCGCGGCTATTGCAAAGATACATAACCGTTATTATAACAGCAGGAGACGACAAATACGTCGTAAGCACAGTACGGTTAGAGAGTTTCTATCTACTAGAGTTGTTAGAGTGGCTCATGTACGAATTGATGAGAACTTGGATGATCCTTTGACGAAAGGATTAGATAGAGATAAGGTTTTCAAAACTTCGAAAGGAATGGAACTTATGCCCATAGTTTTAATGAGTTATTCATGATGGTAATCCGACCTATAGACTGGAGATCCCAAGAAATAGGTTCAATGGGTAATAACAAGTTGTGAATGATATGAAGTGAATCATGCTAACCTTATAGTTATTTCATTCCTAGATTGAAGCAAGAGTTCCTTAAGCGATAGTAGGATGAGTTAAAAATTCTTAATGTGATCTATACTCTATGTGGAGTGGAGTACCTAGCTACAGGAGTACTCTTGATAGACTCACCTAAGTGATTGTGGAAGTATGGTAGCTTCCTATGGAATTTGTGGGAAAAATTCCTTGAGCCTTCACTATACTGGGATATATGTGCATGGCCTTAAAGCACTGGCTTTATAGAGTTCACCCTGGTAAGGTTGTGAGTGTAATGTTGTTAGAGATAGAGTTCAAAACTACGAGTTACTCTAATATAATCCAAATCATGTACACTATGCAAGAGTTCAAGTTGAAATACATTTTTGTTTATGCACAATCTTAAATTTATAGATTGCTCGATTAAGAAATGTTATTTTTTAAAATTCAATGTGGATGAGTTAATAAGGATAGTGTAAGGTCTTGGGCTTGGACCCCAAGGGGTACCCACTTTAGTGAAGGAGGTAAGAGTTAGACCAATGTTGGTCCACTAAACACGCGCGAGCCACCGTCATCCGACTAGCTGGCCTAGCCTAGCCGGGCCGGGTCGGGTCGGGTAGAGATGAAACTTTTCTTTTTGGCTTAAATTTTATTTGAAAAATAAAATAAAATATCTTTATTTGCTGCAGAGAACAAGACTGAGATAGAGAAGACCCAATTTTTTCTCCCAACGTTCCCCATGTTTTTTCCTCAATTATCTCTGTGATTTCCGTCGTCTTTTAAGGCACGTTTTCTCTCTGAAAAGATTTCCTACGAGCCTATAAATACTTGTTCTTCTCTGAGTTAAAATATATATCAAAAGCATTTATTTTTCTCTTCATTTCTCAGAGAGTTTTAGTTTTGTAAAAACAACAATAGTTTCCAGAATTTCTATTTCAGAGTTTTGTTTTTTGTAAACAGTTCATATTTCGGAAAGTGTTTTTATTCATTGTTTTTCTGTGATTCCGAGCAAAAGAAAGTAAAGGGTGAATAGATTTTCGTTTGTCAACGGTGCATGTGATTGAACGAGACATGCATGTGATTGAACGAGACAGATACATAATTCTAGGATGTTTGATCCTAGGGACGACGGGGCTATCAAACTGCTTGCACAATCTTGGACAGAGCCGCGAAATATCTCAAAGAGAGCGACCTAGTCCGCGACTCAACCTAAGAAAATCGGTAATTTCGTTCCTATTTTAATTTGCAGCACTTATATTTCCTACAATTTGAAGATGATACATATCTGCCATGTCTACTATTACTGAACTTGCTGCTAAAGACCTAAACAGACCCTGTTTTGAGGGTCAACACTTTAAAAGATGAACACAAAAAATGTTGTTTTTCTTAACTACGCAAAACGTTGCTTATATCTGTAATGCTGAGAAACTCGAATTGCCTGCTGAACCTGATGAAACCTGCACTAAGGAACTAGATTGCTGGATAGTAAATGACTTTTATGCAATAATTTTATTCTGAATGGTCTGACTGATGACAAATCTGTGGAAACCCAATCCCACGAGCTACAGAAAGTTGGTCATGAAATCATATCTGAATGCATGACCTTAGATGAGCAATTTCAAGTAGTTGTTGTGATAGATAAATTGCCCCCTAGCTGGAAACACTTTAAGAATGCACTTAGGCATAAAACCAAAATGTTTTCTCTAGAAAGTCTGATTACCCGACTTCGGATCGAGGAGAAAGCCCAGAAACAAGATCAGAAAAATGAAATTCTGATTATCTCTAACCCGAAGAAATCCACCCCTGTGGCTCTGAAGCCCGGTGGAAAGACTATGAAAATTCAGGGTCACAATCAGAATTAGAACTATCAAAACCGGAACAACCAGAACCGCAACCAACAGAATCATAATCCTCCGTGAAATCAGAATGAACAAAAAAACCTCTCAAGAAATGAATCATCACAGTTCCTATGTTATATCTGTAACAGGCCAGGACATATAGCCAGGAACAGCCGTAATGGATCTCGTCCTGCTCCACAGGCAAACCTAACCGGAGACAAACTTATTGCCATGGTCTCTGAAATCAACTTTGTTGGTGGATCCGAGCGATGGTGAGTTGACACCGGTGCTTCTCGACATGTCTGCTATGATCGAGGAATGTTCAAGTCCTATTCTGAAGCTGATGACAAGAAAGTGTTGTTGGGTGATTCCAACTCCACTATTGTTGCTGGAACTGGCGAAGTAGAGTTGAAATTTTCCTCTGGAAAGATCGTCATCTTGAAGGATGTCCTGCATACTCCAGAGATGAAGAAGAACTTAGTTTCTAGTTACCTTCTTAACAAGGCTGGAAGGCTGAGTTTACTCAAATAATAGGGGCTGATTTGTATACCATCACTAAGAACAATGTATTTGTGGGGAAAGAGTATGCCACTGATGGTATGTTTAAATTAAATGTTGATGATAATAAAATTTCTAGTTCTGCTTACATGTTGTGTTCTTTTATTACTTGGCAAGCTAGACTATGTCATGTTAATAAGCGAATAATTAAAAACATGAGTAACTTAGGACTAATTCCAAAATTGTCCTTAAATGACTTTGAAAAATATAACTATTGTAGCCAAGCTAAAATAACCAAAACACCACATAAATCTGTTGTTAGAGAATTTGAACCCTTAGATTTAATACATTCAGATATATGTGAACTTGATGGTGTTTTGACTATAAATGGAAAACGTTATTTTATTACGTTTATTGATGACTGCTTCGATTATACCTTCATCTACCTGATGAAAAATAAGAGTGGAGCATTTGACATGTTCAAAATATTTTTAACGGAAGTTGAAAATCAGTTTAATAGAAAGATAAAGAGCTTAGGAGTGATAGAGGCACTGAATATGACAACAGTAATTTCCTAGAGTTTTATAATTTTCATTGAATTATTCATGAAAAAACTGCACCATACTCTCCTGAGATGAATGGCAAAGCTGAAAGGAAAAATAGAACTCTTACTGAGTCGGTAGTTTTCCTTCTACTTAACTCCGGTGCTGCATCACACTGGTGGGAAGATATTATTTTGACAGTCTGTTATGTACTAAATAGAGTACCTAAATTGAAAAGTAAAACTTCTCCTTATGAGATTTTGAAAAATAGACAACCAAACTTGTCATACTTCAAAACTTGGGGTTGTTTAGCTTATGTTAGAATTCCTTATCCTAAAAGGAACAAGCTTGCCAGTAGGGCATATGAGTGTGTATTAATAGGATATGTCGTTAACATCAAAGCCTATAGATTTTATAACCTTAGTGATCACGTTATCATAGACTTGAACGATGTTGATTTCTATGAACATGGATTTCCTTTTATCTCGAGGAATAGTGAGGGTACACCCTCTCATAACCTGCATATGATCTGGATGAATGAAAACGATAAAACAATAGAATATGAGCCTAGGAGAAGTAAACGGAACCGAACTTCTAAAAACTATGGCCCGAATTTCTATGCCTTTTACAACAAAGTTGGATCCCCTTAACTTTCAAGAAGCCTTATCTTCTATAGATGCCAACTTTTGGAAAGACGCTATTGATGATGAAATTGACTCTCTTGAGTCTAATAGAACCTGACATTTAGTTGACTTGCCACCAGGTTGCAAGACAATATGTTGTAAGTGGGTATTTAAGAAGAAATTGAAACTCGATGGAAATGTTGAAAAGTTTAAGGCTGATCTGGTAGCCAAAGGGTTTAGGTAGAGAGAACATGTTGGCGTCTTTGCCACATATTCTCCTGTTACTAGAATTACATCTATTCGAGTGCTAATTTTTCTTACTGCAATACACGATCTAGTATTGCACCAAATTGATGTAAAAACTGTTTTTCTTAGTGTTGATTTAGAAAAACAAATTTACATGGACCAACCTGAAGATTTTGTAATTCCACGGCAAGAAAGTAAAGTTTGCAAACTAAATAAGTCTCTTTACGGTTTGAAACAAGCTCCAAAACAATGGCATGAAAAATTTGATAATCTTATTATCTCACATGACTTTAAAGTGAACGAAAGTGACAAATGCATTTATTATAAATCTGAATATGGCATTTGCACTATTATATGTCTATATGTGGATGATTTACTTATCTTTGGTTCTAATATTCATGTCGTGAATAAAGTGAAATATTTATAGCGTGTGAACTTTGATATGAAAGACCTTGGAAATGCGAGTGTAATCCTTGGTATTAAGATTACTAGGTCTGAAAAAGGAATTTATTTTGATCAATCACACTATATGTAGAAGATCCTAAAGAAATATGATTACTCTGACTGTAAACCTGCATGTACTCCTAATGATCCTAGTGTAAAGTTGTTCAAGAACACCGGTAATGGTGTTAGACAATCTAAGTATGCGTGCATCATTGGTAGCCTACGATATGCTACCGATTGCACTAGGCCCAACATAGCTTATGCTGTGGGACTACTATGCAGATTTACCTGTAGACCTAGTATAAAACATTAGCATGCTATTGAAAGGGTCATGAGGTACCTAAAGAGGACTAAGAACCTCGAATTACACAATCAGAAGTTTCCCGCTGTCCTTGAAAGATATAGCGATGTTGATTGAAACACCCTCTCAGATGACTCCAAAGCCACCAGTGGCTATATTTTCAGTATAGCTGGTGGAGCTGTTTCTTGGAAATCAAAGAAACGAACCATTTTGGAACAATCCACGATGGAGTCAGAGATGATAGCACTAGCCATGGCTAGTGAGGAAGCAGGTTGGTTAAGAAACCTGCTAGCAGAGATCCCTCTATGGGAAAGATCGATACCAGTTGTCTTCATCCATTGCGATAGTACCGTAGCTATTGCAAAGATAAAGAACCGCTATTATAACGGCAAGAGGCAACAAATATGTAGTAAGTACAGTACGGTTAGAGAGTTTCTATCTACTAGAGCTGTTAGAGTGGATCATGTACGAACTGTTGAGAACTTGGCAGATGCTTTGACGAAAGGATTAACTAGAGAGAAGGTTTTCAAAACCTCGAAAAGAATGAGACTTATGCCCTTAGTTTGATGAGTTATTCATGATGGTAACCCGGCCTATAGACTGGAGATCCCAAGAAATAGGTTCAATGGGTTATAACAAGTCGTGAATGATATGAGTGAATCATGCCGACCTTATAGTAATTACATTCTTAGAATGAAGCATGAGTTCCTGAAGCGATAGTAGGATGAGTTAAAAACACTTGATGAAATTTATACTATATGTGGAGTGGAGTACCTAGCTACAGGCGTACTCTTGATAGACTCACCTAAGTGATTGTGGAAATATGGTCTCTTCCTATGGAATTTGTGGGCAAAATTCTTAGAGCCTTCACTATACTGGTATGTAGGTGCATGGCCTTAAAGCACGGGCTTTTTAGACTTCATCCTGGTAAGGTTGTGCGTGTTGTAAGAGATAGAGTTCAAAACTACAAGTTACTCTAATATAATCTAAATCATGAACACTACGCAAGAGTTCAAGTTGAAAAACACTTTTGTTTATGCACAATCTTATATTTATAGATTGCTCGATGAAGAAATGTTTTTTTTTTTTAAATTCAAGTAGGGGATTGTTGAAAAATTAGTTTGAATTTTAAAAACAAAATGGTTTCTTAATTTTTGAAACTCTCCCTATATTGTTTAATCCCATATCCTCTACGTAACTTACTGTGGAGGAGTTAATAAGTATAGTGTTTGGTCTTGGGCTTGGACTTCAAGGGGTGCCCACTTTAGTGAAGGAAGGAAGAGTTAGACCAATGTTGGTCCACTCCACACACGCGCACCGCCGTCGTTGTTTGATTGGCTGGCCGAGCCGAGTCGGGTCGAGTCGGATAGAGATGAAACCTTTATTTTTGCTGAAATTTTATTTGAAAAATAAAATAAAATATCTTTATTTGTTGTAGAGAACAAGACTAAGTTAGAGATGACCCTGTATTTTCTCCCCACATTTTTCTCTGAGAAAAGATTTCCTACGAGCCTATAAATACTTGCACTTCTCTAAGTTAAAAGATATATCAAAAGCATTTATTGTTCTCTTCAATTCTCAGAGAGTTTTAGTTTTGTAAAAACGGCAATAGTTTCCAAAGTTTCTATTTCAGATAGTGTTTTTATTCATTGTTTTTCCGTGATTCCGAGCAAAAGATAGTAAAGGGTAAATAGATTTTCGTTCATCAACGGTGCATGTGATTGAACGCGATAGATACAAAATTTTGGGTTATTTTATCCGGGGGATGACGGGGATATCAGACTGCTTGCACAATCTTGGGCAAAGTCGCGAAACGTCTTAAAGAGAGCGACCTAGTCCGCGACTCAACCCAAGAAAATTGGTAACTTCGTTACTGTTTTAATTTGCAACACTTATATTTCCTACAATTTCAAGACGATACATATCTGCCATGTCTACTACTACTGAACTTGTTGTTAAGGACCTAAACATACCCTTTCGTTTTGAGGGTCAACACTTTAAAATATGGAAACAAAAATTGTAATTTTTCTTAACTACGTAAAAAGTTTCTTATATCTGTAATGCTAAGAAACCTGAATTGCCAGCTGAAACTGATGAAACCCGCACTAAGGAACTAGATTGCTGGATAGAAATGACTTTTTTTGTAAGAATTTTATTCTGAATGGTCTGACTGATGACAAATATTTGGAAACACAATCCCACGAGCTACAGAAAATTGCTCATGAAATCATATCTAAAGGCATGACCTTAGATGAGAAATTTCAAGTAGCTGTTGTGATAGATAAATTGCACCCTAGCTGAAAAGACTTTAAGAATGCACTTAGGCATAAAACCAAATAGTTCTCTCTAGAAAGTCTGATTACCCGACTTCGGATTGAGGAGGAAACCCGAAAACAAGATCAGAAAGATAAAATTCTGATTATTTCTAACCCGAAGAAATCCACCCCTGTGGCTCTGAAACCCGGTGGAAAGACTATGAAAAATCAGAGTCACAATAAAAATCAAAACAATCAGAATCGGAACCATCAGAACCGGAACAACCAGAACTGCAACCATCAGAATCCTCTGCGAAATCAGAATGGACAAAAACACCCCTCAAGAAATGAATCAACACAGTTCATATGTTATACTTGTAACAAGCCAGGGCATATAGCCAGGAACTGCTGGAATGGATCTCGTCCTGCTCTGCGGGCAAACCTAACCGAAAACCAAGTTATTGTCATGGTCTCTAAGATCAACTTTGTTGGTGGATCCGAGGGATGGTGGATTGACACTGGTGTTTCTCGACATGTCTGCTATGATCGAGAAATGTTCAAGTCCTATTATGAAGCTGAGGACAAGAAAGTGTTGTTGGGTGATTTCCAGTCCACTATCGTTGCTGGAACTAGCGAAGTAGAGTTGAAATTTTCCTCTGAAAAGACCGTCATCCTGAAGGATGTTCTGCATACTCCAGAGATGAAGA
Source organism: Berberis vulgaris (assembly GCA_963556465.1). Taxonomy (NCBI): domain Eukaryota; kingdom Viridiplantae; phylum Streptophyta; class Magnoliopsida; order Ranunculales; family Berberidaceae; genus Berberis; species Berberis vulgaris. Next base: position 75,165,727 of record OY747128.1, read on the forward strand.
AAAACTTAGTTTCTGGTTACCTTCTGAAAAAGGCTGGGTTTACTCAAATAATAAGGGTTGATTTGTATACCATCACTAAGAACAATGTATTTGTGGGGAAATGGCATGTCACTGATGGTATGTTTAAATTGAATGTTGATGCTAAAAAAAATTAGTTATGCTTACATGTTGTGTTCTTTTAATACTTGGCAAGCTAGACTCAATCATGTTAATAAGCGAATAATTAAAAACATGAGTAACTTAGGACTAATTTCAAAATTGTCCTTAAATGACTTTGAAAAATGCAACTATTGTAGCCAAGCTAAAATAATCAAAACACCACATAAATTAGTTGTTAGAGAATCTGAACCCTTATATTTAATACATTCAGATATATGTGAACTTGATGGTGCTTTGACTAGAAATGGAAAGCGTTATTTTATTATGTTTATTGATGATTGCTCCGATTTGATGAAAAATAAAAGTGAAGCATTTGACATGTTTAAAATATTTTTAACGGAAGTTGAAAATCACTTTAATAGAAAGATAAAGAGGCTTAGGAGTGACAGAGGCATTGAATATGACAGCAGTAATTTCATATAGTTTTATAACTCTAATGGAATTATTCATGAAAAGTTGCACCGTACTCTCTTGAAATGAATGGCAAAGCTGAAAGAAAAAATAGAACTCTTACTGAGTCAGTAGTTGTCATTCTACTCAACTCCGGTGCTGCATCACACTGGTGGGGAGTGATTAATTTGACGGTCTGTTATGTGCTAAATAGAGTACCTAAATCGAAAAGTAAAACTTCTCCTTATGAGATTTTGAAAAATAGACAACCAAACTTGTCATATTTCAAAACTTGGGGTTGTTTAGCTTATGTTAGAATTTCTGATCCTAAAATGAACAAGATTGTAAGTAGGGTATATGAGTGTGTATTCATAGGATATGCCGTTAACAGCAAAGCCTATAGATTCTATAACCTTAGTGATCACGTTATCATAGAATCGAACGATGTTGATTTCTATGAACATAGATTTTCTTTTATCTCGAGGATTAGTGGGAATACACCCTCTAATAACATGCCTATGATCATGACGAATGAAAATGATAAAGCAACAGAATCTGAGCCTAGGAGAATTAAACGGAATCGAACTTCTAAAAACTATGGCCCCGATTTTTATGCCTTTACAGTAGAGGAGGATCCCCTTAACTTTCAAGAAGTTTTATCTTCTATAGATGCCAACTTTTGGGAAGAGACTATTGATGATGAAATGGACTCTCTTGAATCTAATAGAACCTGACATTTAGTTGACTTGCCACCGGGTTGCAAGACAATAGGTTGTAAGTGGGTATTTACGAAGAAATTTAAACCTGATGAAAATGTTGAAAAGTTTAAGGCTCGTCTTGTAGCCAAAGGGTTTAGACAGAGAGAAAAATGTTGAATTCTTTGACACGTATTCTCCTGTTACTATAATTACATCTATTCGAGTGCTAATTTCTCTTTTTGCAATACACGATCTAGTATTGCACCAAATAGATGTAAAAACTGTTTTTCTTAATAGTGATTTAGAAGAAGAAATTTACATGGACCAACCTGAAGGTTTTGTAATTCCACGGCAAGAAGATAAAGTTTGCAAACTAGATAAATCTCTTTACGGTTTGAAACAAGCTCCAAAACAATGACATGAAAAATTTGATAATCTTATTATCTCACATGACTTTAAAGTGAAAGAAAGTGACAAACACATTTATTATAAATCTGAAAATGGCATTTGCACTATTATATGTCTATATGTGGATGATTTGCTTATCTTTGGTTCTAATATTCATGTCGTGAATAAAGTGAAATCTTTATAGCGTGCGAACTTTGATATGAAAGACCTTGGAGAGACAAGTGTAATCCTTGGTATTAAGATTATTAGATCTGAAAAGGGAATTTCTTTGGATCAATCCACTTTATTGAGAATATCCTAAAAAAATATGATTACTCTGGCTGTAAACCTGCATGTACTCCTAATGATCATAGTGTAAAGTTGTTCAAGAACACCGGTAATGGTGTTAGACAATCTGAGTATGCGAGCATCATTGGTAGCCTACGTGATGCTACTGATTGCACTAGGTCCGACATAGCTTATGTTGTGGGACTATTATGCAGATTTACCAGTAGACCTAGTATAAAACATTGGCATGCTATTGAAAGAGTCATGAAGTACCTAAAGATGACTAAGAACCTCGGATTACAGTATCAGAAGTTTTCCGCTGTCCTTGAAGGATATAGCAATGCTTATTGGAACATTATCTCAGATGACTCCAAAGCCACCAGTGGCTATATTTTCAGTATAGCTGGTGGAGTTGTTTCTTGAAAATCAAATAAACGGACTATTTTGGCACAGTCCACAATGGAGTCAGAGATGATAGCACTAGCCATGGCTAGTGAGGAAGCAGGTTGGTTAAGAAACCTGCTAGCAGAGAACCTTCTATGGGAAAGAATGATACCAGCTGTCTTGATCCATTGCGATAATACCGCGGCTATTGCAAAGAAATAGAACCGTTATTATAACGGCAAGAGACGACAAATACGTCGTAAGCACGGTACGGTTAGAAAGTTTCTATCTACTGGAGTTGTTAGAGTGGATCATGTACAAACTGATGATAACTTGGCTGATCCTCTGACGAAAAGATTAGCTAGAGAGAAGGTTTTCAAAACCTCGAAAGGAATTAGACTGATGCCCTTAATTTGATGAGTTATTCATGATGGTAACCCGACCTATAGACTGGGGATCCCAAGAAATAGGTACAATGGGTAATAACAAGTCGTGAATGATATGAAGTGAATCATGTTGACCTTATAGTAATTTCATTCATAGATTGAAGCATCAGTTCCTGAAGCGATAGTAGGATGAGTTTAAAACTCTTAATGAGATCTATACTCTATGTGGAGTGGAGTACTTAGCTACAGGAGTACTCTTGATAGACTCACCTAAGTGATTGTGAAAGTATGGTCGCTTTCTATGAAATTTGTGGGCAAAATTCCTAGAGCCTTCACTATACTGGGATATACGTGTATGACCTTAAAGCACAGGATTTTTAGATTTCACCATGGTAAGGTTGTGTGTGTAATGTTGTTAGAGATAGAGTTGAAAACTACGAGTTACTCTAGTATAATCTAAATCATGAACACTACGCAAAAGTTCAAGTTGAAAGACACTTTTGTTTATGCACAATCTTATATTTATAAATTGTTCGATGAATAAATGTTTTTTTTTTAAATTCAAGTGGGAGATTGTTGAAAATTAGTATGAATATTAAAAACAGAATGGTTTCTTAATTTTTGAAACTCTCGATATATTGTTTAGTCTCATATCCTCTATGTAACTCACTGTGGAGGAGTTAATAAGGATAATGTTTGGTCATGGGCTTGAACCCCAAGGGGTACTCACTTTAGTGAATGAGGGAAGAGTTAAACCAATGTTAATCCACTCCACATGCGCGCGCCACCGCCGTCCGACCGGCCGAGTCGGGTCAGGTTGGATAGAGATGAAACATTTCTTTTTGCTGAAATTTTATTTGAAACCCCAGTCTTTTCTCTCAACGTTCCCCACGTTTTTCCCTGATTCTCTCCGTGATTTTCGCCGCCTTTTAAGGCACGTTTTCTCTCTGAAAAGATTTTCAACGAGCCTATAAATACTTGCTATTCTCTGAGTTAAAAGATATATCAAAAGCATTTATTGTTCTCTTCAATTCTCAGAGAGTTTTAGTTTTGTAAAAACAACAATAGTTTTTAGAGTTTCTATTTCAGAGTTTTGTTTTTTGTAAATAGTTCATATTTCAGAGAATGTTTTATTCATTGTTTTTCTGTGATTTCGAGCAAAAGAAAGTAAAGGGTGAATATATTTTCGTTTGTCAACTGTGCATGTGATTGAACGAGACAGATACAAAATTCTGAGCTGTTTTATTCTGGGGACAACGGGGCTATCAAACTGCTTGCACAATCTTGAACAGAGCCGCGAAACGTCTTAAAAAAAGCGAGCTAATCCGCGACTCAACCCAAAATAATCGATAACTGCGTTCCTATTTTAATTTGCAGCAGTTATATTTCCTACAGCGCTACAACCACAACAAAAATAAGTAACAATTGATCCTCAACCTCCACCATAAGAAACCCACCCGAGTAAACCAAAATGGATTCCTTGAGACCCCATTAGCACAAATTGCAATTAAAGAATGGTTAATTAGTAGCTACGGGGAAGGAAGAAAGGAAAGAAGAACGCTTGTTAGGTGTCATGGTAGGCACGTGGGTGTGTTGCCCCTTAATTCAATCTCAAAGGGTCCCTCATATTATTCAAAACTCAAGTTGATGTTGATTGGTCATAAAATGTTTGTTTATACACACTTGGAAGATACATTAAGATTGATTTTGATTAATTTAACATGCTAAACCCAAGATATTTTTTTTAAGAAAGTAATAGAAAATTGAGGGGAACCATTGGGAGATCAAAACTCATCCAACAACACAAACATGGTTTTGTCTGAAACATACTACCTTAGCAGAAAACTAACTCCCAACTTTTGTTTTCAACCCAAAAACGTGTTGAACAAAGGGACTAATAATATTCTATTTATGCCAATTTTCAGAGGAGAGGTTGTTTTGAATCTATTGATGTTCGATTATAACCACTCAATATCAAAGAAGACAGAGGACTGTTCTGTAGATTCTGCAATGCAAGCCATCAATCATATCCACCAGCTGAGGGAGAACAGGTGTATGAGAGGAGAAGCATCAAAACATGTGGTGTACATAGCAGTACAACATAACTTATGGTGCTGGTTGCATTACCCAGACAGTATGACCTCTTTTTCTTATTATGGGTGCTTGTGCCTGACGTTCTATTCAATAGAGTTTTGAAATACCAAACTATATTATCTTAAATGCATTTTGGTAAATATTTATTATGCGTCATACTGACATCTTAATCAGTGATAAAGATATATAAAAAATAAATAAATAAAAGTTATAACGGTTTAAGATAGTTTGTGCACTCCGCAACGTAATCTGAAGAAGGATGAAATGATGAATGGACAAGTAGTTTTCAAGATGGGTCTCCCTGGAGGGAGGGGTCAATATGGACCTAATGATATACTTAGTATTGAATATAGGAATGACCATCTTTGGCAAATGAGTTCATCCAAAATGGAAAATGACACCATCCAGAATCCACGTGCACGAATATGATAAACTAAGAAATAACATACTAATTGTAGTTCAGTTGATCGGACATCCACTCTTTTTGTGAGAGATTGGAATTCGAGACTCACCAATTAGAATTTTGTAAATTTTCGCCTGATTATTAAGAGCACATTTGCTCCACCGTTGATAAGCCTTCGGGTATTCACTCGTGGATTCGAGACTCACCAATTAAAATTTTGTGAATTTTTGTCCGATTATTAAGAGCACATTTGCTCTGCCGTTGATAAACCTTCGGATATTGAATACAGCTGCTTAGATGGACTAGACCGGAACGAAGCGAAATCGAGTCTTCATGTAAAGTGAATGCGATGAATCGTAGCGAAAGCGAGTCTCTATGCGAGATGGAGGCGATGAAAATATTAAGTGACAACAATATTGTAGCATTCGAGTCTGATTTGATTAATCCTATAGGGTCAATCACGTAGCATTGGAACATCAATTAATAAATAAATAATGTCAATGACCCAATTTAAAAAAAAAAAACTAAAGAGATATAGCATCAGATTAATTCAAGGTGACAAATAAAAATAAAATCCATTCTATTGTCTGCAATGATGTAGAGTACAACATGATACAGAAGATAATAATATTTCATTCCACCAAGACCCAGGCCATAACTCCTAATTTATCTGTTCGATCAGCTAATCAAATATGAAATGAAATAACCTACCCTCAACCCAAAAAAAGAAAAAGAAGGATTTGATGACATTCATATTCCCTTGGAGCATTGGAAAAATGAAATGAAATGAAATCAAGCAACTTGAGGATAAATAAAAAAAATATGGAACAACAACAATTAGAGGACTGAAATCAGGTGTTAATTAATACTAGAAAACTACCTTGAGTAGCTAGCTAGGAGAAACGAGATGAATAGCAGCACTTGGATCTTGGCTTAATTTACAGATTCCAAGTATTGCACTGGCCTTGCCCTTGCCCTTGCCCTTGCCCTTCCCACCACCATCACTACTGGAACTCATCTTCTGTTCCAATCGTTTGAGCGAACTGAGAATTCCTATCGATTTAGAGTCAGTTTGATCTCTCCTCCGCTCATTTCACGGTCTCAACAGCCCTAAATATTTAGCTTTTTCCTTAGTCAACACTGCATTGTACTTCTGCTGCTCCGAAGAAGAGCAATCCTGAAACAAACAAAAATCTTCTTGGCAAGATTAAAACATGACAATTGAATTACACATTGATCTACTAGCTAGTTGAGATCTTAGAACAAAGCAATACAGAAATCAGACATCAAAAGAAAGAACACACCTCAAAACTATCATTGTCACGCATCCGTTTTAACGGAAACGCTTGTTTGAACCTTCCAGAAGATTCATCACTACTCGAAGAACTGGCGGTAGGCGGTGGTGGTGGAGCAGAAGAAGAAGACCAAGGAACAACCTGATTATCTCCATCCTCTTCATCGTCATCACTAATGTCACCATCTTCACCACCACCGCCATCACTGTCATCATCGTCGTCATCATCATCATCTTCATCATCGTCCTCTTCATCTTCATCTTCGTTCCTTTCTCTATGACTCTCCTCCTCCGCCTCCGCTCTTCCACCATCTTCGCCACCGCACCTCCCAATACATTTATCACAAACAGAAACAGTGGGTCCGAGTTTCGGCCCCGAAGCTTGCCACGGAGTCGGAGACTGACAAGCGTGGCAAAGAAGACTCCTGGAATGCCTTGCCACTAGGAAATTGGCACAGTGAACCTTGGCGTCGCACTCCCAACACAAGCTCGCTCGATCTGATTCGCAGTACATCCTTGCTGGTGAGTTGCATAGCTCGCAATCTTTCATCTTCTATAAATCTCTACAAATCTCACCCACTCTCTCTCTCTCTCTCTTTCTTCTTCTACACTGCAAGGAAAAACAAAGCAAGTGCTTGGGGAAAATATTGGTGATGATTTTTTTTCTTTGATAAGAAGTAGAGGGGTATTTTAGTCATAAATGCTGCATACAGAGAACCTGGGTTGCTATACGGATGACGTGGAGAGTAATGAGAAGGAGATCTATCTTTCCTACGTGTCAGGTGGGAGACCATCTCGCCCACGTGAATGCTCATGGGTATTGGATCTGACGTGGAAGAGTGGGACCCGGGATACGTAGAAGAGATACTCGCCTAGCATTTTGGAAACAGCAACGGAAGTTATCTCCTTCTCTCTCTATTATGAGAAAGGGGGTATGAGAAAATAAAGAAATTTAATTGCCACGTGGGTGGAGGGTGGTGTGATTTCCGCCATCAGTGTGCCAGTATCTGTTGGAGGATCTTTACGGGTTTTCTCCGCTTTGCTTACTTGGCATCTTCACGTGGAATTTTTCTACATGACATTTTATATTCGTAAATAAAATAAGTTTATTAAAATATTTAAAAATCCGTAGATTCTACAAAAGTCAATATTCTCTAACGAAATTTCATGGATTTGAGGCGGATGGAGCTGGGTGCTAGGTCAGCTACTAAAATTTGGCGCCCATCGCAAATAGTATTGTTTGAACTTCGTAATACAGTAACGGGTTAATTGCATTTTCTTCCAGAAATATATATTGTCAATTCTCTTTTGTCTTCGATTAATATTTATATTGCATTTTTTCTCTCAAACTAACAGTCAACGTGTTTTGATTGTCAAGGCACATCCTAGATTCAAAAAGCTCATATTTTACTACCCAAAGTACTCTTTAATGATCTGACGACTGAGATTTAAAGTTAATGCAATTAAAATCGAAGGCTGAAATTCAAATTTCTACTAAGATGTTGAGATAATTCGCCAACTCCTCTTTCATCACCACTGTCTCCACTTCACCACCATCGTCTTCACCTCAACACCAATAACTCTCACCTCTGTTTCTACTACTACATCTACAGCATCTCAGCTTTTACTACTCACCTTTGCTTCTACTACCCATCTCTGCCAAGTTTTGATGGCAAATTTCAGTCGCAGCTCGTCTTCCTCATCTGCTAGGTCAGTTTTGTTGCAGGGGGAAAGTTAAATTCAAATTTATTTTCAGGGATTAAGTTCCTGCCAGTAATTTATTTTAAGGGGTTAAGTTACTGTTAATTAACAACTCTTAATTAATTTTTTTGCAGATCTCATGGTGTCACAAGCACAATCAAACAAGTGAATAAAATGTTTGAAGTATGCAAGTTTTTGAATGAGTACATATACATTGGATGTTGAAGCACAATGTAAATTTATTTGATGTTCAATGGATGTTCTTGCAACAAAGTTTGATGTTATTTCAATAATGTAAATTCATTTTATGTTAATGGGGTGTTAATAGCATATTTTAATCAAATGCCTTAACATCAATGCAATTTAATTGACACAACATCATTGCAATTCAAAACCTGATATAACACTTTCAATAACATTCAGTACCTAACAACCTGACATAGCACTTTCAATATCATACCATACCAATAAGCATTCATTATCATTTAACAGAACTTGCAACAAACACAAGAGTATATTTAGAGTATCATACCAACACAAGTCTTGACATAACACAAGTGCATCAGTTAGTGTACCATATAAACACAAGTCTGAGATAACATTCTCATACCAACAAACATTCAATACCATTAAAAAACACATAATGACAATGTCAATAAACAAAAAAAAAATTTGTCTTTCACTAACTGCTTTCACCACTGTCTATAATTGTCTTTCACTAACTACTTTCACCAAAATGAGAATGAGTCACCAACTTTCTAAGGTCATCTTCAATGCCTCTTAGGTCTCCAACTACTTTGTCCCCTTGCAAATAGAGTTTTCCCCCTCCTGCCCCTACCATTTCCACGCTGAAACACTGGATTAACTGGTGGTCTCATTGGTGGAGGCCAAACTCCTTGTGCAAATGGCTGAGTTGTGAACATGATACTATAACTGTTGTGTAAAGTTGGAGCTGTAGGCATCTCAGGCTGGAAGTTTGGGGGTTGTGGAGGACATGTGGACATTTCCTTTGGAGGTTCAATGTATATTCTTTCACTAGCAGTCCTTGCACCCCTTGGTTTGTTGTTCATTTCCCTCGTTCATTTAGGCCTTTTAAATGTTTGTTCATCCTCAACAGTCTGCTCCCTAGGAGGGTTTCTACAGGTTTTACTGTTGTGACCATCCATTCCACACTTTATGCAATTCCTGTATTCCCTGTGAACCTCATCTTCATCTTCATCTCTTCTTTTCTGTCTCTTAGGTCTCCCTGAACCTCTTTTCACTAGAGGAGGCAATACTAAGTATCTTGGCTGCCACATAAAAATTATAATCAGACATGGAAATAAGCAAATGATTGTACTATACACAAACAATGAAGATAAAACTTACTTCATCCCATTCACGCATATTTCTTATGTTCGCAATGCCCCTAGAGTATGCTTCCACATAGGCCTTCACAGAATGATAGAGGCTGCAATACCTGCATCAAATGAAAATATGTATATAAGCAATAATATATAAGCAATGATTTATATAAGCAATGAAATATATAAGCAATGATATGGTTACTGAGGTCTCTGATTATATATGCAATGTCAATATAAACAATGACATATAAGCAATGAGAAAATTTATACTTACTCTGCCCACTGAGGTCTTTGATTGACTAGAGTCAAGACTCCATGCACACATACGACACCTGTGAGTTTCCACTGTCTACAGTCACAATATCTAATAGATGTATTAACTCTAAACTTATCACCAATGTCATTATGCTGCACTGTGAAGCCATCACTGGACCCAAACATCTTGAATTGGTTTTTCATTTCACAGTACTTGTCAACTAGCTTTTGAGCCCTAGGTACTAACTCATTGATGTCTCAAGTGCTCCTTTTCACCATTATGTCATACATAAGCCCCATGACAAGCATGTGATAGTTATCAATGAACTTGCATATTGGTTTGTCCCTTAAGTGAATGATCCAGTTATTGAACTTTCACTAAAATTGTTAGTGATATGCTCTGAGCATAACCTAGTGTCAAAATAAGTCCTGCACCAACTCTTCACATCCCTATCAACTAGCCACTGATGAGCTCTAGGATTTCCTTAATCTCTTTCAAGTGGGAGACGCACTCGACCTCTTTGTATGCCCTCGCATCCTTCCAACTTAGTTTCATCAAGAAAGTCCCACCAAAATTCGCCTTCTTGAAGTTCTTGTACATATGCCTAAAACAAAATCTATGATCTGAATATGGAAAGAGTCGCTTCATTGCTTCAATCAATCTTTTTTGCTGGTCAGAGATAAATGTCAGCTTCCCTTCATGCATCTTCAACTGCATCTCAATTATGCTCAGGAAGGTGTACCAAGTCTGGTAGCATTTTGACTGGAAAATGTAAATGGCTAATGAAAAAAAACATTTGTTGTCATCCAAAGCAGTGACTGACAAACAACAACCCCCAAATTTTGTCTTCAGAAAGCACCCATTCAAACCCACCAAGGGTCTACACCCATGCTGCCAATCAAGTAGACTAGCAAAAAAAACCAAACACAGGCCTATGAACCTTTGATCTTCATTACTCGTTGAGCATGTAGAATTGCTTCCTGGGTTTGTTGTCAACAACTCTATGCAACAAGAACGGGCCATCTTGTAACTGTCCTCATAGCTACCTACTATTTTTGCCATCAGTTTCTGTTTTGCCCTTCACCCTACATGGTAGCTGACTTCAATAGTGTTCTCCTTCCATGTCTGTTTCACAAGGGAGTCAGGTGTGATAGATTGGAATTTGGTATTAAACATGGACTCACACTCCTTAGCAACAAACCTAGCATCCGCCGTAGGGTATTTTCCATCAACAATCCCCAGACATGTGTGTTGTTGTCCTATGGTCCTAACACTGATGGTGTGTCCATCTTTGTTTCTTGCTGCATAGTAATGCCATTTGCATTCATCATCTGTACACTTAATTAAAAGTCTATTAGGATCATTCTTCTTAAACCTCATCAGAAATTTCTTTCTTACTGTATATTTCCTCAACCAAAATTTAACATCATCTACTATGGGCCATTCATTCCCAACCTCCAAGACCCATTCCTCATCCTCATGGTGAGCCTCATGATCACTCTAATCACCATAAACATTCTCAGTCTCAACTACAAAATCAGCATGCACGCCTGAAGGTGCCTCATCTTCAGTGTTATGGCCTAAATGATACTCTTTTTCTATTGGAAGATCATCTAGCTCAGCAAACTCAGATGGACCTGCTTCAGATGAACCTGGTTCAGATGGATCTACTTCCTCAGCAGGTCCCTATGGTACTACATTAGGTAGGTCTTCATCTAGTTCTTCTTCACTCAACTCATTATATAACTTCACTCTTGTCTTACTTGACTTTATCCCTTTCTTACTACCATCTTTCTTTGGAGAGTACCAATCACTAGGTTTACTCTTCCTTGGGGTTGGAACCTTCCACTTGGTCCAAGGCTTTTTGGCCCTGCATTTAGGCCTCAAATGAATTTTTTTAGTAGGGGTGGGTTGTGTTACAAGGGCAGGGTCTACATCAACTATAAGTGGGGTTGAAATTGGTTCAGGCTCCATTACACTAATCCAAGGAATGTTGCTTTCATGTACTTGTGCTGCCACTTTAATCTCAACAAACACATGCAAAACATCATTGTCATTAATGTTTCCATGGGTCCAAAAATACATTAAGTATTTATCATTTGTAATGTTCATCCTCACCCCATTCTCGACATAGGTATGTGTTGTTCCAAGGGTTAAGGCATGCTTATGTGGGTTGGGGATAGCTTCAAGGATACTCTTATTTAACTTATCCCAATTCAAGTAATCCCCATGCACTTGAACAAACTATATAGATAACCCATCTTTATAATTACTAACTTTCCAAAGACCATGGATATCTGCAATCTTACTTCACTTTCCATTGTAATGGATTATTAAGTTCCAGACTTTTAGTTCTTGTCCCCATTTACCATTGCTGCAAACACACAAACAAAACAAGATCATACCATTTTCACTGATGCAAACAGAAGACTAAAAACAAACAAACAGAACAAAATCATACCATTTTCACTTATGCAAATAAAACACACAAACAAAAAAAACTATACTAAATCATGCAATCAAACGTGAATAGTAAACTGAAAAAAGAAGACAAGTACAACACTAAACCACTAGCAACACTAAACCACACTAAATGAACAATGTGACTGATTTATGGAATCACCAACCACTGGCAACACTAAACCACACTAAATCACTTTCAGAAACAACATTTTCACTGATGCAAACAGCAACCACCAAATAAACAGTAGAGAAACCCAAATTTGTGCAAATGAACAAAATACTAACAAAATCATACATTCACATCATCCCTTCAAACATGCATTGCATATAAAAGCACCAAAATGAAAACCCTAAAATAGCAAAGAAGACTTACAATATATCACGCCAAGAAGGTTTCACATCATCTTTAGTGTCTGAATGAGTGAAATCTCGCCTCAGATTTGGCTCCTCATCGCTTGGAATCTGACTGAAGAAGTCACCAAAATCACTAAACGAGCTATAATCGTCCTAGTGTATGCTAGAAGCAGTGCTCTCATCATTATCACTACTACTGATTGTGATTTTGACACAAAAAAAACCTTCTTCCCCTTTTTCGTTTTGGGTTTCCTCTTTTTCGTTTCGATATTACGCTTCTTCATTTTGGTGAGAAATTAGAGAAAGTGAAAACTCAGGGAGAGAAGAGAAACGAAAAGGAGAGAATGAAAATGGAGGTAGTTTTCCCTCCACTCTCTGTCTCTTCAATGGTACGAGCTAACAGAGAGTTAATCCAAGCCGTCCACGTGCCTGGTTCAGGTAACAGATGGTTGGGATTGACATGTTATCACATCAGGCGTAATAAGCACGTGAATGACACTCTCGTCATGCAAAATATGAAGAATGGTGGCACGTGAGGTGTTTGACAGTCAAGGCATGTTGATTGTTAGTCTGAGGTATAAAGTGCAATATAAATATTAATTGGAGACAAAGCTAAATTGATTATATGTTTTAGAGGAGAAAATGCAATTAACCCTACTTTAACCAATTTTTTTGACAGACTTGACAACCAAACAAATGATTGTAATGTATATTGATTTCATATAAGAGCATTCCTTGATAAATTTCACGAGTGATTCCATTCTGACATGTTTTGTGACAAACCGGACAATAATCATGATGTACATCAAGCTGCACAACACTACGTATCTAAAGGCACAGCAACAATTGTCACTCGCAAAGCCTTTCAGAGATTAGCAAAACCTGTTTAATAAGAATTAGTGTTTCATTTAAGATTGCATAATTGGGAATATATACATTGGTGGGGGTGGATAAAGTGGTGGCTAGGAATCGAGCAAGTTACTTTGGTGGGGAAACAAAAATAAAGAAAGCATAGAAAGGGAAGGAAGGGAGCATTGCATTTTGTTTGTGCGGTTGAGACTGGTGATGAGAAAGGATACAAAGGTTCTCTGCATTCAGACACTGAAGCAAACGTATTGTGTGCTGTACAGTAATTATGGGCGCCCCCACACACACATAAGGGGAATGTGACGTCAATGTGTAAGCTAAACCATCCAGTACCCACAATAGTTTCTGGATCATCGATCGTATGGGTTCTCATTCCATTTTGCAGGAACCAACCAATACATGGGTGTCTTATTTTAACCATTTTTCTTTAATATTTCAATTAATTAGTTCAACATTCATCATTTGGCATGCCAATGGATCTCGTAAGGTTAGTTTCATTTGCAATACTGGAACTTCAAATATTGTGTTCAGGGCATGCCATCACGCCTTGGAGCATGGAAACCATGAGACGGATGCCTAATGCATGTTAATGTGTCTAGTAATGACGTGCACTAACATATCAAATCAACCAAGAAGAAATTTGATGGAGGGTACGGTCAGAGATAAGTGAACCTAGAGTGATGCTAGGCGGCGAGGAAACGGGCGAGGGAGGGGGTTTGACCCCCATTCCCCTCGAGATTCACATGGGCGTGCATTTCGAGGGGGATGGAGGGTCACACACCCCCCTCCCTCGCCCGTTTCCTCGCCATTTAGAATCACCGGTGAACCTAAACATAACAACCTTCTACAAGGCCTGGGTTTGCTGCTTGGATTCCCTGCCTAGGGGGGTGGCGAAAATACAATTTTGCCCTCTCCCCCCCACTTTAAACACCTTTTTGGAGAAGGTGTTTAAAGGAGGGGGGGGGGAGGGGGGCAAAATTGTATTCCCCCCCTCGGCAGAAAATCCAGGCAGCAGACCCAGGCTGAGGCTGTCTAGAATTTTTGTACATAATATTAGAGACGTGTTGAGGATGTTATGGGTGGTTACATAATTGGGACCATACAATAAATTGGTGCTTATAAACATCATTTTAAGTGGAACCCAAGCTTTAAAATGGAAGGCAAGGGAATCAAATGGTGACTAATGAGATCGATTTCACTTGAAAAATCATGCTACTATTATGTGCAAAATCTCTATCTTCTCTAGCATATCCATATGTCCTGTTGTTAGTTATTAGGTCAGTTGGGAATTGGGAATAACTCCATTACCACTCACACAATAATTTACAGGCCAAATCCTACAAGTGGGGACAAAGACAATTGAAGATATAAATAATGTCTCCGAACTTGACCTAATAATTGTAAGATGGAGAGATGAAGGTTTCAATTCAAAGTTGGTGAATGAATGTCTTGAGTTATCAGCATTGTTTTGTAGGGTCATTTGATTTAAGTAAGCAGTCTGTCATTTTCTTTGTGTGAATTGTGAAGGTGACATTGATTCATTCAAACCGGTGAAGGGGACAGGAAACACATTCAATCACAAGACAAATAGAAATACTGCAAGTTAAACATAGATGGTGTGAAAAGCTTCTCGATGGTCGAACAGGTTTTCGTGGTCCATTTCAACCTCTCACACCGTAGACCTTGACTGCGTCTCCATAAGCCATATATATTTATTGTCATTTTGGCTTCATAAACATGTATTCATGCTTAATCATTGAAGGACAAGCCATATGACTTCCTTCATATTATTATTAATTGGTAAATGGAAAGATAAAAAAAACCACCAAAAGTATTTGGTGAAAAGCTAAAATAAATTATAAAAAAAAAACCTTGAAAGGTTTATGGGCCCGGTGTCGACAACAGGTAGGGCTGAATAAAAAACGGATCAAACCGTTTAAACTGACCGAATCGATTGGTTCGGTTTCGGTTTTAAAAAATTCAAAACTAAAATGGCCGGTTCGGTTTTTGGTTTCTATGTGATTTTAACTTACCAAACCGAACCGATGGAATATGTATAATAAATAATATATATTTTATGTAAAAATATTATAATATGTTTAAAATAGTCGGTTTGTTCGATTTTATTTTGGTTTTATTCCGGTTTAAGTCGATTTGGTTCCGTTACGGTTTGCATTAGGGCTGAAAACCGAACCGACTTAGGTCGGTTTTAAAATTTTCAAGCCGAATCGACCATTAACAAAATCGAACCGATTCTAATTTATGTAATCGAACCGAACCGACTAAAATCGAACCAAAATCGAAATAAAACCGAACCGACCTACTATTTTAAACATATTGTATTATTTATATATATAATATATATTATTTATTATATATATTCGGTCGGTTCGGTTTGGTCGGTTAAAATCACATAGAAACCGAAAATCGAAAACCGAATCGACCACTTCGGTTTTGAATTTTTTGAAATCGAAACCGATACGAACCGAATTTAAACCGAACCAATCTGTTCGATTTAGATCGGGCCGGTCGGTTTAATTGGTTTGATCGGTTTTTTGTTCAGCCCTAGTTTGCATAAATTAGAATCGGTTCGATTTTGTTAATGGTCGGTTCGATTTCGGATTAAAAATTTTGAAACTGACCAAAGTTGGTTAGATTCACGATTTACGTGAAAAATCGAACCGTCGATTTGATTTTCAACCCAAACAACATGGTTTGAACTTGATAGGCCAAACACCAACGGATTTCAAGTATATCTCCTTAACCACTCGGAAACATGGATTTGGTGGGTGGTAATCTCATATACTTAACTTGTATAATAAATGTTTTGTATATTTTAACATCTTCTAGAGACGGACTGGCGATGATTATGTACTTATTGAGCACTGAGGGTTGTTTATTGACCAGAACTTCTCATGTGTTGGCCGAATGAGAGCTTATAATTCGAGAGTTGTGTACCTGCATAAACTCTAATCGGGTATGAGACTCGGGTGAAGACTCTGACGATTTTAGGGATCAGAATAGGATGATAAACTTTAGCGGAAGTAGGAGTGAGTCAGAGAGGGTCATGTTTACTCGAGCTGTTGCTTACCCATCAATGTGGAAATGAGCGTCTACTTGTTTGACAATATCTCTAACAATCTTTGTTGTTATTAGGGGTGGGCACCAGACGGGATGGACCTCATCCCTATCGCATCCCTTTCATTCGAGATAGGGACGGGATAAACCTCGTCCCATACCAAACGGGTTCAGGACGGGACTAGATGAGCATGCACTAATTAATCTTCTAATGAAGATTAACAAAATAATTTCATCTTACATTAGTCGCACACCAATAATGCCAAATTTATGTACATACAACTTTTACAACAAACATAAATTTGTGGAGGGTTACCTTATAATGGAAATAAGTTTGTCAATTGATTAATGGTAGATGGAAGGAGCCCCTCTATAAATTCTTGTTACATATTTATGCAAAAGTTGAAATATTATTCATATAAGATACAATTAGGAGCAATATTCTCAGGTTGTCTTAATAGAAGTTCAAAAATGAAAAATATTGCTCATTTACCAAATCTCCAACTAGATAACTCATAGTGCAAAACTAATCCAAACCATCATTTGTCTTTATTTTCTACAAAAAATAATTATCATATCTAATTAAAGAGTACCAAATCAAGCAAGTAGTTTTCAAACAATAGATGTTTTCATTTAATTTTTAACATATCTTAAACTTTTCTTTAGTAGAGTAGTTAAATTAAAATTAATAATAATAAATAATAAATAAATAAGTTCGGGACATGATCGGAATGGGTTTGATCTATTCCAAAAGAACCCAAAAAATTGGGACGGGACGAGATCGGGATCGCGGGATGGAATGTCCACCCCTAACTATTATTATTGGGTTAGAACTCTACAAATGTGATAGTTGAGTACATGTGCCAATCAAGCTATATCTTTATACATAGTTGATGATACATACAAACGGTTACATCCAATAGCCATACACGTGTCATGATGATCTCGAGGAATTAAGGGCTCCAGCGTCAGTCCAATACTGATCCGACCCAAACGGTTCTAATCCCGTCTAATTCAGTTCGTCAGACGGACCTGAACTCTTACAGCATACTCGGCCCACACGTCTCACAACTATCTTCAATACCCATAAGTCCTACTAAGGCAAGTATCTCGAGGATCAGCTTCGGACGGGCAACTACATCGGATTTTTGCTTCCAACTAGGAAGCAAATACTAGAGTACATTTCGCACAGGGAAACTTCCTTCTACGGATTGCTATTGGATTAGGAACTATCTCCCGCGGATCTAAGAGCACATGACTAACAGGGAACTTCCCTCCTACAGCACGACTCCTAATTAGATAAGGATCTCCATGAAGATCTCATTCATAAACTATGCCTACGATGACCTGGTAGAACCAGGACTCCTGTACTATAAATAAGACATGAGGTTGGTAAGCTAAGGTACGCTACAAATTCTCTATTTATAGCATTACGCCTTCTTTAGATCCCTGTCTGACTTTAGCATCGGAGTGTCATCGGCCGCCTCAATGGTGGTTTGTGGCTCATGTGCGTTACTTGTGCAGGTCAGCAGGTCAACGAGACTAGGTCAAAGCAGGGAGCGGAAAATGACTGCATTAGTTTGGCGTCGTCCGTGAGGACGAAAAAGTTCTTAACTTTTCACTATCGTCGTCTCCCTTAAAAAATCAGAGAGATGGGGACCACTAGGTCATGCAACAATGGAGAATAAGGTGACACGTCAAACGCTCAAGCCGACACAGCACCACAGCTTTCAGCGGTTCCAGTCATGCACGGGCAGCAGATTTATGCCCTCGCGCCGACAACAACAACGACGAACCCCAGAATTGATATGTTGTCATCTCAAATACAACAGATCGCCAATGCGATGGAGGTTCTCATGCGACAAAATTCGCCACCTACTAATGGAGACCAGGAGTAGCATGGACCTCTGTCTCCGGAGGATGGCAGGGAGCAAACACAGGAAATCCAAGCCCCTGCTAGTTCACATTGGACTAGGGGAGGCTGTGCGGCTAACAATGAGCCCGCCGCCAGGGCAGAGAGGCTCGGCCCTCAGAACCCCCTTCGCAAAGGGGTGCATGACCCAGACTTACTGTGCCGCCTTTTCGTCCCACCATTTGTGGACCGGATCATGAATGAGGCCCTTCCGAAAAAGTTCACTCCCCCGAAGCTTGACTTCTTCAATGGAATCACTGATCCACTCGACCACTTGCGCCATTACCAGCACGTAATGACCCTCAAAGAAGGATCTGAGTCGGTGATGTGTAGAACTTTTCCCACTAGCCTGAAGAAGTTAGCACTGATGTGGTTTCACAGCCTTCCGCCGAGGTCGATCCACTCCTTCAAGACGCTGGCAAAGGATTTCCTGACACGTTTCGTTGGGAGCCAGCATTTCTGAAAAGACCCATACTACATATTCTCTGTAAAGCAGAGGTCCCACGAGATTCTCAGAGAGTATGTCACGCGCTTCAACAATGAGCTGACTCTCATTGACGGATACAGCGAACGAACTAGGGACCGGGGGTAGTCAGTAAAAGAAATAGAGAAGGAGACTCCAGGGATAATCTATGTCCTTCATGGAGTCGGACCGAATGAAGACCAATCGTACAAATCTCGCAAGCGAACCTTATTGGAGATGCAGACACAACCCGCAGAAGAGAACAAACGCATCTGCCACTCGAGGATTCAAAGCCCCATTCCCACCTTGACCATTACGGACAAAGACCTCGAAGGAGTCTGAGTGCCGCATAACCTTGCCCTAGTCATCTCGGTCTACTTGCAAGGTGGGAGGTGAAGAGAGCTGGTGGACACCGAAAGTTCGCTCAACGTCCTGTTCTACAGTGTGTACCGCAGTATGGACTTCAAGGAGTGATTACGCACAAACAATACACGCGGTCAATTGCAGTAAAGATTGGGGTGTCGATCCCACGAGGAAAAACGATCTACAAAACAAGGTCAAGGAAGAAAAACTACGCAAAACTAAATGTAAGAAATTTTAGCAATTCTAAAATATGGAATTAAATTTAGTTTAATAAAAATCAAGTTTGGAGAAGTCACAAGGTTCCAAGAATCCCTCCAAGATTTCATGCGCCAACTAGTATTGATTCGCTATGATGACTCGATTACGTGTTTCACATCCCAAACAATATAATCGGAAAAATAGTCTTTAATGCATTAATATATCCTAATGTAAATGGATTTTAGATTTCACTTTTTCTAGAAAACACAAAGGTTGGTCATATGTGATATCCTAAACTTACGATATATCCGGAGACAATAACGTAATAAAAGACGATCACATATAACTAACCTACCAGAATCAATTTATCCTTAAAAATTCCACACATAAGAAAAACGTGACTAAACTTATATGGAGAACAAAAAGACAATCACCGGAATAAAAATCTACGAAGAAATTTATGAAATCTCTGTCACTAAAATAACATAAATTTCTATATTAAATAAAAGCAAGAATCATTAAACACCATTATTCATCGTGAAAGCTTAAAGCGAATCAAATACTAATTTAGTGCGTTACATCTAGGAGTTCGTCTCTTCACCTTGTGTGGAGTTTAGTGACGCATAGTGGAGGTGATAACAGCAACAATGGTGTGGAGTTTCATCGGCATGGCAGCGCGTGGCAAATCAGTGATGCGCACCCTGCTGCTGCTGCGTTTCTACTTTGCTGCTGCGCACACTGCCGCTGCTGAGTTTTGGACAGCGCTGCTGCTGCGTTCTGGACAGCCCTGCTGCGTCGTCGTTGCCGCTGCGTGTCAACCGCTGCTGCGTGTCCACTCCCGGCTGTCCTGCTGCGTACTCTGCTGCTTTGGACAGCGTGTTGGCTGCTGTATTCCGTCATCGCTTCCCCTGCGTTTTTGTTCCAGTCGTCCTCTTTGTTGCAAAGAAAACAAAGAATCCATATATTCTATTGGTTGCTGTCCTCTTTTTGGTTAAAAAGCCCCAAAGTCAATGGGAAATCAAATCTTCATTTCCCCTTCCTCATTGGCTGCTCCTTCCTCCACCAATTTCAATTGGAAACAAACTCCAAATTCGCAGCTCCTCAATTAGAAGACACAACCAATTTCTAAAACCAAATGCCCTCCTATTTCTATTATCCTCTTATTGTATTTATGATAAAGAGCAAACCCCTATTGGGCCCAAAACCAATTGTCAACCAAGGCTGCTGCCGTTTTTGTGTTAATAAGAACTTAGACTCCCTTAGAAGCCCAATTTAAATTGTAAACAAAAGGCTATCCTCTGTTTTTGCTGTTGCTGAATGTCCACTTCGTTAATTTGTCTATGAATCACAATTATTCGCCACGCTAACACACTTTTGTCATTTAAACTCCAAATCCTACAAAAATACAAAAATTGAATAATTAAACTAAAATGCACTATTCGAAACACTAACAAACATAAGTTAGGAGGTATATTATGTAATAATTATGTGAATATCAAGGAGGAAAACCTGTCGCCCTCGAATCACTCACTGATTGGATTCAGCAGGGAGAAATGTTTCTCCTCGGAAAGATAAGGTTAGCAACAGTGGCGGGGGAGCCACAGCTAAGAAAGTCTTGTTTATGGACTTCATGGTAGTAGATGTTCCATCAATTTACAACTTTATCTTGGGAAGACTATGGCTCCACCAGATGGAAGCAGTAGTCCCCACCCTTCACCAGTGCGTTAAGTATACCGCTAACCACTTCGAAGGTACAATACATGTCGACCAACCTATGGCACGAGGTTGCCATTATGCTGCACTGAAACAAATAGAGTGCTCCCAGATCCAAGTGAGTCTTACGGACCAGCCTGAACTAGTACCAGTACCAGGTCGAGTGACTGGAAAGGCACAACAGTCAAGCCATACAGGGGAGGCCGAGGGGAACGATAACACAACCCCCCGACCTTCCGTCAGTGCAGAGATTAACCCCTCTACAGGGTTTACTCTTCAGTAACCTCTGTAACACCAGCAAGTCTCGACATTCCCCTGGAGAACGCTAACTACTCGCAAAGGCCATCCGAGTTCACATCAGGGCCAGGATCAATCTCTCTCAGTCAACAGTTAGACTTTTTTTATTTCCCTTTCCATAGTCAATGCAAAGTTTTAGTTCTTAAAAACTTATGTTATTTGCAATCATTTAAGAAGCAAAGAAAAGATTACGAAAACAAACTCTATTGATTACTCGAAAGATGTAACAACAAGCGCCTTGAGGCGGATACAAAAGACTACATATTACAAGCATCTGAAATCAGTGCGACATGAAGTAAAGACTCGCTTAGACGATTTAACTATGTAAAGGTATCTGAAGAAGGCCATCTAGACCCTTCAATGCGAGCAATCTGCAAGTGATACAAAGATATACGAACAAACTTCGCTCAACCCCTTCCCAAGATAAATACAAGGTATCCGTGGGGATTGAAAGTACTGAGCGACAAAATTGCTCTGTCGAATCACCGCAGGAAAGTGCCCGTGCAACAACGTTGTAGACCTTACAATGGACTGCTGATTTCTTCAAGAGACATCCCACCCCCCTTACAGACTTCCTCAAATGGATTTTGGCTTCCCGAGGGGATGAAAGAAGGCAGATGAGGATGGCCACAAGCAACGATGCCATCAAGGTCTCCCAGTGCTGTCAAGCGAGGCCACCTTTCCCATGTGCGATACCAGGAGTGACTAAGCGCTACCACACCCAGAAGCATCGCACATCGACTAACACTTCGATCAGCCATTGGTTAGTAGCGGGATCAACGCACACACGAACACAAGCGACACGAAGTAACACCAGGGCATCTACCTTGCACTACAAAAATTAAGGCATTTTTCAAAAAAAAAAAATTTCATTGATAAAAATCAAAAAAAATTTGGAAAAAACTTTTAACAAGGAAAAAAATTTGTTATTGGGTTCCTGGAGGCATCCCCGTAGCTAAAGGTTTTTACCATGGAATTAAGTTTCTTGTTGGTAAAACGAATGATAAGTCAAGGAAAAATGGTGCTGGTAATATTGACAACTACCAAGGAAATTCATTGGTAAAAATCAAATATCTTTACCTACAAATTGTTTTGTTGTAAGAAAACTTTATTTACATATGAATATTTTTTTCGAAAAAGCTTAGAATCTTCAAGGAAAATTGTCAAGCGAAAAGGTAACTACCTTTATCATAGAACTTTTTCGTTGGTAAAATGAATATATACCAACGAAAGTTGTCATAGGTACCATTAACAATTACCAAGGAAATTATTTTCAATGAAAAATTATATATCAAAACGATCATTCTCGGCTCTTATACGACCCAATCTACCTCCCAAACTCTTAGGAGACCACCCACAACCTCCCAAACTCTAAGGACACCACTCTTGGTGGTAAGACCCTACTACGAAAATTCGTATATGATTTAATTTATTTTTAGGCTCAACGGGAATCAAATTCCTGACCTATAGTAAAATCTATTGCAATCTTTACCAGTTGAGCTATTTGAATAATTATGTTGTGTGAAACAACTTTATAGCTTATTAAATCAAATTGTTCTTATTTTGTAATAAAAAATCATTGCTACGTATATAATAGGGACCACTAAATAATATTTCGTCACTATAGATTATGACTAAATATTTTCCTGACTAATAGCATTTCGTTGCTAGATATGTTATTGAAATTGGTTATATCTCCAATGAAATAAAATTAAATTGTTGTAAATAAGAAAACGAGCCTTAATAAGAAAGAAAAAAGTTCATGAAATTTTATCAATCTTTAGCAACAAAATTAATTGTTACCTATAATATTATAATTAATAATAAAATAATATTTTATTGTTAAAGAAAATTTATTCAATTTTTTAGATGAAATAATATCATTGCTACTAATAAAAAAGTTCAACGAACTAATATTTTTCCACTGTAAAGAAGTTAGGAGCTATAAAACAAATTCATGAAAAAATATCATTATAAGTAACCAAATAAATCGTTGTAATAACATGGTAATTAATTAAAGAAAATTTAGTTTCATTGTTGAAGAGACACGAACAAGTGTTATAGTGCATTTACCAAAAAAATGTTAGTCAATAATATTAATCTTTATTAGCAATGAAACAATTTATTGTAAATGGTGTCATAATTACTAACAAACTAAAATTTCGTTGACATAAAATTATTTTGTTGCTAAATAATGTTGGTGAAAAATTGATTTTGGAAGGAATATTTTCCGCCAACTCTTTACAAATGAAAGTTGCCAACAAAATAGATTTGTTACAAAAAGTGACAACTTTATGGCTTTTTCAATGAAATTTATTTATGTTAGAAATAATAACATATTAACAAGGAAGATAAAATTTGTTAGTAATTAACACATTTCTTGTAGCGAGTATACCGATTTACAACAAAATAATAATTTCTCGCTATAAAATAGTTAGTGAGCTTTAACGAGAAACAAATTTTCACGAAAGTAATTATCACTTTTTACCTAGAAAACAATTTGCTGCCAACAAGGTTATAATTACCAACAAAATCTTATTTCCTTGCTACAGAGATTTCACTAAAAAAAGATATTGTTTTCGACAAAATAAAAAGCGTTGTCAATAGTGTAACAATTTTCAACGAAATATTACTTTGTTGCTATAATTAATAAACGAGCTTTAACAAGAAAAAAAAAGCTAATGGAAACAATTATCAACGAATCGAATCATTACCAATAATATAATTATTGTCTAGGAAAACATATTTCTTTACTAAAGAGAGATGAATAAGTGTTAATATTTCGTTAACAAGAAAACTAATTTGTTGTTAAATTAGTCTTCTTTAGCAACAAAATATTTCATTCCAGATGATGCCATAATTACTAAGGAACTAGTATTTTGTGGCAATAAAAAAATTTCGTTGTTAAATCAATTTGGCAAGAAATTAAGTTTGGAGGGAATGCTTCCCGCCACCTATTTAACAAGGAAAATTTTCCATAAAATATATTTTGTTGGAAAAAAGTAATAAGTTTATGGCATTTTCAATGAAATTCTTTTTCATTGACAATGATCAAGGAAATTGAAATTCGTAGAAAATTTTTTGTTGGTAAATGATAGATTTCTTGTAGTGTTGGTAAGAAACCCGTACCACTTCTCTGCAATATGAGAAGAAATTACGAGATCTCAACAGATCAACTACGTTCCCACCCAGAACAGGTGACTACGTATAGCAGCAACTATCGTCGTGCCTGATCAGTGCAAATGTCAGAACATTCGAAGACTCCATTGCTAAAGATCTCCCTTCAACCTTTGGAAAACCCAAAACATTTTCTTCAAACAAGAACATTACAGAAGATAAGCTCTGCGAAAGATAATGCCTACAACGATTGAAAAACACCATTATATAGGCATAATGGTTCACCAAACGGGCACTTCTGCATTAATTGCCAAATATTAAATACCGTATGGGAAGTGAAGAGACGGCGGTTCCCAAGGAAACTGCGCAGACCACGTTCGTTCAATTAATGGCGTTGCACGCAACCCCATCAATTGAGAGGGAGTAACTGGTACTCAACTGTTCCGCAGCTTACGTCGTACACGTGTCACCGCGCGATCTATGTCGTACACGTAACGCGACAGTATAAGAAACCCTGACTCTTCCTCTGCCGGCCCAGAGGCTCGACCCACCATTCAATTAGTATTCTGCTACATGCTTGGCACGAGCACAGATCCAAATCAGCATTGACGCAAGGATCATACCTACGGATCGCTGTTTGTTTTAAGGTAATGTTTTCCACACAATGCACAACACTAGCGGACATAGGTTCACACGCCCTCCAGCAGGCGGAACCTCTTTCTAACCAGACAAGCTTAGTCAGTCTAGGCTGATGACGATAGCTTCTGGTTCATCCTGATACCTAGTTCGCCTAGAGCAGACCCTGATGGTTTAGGAAGTGGGAGTCTAATTAGCGCTATCACGCCTAGTGTCGAT
Source organism: Berberis vulgaris (assembly GCA_963556465.1). NCBI lineage: Eukaryota > Viridiplantae > Streptophyta > Magnoliopsida > Ranunculales > Berberidaceae > Berberis > Berberis vulgaris. The sequence goes on from OY747128.1 coordinate 75,191,193, forward strand.
GACTTGTCAGGGATCATTGTCCCCTTTGCGGTCAATGATCGCCGAACTCGATCAGGTAAGCATAGCTGGTGACTACTGGCAACGAAAGCTTCTAATCAAAGCTCATACCTGTAGCTCCTACTTCACGGGCGTAGATGGTTTGGAAGGTGGGAGCCTAGGCAGTCACGAACTGATTCCGACGGCTCACCACGAGCCCACTGCTTTTCAACGTAGCCGCCAAATTACCAACCTTGAACTTGTAGCCCCACCGCGTGGGTGTAAATAGTTTAGAAGGTAGGAGCCTAGTCGTCCCGAACTAATTCCGACGGCTCACCATGGGACCACTGCTTTTCAGCGTGGTCGCCAAATCACCAACCCTGGAATTGTAGCCTCCACTGCGCGGGTGTAAATAGTCTAGAAGGTGAAAGCCTAGTCAGTTGTGAACCGATTCTGATGGTTCGCCATGGGACCACTGCTTTTCAGCGTGGCCGTCGAAAACTCCTAAATTTGTAGTTTGATTCGCACAGGTGTAGATGATTTGGACAGTGGGAGCCTAGTCAGTCCCGACTTGCCACGGGACCAGTGCTTTTCAGCTCGATCACCGAACCCCTTAACCTCAGACTTGTAGCCCCCATCGCGCGAAAGTGGATGGTTCAAAAGGTGGAAGACTAGTCAGTCCTTGACTGATGTCGATGACTCGCCACGAGACTATTGTTCTTGAGCGTAGTTTTCCAAATATTTACTCCCAAAACCTGTAGTCCATATTGTTTGGACATAGATGGTTCGGAAGGTGGGAGCCCCAAGTAGCTCTCCACACAACCACCGCTGTCCTTCAAAACAGCGGTCGCAAAGATGAATCTAGTTGAGTTAGCGTCTTCACGCTCAAATGAACTGCTCATTCTAATATTAGCAAAGGCCACTCGTGCCAATACATAGATCATCCGGCCAGTGCCCGAGTAAATGCTACATAGAATGTCAACCCAAGCTTACGACGCCTAACTCGGCACAAATGCTCTGTCACATACGCTCGACCATCGCAACTCACCCATAGCAGCAGCTGCAGCCGACCAATCAGACAAGCAAGGCAAGCCTCAAGTAGTTTACCTTGGGGACAAGACAGCTCGAGCAACCCAACCCCCAGCTAAACTGTCTGCAACGTGGCCACTATCAAACATGACTACGTGACAATGATCCCAAGTCATTTGCAATGTAAAGCGGTCAAGCTCTCTACTACAGATAGACCACTCGGTGTCCTATTAATTCAACCAACCCATGTCAAAGGAAGACGACAAGGCAAAACGAAAAACATGCAATAGAGACAACAAGCACAAAACTAATAAAACTGTTTTCATTAACGGTACAAAAACAGAAGAGCTAGGCCTATTGGAGGAAGGAGCATAAGCTGCGTCCGCACGCACCATGGCTTTGACATCAGGGCCCGAACTGTCTTCCTCATCCGATGACACAAAGGCAACAAACAAGTCTACATACAACATTTTCTTATAATGGCCGAGGTCCCATTTCGGATGTTCTTTCTTCATCAATGCCAGTAGCTCTAGCCTACCGTGAACAACCCAACGGAACTCACATCTGCCTTGTTCCTGCAGATGCTCTTCCTCCTGCGCCTTCGAGTCAGCAAGGTCACGCTCCAACAGCTCCAACTTGCCAGTCAGCGCATCAACTTGAGACTTCTCCGTGGCCAGACTGTTCTTCACAACACTGAGCTCATGCCACTCCAGTTCAAGCCTAAGAATTCCTTGCCTTTCGAGCATTGAACTCTACATCGGATTCCAGTTGCTGTTTCTAAGCAGCCCAGTCAGCCTCCTTCGAAGCATTCTCTTCAGCAAGATACCATAGTTCAGAACACGCCTTAGCCTCAGTTTCCTGCGTAACCTCTACGTCTCGGCGAATTTGGCTCAACTCTTGCTTGAGTTCGTTTCTCTCGGACATCGCCTATGCCAGATCACGCTCAAGGGCCTCCAGACGAGCCCTCTTAGTCTTAGCGGCCACGGTTGACTGATTTAGCCTCTTCTCCTCAGCCTGCTTTTGCAGCCGCTCAATTTCATAGAGCACATCAGAGTACAATGCATGCATGTGCTAGAAGACATGCTCCATGGTGTATACCCTCTCACGAGCCACCTCGACTTCCATCCCAGCAACAACCACCTGGCTTAAGTGAGACATACCCAGCATAAGGTACTTTAAACCCTTATCTATACACCCTTCCAGCGTATCCTCCTCGGGCTTCAAAGCGCAATCCATCAGTCAGCTCTGGCGCCTGCTTATATGCTTCCTCGAAACATACTCCATATCAACCTTTTGGTGCTAGACCTGAGAACTCATTTTTACCATGTCTAGAGCAAACAAGCTTATCCGCGCATCTGAATGAAGCTTTTTCAGATCAGGAATCACACAGACACCACCCTTCGCAATTGCCACTATTCCCAGGCTCTCCTCCGCGGCCATTCCCTTGTCATGAGCAACCGACCCTTTAGTAATAGATGGATCGACAGGGTCTGGAGGAAGAGGAGGAAACAAATTATCCAAAGGACCCTCCAACACTTCTAGCTGTGGCCTAGAACGAGATGGTGAACAACACGGACTAAAAGAAACTTGGTGTAATACCTGTGTTTAAAAAAAAAAAAAAAGATTTCGGTCAGGGGTGTATTCAGTAGAGGTGGTGGGGGCACATAGCCACCCACCTTTTAAGAGACACCCCTCCTTTCTTTCTTCTCATTCTTTTCCTTTTTTCTTCTTTAGTGCGAGGTTCTCTCACAGCGACGCTGTTCGCCTAGTTCATTCGAGGAGATCAAGCGATTCCTTCGATTGTATCCAACAGAGATCCGCTTTTCACATCCCACTTCTGGCAGAGCTCTCAGCAAGCTATGGGTACTAGATTGGACATGAGTACAGCTTATCATCCACAGACAGATGGCCAATCTGAGCGAGTGAATCAGGTAGTGGAAGACATGCTTAGAGCATGCACTTTAGACTTTGGGGGCAGTTGGGAATATCACCTACCGTTATGCGAGTTTGCGTACAAAAACAACTAAACGTAAGTATTGGCATGGCACCATTTGAGGCACTCTACAGACGACCGTGTAGGTCCCCTGTTTGTTGGGCAGAGATTGGAGAGTCAGTTGTGATGGGGCCGGATGTGATCAGAGAAACCACTGAGAAGATTGAGCTGATTAGAATGCGTTTGTTGATAGCCCAGAGTAGACAGAAGAGTTACGCTGATAGGAGGCGTAAGGAGTTAGCTTTTGATGTTGGTGACAAGGTTTTTCTGAAAGTTTCCCCGATGCGCGGAGTTGTTAGGTTCCAAAGTCGAGGGAAGCTTGCACCGAGGTATGTAGGGCCATATGAGATTACTGAGAGGATTGGACCAGTGGGCTACAGATTGGCTTTGCCGCAGAGTATGTCAGGTCTCCACGACGTGTTTCACGTATCCATGTTGCGAAAGTGTTTGGCAGACCCGTCGCAGATTATAGAGGCCGCTGAGGTAGAGATTTCTGATGAGTTGACGTATCCAGTGAAGCCAGTAGCCATTGTTGATGATGATGTGAAACAACTTCATCGGAGGACAGTGAAGTTAGTGAAGGTTCAGTGGAGCCACCGAGCGGGTGACGTGACTTGGGAGATGGAGGACCAGATGAGATAGAAATACCCCAAGCTTTTTGCCTAAGTTTTCTTGTCGTGGCTTTTGTCCGATCTCGAGGATGAGATCTCTTTTAAGGTGTGTATGATGTAATACCTGTGTTTTAAAAAAAAAAGATTTCGATCAGGGGTGTACTCAGTAGAGGTGGTGGGGGCACATAGCCACCCACCCTTTAAGAGACAAACCCCCCCTTTTTCTTTCTTCTCCTTCTTTTCCTTTTTTCTTCTTCAGTGCGAGGTTCTCTCATAGCGACGCTGTTCGCCGAGTTCATTCGAGGAGATCGAGCGATTCCTTCGTGGAATTTCGCCCATTGTCCTTCATTTCTTCCCCTCTTCGTTTCTCTTTTGGTTTTTCGCAAAAAAAAAAATCAGTTTCACATTTGGGTTTGGTGTTGGATTTTTTTAATCGGTTTTCGTAGCTCCGATCAGCCGTGGAGGGGCCTTGGTGGCGTCATTTAGAGCCCTTAGAACCGACATGCAAGGTTGATTTTGGGGTTGGCCGAATTTTTCAAAAAAAAAACAGGGTGCATGTTCGTTTTGAGGGTTCTTCGGAATGAATCCGGGCTTTGGGTGCGTGGGTGAGCCTCACATTCGTGACTCCGAGTGTTTTTAGACCCATTTCCGGCCTGTTGTGCGGTTTGGAGGCGATCAGACCGGAGTAGGGAGGGTTTCGGCGCGTTTTCGCCAAACTTTGGGTTTCGGCGGGGTGTTTGCCGATTTTTTTTTGCCTGTAAGTTTTTCTTTCGTCACGCTCCGCTTGTAATTTATTTATTTTTCCAGTTTTCGGCTAGTTTGCTCACATTCGAGTCCGCCTTGCAATTTTAAATTTTTTTTGTGGTCTCGCATTCGTGGTTTCGGCGAGTTAGGAGCTTCGACCGGTAGGAATTGGGTTTTGAAAACCCATTCCGCCCAGGTGAGTGGAACTATAATATTTATTTTGAGAAATAATTATTTGAAATCCTGAATTTAAGTTTTACATCAAACCGTCGATTGTGTACAATTGAATCCAAATATGAAATTTGGGGTTTTCAGATATTTCGATGTTTGTGTTGGTTATTTGTGAATGAATTATGTATTGGGTTTCTTGAAAGCATGATATACTTGAATGAAATCGAATAGTGAAGAAATTTTGGTATGATTAGGCTTTGGTGAAATGACATGGGACTTGTATGCTTTGTTTTCGAGTTTGTATAGTATGTCATGTTTTACCGTGGATTTCCGAGTCTTGAGCATGTACGTTACTCGACTCGAATAAATTTATCGTGGTGAATTGGGTCATGTTGGGACCCTGGCATGTCGTGGTTTTATAAAAATTGCCGAATTGATTATGATTGCACGTCTGTTACCTTTGATTATGTACAGACTCGTCATTTGTGCATGTGGATGTTAGTGTAAGTGTATTTACCCCGTTATAATGTCTGTTGTGCCGATGCTTAGGAGCTTGCTCGCATCGTGAGTTGGATGGTGCTCGAGATGACTCGCACCAGACATTGTGGACGCTATTGCATGTGGCAAGCTTGCTGAGGTGCGGTGAGCTCCCACACGCACTTGCCACTATAGAGTGCAGTAGGACGGGTTCCGGAGGACGTGCTTTGGAGATTACTCGCTTTCCCTCCCAGCGCGCTTGAGTTTGATTGTGTTAGGTTGGCTGTGTTAGGCCAGTCGTTCAGGATGTTGGAGTTTGTATCCTGGCAGATAGCACCCCATTAGGATACAAACAAGCCCGAAGTGGTACTAGTGCACGTTGTGGGATGTGTCTGGGTGAGACACATTCGTAGGGTATGCGGATACCTACGATATGAGACACTTATACAAAATTTTACAGGATGTTTGGTTTCGACTTGATTGCTATACCTAGGAGACTAGGAAGAACTATGAGATTGTCTTTATTTTCATCGCTTGATATTTACCATGTTTGAATCACGTGTAATGATCGGCATATATCGTAAACTTGTAGTTATTGTTGAATCTGAAATGCTTGTGTTGTTGCTTGAACTTAGAATTATTATCTTTAGAGACACGGTGTGATTTAGTCTTTAGAACTTGTTACTTATCATTTATTGTCTGGCATGAATTTTCCTGGTATAGTATTCTGTTATTTGTATTTAGTTCGCTCGCACCAGCTAGCTTTGTGCTTTGCTGACCCCGCAAGGGGTGTGCTTCTATTGGAGTGCAGGCAGTGTTGGTGTTCCTGCTGATCGTGGCGCTTAGGCCCTGTTTTCCGTTGTAGGCGCGTTTTGTGCTGTTTGGTCGTGTCCACCCTGTACGGGTATGTTTTGCTTCCTCTGTGTTATCAGATGTATTATATTGTTATACTAGATGCTTGTATATTGGTTTTGTCGCTATGACTCTGGTGGGGCGAATAAAATATACTTATTTTGTTCAAATTTTTATCGTAGTTTTTATTTCCGTTTCATTCTCGTATCAAGAATGTGTTGTATTATGATGTTGTGGCCGGTTACGATCCGCCTATGTTACTGGTTAGTTCACGCATTGGCACGTTGCGATTCACGTGGCGGGTCGGGGCATGACACTTGACGGTGCGCCAATGGGACAACCAGATTCTACAACCTCAGATAGATCTTCACAAAAGCCTTTTACTGAACAATCCTGTGCGAATTAGCACCGGCAGAAGCCGCCATTGCAACTCGCACTAGACACTCATTCAAAGCTTCGACCTGCGCATCACTAAGATTCGATCTGTCTTCAATCCCTACAAACCGCAGGTAATCCTTCTCCCACTAGAACACATCAGTCTCCTCCTTGACAAGTTGATCAGACTCACGCACTTTTCCAACTGGAGCGGGTCGTGCTGAAGGCAACCCAATCCTGACACGGCACCTCTTTGAACTCACGAAAGAGGCAAACATTTCAGACAACTCATCCACGTCAAATAGAATAAAGGCTTTGGTCCCAGCAACCTTCATTTTCTTAGCGGGGACTCCATTTTTCGACTTAACTCGCGATGCTCGGTAAACAGTGGGGGCCATGTGCTAGTTGTCCCACAACTTACTACGAATGAAGTTAGGGACGCTTATGACATCCACCACGTTTTTCGTCGACAAGCCGCGAAATGTCTTCATAGTGTTTTGCTCCTCTAGAGTAAGGGGAGTAGTGGGAAACCTTCCTGCAATCAAGCATACCGAAGTAAACAAAAAAACTAAACTTACGAAACGACCTAAATTCTCGTTCGAGCGGACGACCCTTACACCGAAAATACTTCGAATCCGTGGGAGCTAAGAAACAATACTTTTGCCTGAACTTGAAATCATCGGGCAGATTCACGAAATAGGCCGGTGATGTCATCTTACAGATGGCGTTACCCTTCAGCCGAGGGGAAGTCAACAATTGGATTACACGTAGAGTCACGCTGACACCAGCCTCCTTCGCCCTGATCAGGATGATCTTATATCCATTAGGCCCCAATTGGGCCGGAGGAATCCCCAGAAGATACTACGAATGAAGTTGGGGACGCTTATGACATCCACTATGTTCTTCGTCAACAAACCGCAGAATGTCTTCATAGTGTTTTGCTTCTCTAGAGTAAGGGGAGTAGTGGGAAACTTTTCTACGAAGAAACCTTCCTGCAACCAAGCATACCGAAGTAAACAAAAAAATCGAACTTATGAAGCGACCTGAATTCTCGTTCGAGCAGACGACCCTTGCACCGAAAATACTTTGAATCCGTGGGGGCTAAGAAACAATACTTCTACCAGAACTTGAAATCATCGGGCAGATTCACGAAACAGGCCGGTGACGTCATCTTACAGACGACGCTACCCTTTAGTCGAAGGGAAGTCAACAATTGGATTACACGTGGAGTCACGCTGACGCCAGCCTCCTTCGCCCCGATCAGGATGAGAAGGATGATCCTATATCCATTAGGCCCCATTTGGGCTAGAGGAATCCCCAGAAGATCCAAGAATTCCCAAATCACGTCCAGAACTGGAAAACACACTCCAGTTTGAAGAATCCCACGATGCAAATAGATGAACCTTGCCGGTGGCGGCATTGGTGTCTGATCACCCTTCAGGACATACAGTGGCTGGTCTTCAAGGACCCCAAACTTCGTACGAATTTCAGCAAGGCCAGGCTCAGAAAGCAACCTATCTTTGAAAAACTCCAAGCCCTTGGCCAAGGTTATGTCATCAAGAAGATTTTGTTGAGCCATGAAAAAGACAAACAGAGTGGTAGCTTCAAAAGCAAGGAAAATAGAAGAGTCAGACTTTGCACTACGGATGACCTAAATAGGGATTAGGTTCCCGCCTATTTTTCGCTAAATCGATGCACGTTCAATTAATGCAGTGCGTGGCTCAAGAAACGATTCAGACTCAATCATCATCATAAGTGACATATCTTTTCACGAGATGACTTAACGAACCGATGTGACAACCCACTAACTCTGGAAGAGTAGCTGATGATACATAAAAATGGTCACGTCCCTGAGCCATACATGTGTCATGATGATTTCGAGGAATACGGGCCCTAACGTAAGTCCAACACTGATTCGGCCCAAGCGGTTCTAAGCCCGCCTAATCCAGTCCGCCAGACGGACTTGAACTCTTACAGCATGCTCGGCCCATACGTGTCACATTTATCCTCAATACCCATAAGTCCTACTAAGGCAAGTATCTCGAGGACCAGCTTCGCTCTTTGCTTCCATATAGGAAGCAAATACTAGAGTACCTTCCCAAATCACTTATCTCGACGCAAATCAACGATGCTTGGCACCCACCAGGCAGGGTACCAGGCATCCTAGATTTTCCCCCCAAACATCGTTGATGGACTAAAGAGTATTCAATTACTTGATCTCTTGCATAACTCACTTATAGGGAATATCCTGAGAACTTCACAACACTTCCGAATCTAAAGTTCATATCTTTCAGCCAAAACCAAATCATTGGAAAAATTACAAGTGGGTTTAAGACCCTGTAAGTTTTCGATCTCTTCGAACCTAATTAACGGTTCTATCCCTGAACAACTTAATGGAACTATTCTCCCTTACTTAAACTTATCAAACAACAAGCTTTTTGGACCAATTCCGATTGAATTCGCTAAATCTCTCCCTTCCAATTTAACAACTAACCCCTCCTTCAACAATCTCATCGCATAAATCCTAGACTCCCCTGCTTTCAAACCTAAAATCCTTTTCCGAAAACCTTGATCTCTGCGACAAACCTCTTCGACACCCATGCACAATTCCTTCTACCGAGGGGATGGAGCATGAGCAGAAAGTGAAGTCGATGAGGGGATGGGGCGTGAACAGAGAGTTAATAGGTGAAGTAAGGAGGCGTGAATAGAGAGTGAATGGGTGAGGGAGTGTGAGCAGAGTGAGTTGATAGTGAGATGGATGAGTGGATGGGGCATGAACATAACGTGAGGTGGGTGAGGGAGGGAGGAGGCATGAGCAGAGAGTGAGATGGGAGCGGGGAAGGAAAATAAAAGAGGAAGGGGCGGTTGACATGGGATACAATCAGAGGTGGTGAGGAGGGTTTACAAAATAAGGAAGGAAGGAAAAAGGAGTGGATTATGAAAAATGTTTTTAATAACCATTAGATTTTCTTCAAGATACGCTTTATCATTTTAATTGTGCCCCTGACTTTACTTCGAGATGAGTTGTTCGAGATACAAGACATTTAATCTCAATCTTGAATTTGTCAAGGGTTTTTGGTCAGACATATTGAAACCAAACGGTGATAGCACATTGACAGTAGTCTTGGAGAGACTATTAATGATAGGGGTACTAGCTTAGTAGTAGACTTCATATAAATAAATTAAAAGAAATCCTACAAAACATGAAGAAATTTGTTAAAAAAAAATATAACTATTTATTATGGGGGGCAAATAGCAAATAGTGACTGCCTTTAACAAAACCTTACAAATATTTGGGGTGGAAATAATCAATTTTGTAATTTGATCGAGCACTCTAGCTCTGACATACCCTTCCGAACTAACTGAGCTTTTGGCCTTTTTCTCTCTCGTTCTTGATACTTTCATGACAGGTATCCGATAACGTCAATCATTTGAAACAACTGGAATCAAGAAGGTGGAGAAATGTCCCCAAGGACGTTTGCTTCAATCCAATGGGTCTCTCCCATTCAATCGAGGATCGTTTCTGCAAACCCTTTTCAGAACCCAAATCAAAGACCTGCAAAGCATCAAAGAAACCCTTTCTCGATGCTCATTTACTGGGCATTATGGTAAGTAAGCTTTCTTTTGAAACTGGTCTAAGTAAGCTTTCTTTTGAAGCAACAAACTAAAAGATTTCTTGAAGCAACACACGAGAGATTTTTATGAGTTTCACAATGATGGAAAAGATATATTGTAAACATCGATTATGTGCAGTTAACTTAGAATGAGAGAAATCAATATACATGTTACATATAAATAATTGGGTCTGCAGATCAAATATTTGATGACTAGTACCTTGAATTTTTGCTGTTGGTAAATCGTAAGATTTCGTTAGTTGAATTGGACTCATTTTCAATAGAGTATCTTGCTAAAGACGTGGTGTTGAAAGAAACCCAACAATACTTGGATCTGGGTGATTTCGCATGGGTTTTGTTGTCCAGTGTTTGCAAATACATTTGGTACCTAATTTTTATTTTCTTCTTATAAGGGATTTTAAAGATGTATAATGTGACACTACTGGATACCAGCAGTATTTGTATCCTTTTACTATTGAAATGACCAATTTTATTCTGGTATTGACATATGAATCCTTGGTCCTATACTGTTTATTTTAGTTTCTCCACAAGCATCCTAAATTCCAGGTGGGCTAGTCTGAACAGGCCCTTGGATGATCATTAATCAGGTCAACCATTTGTACCATGGCATAAATAAATGTCCATACATTAATTTATGTAAGGTTCTGATATCAACCTGTAATTATTGTATTGGTTTACGATCATCTTAACTCAACCCTTCAACTATTTGGTGGCTCTTAACTTAGTCGAAAGCTCATACTAGTAGTTCTATTTTTTTTTTTAAATTTTTAATTTTGAATGAGGCAGTCAGGTTGTATTACTCAGAAAATGCGTATATGAATTCTCAACTGTCAATTCACTTAGATAATAGATATACTATATTGTGGTCTACTTCGTTAAAGTACTAAGCAATTCCGTGCTTGATCATTTAGTAATACTTGAGCTAGTATGATGTTATTTTGTTCTCAAGAACTTCATCGTCCATCAGCGTGATGGAAAATCCAGAATTAAGTTCTCTTTATTCATTTTTATTCCTTAGTTTCTTATTTTTTCTGCGAATTTGTGCAAGCATAGACTCCATATCTCCAATTCAATCAATCAAAGATGGCCAAACACTAATCTCCAAAGGTGAAGTATTTGAGTTGGGCTTCTTTAGTCCTGGAAATTCCAGTAACCGCTATGTTGGGCTGTGGTATAAGAAAGTCTCTGGTAAAAAAGTAGCATGGGTTGCTAACAGAGAGAACCCACTATTGGATACCTCAGGAGTTCTGAGGATTGACCAGGATGGAAATCTTGTGCTCTTGGATGGAAGACATAACACGGTCTGGTCAACAGGCCTCCTACTTGAATCCAATAATTCATTGCGGTACTCTCAGATGTAGGAAATCTTATTCTTTCAAGAAATCAGTTGAGCCAAACCTACAAGTTATGGCAGAGCTTTGATCACCCCTCAAATACATTCTTGCCGAATATGGACGAGTGGGTGGACATCAGAACCAGGAAACAACATTCCATTACTTCCTGGAAAAATGAGAATGATCCATCCCCAGGCGATTTCACTTTGGTGATTTTCATTGCACAAATACCACAATCCTTTATTCTAAATGGATCAGGTAGATATTGGAGAAGTGGAGAATGGGATTGTACTAGATATATTGGTGTGCCTACGATGAATTCTACATACTTTGATGGTGCGCAATATACTTTAGACTCTTCTCGAGGGGTGTTTTCATTTTCTACACCCAACAATGATGTTTCAATAATCAACTTGGATTCTTTGGGTATGCTTAGAAGAATGAAATGGAAAGCAGACAACGAAGAATGGAAAGTTCTTTGGAACGCACCTCGGAGTCCATGTGATGTTTATGGTCACTGTGGACCTTTTGGAAGTTGTGATAACTTGCATTCACCAATGTGTACCCGCTTGAGAGGGTTTGAGCCAAAAATTCTCGAGGAATGGAATAATGTGAATTGGAGTGGTGGATGTATTAGAAAAAGTAAACTTGAATGTCAGGGGAGGAATGCTAGTCTGGATGAGCGGATGGGAGATGGTTTTGCACCACTAAAAGCCATGAAATTGCCGGATTTTTCATATCATTTGAATGCTCAAGATGTGAAGCAATGTCATAGTATTTGTTTTGAGAACTGTACTTGTATAGCTTATGCTTGTGTTAACTTGATTGGGTGTTTGATCTGGGGCGGCGAACTTATAGATGTCCAGAAGTTCTCTTTTGGTGGAGAGGAGCTTTTCCTTCGCCTCGCACGGCAAGAATTTGGTAAGTGATTTTTTTTTCCCTAGGTGATTGGTTTCATAATGAGATCTAGTGGTCCCTGGATCTGAATTTGAATCAATTCTAGAGAAAAATGTTTATAAATATAATTTGTAGTCGGTAAATAGTAAAGCAATTTGATTATAATTATATTCCACATTTCCACTATTGCCCCACAGCATGGATCAATACTATAGGTACTGAGTCTGGAGTCGACTCCCCTTGTCCATGTCCTCGACCACTTGACATATGACATGTCTTCCCTTTCTAATAACTCAAGCTTTCAGATTAGGCTACAATTTAATATCGTATTAGAGCTTAGCTTGAGAGGTCATGGGTAGCACTGCTGCACAACTCAAATGCTGAATATGTTGTAGTGTTTTCTAATCCTTGCTCATAGGAGGGATATTGAGACTAAACTTCACTCCTATTGTCCCTGGGCCTAGACTGCTTGATATATGCTAGTTTTGCCTTCTCTAAGAACTTAAAGTTTTTGAGTAAATGGTGATTTGATAATAATGAATATTATTAAAGCAAAGAAGAATATCACAAAATGGTGAACATAAAAAATGAATTTTTTCAAATAGCTTTTAAAGTGCATAAATTTTATGTTTGAAAAATGCAGATGAACACAAAAATACCAAGGTGATCATGTTTGTTTCTGTCATTGGAGTACTTGGCATCGTTGCCTGCGCCTGCACCTGCATACTTTGGAGATGGATGATAAGACAGAGGTTTGGTAGCTTTTCATACTTGTAAGGAACATGTTTTAACTTATCGGCACTTTCAAGTTATTTATTACTCGTTCTTCATAACCAGGGAAGAGGAAGAAAAGTATGGAAATACTGCCAGTGGTTGTGAAAGATGACACCAAAGAATCTTCAGAGTCAACAGAGCTTGGTGAAAGTAGAGAGCTAGCAGTTTTCAGTTTAAACAAGCTAGCCATTGCGACAAACAAATTTCATGTAGCAAATAAGCTTGGACAAGGTGGCTTTGGTTCAGTTTACAAGGTAGTTATTGCTCCACATCACTAATTCAGGGTATTGTTAAGCTGTCTCTTGTACTTGAAACGATAGAACTGCTTCCTTGGAGACTCACCTTAAATCAAGCCCAATTTGAACAGACAAAACTGCATGGCAATGCTTCCAGCCTTCCACCCCCCCACCAACCACACACTAAAATTTTTGTCACCCTTCAATGCTTGAAGAAACCATTAAAGTTCCCTGTTGAAAAGTGCAAATTTCTGAAGCAATAGCACTTTTTACCTTTTAAGGGGTTCTTTCGACTTATAAAACATATATTTATTGTTTGTTCTACAAAAGTACAAATATTAAATTTTGGCAAGTACTTTTGAGTATTTGTTCTGCATGCCCGTGAGCTTGGAGTTTAGGATTTTGAGTCACAATGTAAATCAATATGTGTGAGCACCCAACCTAATTTTAACTTTGTAGTCTGCTTCAAAAAATTTGATTATTACCTGCAGGGGATATTGCTAGATGGACAAGAAATAGCTGTCAAAAAAGCTCTGGACAAGGCTTAGAGGAGTTTAAGAATGAAATGCTGGTGATTTCCAAGCTCCAACACAGAAATCTTGTCAGGCTTTTAGGCTGCTGCAGTGAAGGGGAAGAAAAGATGCTGATCTATGAATTCCTGCCTAATAGAAGTTTGGATGCATTTTTGTTTGGTTTGACTTCCTGAAACTTTCTGATTTGTATATGCATGTTTATATGATTGCAAAATATAGAACTTATTAGGTTTTGAGTGGTTGATTAATTTTATATCTTTATTTCATGGATAAAGTGAATTTTCGTATAAGGGCATTATTTTAGGAACATATTTTTGAGTTAGGTTGTCATAAGAAGGTGCGAACCTACAGAGGGACACAACTCCCTCCCAATTAAAAAAAAAAAACCTAGCATTTTTAAATTATTTAATATAAATATAAAAACACGATATTATAAAACTTTACTTATAATATATATTAACTCTTTGGTATAGTGGTTGGTATTTAAAACTCCATCATTAATGATCCAAGTTCAATTCCCATGGAGCGTAAATTTTTTTTATTCTTTCTAATTGTTACCATTCCTGAATTTTGTTTTTCTATAAGATGTTTTAATACAATTATATGAATAAAATTAAATCCAAAATATTTATGTAATTAAAATCTAAGATAACAAACTATAGAACTCAATGAAATTATATATCATTATTCAACTCATAAAATTTAGGGATTGGACTGGCTCGTAAACACCCCTCTCCCCAAATATTTTTCTATAAATTTGTAATTAGGTTCTTATTATGCTCACACATTTTTTATCTTACCAATTAAATTTACATACTTATCTTAATTATTTTGCAATTTTAATAATGTATATTAGTTATTAGGTTTGTTTGCTCTTGTTAAATTGTTGATGAATTAACTACAGTTTGGCGTAAAATATTATATATGATACAGTTTGATATATAAAATATATATATTTTTATATTTGTATAGAAAAATGCACAATACTAACTAGATTAAGTTGACGAAGAATATGATTAGAATTATATTTTTTGATTTTAGTGTTGACTTATAGATGTTAATAGAAATTTGTTGTTAAATTATTAGTCGGGAGTAAGGATTGTGATTTTATTTTTCGAAGTAATTTTGTTCTTTTGATTGTAAGAGAATTTTTTCGTGAAAGATTTTGTTGTATATAGAAAATTTGTACAAATTTTTAGTGCATCCCTATAACGTAATTTGCTTCATAATTCTATGGGGTTTAAACGAAAATATTGAAATCTACGAAAGATTTTGATCAAAAAAATGTAATTTTCTTCGTAACTTTTTGGGCTTCACACGAAAATGTCGAAATTTACAAAAAAACACGAAATAATGTACCTTTCTTTTTCAACACTTCAAATTTTGAGACCTATAAAAAGGAACATTTTGTGAAATTTCGTACTTTACGCAATTTTGTAGGGGTGGGCAAATATTGATTTAAATTTGGTTAATCGACCGAACTGATTTTTAAATTCGGTTCGGTAACCGAACCGAAATATGAGTAGAAACAAAATAATTTAAACCAAACCGGTTATAAACAGTTCGAAATCAATCTACGGTTTTGAACTGACTGAATAATAACTGAACCAACCTATTAATTAGATATATATAAATAAATAAATAATAGGTAGGTAGGGGTGGGCCGGTCCGGTTAACCGGCCCAAACAGCCTAGACCAAAAGCCGGACCGGGCCTTAAAAATTTTCATTTTCTTGAACCGGGCCCAGACTGGTTGAAGCAGATTAATCGGACCCTGATTAACCGAAAATTCAGTTCGGGCCGGACCGGTCTTGGCAGTTTTTTTTAGCCCAGTTCAGCCCAATTTGTTTTCACTGTAAAAGATAATCTTCAAATGACAAAAAGTTCCAATCAACCTTGTGACATCATCACCCCCATGCTTTTTTCACTCCCAGTACTTTCTCCCCCACCCAAAAATGAACCACCAGCATCACTCTTCCTCACTTCATCTCTTCCTCCACCTTTTTCTCCTCCTATCTATTGCATCAGCCAACCACAACCCTAATAGATAAGATAAGCTTAAATGAATGAATAGACTTGTGGCCAACAATTGAAAGACAAAATCATTAGTTAAAGAGAAGTTCATGTTGGCATTTTCAATTAGATCCCAACCAATCTCTAATGGAATCTCAAATAAGTCCATACACACTTTTTCTTCTAAAATTTATACATGGAAACACACATATACACACACCTTACAGAGACTAATTGAAACGCCAACAACATTATATGTCAAGTTGCAGGTGTCAAGATTTCATGGCGTTCTAGCAGGTCAGCTGGATCGATACGAACCACTCGCCTTGCATATTGCTGTGGAACTATAATTGTTAACACTCTATCTTCATATCCAGTTGAGATTCTAGCAAGATCAACTATACCAGGAAGCCTGAATTTCCTTGTATCATTAGGCTCTGTTGGTTCATTGGTGATGAATCAAGGGTCGTGCACCTTGATCCAATGGGATGACCCAGCAACTGCTCTGGCCAGTGTGAGGCACGAATTTGGAGAACATGGGGTGTTAATGTCGATCGAAGCTTCGGCTACATTCACCTTGATGGACATCTTCATCTACAGTCAGACATGCTACCTCCGTCAAGCTCTATCGAAGAAGACTGTGATGGAGGAAGAAGATTGATGTCGATGAGGAGTAATGGTGGTGATCGTTTGAGTGATGGTGGTGTACCCGTGGGTGATGAGTCTACGGCTCTGCGCAGAGGAAAAGATTTGTGAATGGAATTAAAAACCCTAGAGGAAAAATAGGCAAAAAAAAAAAAATCTATACTTGGGCAGGGTAACCGCCGAGCTCTGGGACTAGGAACCGACAACCAAACCGAGCGTTCCAGGCCGAGCCGGGCTTTGGACTGACTATTAGAATACAAATTTAAAACCCGGACTAGACCGGCCCGCTCGGTCCGGTTCCTGGGCCGGACCGGTTTTTTGATCTTAAGTGCCCACCCCTACAGGTAGATGTCAATACCTGATTAGTGCAACAAATGCGCTGCAGTGCACCCTGTTGCATTGAATCACCCCCCTTCTCTCTCAGTTTTCAATTTTGGGCTAAAAATTGGGTCTGTCAAAAAATTGGGCCTTAAAAAAATCGGGCATGTTTTAATGAAAGCCTTTCAAATGCTTGAGCCCAAATTTTGGCCCAACCGAACTGATCCGAAATTCGGTTAAACTGAGTTCATCAGTTTACAAATACAAAATTCGGTTTTGGTTTGGGTTTTGAACAAACCGAATGAAATCGGTTCGAAATCGGTGCGGGACTCAAAACTGAACCGACATTGCCCTCCCCTACAATTTTGCAAAATTTCGTACTTTACGCAATTTTGCGAATTCACAATACTTGGTCTAGAGTAGAAAAATTTCTAGTATTGCCTCTAATAACTCCTATTATCGACCAACAATTCCTTACCATTTCGCCCCTCCTTCACTAAAATCCTGGGTCAGCAATGGGTCATAAGTATATTCGATTCTATACTATTGAAAAAAAAAGTATATTCTATTCTATGTTTGACACAATAATGTAGGCTAATGTTTCTTATTTATCAATATGCATGTAAAAAGTAATATAATGGGACCTTAAACTAGAAAAATTGCTTCTCGCAACAGATGGTAAAGTTTTGGGAAGTTTTGGGTTCACAGCTTGGGAGGTCTTTAGGTCAAACTATGTAACAAGGGCACTTTGTTTAAAAGAAAAATGCCCTGTCCATATGTATTGAACACTCCGGCACTCGGATACACGTTTCGACAACCCTATGGACATTCCAAGCAGTGATTCTCATTTTTTTTTTTTTTTTTTTTTACATATCTTCTGATCCAATTCTAATATTTTGAACCCTGGACATCATACTATGATTCCGGGATACATTAAAACCCTGCTTGCCTTAAAACGCTATGTATGTATATGACAAACAAAATTAGGCTTGATTTTGATAGTCCAACTGTATTGGACAAAAGTACACAAACTCGGTTTGTCATTCTATGCAAGAATTTGTTCACAATTCAACTGAGGGAGTACTACTGTAGTGTGTTAATGCAATTTTAACTCAGTTTGTTCATGTGTGATGCAAGTCAAAGATGGAATTTTGTTTTTCTTCTGTCCGGCAAATTTGGTTTTAATGTTTTATTTCTTTCCTGGATCAGATTCAACCAAAAAAGTATCCCTATACTGGAGAAAACGATTCCAAATTATCGAGGGGATTGGCCGAGGAATTATTTATCATCACAGGGATTTAGATTAAGAGTTATTCACAGAGATCTAAAAGCGAGCAACATATTGTTGGATCAAGATCTCAATCCTAAAATTTCAGACTTTGGAATGGCCAGGATATTTGGAGGCAACGACCTTCAGGCTAATACTAGACGGGTTGTTGGAACATAGTGAGTATATGTTGATGTTGTCATTTCATTTCATGCTAGGGATGGATGGATTTGTTGCTGGAATTAACTCATCAAAATGCCTTGAGGCTTCTTCAACACCACAAAGGTGTTGACAAGCACCTATCACACCTAGGGAGTTAAACATGCCAGTGATAAACTAAGGGGGTGCTTATGTTTTTCAAGAGGTTAGTCTGTAACCAGAGCTAACCTCTATCTATAGGCATTGTCTAACTAGTGGTTGCAAGACCAGCAATTTGGGATTGAATTAGAAGCTCTAACTAGAGACTAATATTTCTAATTAGATGTAAGTATTTTGTCAATGGTACTTAAAAAAAAACGTATATTTTGTTTAAATAGGGTGAAATAGAAAACATAGATAAGAGGGAGGCTACAGAAGTTCTACATTTCCCCTGACTAGAGTTAGAGGCATATTAGTTGTTAGATGCCGACAACAAAAGCTCCGAGCTTTTACCACATCCATTATTTGATTTTATCTCTACTTATTTAATTTGAACCTCCAAGTCTAATTGTAGCAAAAAAAAAAAAAACCGAGTAACTAAGTCTTTGTTATCAGTTATCACAAGATCTTTTATCCCGACTCCGCAATCTTAAGTGTTTTATTATTCATTCTCTAAAAAAATTGAATATGTAACAAAATGCAGCGGCTATATGTCCCCTGAATATGCTATGGAGGGACTATTTTCTGAGAAATCGGACGTATTTAGCTTTGGTGTATTGTTATTAGAGATAATCAGTGGAAAAAGGAACTCTAGCTTTTGTCATCACGAAGAATCTTGGAGTCTTCTGGGATCTGTAAGTGGCAATTGCGTATGATGTACTTCTCAACGATGCAGTCTTAACCCTGCTGTATAACATGAGTGATTCTTGCTGGCCTGGAACCAGCTGCCTGGTGTGCTGCTTGGGGGGGCAATAGTGTACATTTGCCCCACCCAGGCAGCAACCTCACCCCTTTCCCAGGCCAGCTAGAATTGGGGGTATAACATATTTGTATTTCAGGCGTGGATGATATGGAATGAAGGCAGTGCAGAAACACTAATTGATCCAACTCTTTCTGAATCATATTTTCTAGATGAAATTCTGAGGTGCATCCATGTGGGACTGTTGTGCGTGCAAGATTTCGCAAAAGACAGACCTAGTATGTCGTGCATAGTTTCAATGCTTACTACTGATGCAAGCATTCCTGATCCAAAAAAACCTGAATTTGCTGGAAGAAAGTCGTGCCAGGACAACTGCAGTATCTCAACTTTAGAAGGCTGTTAGTATGTTGTTTTTGCAATTTCAACTGAAGTTGAAGTCATAACTTAATACCTTCGTTCAACTTAGATTACTTAAAAGTTTTTGTAAATAGTATTGTTACCACTGTTTTCAGACTATCTTCCAAAGTTATCTTCATTCCTATATTGTTTTATTTTTGTTATCACTGTCTTATTCTTGAATTTGTATTTCTTGGATATTTTATTTGACTAATACTCTGAGAACCCAATGAACTTTTATGTGAACATAATTCATCACGATTTATCTGTAGTTCTTCTGTAAATTCTGTGTAGTCCCCTTCCTGCTCATGATTTATTTGGTTAATGTTCCCCATGCATGTTAAGATCTCATGTTATGTATGCCAGAGTAACTACTGTTCTATGTCTTCCTTTTGGTTCTGCTGGTCTTCTGTTTTTACTTGCAATTCTTTTAGGGAGTTGCTGCATGTATTCGACTATTTGGCTTGATGCTTCTAACTTTATATTTTAGATTTACCTTTAAAAAATTGTTTGGTGTACCCAACCAAATTTTGTTAATGTTAAATCGTACAAAATATGTTACTCATATTGTTGATTGGGGACTTTGTATAAAGGATTTCTAATGTAATAGTTTGGATGTTGAATTTTTTTAGGTTTTGAATGCAAGTTTTTGAAATTTGATATAATAGTTGCAACAAATTTTTTTAATTTATGAATTGATTTATAATTTTTATTTTTAATACGTATTGGTTTTGTCAACCCCTGTATGGTTAATGAACATATGGAAATTTGATGAATGCATGATTGAATTTTAGTTTTATAGTTTATAGATGATGATTACTATTGTTCTTTCACTTAATAGCCAATTAACGTTCTTAAACAAGAAAATCTCACAACAAATGATTTTTTTTTATTAAAAAAAATTAATAGTTGGTGTTACATATATTAAGTTGGTGCAACAAAGTCGAAACATCTTAAATACCGGTGCAACAAAAAATTGGTGCAATCGAGTCAAATAGTCGAGTACGCATAGCAACTCCCTTATTTTATATTTGTAATCATACTTAGTAGTTGGCCAGTCTTATTAGTGTTTTTTTATGCAAATTCTTGGACCTTATAAGGTAAATTGTGGATAAGTGCCAACATTTTTTACATTCCTTCTATTAATTTAGTTGATAAAAAAAATAGTACTATCTTAAATAAGTTATGATAGTCAAATTTTTAAAAGGAAAGTTAGGATAATCAAAGGAAAGTAGGCCATTCTTAGTTTGTACATTGTTTGACTGTTATTGGAGTCCACAAATTGTAGTTCAATTGGTTGGACATCCACTCTCATTGTGAGAGATCGCGGGTTCGAGACTTACAAGTTAGGATTTTGTAAGTTTTCGCCCGATTATTATGAGCACATTTGCTCCGCCGTTGATAAGCCTTTTCGGGTATTGAATGCAGCTGCTTAGATGGACTAGATCAAAGCGAAGCGAAAGCGAGTCTTCATGCAAGGTGGAGGCGATAGACCGGAGCGAAAGCAAGTCTCTATGTGAGATGGAGGCGACGAGGATAATAAGTGGTAACAATATTGTAGCCTTCAAACCTGGTTTAGTTAACCCTATAGGGTCAGTCATGTAGCCTTCGGGCATGGATTAATAAATAAATAAAATGGGTCAATGACCCAATTTAAAAAAAAAAAAAAAAAAAAGAGACTGTTATTGGAAAATGGTTTGTAGTGGGTGTAGGAATGTTCTCCCAAAGGCTAATGTAAGTGATTACTTTCCAAACCTTTCGGGTGTCTTTGATTTTTGGAAAAATTTTCAAAAAAAACACAAAAGTTTTCTTTGGAAAAAAAGTTTATGAAAAAAAAAAACATTCAAAATTTGTTTTCTCTGTTTGATTTTACCAAGGAAAAAAAAAGAACATTTATATTTTGTGGATAAATTGTGCAACGAGGCTTTGAATGTTGAGAAGTTTATTCTCTTAAGGGAAAGATTTTCCTAGAGGAAGCCTAAACAAAGTTTTCCCATTTCAAACATAAAAACTTTTCATTGGCAAAAAAATTTTCATTTTCCATGAAAATCAAATGCCGACAAAACTTAATTTTAGGGAAAAAAGTTTATTTTTCCATGAAACACCCTAAAATCAAACACACCCAAATGGTGTGTTTTGTTACTCAATGGAATGAGTTTGACCATTGTAATGGTAATGACCATTACTATGGTTTAAGTCATTCCTTTGTTTGGTTGGGTATAAAAATGGCGTACTGAAAATGACCATTCCAATTAATTTCATTGTAATGGGCATTCGTTCTCAAAACCCTATGAATGCCCATTACAATGCTCATTGTAATGGTTAACACTCCATTTCTCTTTTTGCCTTGTCTACTTAACATAGATATCTTCTTACCCACCATAAATCCAAAATCCATGGTTGATAATTGAGGGAGTAATGGTAAATACACAAATCATTCCCATTCCCATTCCCATTCCATCAAGTAATCAAACATAGTAATATTCTCATTTCCATTTTCATTCACATTCCAATTCCCATTCTTAGTGTCTTAAAGCTATTTCCTATTTCATTTGAGGTGTTGTTAACATAGGATTTGTAAAAACATTAGGAGAGCCCAAAATGCTCTAATAAAAAGTTATCATTTACATTGTGGCAAAATATTGTGGATCAAATGGTACAACAAAACAATCTTTAATACGAGAATGTACTCAAGATAAATGTAAATGCTATGAAGACTTTTCAAAGCTTAATGATGCTTCAGCCTACCATGAAGCATTCTCTTGATTACCTCAATACCAAGGAAAGAGAGCTCTTGATTTTTGAGGTAATTTGGTACTTTGATTTAAAAAAATATTTCATGAAATATTTCGTTATGTATAGAAAAATACGTAAAAATTTTAATTGTAAATTTTGAAGTTATCAGTATAATTTATGTATTTTAAACTCTTAAATACTACTCATAATGTCATATAAACTACATATTGTATAAAAATCACTTATAACAAATTTTTTAATAATAAAGTAAAGTTATAATAGGTTAAGATGGTTGGAAATTGATATTGGCTTGATGAAAAATAAAATATTTCGGATTTCGAAAAAAATTACGATAACTTGAAAAAATAAATATTTCGTGAAATTTTGACATTTTCGAAAAATCAAATTCCTTAGCTACCACTATTTTTTATGACTATAAACATTGTCCATCATACCAATAGGGCAAGGAAAAATCAGCCTCACCCGAAGTAGGTAGAATGATATGCCTTCAAGTTCCCCTATTTTTGTTAAAGCTACGTTTATGGTTTAGTAAGTCATTATAGCTCTAATCTATGTTCTAAAAATTGGCCTAGGTGGCCACCTGGGTTGGTCTTTTGAAAAAAAAAATTATCTCCAGTTTTAAAAAAAAAAAACTATATATTTTTTAATACATTTTGAATATTTATCTTGACATTGAATTAGAAATAATTCATATGCTAATATGTTTAACTTCTATAAATTATAACTTATAATATCAAAAATAAAAATTTGCCTAAGTCCTGATTGCGCCTTTAGGTGCTAGGGAGCACTCGTGCTCCCCGCTAGCCTACCACCTACTGCTTAGCGATTTTTGGAACTTGATTCTAATCTAGACATTTTTCAACTTTAGTGCGATGGAAATGACAAAGACTGATATTACAGGATTGTTAATGTAATTATATATTTGCTTAAACAAATTATTTTAATCAAATTTGTGAAAGTAACGACATTACATCAGACCATATAAAAGTAGGGAACCCAATTTGGTCTTTTACGTTGTTTAGCTTCTGTGGAAATGGTCTGTAGCAGGTTTAGGAATGATTTTTAATGGGTTATGGTGAGTTAATTATTTCCAATCCTAATGTTTACTTTATTTTATTTTTTTCATTTAGATGTTAACATAAACTTCATAAAATATAAATTATGATACATACACTACACCAAATTGGCACTTTTGTAACAACTCTCAAAACAGTATCACTTTTGAGATGTTGCAATTCACCAAACAATTTCAAGTCAAAACTAAATTTAGCCAAAAAAAATGAAAAACAGTAACAAAAAAAAAATGATACAATAAGTTGGATTACCATGAATAGTATCACTTTATAACCATACTCTTCATGGTGATACAATTATTGTATCATTTTGTTTGTGAAAATGTGTAAAATTGTTAGGTGAATTATTACACTTTAAAAGTAAAACTGTTTTAGGAGTTGTTACAAAAATGTCAATTTAGTATAGTGATAGTTTAATACACGGTAGGTTAACCATTGATGGATCAAGTAATAGAAAATTGGATGCAACAATACCAATCTTATTATACTTTTAAGCAAGAAAATACCAATGAAAAAGTAAAAAGGTCAACTCCTTGAAGAAGTTTCAATACTTATATTGGTGCAGCCAACCATAAAGGACTTTTCTTTTTTGTAACTTCAGAACCAAGAAAAAGAGGTTATCAAGAAGTCAAAGAGAAAAAAAAAAAAAAAAAAAAAAAAAAGAAGAAGAAAAATCCAGTTTGAACAAGATAAGCTGTCACGACTAATGGAAGTCATGGAAGGAAGTGGGAAACTACCACTATCTTCTATTACTATAAACATTGGCCATGGCTTCATTCAGTCAAGACCTTTTGTAGTTATGGCTATTAGCAGAATGTCATTCTCTCTTCTTCTTTGCATGTTCTTTCTGCTTATCCCTAAGTTACATTTCTGTGATGCAGCAGGAATCATTACATCCACTCAACCCATTACAGAGCGACAGACTATAATATCTTCCAATGGAACCTTCAAGTTAGGTTTCTTCAGTCCTGGCAATACTAGTAATCGGTATGTCGGTATATGGTACAACAAGATTCCAGGACAGTTGACAGTCGTTTGGGTTGCTAACAGAGATGTTCCATTAACAGATTCTTCTGGAGTTTTGACTATTGGTGATGATCGTAACTTAGTAGTTTTAGATGGAAGGCGTAATATTGTGTGGACAACTAATGTTTCAGACGTTCCATTGAGTTCACATGCTGAGTTACTGGATTCTGGTGATCTAGTTTTGAGGGAAGGGAATTATAGTAATAGCAATGAAAATGAGAGAATTATATGGCAAAGTTTCGGAGACCCATCACAGACAATCCTTCCAGGAACTAAGATAGGCATCAATCAGAGGACTGGGAAAAAAATAGTTTTACCATCGTGGAAAAGCAACACGGAACCTTCAGCCGGGAATTTCTTTTTGGAGCTAGACACTGTGGGTATTCCACAAATTATCATGATGAATGGACCAAATCGACACTGGCGAAGTGGTCCATGGAATAGTAGAGTTTTTATTGGCGTACAGGAAATGAACTCAGTTTTTCTCAATGGATTCCGTCTACTTCAGGGCGATCAAGACAGAAGTATGTATGTGACTTACTCTTATATGAATAAGTCTATCCTGGTAAGGTATTTTTTGAATTCCCAAGGGATACTTGCTGAAAGACGTTGGGAGGAAGAAAATAGGCAATGGGTAGATGACTGGTCAGCGCCACAAACTGAATGTGAATTTTATGGCAAATGCGGGCCATTTGGATTCTGTGACTCATTAAGCTCACCAATTTGTAGTTGTTTGAGAGGGTTTGAGCCAAAGTCTACAGAAGAGTGGAGTAAAGGAAATTGGTCTAGTGGGTGTGTGAGGAGGACCAGATTGCAGTGTGAGAAGACCAACACCAATAGTAAAGAGGCAAAGACAGACGGATTTTTGAACTTCAAAGGGATGAAAGTACCAGATTTCGTCAACAACTGGGTGGATATTCGGGACTTGAAACTGTGTGAGGGACAGTGTTTATTGAATTGTTCTTGCATTGCTTATTCATATGATACCGGCACTGGTTGTATGTGGTGGAGCGGAAATTTGATTGATATACAGAAGTTTTCAAATGGTGGAGTAGATCTTTTCATTCGTGTAGCACATTCTGAAATCGGTAAGAATGTCGTTCCTTTGGTATGTTTTTTTATTGATTCATGTCATTGTCTTAGTTATCTTCTTAATTATTTCTTGGTAACATTTAAACAAGAAGAGCAGAAGCCTGTTAGGGGGAAAATGGTGTGCTCTTTACATCTCGATTACTAATGTCTGAGGTATTTGAGCAATGTTTTTACCGTCTTTGTGTTGTAAGACAGCCACTTGAACTCAAAACTAGTGAGCATATTATCAATTAAGTGGGAAAAAAACCTAGCTACCACAGGAGCACTGGTTGATAAATCACGACTCTCACATGAGCTAATTGCTATTTTGGTTTTTTTGTACTAAATTTATAATTTTGCAATACATACTTAATGAATAAATTCTGAATTGATAGCACTTTTTTTTAAAGGTAATTTGCATTTTATCATACAGTTTATAACTTGGAAGTTCCACATTCCTAAAATGCAGATCAAAAGAAGAACGCAAAGGTGATTATAATAATCACAATCGTCGTAGGGGTACTTACCATTGGCGTCTTGATCTACATTTCTTGGAGGTGGATGACAGGACAGAAAGGTGATATTCACGATCTACTATTCAAACTTAGAAACATTTTTATTCAAACCAAGAAACATTTGCATAGATTACTTATGCTAATTATGGATCACATATTAACGATATAAACAGGAAAGAAGAAGAACGACATGGAAATTTTGCTGTTCGAAAATAACGATAAGATTAGTGAATCAGCAGATTCAAGCAATCTTGGTGATA
The DNA here is from genome assembly GCA_963556465.1 of Berberis vulgaris. Lineage (NCBI taxonomy): Eukaryota > Viridiplantae > Streptophyta > Magnoliopsida > Ranunculales > Berberidaceae > Berberis > Berberis vulgaris. The sequence goes on from OY747128.1 coordinate 75,217,227, forward strand.
GTCCAGAGCTACCAATTTTCAGTTTCGAGAAAATAGCAATTGTTACAAACAATTTTGATGCAGCAAATAAACTTGGGCAAGGAGGATTTGGTCCGGTTTACAAGGTAGTCATGCTTATGTAGTAGACAAATTTCAACCACTGTTTATCTATCATCTGTAAATGTGAAAAGTGACTTATTTTCTCTAATCTCCAAATTTTACAAAAAATTATGTTTTTTACCTATCACCCCTATGTGCCACATAACCTCACCAAGTGATAAGTGTTGAACTTACTCTTAAACTAAGTTTTTAGGTTAACTAGCAAATATGAGAGAAAAGGAAGAAAATGAATGAAGAAGGGGAAAAGAACATTGTTATCTCCATTGCTCTACCTCATGTGTTAAGATAGTTTTACATAATTACATATTAGCCCTTGTAGAATACAATAGTTACAAGTATGTCTCATCTGTAATTAGCTTTAGACAATTGTATAAAGGTACTGATCAAGTGTAACGGACTAATGTATTCTGAACTTCGATTGGGATAAACACAGGGAAAATTGCCAGATGGACAAGAAATTGCCGTGAAAAGACTTTCTAAGAGCTCTGGACAAGGCTCAGAGGAGTTCAAGAATGAAGTCGTAGTGATCTCAAAACTTCAACACCGTAACCTTGTCAGACTTGTGGGATGCTGCATTGAACGAGAAGAAAAGATGTTGATTTATGAATATATGCCCAATAAAAGTTTGGATGCTTTTATCTTTGGTTAGATCTCGCTGAAACTTCCTCGTTATACGTAATTTCCTGAGAAGCCTATCATCATGCTTCTGTTTAATTGAAAAAAAATAAAACAAAAAAGTAAAATTATAAGGGATATTTTTGGATTGGTTTGGTTTTCAATTTTTGTATAGCAATAGTAACAAACAATTATTTCGATGAGCAATCTCTACATAGGTTTTCAATTTTATAACTCAAATTTCTGTACCATTACTGACCTTTACTGGTCTTGTGGATCAGATCCTACAAAACGAGCTCTGCTAGATTGGAGAAAGCGATTTGAAATTATCATGGGAATTTGTAGAGGAATTACTTATCTTCATAGAGACTCGAGACTGAGAGTTATTCATAGAGACCTAAAAGCAAGTAATATTCTATTAGATCAAGAGTTGAATCCAAAAATTTCAGACTTTGGCATGGCTAGAATATTTGGTGGGGATGAACTCCAAGCTAATACTATGAGGGTTGTTGGCACATAGTAAGTTTTCATTCTTTTAATCATGAATTTTCAGATAAGCATGTTGGCTTGTGGCATTTATTTTTTATTTTCATTTATTATTTATTTAAATTGGGTTGTTGACCCTTATTTATTTAAGCCATGCCCAAAAGTATGGCTATCTACGTCTCAACATATTTGGTAGTAGTGACGCAATGTAATTGATGCTGGTAGCAACACGCTGTCATGCTTGACACACCTTAACATAATCATTTCTTCCCCTCAAGTGCCTCAAGTGATAAGCTGACTAGTTTTCATCGTTAAAAAGGTGCAATATGTAAGTCATGTCTAAACATGTTGAGTACTATGTAATGAAATGCAGTGGCTATATGTCTCCTGAGTATGCTATGAAAGGACTATTTTCTGAGAAATCTGATGTGTTCAGCTTCGGCGTGTTGCTACTTGAAATTGTGAGTGGAAAAAGGAATACCAGCTTCCATCATCACAATCAGTCTTGGAGTCTTCTAGGATATGTAAGTGTTTACGAATTGTATTCCACCTTTCTTACCTGACAAAGATGCATTGTTGAAGTTTCTGAGCAGAGCATTTTGTAAAAATTTCAGGCTTGGAAACTATGGAACGAGGGGAAAATACAAGAACTAATTGATTCAGTGATATCTGAGTCGATTTTCCAAGAAGAAATTCTGAGATGCATCCACGTGGGACTGTTGTGTGTCCAAGATTTTTCAAAAGATAGACCCACAATGTCATCAGTTGTTTCAATGCTTCTTAGTGAAATCACAAGCCTTCCAATTCCAAAGCAACCTGCATTTAGCGGGGGACAGGTGGTATCTGATTCGGATTTATCCAAGGATGGTGAAAAAACATGTGTTAGTAACAATGTCAGTATCACAGCCATTGAAGGAAGATGATACACTCCAAACTTATACTGGAAAATCTCGTACTATCGATACCATAATTCAAGTTACAGTGGAGAGATTCTGGCCTATTATCACAATTTTTGAGTCTACAACTTTATGTTTGACTGATGCCGATCACCTTCGGAATGTCAAAATGAAGTCCTTCAGATACCAAACAGGATAATCTGCTGGGGGACACAAAGGAGTGCAGTGCATGATATTTAATTTATGGAACTAGCTACCTATATGTGAAAGGGTTGGCATACAGGGTAACTTATACTTCGGGAGTTATTTTACTTCCCAACAGCTAATTCCTTGATGTGTCTGTAATTATGTATTCTGTTGCTTCATAGTTCTAGTTCTTTGTTTCTCAAATCATTTTATGTACAAGGTGAAACTGGATGAGATGCAAACTCTGCCTTTTGGTTTCATAACTTAATAATAGAACTGGTGTTTGTACAGTTGCAGTAATTGCTCCTTAATGTCGTCTTTTCTTAAATTTTTGGACCTTATTTTGAAATCTCTGGGGGTGAATAAGAATTATATATGGCTATGTTCATTTAAAGTACATTCAATTACTAATTTTCCAATTTATAGAATGAATTAGGCTAGTTGTGCCTGATTAAGCAAGTCAATCCAGCCTTTATTGGTCAAGTTATAAAGTATTTTCCTAAAGGAGTTAAATAATAAGCCAATTAGCAGGTTTCTGTTCGGATTATATAAAATCTGACAAGAGAGCAGGGCACTAACTATTGCAACTCCACATACCTTTGGTTGGCATTATGAAATCTTGGGGAAATTTTTTGGCTTATATATGTGAAAAAACAGTGTACAAGGTTATATGTTCCTGATACTATTTGGAGGGGGGAGGGGGTTGAATCAGCTGACACCCAAAATAGGTAGAATGAACCTTGTTCAAGCTCCTATTCCGAAGGACAACTAACAGGAGTTGTCCAATTTGGGAAAAATAACCATTTACTTTCTTTATCCCCAGAGGCTCTAAGTAGAGCTTAAACAAATACTTTTAACCCCTTTTAAGCGTGTAGAGGTTTCACTAAATAAGAGTTCAGACCTCCTAGTGTTCTCATAGTGTGTAGGCACCACTAAGAATGTGTACATTGTCCATAGCAGGTTTTCTATCTTTCATACGGTTGATCTCTAACGAAGCATGTTGAATTTAGCATTTTTCATCATTGGAACAACCACTATCTAGTTTGGTCAACATCTAAATCTTA